>JABSTQ010009388.1:0-640720 GCA_013358835.2 Ixodes persulcatus | reverse complement strand
TCCAGATATTTTGAAAGGGGTCTATAGGTCTCTATAATAGTCCTCTATTAAAGCTCTCTATAAATAAACCACTCGTCTAAGGAATGACCTCCCTGATCGCTTCATCACCGAGTCTAACCCCGAACGTTTTCATGCCTATCAGTTGTCATTTGGTATTATACGATTTGTTACTGATAGCTTTGTGCCTTTGCTTTGGTGAGTTTGGCTGATTGGACTGATAATTGCTTCCTTCGTGGTTTGCTGTAGTGATTCCGATTGATTTGGCTGATGATTTATTTATTTGTGTTTTTACTTTAGTGATACTGATTGAGTTGTAATTTCCTTTGGTAATGCCAATGGATTTCTAATTTACTTTGGTAATGCCAATGGGTTTGCGTTTTTGCTTTGGTGAGGTTGGTTTGCGACTGATATTGATTGCTTTATGGATTTTCTTTGACGACTGAATAATTAGCTGGTGATTGATTAATTTGCGTTTTTACTCTGGGAATACTGACTGATTTACCTGAACATCGATTGTACTTATGTGTTTGAGGATTCTCCTATTGTTCTTTCTTTTGTTTTTTTCTCCAAATGTGGTTTTTCTACTTCCTTATATAAAATGCCCCTCCCCCCCCCCCCCCCCCCCCCCCAAAAAAAAAGCATTTAAGGTATTTTTATAAATCAATAAATTAATAACCGTTCTTTCGTATCTGCGTTCTTTTTCCCCCGAGATGTCGACTTTTCTTTCGCGTTAAAACGGACAGGAGAAACATAACTGCGTGTTAAAGAAAGAATGCTTTCAGCGTGCGGTAAAGACGAAAGTAGTTGCACCAATATACAAGCTTTGTTTTTAGCAAAAAAAAAAAAAAAAAAAACACCAGCAAACTCATTCTTTGGGTGTTCTGATTCGATGTGCAAACAGCGCTAGCCTGGAGAAAGGCTTCCTCGCTTCTGAAATACCGACCAAAAGGTCGTTCGAGTGAAAGTACCTCGGGACCGACAAGCAGAGCTAGGTAAGCCCAGATTTGCAAACTGTATTAAATAAATAATGAGATAAAGAGAGGCGAAACGAAAAGGGAAGAGAAAAGCAAATAAAGAAAAAAAGAAACATCGGAGGGGCACGAGTCGACGCAACGTTTAAACCTGAATTCATTTGTCTAAGCAAAAATCAGCAAAAAAATAAATAAAAATAACAATACAATTGAGCGGCATGGACTGGAATTTGGTTTCTGAAATACGAAAGAATGCAGAAAAATGCAGTAACCTTTCGAAGTCTCATTAAAAAGGCGACTGAACCAATGACGTCTAAGAATCTCGTCCCTGTTTCGCTGTCTATAGAGTATAGACCAACTCAACTCGATGACGTCACACCCCTGCGGTGGCGCTGCTGTCGGTACTGCGCATGCGCAGAGGCTTCAACTCCTCCCGAATTCGGTTCTGCGCACGCGTAGTGCCCACACCTGGCGTGGGCAAAGCGGCGTCCGTCTGGAAACACGTGTGGTGTATACGGACAGCAACTGAGGAAGAGGGGGAGACGAGACCGCGGGGGGGAAGATAGTATTCTTCACCTCCCCGAAATGGAGCTTGACCTCTTCTGAGCAGGATGAAAGGGTTAGACCTTAAATAACGCCGTCCATGTATTAGGTACTTTGAAGTAGGAAGCTCGCTGCCAACTGTATTTTTCCACATAAAAAGGGCGTTCGGTTATCTGCTATGCTTCACGTTCCCCATAACCGAACACTTGATTTTTCTTATCAGGTTATCAAACGACAAGTGTAATTAGAACATTGCCCGAGTTTCGTTCGGGGTTCGTTAAAATTCGCTCTAAGATTCTTTTAATCAACTCTAGTTTGGGCTTTGTGGGTGTGTGTGTGTTTGTGCTGATTCTCTATTGGCTAATTTCGCTAAACCTTACATTGGGGTTACGTTTCTATATTCCGTTCACCCTAAGACTAGAAGCTCCGCCTTCAGCGCGAGCTTTCTGTCCTTGCTAAAATAGGTGTGAACGCTCAAGCACGCGCCACCAAAACACTGCGTAAGCCCGCGAGCTCTCGCTGAAGCGGAGCTTCTAGTTTCAGCTTAAAGGCCGACGACCAGACTTGAGGTTCTGAAAGGCAGAAGATTCTCCTCACACTGGGAGAAGAAAACGAGCAACGGTGGCCAGGGTGAAGGGGGGGGGGGGGGGGGGGGGGGGGGGGTGGGGGGGGAGGAAAGCGAGGGAAAAGTGGGAAAAAATGAACTGGGTGAACGGACTTTTGTTCTCTTCTGAATATTTCTGTGCTCCGTTCCCCTCCCGATGGACCGCAGTGGACGCTAGGGCCGCAGTGACCACGTGCACGCGCGTCGTGCATTGCAGCGCCCTTCCAGAAGGTCGCCTGACACTAACACATTCAGCGAAGCGCTAATGTACGCTTCGTGCCGTAAGATACTGTCTGCCAAACAGTTTTGACTGCGATACAATGCTGGTGAACGCTCCATTAGCGAGGTGCGCGTATGCTCGTAGCTCCGCTACATGTGTGAACAGGCCTTGACACCGCATTGGAGTGGCTGTAATGACTGTTAACATCCTCTGCGGTTCATCCTAAAGGGAGTTTTAGGAAAAAAATATGCCGGATAAAATACAAATGAAAAAAAAAAAAAGGAAATTCGGAAGAAACGAAATTAGTAAAGACTCCATACGTATATATTTCAGACCGCGAAACAAAGCCGCTTAGTAAGGTATATAAAAAAAAAAAAAAAAAAATTAGAGAGTGCGCTTAACTAATTACTTGCGACGTATTATTGGAGGCCTTTCATAGGTGGCGACAGTAAGGCAGCAATTAATCTCGGCGCTTTCTTCAGCGCGGCTTCGCAACAACACCTAAATTAGAGGCCGGCGGCACTTCGAAAGAAGTACGCCAAAGAAGGCCAAACGTACGCTCGCAGTGACAAAACATCAATAATTTCAACACACTCATCATTAACGTCGCTACCACCTTGAGGTTGCTCGTAATTTATCTTGACCCGCGGAGTTTATCGAGTTATTGACAGCTCTATCGAATTACGGGACCAAAGTCAATCTTAATCGATTCTATAATCCTTGATTCTGTAATCCCCTCGGACTTACTAAAAGCCGGGACGAGAGAGGCACCCGAAGAAGGATTGATTTTTCTTGAGCGTGCGTTCCTGTATGCGTGTGTGTGCTCTCGCTTAATTCGCTAAACTAAGAAATAAATCCGGCCGTCAAAAGTGATTTATGTTGCGTGCTCCGAAATTCTACCGACAGTGCTAACGCCGCCTTTGTACTTCTCCCTCTAAGATAATTGCTTGTTTTGCACATTTCTGAGAGGCATGCTTTTAACGCGACGTTTTATTGTGTCGAACTAACTTTTTTTTTTTTATGTGATTCCTCGCTTTAGACATACTTATTTTAGTTCCGTTTTTAAACGCTCAACGATAAACCCTAAGAAGCTACGCTCTTTCTACGAAGAGCGAGCAGCTCGCCATTATTTGCTTTATGATTTCGCAAATACATCCAATGGATACGTGCCTACAAAGAACTGCATGAATCTATGGTATCCGTCGTTCGGGTCACATCCTATGTTGAGCACACTTATTTTTTTAATTGTTTGTGTGTTTGAAACCCAGATGAAATGCCGCACTTCAGTGAAACCTTTAATAAGGATTAGGCTTTTATATATATATATATATATACGGTCAGCAAGCGAAATAAACGAGATATAGTGACAACGCTGCCTGTATAGTCTATCACTTTACTATTATAGTACACACGTTGCACTGAACCAGCACACGTATACGCCCGCGCCTTTGACGATCGAGCCGATATCTCTTTTGCGCAGTTGTCACAGCCAGCGTGCGTTCATCACAGCCCAGCGCACGCAGGTTCGTCGCTTCGGATATCGAGCAAAGCATGCGCCATGCTGATGGACGCAGACAGCGTACGTAACTGAACAGAGGGTACGCGATAAGCTCGCGATCACAGCCAGATTTCGCTTCAAGCGGAGAGACCAATTACTACACGGTTGGGATGAACCGAATATTACCAGTGTTTTGGATGCATGTCTCCGAGGACCAGCTATACGCACGCCCGAAGGCTCGCCCTTTGAAGTTAAATATTCAGGCCTTATGATGCCCGTGTCCCACTAGAGCGACAGACAGAAACAAAAGACAGCGACAAGCCTCAAACCCATGCGGCATGCTCGCGATGGTACCTTCGGCAGGCGTTTAGTCGTTCGGTGCTCGTGAAGTAAGCACGAGCGATTGCAATCCTGCCAAAGATACCCTCGCGTGCATGATGCTCGTGTTTGAGCATAGCCTCCTTTAATCTGCAAAGCCTCTCAAATAGCGAAAGGTTCTGGTTTGAGGCTTGTCGCTGTCGTTTGTTTCTGTCTGTCGTTCTAGTGGGACACGGGCATGACTGGTTCGCGCACTTGCGACTGCTTACTTAGGACCCCTTACGACGAGAGGACACGTTGGGGTCATCTACCGGGAGGCCGTAAAACACACGGCATGTTCGTAAAACTCATATTTTCTCGGCGCTCATTTTTTTTTTGTCTTGTCTCGGAAAACTTTTGACGATGTTATAAACGATCATTTCTCATAGATAAGTGCGTACATTTTGGCCTCCTAAATACCGCAGAACCTTCGCTGTAGTGAAATGCAGTTTTAGGTTCAGCTCATAGGTGGCGCCAGCGTGCCAGTGTGTAGTGTTCTCTGGACGCACGAGATCCCGACAACTCTGTCGTAAGCAAACAGAAGTGTGTGTGTGAACGGGTCACTTGTGACGTTGGTCAAAGCGCCTATGAACTTTCCATATTATAGAATGGAAAGTTCGCTCTGATGAGGAGTGAAGTTCGCTCTCAAAGGAATGAGTGGCTACTCAAATTTTCTAAATCTTAATCCGTATTAAGCAATGGCCTAAACAGTAAACGATGACAAAACAACACATCGCACAGTCCCTTTTCCTCTTCAGTGCCAGGTTCGCGAAGTATAAGCGCCAGTGTCACTTCGTTAATTCTAGCCCGGCCTGTATGCCGCAAATACCCGTTTAAAACAATGGGGCTCCAATCCACGCTGTAAAGGTGGTTGGTCAGCGAAGCTGTGGTATCACCTGCAACGATTGCCTACTGCACTATACAAAATGCCGCCGCCGGTCGCAGCACACCGCCGCTGGTCGTATTGCCGTTTCTTTTCCCTTTGCCGCTCCTAGTATATTGACGCTGCTCCTCGGAAGTCCTGACTATGCGTGGCCTCTTCATCGCGGTGCTGCAGCAACAATGAAATCAGTTGCTATACTCCGTTCCATCTTACGTTTAAGCGCAGCGGATGTTACGAGCCATCGGAGCCAATTGGAGGCCGCGTGAGTGTCTCGTGACCTTAGAGAGGTGGCTGCAGCGACGCGCGGAAAGCGTATCACAGGCCACGTCCACAGAACGGGATTGGCTAAGATAGCTCGCAGCATCCGCTGCGTCCGGACGTAAGGTGAAACGGGGTATAGGCGGGTTCTTCTTTTATATATGAAAGCTAGGCTAGTGACGTCACTCCCCACGTCGCAAGCTGCCGTCGCCGCGGCAGCAGGCGCCGTTATCATCCATTATGCGGTTCGCACTTCACACGAGGGCTTCGAATGACGTAAACCTTTTCGAAGCAGCTGCAAACCTAATATTTACCGGAACGCGTGGGAGGGTGTTCCTATTGGTCACACGCGCCTTATCATCCATCATGTGGTTTTGATGCGTATTTTGTGGTTTCCCTTATTGAAATGGATACTGAGCTGTATCCTGTATGCCTGATTTCAAAGGAGATATGCTGTCTTGCCTTCAGTTGTTCGTCGGGAGTTTTTTTTTGCTTACAACCCGACACGAAAAACATTTCCTTGGCTGGTAGAGGTATACATGTCTTCGCTGTAAAAAGAAAAGCTCTCCGTTATCGCCTCAACACCATGGAAGAAGCGGGAACGGAGTCCCCGCGAACGAGACGAATAAGAATTGGTTTGCTCTTTATGTTTATACAGCCTTGATGGAGATGCGCCTCAACGGGTAATCGGTCTCTTAGCTGTAGATGAGAAATTTAGCCAGTGCTGTACAACCGCTAACCTGGGATTTTTAACGTGCATCACGCAGTAGTGATCACACGAACGCGTGCCGGTACGAAACTCATCCAGATCGAAACGGGCGGGGGCGGCGGGGATCGAACCCAGGAGGTTCCCAGCGCAAGCTTTCGCTCCACGCGAACGAGACGGTGACAGCGATGGCTTTTAAGCCGAGTGAGCAAGCACTCAACGGGATTTGAGGCGCGTTATCGGTTGGAAGAGCTCTCGCCGTCATACGCCTTCTCTTTTTTTTTCTTTTTTGTAGCTATCTCTGGCTGCTAACTTGAGCCTCTGACATAGTGGAAAGTGAAAAATATTATTTATGCTAATGAACTCAAAATCACAGCGGCGCCTCTTGAAATGTTTAGTGACTCCATCCTTGACACGAAGGCTCTTTTGGCTTTGCTTCTGCTTTCTCGTTTTACCACTCCCGTCACCTAACGAAAATTATGCCGCTAGGAAGCAACGTCGCTGAGAAGAGGCCAGAGGCCTAGAGGTAGATGGATGGATGGATATTACCGGCTGTACCCTTTGTAACAGGCGGTAACTTGCACCACCTATAGCCTAAAAACTAAAACGAGAAGATGGAACTCGCTCACTGTTGCCAGAGGAACTTGGGATTCGGTGACTCAGGGCTTAGTTACCGAGTCGCTGTGAAGATCGAGCAGCAGCATTTGTCCATGGTTGCTTACATATTTTCTGTTGGCTCGAAATAATTAAATTTTAATTATCCGTTAAAATTTAATTTTGAAACGCTATTTCATTGTATACCCGAGCTGAACAAAGACGCACATCTCTCGAGTTTGGAAAAGCTTAATCAAACAAAACTATTCTTGTTTTGTTTTTTGTTTTTTGATATTATCGACGATCGACGCAGATTGTTTTATAATCGACGCAGATTGTTTTATAAATTACGATACTAAGACCGTGAAAATGCTCATTAAGCCTTTCGCGAATCTAAGCCCGCATGATCGACCTTAAGTCTGCAACATGCGACTCTTCTTGAACGGTTATCGTGGCACGTCGTTAGGCTATGTCATCACAACGTGGCATTAAAACAGGCTTTGACAAATTCCCCTCATGCCGTTGACAAATTATGCCTATTTTAAACATGGGTGTATGCTGGCATGCCTCGGCGCACTCACTACTGTGAGGTGCGCCTTATGAGCCCCGGGTGAGCCGTCGCACTGAACTGGCCAAGCCTGTTCCTCTACACAGCATAGAAACAAGTCGCCTCATTTAATGGCCCACTTCACGCTGTCTAAACATTCGTACCGGCAACACTTATTGCACAACCGATGCCAGTATCTGTTTTTGGTATAAAATTACCCTGTAAATCAGAGCGTTCCAAGATATGCATACACGTACAACAATAATATGTAACTGTATTTGTCTAAGATGAAGGCACAGATCACAATGGGCATGGTTCCTCGGACCTACGGGAAGATTCGCCGTTGTATACCAGTAAAAAAACCACATAAAAGACCATAAGCTTGTGCCGGAAGAGCCTCCGCGTCATTCTTGTTCACATCGAATTAACCTCCTTGGCGCACAAGCGGTAGCGCAGCGGAAAACATTACATTACATGTTAACAATACCATATATAGTTCTGGAATCTGCAAGAGCACAGTCAAAGACCACTGTGGTGGTATAGAGGCATGATGCTATGCTCTGGTATACATTGTTAGCACCCTCAAGCCGCGGGTGCACACATCGAATACATTGTGCAAAAGACTGTCTGCAAACACGAGTCACCGCAATATCCGCATGCTTCGAATGCCGCGTGCCAAGTTTTTCTCCTTGAACTCGTTGTCATGCGGCGTTCGAAGCACGGATCTCGTGGCGACTCCCGTTCGAATCTGTATGATGTACAATCAGTGCGACCCCGGCTTTAAGCTTCGCCTTCAAAGAGTGGAACGCGACAGCTAGGCATATAAACACCCGCTAGTTCCTTAGCCGTGCGGGCGTGGCCTAGTCGGTAGCGTGTCTTGCTTGCAACCGAAGGTTCGAATCCCGCCTCCGCCTAAAATTGTCCAATATTTCTTTTTTAAAAGCGAATTCGGTGAATTTTGGAAATTATGGGATTACGGGTGATTATCATGTCAAAACTACTAATAAACGGTTCTATGTCATTCGTTTTCCGAACAATGAAATAGTTTTCTTCCAAATCTCGGTTAAACGAAAATCACGAAGCGAAACCGAAACCATGCGGTAGGCGACATTGGTGGTACGGGGTGTACGGAGACGTCGGCTATGGGCGCGTTATGTTCGCGCTCCTTTACTCCTACTCCGACAGTCCAAGTTTCCTACTATGAGCGCAGCAAATAAACGGCGCATGGCGTACAGGAGCGCGACACACCGAAACTATCGACGAGCCACACGAGCTCCATCCGACCGCACGATTATGACGAACCAGGCATCTCCTGGAGAAGGGTGGCAAAAGCCGAAATAATTTCGAAGATAAATTAATTAGGCCCGTGTGAAGCGGCAGAGTCTAAAGCAAAAGAGACGGCGACGTTACGAGGTTTCTACGAACGTTTTGATATTCCTGAAAGGTTTGAAGACTCGCTTCGTGCATATACAAGGAAAGTTACCTTGGCCGATCTATTTATTGACCATGCATGCTGTTCCGACTTAAATTAAAAACAACATTCCTGAAACCGCTCGTCGACGCAGGAAACCCTCAAATTTGTCAGAGATTACGTCGTTCCGTCTCGCAGCGCGGAACTAAACCTACGCCGATACCGGCACACCGTCGCTCAATAGATAGAACGTTAATTCGTTTTCAGGCGATATACATGAAGAAACCTTTTCCGCAACGCTAACTGATATGTTTCGGCTTTCCAATCAAAGTGTCTTGATTCACTGGGCTAAGCATTCTAAAAAGGGCAGTGGTCCGCGAGTGCCTTTTCATCTCAACTTCTCTGTCGCCGAGCGTTCGGCACGCTATACCGTTTGAAAGATGAATTCGTTTTCAGGCGAGATGCACGAACAAGCCTTTTTCTGAATGCTAATTGCTATCTTGACATAGCCTCCTCTATACTCACAAAGCCTAGCGGTTCGACGACGGAGCCATATAGAGTGCCCGTCGCAGATTTGGAGCGCGAGGATGTGGTATGGTACAGAGCATCAATGAGCCATTTCTAGAGGTACCTGGACGTCACCGCACAGCTTTTGCAGCCTGCAGTGAAGACCCGAAACACACTTCTCCGCTCGGGAGAAATGTGTTTCGGCGTCTCGCCGCAGTGGGGCGCTAGTCACGTGGCTCTCCTCTCATCCGTTGTCTGCCGCTCCACCTTTTCCATTTTGGCGACCGCTTCTCGTGGTGATCTGCCAGGCTTTGCGCTTTCAAATCAAATCGTTTTTACCTCCCCAGTGACTTTAGTCTCGACAACAGCGCAGCCATTTTGTATGCAGACGTGACGTCACGGAGTGCGAAGACTCCCTCGCGCTCCAAGAAACACTAGGTGCACGAAGAGCGCTCTCGAGTGTCAGTCTTTGGCGGCACTCCTGTTCGTTTAGTGAAAGGAGCGCCAAACTCTAGCGCTCCGGAGCCCTATGTCATCAACGAAAGCGGCAGACGGCGCCTCACTTTTTTTCTCTCTCTCTCTTTTATCTCTCACCCTCGCGCTCCGTGCCCGGAAAAGGAAGAAACAAACAAAACAATTCTTCCAGTTGTTGACGTCCCGCGCCGTGTTGGCTCTGTCCACACAGCGGCGTTGACTGCGGAGCCCCGCGCGGCGCCCGCTAAATTGGGCGGATTTAGGTGACCGTGGTGCCGCTCCGACTTCGTTGGCCGGTTTCATAAACCTTCAGGCGGCATTGCGTCGCAGTATCTTACGCGTAGGTTTTTCATACGATGTACCGTGTACGACATAGGACTGCGTTTTTTTTTTCTCAACATCAAAAGGTGACCGCACTTCCGCTTTAAGGCAAATGAATTACTTCATAAAGTGATTGAGTCATTCGAGGCACGTGCAGCGACCTTTAATTCGCATCACGTGTCACGTTGTTAATCACATTCATGCCGCGCGTGACGTCCCGTTTCACGTGAGCGTTGTGGGTTGTTTGAAATTCCCGCGAGAGGTCACGTGGCTGTGACGTCGTGACCCTATCGACCAATCAGGATTTCCCCGTCCGCCGCGAACGCCGTGCACCTTTTGTATGATGTGTGATCAGTGCGAGTGCGGCCGAATTTTCTTTCCGTCACAGACAGCCTAACAAAACACAGGGCGTGCAGAGCATCCTCTTGTCGCTCCACCGCCAACGGGAGCGCAACACTAGCCGATAAGAATTCGCCCGAGAACCAATCACGACGGTAGAAGCGAAAAACGAATGAGCCCCAGTGTGTTTCGAAAGCTCTCGGTAAATACAGTCACGGCTTCATGCCGTGGATAGTTTTCTGGACGCTGAACTTGAGCTTCTCTGCGCGATCGTCTGCCAACACCACCAATCGTGATTGCATGCACAACACGCGGCCCGTTGCGGAGGCGTTGTGAAAGCTCGCTGTTTTAGCAGACGCCCAGTGGACACACGATAGGGCCGGCCGGGAGTGAACGTCATACTAACCGCCGCTCATTCTTCATATATATGTCGCCGAGTGCACGTGAAGAACGGTCTTTCGCAGTGACTTCCCTCGCGTAATCAGTCTGCTTTCGCCCCGAGCGTTACGCGTAAATAAAACAGGGTGACACCCACGTGTAACGTAATGACCGATAGACCTCGAGCACACAGCGTCTAGTCTATCTGTCATTTTACGACGGCACTCCGGAGTAGCAGACGGATACCCGAGTCGGACGCTCTTATATAATAACGCCCATTCCTTATCCGCATCATCCACACTGCCGTCGTTTGCGTTTCTCCCGACAGATGGCGGCAAGAGCGATGTGCGCGGCTTGTGTTTCAGAAAGGAGTGGGGAAAAAAAAATCAAAGGATCTGTTCCTCCTTTTTTTTTTTTTTTTTTTTCTTAGCTGGGACAGATTAGCTTTCCCTCAGCTTCCCAGATTAGGGAACTCATATTTACAGGCATGTCTGGTTAATACGAACCCCGGTTAATGTAGACGCCCCGCTAATGTAGAGAACATGTTCTGGGACGAACTCCGTTTCATGCGTGATTTGTTTAGTCGGTTTTAGTAAATGCACAAAGACGACGAGTGGCGTGACGAGGCACTTTTGGCCTTGCTTGATTGGCTCCCTCGGATCGAGGCGTCGACTGCGCTCGGACGTAAAGTGAAACTGAGTATAGGTGTAGAAAGTCATATCTTTTGGTCGTTATTATAAACAGTTAACAAACAATACATTTTTTTAAATTTAAGGGCTTTATTTTTATTTTTATTTTGGTTCCTTGGGCAGTTTGGGGCGTCAGAGCTGTTTGAAGGCATCCAATTGTTGGGCTCCCATATTCTGAAGCCCTCTATTATAAAACAACCCATATTATAAACGATAGTTCTACGTATCCGTTCAAATGATGCGCCGTTCTCTCCGGGTATAAAGGGTATTCTTGAGCG
Source organism: Ixodes persulcatus (assembly GCA_013358835.2). Classification (NCBI taxonomy): domain Eukaryota; kingdom Metazoa; phylum Arthropoda; class Arachnida; order Ixodida; family Ixodidae; genus Ixodes; species Ixodes persulcatus. The sequence continues at coordinate 629,142 of JABSTQ010009388.1, read as the reverse complement.
GCCGACACCGGAGTCGCGATTGTTCTCTCGAGGACCGAGATTTGCCGAGTGTTACCCGAAGCCGCTGGCAGAATTGAAAGGACAGCGATATGGCCGCGGCGGGTGGTTTGCGCAGGCGGTTTCCGGCGGTTCCTTTTGTTTGACGCGGGTGCCGGGACAGCTGACTCCTTGCTCGATTCGGGAGAACAAAAGAGGAATCCCATTTGCATTGTTGTGTCTCGATTCCTTTTGTTTCGCGAGCGCGTGGGATGTTTCGAAATGCGTCGTCACGAAGGAACAACAGCGGGGAGCGCCGCCAGCCATCGTGTCAGCTGAAGATTAGCAGGGCGCCTCCGCACACGCCGCGTCCTCTGTCCCGAGACGGCAGAAATGTCTTCTGGAAGCCGTGGGCACCGCGCGTGCGTGACTACTGGAAGTCGTTTCCTGAAAAGCGGAGCATCTGCACATGCGCAAGCTCAGCGCCACCCCCATGGTGAAATGTAACACGCTGAGATCATACTTTTTCTGCTCTTTTTTACAAAACGTTTCGCAAGATATATTTAAAGTGTTTTTTTTTTTCCGTTTAGGAGCGGTAAACTAAACCGTTGTGCGGTCTATCTACAGTAAACCCGTAGACGGTCCGCACCGCGTAAAATGTCGACGTTCAACTTCGGCGTTTTTATCCAGTCATGAACCAACAAGCCCAACTGAACATTTTGTAGTTTCGAGTTTCAAACACGTAGAGTCCGCGGACTATATAGATCGGAAAATACGGTACTTTTAGTGGGCACACCTTGGTTGCCAGACTGGCTCGACGCGCGGACAGTGCCGCCAACATACAAAGTAGACTAAAAGTACCATACTTCATACATTGAAACTGCGCGAAAAGTATGTGTACTAAAGTGTGTTTTTTTTTTTTTTTTTTTTTTTTTTTTTATAGGGCGCAGTTTTTAGGCGCCCGTTTCCGCGTGTAGAGGCATCGGCGTAACCGCGCGCGTTGAATTATGGGACGTCACAGACCTATGGACCAATTCAATTCCCCGCTAAATTTAGCGAAGAAACTGAATTGGTCTGTAGGTACGTCTGTGATGTCTTGTAATGCAACACTGCGCATTCAGTTTCCCCGCTACATTTAGCGGCAAAACTTACGCCACATGACCTCAACACCAATTCAATTCCCCGCTAAATTTAGCGGGCAAACCGACTTTGCGTATAAGTCACGTGACATGAAGTCATGTGACATCGTTTCCCCCGCTAAATTTAACGGGGAAACTAAATTGGTGTCGAGGTCATCTGACGTCAATTTTCCCGCTAAATCTAGCGAGGAAACCGACTTGGTGTATAATTCACGTGACATGAAGTCATGTGACAACATTTTCCCCGCTAAATATAGCGGGGAAACTGAATTGCTGTTGAGGTCATGTGACGTCGATTTCCCCGCTAAATCTAGCTAAAAAAAAAAAAAAAAAACGTATTTGTTCATAGGTGACGTGACACGAAGTCTTGTGACGCCGTTTTCCCCGCTAAATTTAGCGGAGAAACTGAATTGGTGTTGAGTTCACGTGGCGTCAGTTTTCCAGCTACAAATTAGCGGGAAAGCTGTGACGTCATGTGAACTCACAGACTACGGCTTCACGAGATGCGGCTTCACGAAATCAGGAGCAACTATAGCCAAAAAAAGCTTCACGTTGAAACAAACACCGCGCTCATTTCATTGTGAGGCATCCACCGTACCCCCTCTTCGTCCTCCCTAGCCAGTCCTCAAAAAAAAAAAATAATATATATATATATATATATATATATATATATATATATATATATATATATATATATATATATATATATATATATATATATATATATATATATTTCTCTTTCAAATTCTCTACCAGGGTATACCACAAAGTTAACATACCTCAAGAGCTGCGCTCTAATTTCGCATTACAGAGTAGCGTAAACGTCTGTAATTTCTTTTTGAAGCACATAGTGAATGTGATGTTTTCGTCCGTATACGTGGAACTTGTTGCGAAAGGTGCTCCTGTTCCGCAATATGTTTTATAGGATGTTTGCCCTACCGTGCGCCCGCGTATACACACTCTCAGAAAAAAAAAAAAAAAAAGGTATATTCTTACAACCCTTGTCCCATATCAGACGTACGGCGAGCTGACCTTGAACCGACGGTACCAACTTTCACCAGCTGCTTGATAGCCGACTGGTACAACGTATTAAAATAAATAGTGCGTGTTACTGACTGCCCAAAAAAGAAAAAAGAATCGGGTTTTTGTTAGTCCGACTGCAAATCCTCAGTTTGTTTTTGTTTGGTATTTGATACGTTTTTTAGCTGTTTAATAAGTTATATCGCACCGTAATCAAGCCCCTCCTAAAAGTCGGGGCCGTCTGTTCGACGTCATCGAACTGAAGTTTTGGGGTGCATTATATGAGACAAAATGTTGTAATGCGGCACCCACATGCCCATATAAACGTACGTGCAAAAGGAGACTCGGGTGAGCGGAGCAGAGTCCCCCCGAATTTCGTCGGATGAACCTTTAGACAATTCGATCGCGTCCGCAACTCGGTCTCGTGAATCGAGCAAATTCAAGATACACTCGTCAACTCGCGGGACACCGCGCTAGCCTGTACTAAAAATTCAAAGGCTCGAAAGAAGCAACGACTGCGATCTGGTCAGTGACCCTTGGGCTTGGACGACATTCGCTTTTATTTTACCTAGGCCTTCGGAGTAACAGCAACAAAACGATAGCTAGGTTTTCATCTATAGATTCTAGATCGTAAACGCGTTGCGATCATCAGGGTGTGTGCAAGATTTCTACGTTGTTCGTCGCATGGCGGCTGGTCGCGTTTACGATTCAACGCTTCCAACACGGCCATCCATAAATGATGCCATTTCGAGGTTCGTAAAACCTCCGATGGCGCGATGTGTAACCTTCTCAATAAGCTCCCTACTTCGCAGAAATGAATGGTGGGAAGGGATCTCCTTTTTGTTTGTACTCTAAAGCTTCGATTCGAGAGCATAAAGTGTGACGGGATCAAAGCTGTATAGGCTCGTGACGCAACTCTTTGAGGCTTCGCAACGCGTGAGCTCATGAATCTATATTGGTGCGATCCCGAGACTCGGGCTGCTGTACTTGCGTCACCCAGCGGGTGTGGTTAAACAAATATTTTAAGGGACGAGGCAAAGGGATCTTGAAGTTTATTGGAGTAAGGTTTGTGTTTCACCGACGCAATCTTTAATGCATTCACTTCTGGTCGGTGGAGTATAGGCGATATTCTCGTAAAATGAATTTCTGTGTTTTGCTCCACTTTTATGTTTGTTTTACACTTCGAGTTTCTCTGTCGAGCACATTGAACTCTCCGTCGACAAAAGCAGTTTACGCTTGGAAGTTATCGTTTTCCATAAAATTAAGCACAAAAAGTAAAGCGGAACCTTTTTATATTCATGTTCGTGGATACTCCAGGAAAACTGGAGCGCTCTATCGGATCGAACGCCTCCGTATGTCCGAAAAATTCGTGTGATATGAGTATGTTTACAATGCAGCTGCAGAATGTTATATTTTTGTTACGGAATGTAAGCCGCGAAACAAAATGTCGATCTTCATACGCACTCTAACAAATTTGAGGAGCTTTTGGTACGATTTTCGCTCGAATCCAGGGGCAGCTGATATTTGGTATATACGCAAACCAAAATCGATAATAATTACACACACGTACAGAGCGCTGAACATTTAAAACCTATACAAGCGATCAACATCTTTTCTTTTTTTTTTTTTTCTCTCACGAATAAAAAATCGTTAAAAACGTGGACGAATGTGTTCATCCGGCGTACGACCTTTAGGTGGTAAACTTGGTTCGCTCAATGCACTGGACAATCAAAAAAAAAAAAAAAAAGAAGTAAGGGACACTCAAGGAAACTAAACTGATCGCATTCAAAATGTTAGTGCGCCCAAAATTAGAATCCGCGCTCAAGGTATAAACTCTGTATATATGTGAAAAAAAAAAAAAACGAAACAAATACTTCAGTTGAAACTGGAAGGTGTACGACGGATGGCCCTGCGTTTTCTTTATTCTCGATATCGGAGACTGGAATCAGTGTCTTCCCCTTGCGGCAGAGCTAATTTACCGTTTCCAACTCCGCCGGAAACAGAAAAGGTTGTCTTTTTACAGTATTATCAACGACTTGGTCCTTGAGGACAAGCATCAGTATATAGCTGAAGACATGTCGTCGCGAATAACCCAGAATAAGCACGATAAGCATGTAAAAGAGGGAAGGTTAAGTAGTTTTAGACGATCTTTTTTTTTTTTTTTTTTTCTTGCACACTGCGCGGGATTGGAACCGACCAACCACCTGAAAGGGCTGTGGGTGTCCGTAGCCGGGAGGAGTTTACGTGCCTAATTTTTAACGCTTGATAGCGGCATGGGATGCGTCTGTTTCTTGCGTTACAATAGTGTGAATTGCGCACTTTTAACTTGTGCGCTGTGCCTGTTTCGGAGCAGGGCAGCGCGGTCTGCGTTTGACTGTGTTTGCAACTGATCGTTGGGCCGTTGCATACATGTTGTTAATTATAGTTTTGTTTCCCACTCCTTACTTTGTCCATAAAGGAACTGACGGAGTATGTTCAAATACATAATTTAGTAAGTAAACAACGCTGATAAGGTGTTTCCGTGCTGTACCGCGTGCGTGCGCTAGAGCGTGTGTGTGTGCGTGTCCATGTGCGTGTGTGCTTGGCGTAATATGTGTATATGCGAGGATGTGCGAGCATGCACGTACAAACATATATTTGTGTCTGTATACGTTATAACCATCTATGTATATTTGTATGTATGTTTGTTTGTATGCATGTACGTATGTATGTGAACATGCATACATGTCTGTGCGTATGCATGTATGCTTATGGAAAACTGCATATATGTATGCATGGATGTAACTATTATGTATGTATGTATGTATGCATATGTGTGCTTACGTACATATCTATGCATGCATGAACGTACTGTATCTATGCATGCACATATGTATGTGTGAATGTACGTGTGTGTGTGTGCCGGTTGTATGTCTCTATGTACCTATATGTGCATATATGTGTGTATTATGTGCACGCATGTATGGGATATGCATGGACGTGCGTACGGAAGAATGCAATCACGCATAGACGTTGACGTCTATGCCATCGCTAAGCCGTAAACCATAAAGCAATAACACGAAAAGGAACAAACTATCTCTACCCTAGTGGCCTTCTGCATACCACAAACATTGTTTTAAAAAGAAAATGTAAAAAAAAAAAACAAGGACAAAAAGTATTTGAGGAAGAGATTGAAATGGGGGCCTAGAAGAAAACATTTCTACAACTGAGTTTAGTTAAGAGCGCGCGTTTTAACCATAAAACATTGCTGCCCTTAGAAGATAAAACATGCCCGAAGACGCTCGACATATACGTTCTTCCTTTAATCCACACAATATACCTCTAAAATTGTTTTTGAAAAAAACACCAAAAAACAGAGATGTGGAATTGAATTTTCCAAAAACATAAAGGAGGCTTGCCATAGCCATTGTGCCGCGAAGCGCCGACGAGCTCATATCCCCTCGAAACGCAAGCAGACTTAAAGGGGTACTCCGGCAATTTCTTCATGGTCCCCGATTTGCTTGAAATTTTGCTAAACTCGTCAAATAACATCGCTAAAATAGTATCCCAAATATTAGGTTAAAATAATTTTTTTTCGCGAAGTTATTGAATTTACAATTTTGGTCCTCACCGTGTTTTTCAAACTGAAAGTCTCTACTGGCAACAACGAAAAAGTGACGTCAGTGGAAGGCAGGGGTTCACTCTTTGGTCTGTAGAATTTGTTCCCAACTGATTTGAAGCAGCTTTATGGTGTCAAATGAATGCTTTGGAAGCTCGCTCCAGGATCCGCGCTCCAGCAACGAACAAATGATTGGCATATTCTATTTTTTAGACTGTTCGCTCGACTGGCAAGCCTGCCCGCCACTGACGTCACGGCACTGAAAAGTGCGGGTAAATTTGAATGTTGGTTTTTGCATCATTTTCATTTGCCGATTTCGCAATAACTATTATGAATTTCGAGATACTAAATAGCATACCGGAAAGGGTAAAGGCCGGGGAGTCAGAAAATATAGTTAGTTGAGGTAGCTCAAAAATCGCCGGAGTACCCCTTTAAGGCAGCACTCGTAGTAATGAAAAATGCGCCACTCAGCCCAGCCACGAGAGAGAACGAAAAAAAATCTTTTCGGTCTGGAGTTTTTCGTTTAAACTCGCCAGGTTCGCGAAATGCTCGAATTTGTCTCGGATGCTTTATGGCCAGGCCCCAAATAGAAGCCCCTACCGCCAATCTCGGTGCTGCAGTGCTCTATAGCTTCTTTCGTATACGTCTCCGTGGCGATCTAAATCCTCCGAAAATTGCAAGTCCGTGAGCAATATGTACAGCCTTCTCCGGTTACTGCAGCTCTGCTGACCGTTTAGATGTCGCTATATTAAAATAATAATAATGCTGATAATAGGCTATAATTAACACACAGCCAGATCTGTTGTACGAAATGTCTAGACAGCAGGAAGCATGATGTACGCCTCTTTCACGGGCACTTCAAATGCCTTCGGTACTACCTCTTTTAATCCGATCAAATCAAACAGTTTATTTTCTCATTAAAAAAAAAGAAAAAAAAGCCGATGAAAAAAGCTGATAAATTAGCTTTTTTTCTTCGGCCTTTCATTAGCGTATACTCACGTACCCCGCCAGGGATATGCGCAGTGGCGGTCGCGACCTGATTTGAGCGTTTTGTTTTTCTTAAAAAAATATTATATTAAAGTTTTTTTGTTTTAATTCCGTGTAAATCAGTTGTGGTTTAAAGGGTCCCTGCAAAGCGTTTACGGCCAATTTTTTTTAATTTGCATCGCGTTCGCTCGATTTAGTGAGTGGGTCTTCTCTAGCAACATATTAAAAACAAAATAAACAAGAAATCTTATGTATTTTAAACATAATAGGTGAGAGAAGTTCAGAATTTTCAACATATTTTTTATTGTTGATGACGTCCTTGGTCTGAACCAAGAGAGAACCGAAACGACAAGAGCGTGCAACATCCATGCGCGATCTTCCTAATAGATGGAATTAACATCGAGTTATGAAGATGTGAACGCCCCACCGATTTACGAGTGTTCAAAGCAGAACATTGTGTGAGAATCACGCGCTCGAAAGGATCAGAAGAGGTCACGTGCACCTATTCAGCCAGTCCTGCCTGTAGAATTCTCTGTCATTATCCTACGCTCTAGACCAATGTCGTCACTGAACGCTCGTGTTTGACACTGATATGCATGCCTAGTGCCACAAAATAAGAAACCTTCTTCTAGTCAGAGCGCAGTAATGACACGGCAGAAGCATAAAAATAATTACTGAAAACAAGGTTTGTTGCTATGCTGCCCATGAGAACCAAGCAGCGATAGCAGACAGCGGAGTCGAAACGACCTCTTCTCCTGAGCTTCTCGGCGTTGCCGCAACGCGGCGTCAATTTCGCTGGAGTCGCCAATAGTGTGCACCAGCACGCTGTTTCCAAACAAACCTGCGTTTGCCCACACCAGATCCGGGAGATCTGAAGCGGCAGCGCATGTGCACTGTCGCGACGTCAGCGAGTTACGTTGGTGCGCATAAAGTCCCTGCTGCTGGAACCTGGGAAAGTAGCACCATTGCCTTCCCTGCCAGCTAGCCGGACACAAACAGGTACGAACATACAGACGACCAAAACCTCGCAGGGCGACTGGCTGAGCGGTGTCCGTTGCCATGGCAATCGTCATTTCGGCCCCTTCGTATCTTCGAAATTCGAGAGACGGTCGTTCTACCGGGTGGATCAAGGAGACGGCAGGCTCTTTAAATCGACCGCAAAATTCGGTTTCTTAACCTATCGCGCTACGACTTTGTGCAGCGCTGCCCACAGATGGTGCATTTTTTTTTGTAAAATTTGCAAAGAGCAAACTTACCTGAGGAAAAAGTAAAGAAAGAAAAAGTCTTAGCTCCTATTAAAGCCCCGCTCCTATGGAAACGCAGCGACGCCACCGGTCTGCAAACAACACGGCGCCGTTTCGCACGGGAGACAAGAGAGGGCGCAAGCGGTCACGACGCCAACTTCTGCCAACGAACGGGCAGACGACGCCGAGAGCCGGCGTATTTAGCAGACAAGGAACTGCAGTTGCTTGTTGTTACCGCGCCTGTAATTGTTTCTGCGACTGTCGCCGCCTGCGGAACGCGCGCTGCTTTTGAGTCGAAAAGATTGTCTGCTAAAGACGCTGGCTCTCGACGCCGTATGCTCGTTCGTTGGCGGCGTTCGTTGCGCCATCTCTTGTGTCCCGTGCGAAACGGCGCCGTGCTCTTTGAAGACCGGTGGCGTCGCTGCGTTTCCATAGGAGCTAAGCCTTTTTCTTTCTTTACTTTTTCCTCAGGTAAGTTTGCTCTTTGCAAATTTTACAAAAAAAAATGCACCATCTGGGGGCAGCGCTGCACAAAGTCGTAGCGCGATAGGTTAAAGGCTCGTTCACACACGTCGGTTGCATGCGACTGCGTCCGTTGCAACCGGAGCGACCGGAACGACCGCTCTGCGCCGCGCGTACACACACCTGCAACCAGTGCAACAAGCGCAGCGGGTCGTCAGCACGGCGACCGCTTCTACGCAGCGGGTCGTCAGCTGTTTCAGCGGCGCCTCTAAAAAGGGGACGCACTTCCACTCAATCCCGTAACAAAATATAGAGAAACAGTTTTCTATAGCCTAAAGCTTTATTATTATTATTTTTTTTTTCATGATAGGCTTGCAGGGTACAGTGGATGAAAAAAAGAAAAAAGATACAGTACGCCGTCTTGGACGATCAAGACCAATACACGACTTTGCGAATAGTACAAATCTCGCCACACGCCTTTTCTACGATTATAATAGACTACTGAATCTTAGCAGCGATATAGCAACGTAAAAATATGATTTTGTGATCAGATAGACGTTGCGAGCGTTCAGGATTGCTAACACTAATCACTTTTCTCCGGTGATGAAAACGCGTGAAAATTCGCATCCTTTATACGGTACGCGCCAGAAATACCTTGAACTTGAGCACACGCACGCCAAATAAGAAATCCGGGCGATGTTCGAGGACACAAATGCTTAGAAAGCACCACTGTAGTCGAAGTAAACAAACACGACGGCACGGGCGTTTCTGCTGTCTTGAGAGTGCCGCCACGACCATCGCCGCACGAATAGGTGGATCTTCCCTTCTAGTACGTGCTGGGTTATCATAGCGAGACACGACGACAATTCACAGTCACGGGTAGCGCTTTTACGCGGAACGATGAGCTTTCACCACGCCGTCCACGTCGACGATCACCACCGACGCGGCGACGCCATGTTTGGAGCTAGAAGGAGCCGGCCCGCGACCGGCATGCAACTCGCGCGATCAGTTCTCCTCGACCTGTGATTGGTCTGTCGCTGCGGTTGTTTCCAACGCAGCGGGGAAGTTGGGCTCGCTCCAACTCCTTGCGTCGTGAACAACACGTGCGGGCGTCCCTCCGTCGCTATGGCAACTGACGGTTGGAGACCCTTGGACGGTCGTTTCGGTTGTTCCGTGTTACGGTCCGTTCCGGGCGGTACGGACGCATGTGTGTGAACGGGCCTTAATGGCGAATTCGGGTGGTCAATCACCGGCGAGCCACGCCGGCGGCGGGGCAACCAAAACCGCGCCAGCGGCGCACCACGTGACCCTCTCCACCCGAACACAAAGCGCCGGCAACTGGCGTTTTCGTTTGCCTGGTCGCGCGTGAACTTTGTTAACTTCTTCTTCGATTATTTATGATACAATACGCACGGTGTAGGCATCAGCAACATTTATTCGGACTCTGAGATGTGGGTAAAGAAATTTTAATATATTTGTTTAGATTCCCGATGAACTGTTGCCATCTCACAAGAATCCCAGAAAGCTCACCAGCGTCGCTGTTTATATTCATTTTCTTGTTATTACCTTTTTTTCTGGAATCCTAAGCATTTTCATTGGCCCAGTCTTTAAAATAGTAAGGCGCGTTCAAGTCTCGAGCTGCAGCACTATCAATACATTTTTTTTTTTTTTACAGCGGTATAATAACACGCTGTGCCCAATAGCTAACTGAATTACGCAAGCTCCCTTTAAAAATTTTATCTTTATCTCCGTTGTTATTGCTGTCTTTTCTCGAACGACCACAGAGGGTGTCTGTCTCAATGGCTTCGTTTCTACTCGAACCCGCTATCGGCGAGCATTGTTTCGTTTGGTTCTCTTTCCCGATTCGGATACGACGACACCGGATACAGTCTGGCAGACAAGCTGCCCGACCTCTTGAAGCTCGGGTGAAATTGTGCCGGTAAATTGCCGGCACCCGCCTGAGAAGCGCCACCCGAACGGCGCGCACTCGCCAGCCTTTGACCACGCGAACGCCCTTGCCGGAGATATGGCAAAATATTTTGCCGGGAATGACCACCCGAATTCGCTATAAGAAGAGTCTATTCCAGCAGCCTCACAAGCGACTGGAGAGTACTATACAACTGGAAAGGAAACGACCGGAATTAGTCACTTCTCGTCGAACGCGGACGTCCGCAAGATGGATGCCGCTCTTTAAAGAGCAATAGACCGATCTCACAGTCAGTTAGTTTTATTACGCCACCGCGCCCCCTCTGCACCCGCCACAACCCGCTGAGGGTCTGGGCGGGCATACCTTCAGTGGCTAAGCGTTCTGCGCATGCGTGAACAAAGCGTTGCACGCATGCGGGGAACGCTTAGTGAGATCGGCCTATTAAATCGGCGTAGCATGGAAGCCGCGTGGTAAAGTCGCGTGCACGCGAAGTCAACAATTCATTTCCTGGCCAATTATCGCGTTGCACTCCGGTCTGACTACTCGACGAAGCGTGCGCGCGCGGTCCACGTAGACACAAGAAAGAAAAAGGACAGAAAAGTGACATGCGGAATTGTTTTACCGGTAATATCACGACTATAGTAGAAAAAAAAAAAAAAAAAAGCAAGCGTTTCTTTTGCAATCAGATCGGCACGACTGCGCTTGGTCGGGAAAACATGATTTTTGCTCCGGCGTCTCCAACAGGTAGGAGAGAGAGATACATGTATAGATTCATTCGCCTCCTCAGATGACCTTTGCTGTGTCTACAATCACGGCCCGGTACACAAACTAGGCACACAGCCAAACAGGCGCGCTCTTGCCGTTTTGATATTGCCTGCAAGGCACGCAAAACATCCTGTTTTTTTTTTTTTTTTTTATCTAACTAGATTTGTTTAAAAAAGCCGTGAAAGCTACACTTAAACGGTTTGTGCAGGTGAGTTATACGGCCAGGGGGACAGTTTAGGGGGGCTCATCGCAGTGTTGGCGGTAACGCGATACAGTAACAGCGTTACCGGTAACACGTTTCCTCATTTTGGTAACATGGTAACGTACTGGTTACTTTCTCAAAACATTAACGGGTAACGTACTTGCGTCACTTTTTTTCAAGTAACGCGTAACCTAGTTACGTTACTCTTTACTTCTTCCCATAACTAAAAAAAAATGTGTTTTTGTTGCCAGGCGATGTGAATTTTTGAGGGTTTTTTGCATTTTTCATTTAGGTGAATCTGTAAAAAAGATAAGGTAAGTGTGTTCAGTTTCTGCATGAACATAATTATTCTTGAAATATGCCGCTTATGCATACCTGTACCGTCAAAACAGAAGACGTGTTAATTCATTATTAAAAAAAAAGTAACTGAAAAGTAACGTGCGTTACTTTTTATCGGTAACGCGTTCCTTTTGTCTTGACGTAACTTAGGTTCGTAATGCGTTACTTTTATTTGCAAGTAACGAGTAACGTATTGTTATTACTTTTTTCCGGTAACGTTTACAAAACTGGCTAATCGTAACGATCAGTGGGCTACGTAACGATCAGTGGGCCAATTAAGTGAAATTTTTCATTAAGTTATAATTAATAGAACGATCTCACTAAGTGTTGGGGGGATCGGTGGCCGAGTGGGGTAGCGCACACCAGCTCGGAGCACGTGGAGCAAAAGCTCGCGCTGCAGAACCCAGGGATCCTGGGTTCAATCCCCACCCCTGCCCGTTTCGATCTGGATGAGCATCGTACCGGCGTGCGGTCGTGTATCACTACTGCGTGGTGCACGTTAAAGACCCCAGGCTAGCGGTTGTACTGCACTGGCTAAATTGCTCATCTACAGCGAGTGACTCGTCGCAACATTAAAAGTGGCTGACCAACGACTCGCTGTATAAATATCCACACAACTCAATTTCACTAAGCGTTCGGCTCATGCGTGCACGCCACCATAACATTAGTTCACAGAAGGCAGACGGCCGTGCATGCGAGGGCTCGTGCCGTCTCGTGCTATACACACACAGGCATAGCCTCGACGTGCGCGATCGAAAGCGTCGCTGTGGTCGGCCTTCCACGATTGGCCGAATGCTGACTATGACGACAGCAAAGGATTTCTCATTGACGGAATTAAGAGGAATGTAAGAACTTAATTATTGACGGTGTTGGCAGTATTGGTTTCAGAACGCAATGATTTTAAGCTTCCACCATGCTCATTACAAACACCATCGAACTTGTTCGCAAGGTAATGACGTCACAACAGGGGACCATAGGAGGGCGCCACCAAAAACATCTCGCAGCTAATACTGGCAAAGCCTGGCTGATCGCCAAGCGGCCGCCGAAATAGACCGATCTCACCAGCCAGTTTGACAACGGCACCGCTGTCGCAATGCATCGAGGGAACTTTAGTCTTTCTGCACGTGCAGTAACCTTGCTGGAGCTCTGCGCTTGTGGAGCACGAGACGGCACGAGCCCCTGCATGCACGGCCGTCTGCCTCTCGTGAACTAAAGTTATGGCGGCGTGACGCATGCGCCAAACGCTTTGTGAGATAGGTCTATAGGGAGTATTCACTGGCGGCCATAGCTGTGTGCACGGCTGCGGAGCGCGTGCTGAACGCGAGCTTCCACAGTTATTTCGCCACGTGCATTCCGCACCACCAAGTTTGCCGGTCTTGGCAGCCTATTAATGCGAGCTCGTTCTGAGCATGCGCTCTAAACAGTGACCTCAAATATGGCGGCCAGTGAATACCTCCTATAGGGAGTATTCACTTGCGGCCATATCTGTGTGCGCGGCTGCTGAGCGCGTGCTGACGGCGAGCTTCCGCAGTCCTTTTGGAGCGTGCATTTAGCACCATCAATGTTGCCGGTCTTAGCAGGCTATTAATGTGAGCTCGTTCTGGGCATGCGCTCTAAACAGTGACCTCAAATATGGCGTCCAGTGAATACCTCCTATTGAAAAGGTAGAGCGGCAGACAACGGATGAGAGGATGGATGGATGGATGAATACGGCTGAGGCCTTTGGATCGGGCGGACGGGATCGGGTGGGCGGGAGAGCCACGTAACGGGCGCCCGGCTGCGGCGAGGCGCCGAACCAGGCGTGTAGCCAGGGGGGGGGGGGGGGGGGCATGGGGCCCAGGCAACCTTCTAAATCTCCAATTTTGCTGGGACCTCCTCTCCCTCTCCCCCTCATACGGCATTTGTCATGGGTAACCCCCCTCCCCCCCCCCCCCCCCCCCCCTCCCCCCCCCCCCCCCGAACCAAAATCCTGGCTACGTGCCTGGCCGAAACACACTTCTCTCGAGCGATAAAATGTCCGCTCGTGCTCCTCGTGTTCCTCGCGCTACCGCTTCTTTTCTCCTCGGGTTTGAAAACCATGTTTCAGGTCCTCGCCGTAGTAAAAGCTGTGCACTGACGTCCAGGTTCCCCGAGAAATGCTCTCTCCTATCAGATCCTCACTCTCCAAATCTGCGACCGGACACACTATGGTTCCGTCGTCGAACTGCCACGCAGAGCTCCAGCGAGGTTGTCGCACGTGCAGAAAGACTGAAGTTCCCCCGATGCACTGCAGCAGGGGTGGCGTAGTGAAACTGACTGGTAAGATCGGTCTATTTAGAAACGTGCTGAGCGTCATCGAATACCACTCAATCTATACATTTTAAAAAGACCTTGAGCGCTTGACAAGCGCAGTAGGTGCATGACCCAAAGTTACCATTCGTGCGTGCAGCGGGTACAAGGCAAAAATCGCGTCGGGCACGTTATCGCACCGGTAGCCTTGCTCGCAAATAAATATATAAAATAATAATAAAAAAAGATCAGCGGGCTTTTTTTCTACTTTTTGTTTTCACGATAGAGCTGAGGAGAAGGTGACATAGAATTATTTCGTCTTATACGTTTCGGCTTGCCTATTTGCAGGGAGAAGCATAACTGAATTTTACACATTTTGAATAAAATAATATATTGGGTAGATACGCGAAATACGTTTTAGTACTTATGCTCCCAGGTGTACACTAAGTTAAAGGACACATGCAAAGGGAAAAATAAATCTTTTTTTAAAACAGCCGGGTTGGGAAAAGGAAGTCATAAAACGAATTTACAACGAAAAATAAAAATTTTTAGAGCTATATTTACGGCGCTATACGAATTTGCAGTTGGCACCCACGGGCGCCGCGGAAAAGTGGCCCATATTATCACGTGACTGGCCCCTGTTTGTCACGTGGTACTTGCGCTCTTTCGGAAGCTTCCTATGATCTCGAAAAGTTACTTATTCATCTTCGTTTGAAGTGCAACATAAAACGAAGATTAAAAAGTAACTTTTAGAGCCCAAGGGAAGCTTTTGAAAAATCGCAAGCAGACTTGATAGACGTGTTCGCCGGTCAGATGACGGCGGCGGCGCCCCGGAGGATCCCACGAACTTGCGCGGCGACGGCGGCGGCGGCGTAGAGAAACGTGTTGAAGCGGCGGCGCACAACGCTCAGCGTGCGGCGGCGGCGACGCACCGGTCTACCACGTGACCAGCGGTGGCTCCCGCGGGCGCCAACTACAAAATCGTTTTGCGCGGAAAATATAGCTCTAAAATTTCTTTCTTTTTTGTAAATTTGTTTTATAACATACTTTTTACATCTAGGCTGTTTAAAAAAAATGTTTTTTTTTTCCCCTTTGGGATAATCGTATTTGTCAGTTTCCCAATTAACTGAAAGTCACGAGTAAAATTCGTGTAATTACGGCATGTGTTTATATTGCAAACTTCAAGGCGACCGTATTCGAAGCCTCCTCCATTTTGTATACAATTCTTGTAACCAACTTCAGAGCGGCACGATGAAAACAAGAAAAAACAGAGCGGTCAGCACAGCGGCTGAGGCCGGGGGTACAATTTCTCCGGAGGATCTTATGGCAAATTCCACTCGTCGTTTTGGAGCGGGCCGGGATCGACTTTTCTGGAGCTCGCATTTCACTGGGTGATCGGGATCGAAATGGACGTGTTCCACTCGTCGTTATGGTACAGCTCCCACTGCCGATCTCGATCCGGATCCGGGAAAAGTCGCTCCGCCGATTTCGGCGGATTCGACCGGAAGCTAGCCTGGCCAGCCCTCGGCGCGCACACGTGTTTTCCTTTCTCGAAGTGCCGCCCGCTTTACTGCTGCTGCTGCCTTATGACAGTTTGTCGCCAAGTTGCTCGAGCAGCTCCTCCAGCAGTAGCTGCTCGAGTAGCACTGACGGCGAGGATTGCTTGTATGTCCCGCATGAATTGGACTGCCTTTTTCGTACCTCCGCAGCAGAGGCTGAAAATCGAGACGTACTTGGACACCGTTCACGTGTATTCCGATGAAGAGGCAAGCGGGCTACGCTGATGCTTATCGACACGCATCTTTCACGTCATAATTAACTTTGCGCGAAAACATGTGGTTCGAGATCCGGGACCGCGGGAAGGGAATTCCCGGGAAGGTGATTTACGGGAGCGCATCTGCCGATCCTGGAGGAGTGGTCATGTTCCACTCAGAGCCCTCGATAGTGGGATAACAAAAAATCCTCCATTTTTACTAGTTATCGTAAAGTCCTCTTGTTTTATCGGGCGACAGGACGCGCTCCAAAACTACCATCGGAATTCGCCATTAGTTGCGTCCTTGCACAAATCACAACTAACGGGAGGGAGTCATCTTATGGCTAGTTTCCAGGAGAGGCGACTGCCCTTTCCGACGCCATTTTCAAAACGGTTGAATGTAACGCTGGGTACCTTTTTTCCCATGGAACAGGTCACGGGACCTCGAAATTCCTCATACCCTCCGTGAGGAATAGCTGCATTCGGCAGCAAACCGCGTGGCGCAGGTCGTTGTGTATGGCATTCCGTATGGCAAAAGGGCGCAGCTGAAGACAGTTCTTCGCCAGCCGAGAGCGAAAGGGGAACTGTTATCAGCTCCGTCCCGTTGTCACACGGAATGCCACGCGCAACAGCCTGCGTCACACCGGAGAGCTTTTGCGTCGATCTTCGCTGTTTTGAATGCTTCATAAGCCGGATTGAGCTGCATATGTGTAGACGCATATCTCAGAACACGGACAGGTTACGAGAACTCTACAATACGGAACAGTCTTGGAATACGGCCGCCTTGAAGTTTCCAATATAGACACATGCCATAACTGCAGTAATTAAAAGGGGAATAAATTCATTTGAGTTAATAAGAAAATATACTATGATTATCCTTGCACTTAGTGTCCGCCTGGGAGCATGACTTATAGGTGCCAAAATGAATGTCGCGTGCCTTCGATATATATGTTGTTGTTCTTTTTCTTACGTAAAACTTAATCTTGAACATGTTGGGTAAGACCAGTATTTAGCGGAAGTGTTTCCCTGCTAAATTTATCTTGGAAATCACGCCTAAACTTTTGCGGTACACTTTTTTAAAGATATTTCCTTATGAAACCTTAGCGATTCTGTGGGAAACAAAAAAGTAAGGCAAAGAGTAAAGACCACTACAGGAAATCCCCCAGAATTCTCTCGCTTCAGGAGAGAGTTTTTGAAGACCGTTCTTCTCAATCTCCGCTACGCTGTCCGCAATGAAGACGCGGCTGCTGCGAATGCTCGCCGCTAGATTTGTGTGCACATCGGCGTACCAACCCGGGGGGGGGGGGGGGGGGGGGGCAAGGGGGCGACAAGGGGGGCACTTGCCCCCCAGTTCTTAGGGTGTGGGGGCAAGGCATGTGTTTTGCCCCCCCCCTCCCTCCCTGAAACAGCCGCCACTGGGCAGGGCAAACACTGGCCGGCGGCGCCCAAGGGATACCAAGGGCACCGGCCCTGGGGAATGTCTGGTTTGTCCCCCCCCCCCCGCCCCCCCCCGCCCCCCCCCCCCCCCCCCACACACACACACACACACACACACACACACTCAAAAACAGGTTGGTACGCCACTGTGTCTGCATACGTTTCTGCAGAGATGCGGATACGGCGGAAACGATATACGAAAACTGCCTAATGTTTTCGCCTTTACTTTCTGCAAAGAGAGACTACATTGACACGCTGGTTGGAGGGAGGGTGTGACTGCATTCTAATGAGCGTGTTCTTTCGAAAAGGGCAACAATATAAAAACAACCAGCTCATTTGGTCAGAGCACGTCCTCTTTAGATATGTCATCGTTGTCGGAGAATCCACCTCGGCCACCACCTACGAGTGACCTCAACACACTAACCAGTTCGGAGAACTTGCTCGGGGAATAACGTCATGACAGTTCGGAGCTGATCTCGCAGCAAGACGTGTCTCTGGCCGGGGTTGTTCCTGCTCCCTACATGTGGCACGAAGCTGAAGGGGGCGAGGAAGGTGAGGAGGGTAAATATACTGCGTTTTCTTTCGCGTCCGACAGCAGCCGACGCAACCATACAGTGGAGCCAATAGGGAATGTTCGTAGACCGCGTTTACCCCTCTCCTAAACCTTCCGCAGAAAAGAAGCCGCTATTGCGCCTGCGCGCCGATAACTTTGACTGTAAGTTCCGGATATCGTAGCGGGTTGCGGAGTGCGTTGCGGGACGGCGAAAACCATCAACGAAAACTCCCTAATTAAGCTGCGCGAAAAGCACGTCGTCAGGGCGTTCGTTGTCTCTCTGGGTTTTTACCATCATCAGCTAAAAGTTTTTTCTTTTCTTTTTTTTTTTTCTTTTGGGGGGGGGGGGGGGGCGGGGTTGATTTTGATGCAACCGACTAGGGGGGTCAATTTTCGGGGTTTTTCGGTGTCTACCGAATACACAGAAAACTATAAATAGGGAGTTTTAGTAGATCGGTTCGATAACTCGGATAACGATACCCGCGACACTGTGCCGATGCGATGCCTTTGCGCATTTATCGTTTCTTCATCGGGTGTCGTTATCGGAGTTGTCGGAACGAGCTGCTAAACTTCCCTACTAAGCCAGGGATGATGGAGTCGGTGCTTGTCGGTTCTGGTCAAAGGGAACAGAATCGAACAAAAAGAGACCGCTCCTTAATTAAGCCTCCCTTTGTTACTTTGTAGGCTTCGCTAGAAGCGAGGTGGCCTTGTCCTCTCGCTCCCCCGTCCGGTCGTTGCGGGCCTCCGAAAGTTGAAATATACCCAACCCTGATTTTGGACAACGAAACCCGTAATACGGTACCAATAACCTCACACTACTTAAAAAAAAAAAAAAGAAAGAAAGAAAGAAAACATTTGTTTGGAGCACGGATTGCGGTATACATAGGTTGCACTGACGTAATTTGGTCCTCCTTTCTGGTGGCCGAACTTCCTCGAGCGTAGCCTTTAGAGAACGGTTTGGACCGCTCTTCGCTCGGGCATGGAGTGTGCGAGCGGCTCAACAAGGAAACGGACAAAATGAGACTGAGCGAAGGGGAGAAAAAGAAAAAAGGTTGTTTTTAGGTTTATATAGCCTAGAACTTGGTCTGCCTCAACGGGCGACGAGCCTCCCAGCTGTAGATGAGCAATTTAGCCAGTGCAGTACAACCGCTTGTCTGGGGTCTTTCACGTGCATCACGCAGTAGTGATACACGACCGCATACGGGTACGATTCTCATCCAGATAGAAACGGGCAGGGGTGGGGATTGAACCCAGGATCCTGGGTTCTGCAGCGCAAGCTTTCGCTCCATGAGCGAAGGGAAGTGTGACGGCAGACTGCCTTTCGCTGCTCGTGGAGCGTACCGTTAGTACCGTGGTCGAGGCAGCATTGTGCTCGGGCGCTCCGCAGGAGGGTCCGCAGCCCGCCTCCGAAAGAGGAAGCCACCCTAATAAAACCGTCAATCCACATTTTTTTTTTTTTTTTTTTTTTTTTATGTGGGTCGTTTGAATGCTCCGAGTCGGGCCCATTCGCGGGGCACGTCGCTCACGTAGAAGTCTCAAATTTGCATGCGAGCCGTGCTGGCTTTGGATGGATTTCTTCTGGACACCGCATACCGCGCATTTTAATGACGCGCTAATCCCGTTTGGGCACTCGGCGCCCGGGAATTCGATTCCTGCTCGCTTTTCTTTTCACCCCCCTCCCCTCCCCTGGTCTCTGCCGCCAAAAATGTTCGGTGGCGAGCGAAAATCTGCGAGCGCGGGCACGTTTCCGCCGATTGAGCGAAACGCTCTTGTTTCTCCCTGCTCGTGCGCGGTTGTCTTTTCCCGCGCTGGGAACGAACGCTTCGGCGGTCAGGGTGCGCATCACGTCGGCCGGAAAGCGCGCGTCGTTTTTCATTTCCGATGATACCGGATCCGGCCCGGTCGGATCCGAGATCTCGTACATACGTGCTGTTTGCGGCGCCCGATGTATGCATCGGATTTCCCTGATCACCTGGCGCGTCTGTATACCTGGAACGAATAGTCTTTCGCTCCTGCTGCGAGTACTAACCGGTGCAGTTATCTAGGCCGAACGTTTCAGCAGGGTCCTTCGATGTTCGTTTCCCCGTGACGCATGGTACCTGGAAGGCGTCTTCGACTGGTCTGTTTACCGTCCCATCTCGCCCGTGCATCGGTCGCCAAGTGGCGACAGTCGCAGAAGCCGACGTGTCATGATGTCGGTTGTCGCCAAGTCCACTCCGGAAGGTGCGTCGTGGATGGAGCCGCTCCTTTCTGTTTACGCACGTGGACGTACACTCGATCGAATGCAGACCCAGTATTTCGCCGCAGTATTTAGGAATCCACGTCTTTGTGGTTTTAACAAATACGAGGAAATTAGGATCCGGCGGATACGTGTTCTTTTCACGATCCCTTTGAGCCTGGAACTGGGTTTGGGTGCATTCTCTGGGCACGGAGCGAAGCGTCAGCGGACTGACTGCGTCGGGCGTTGGCGCGCTGATGGCGTCGCGCAGTCACGCGGCGACGTCTGCTGATGGCTATCGAGCAGCGCGTTGATTGAGCGGGCCTCCCGGCGGGCAGGGTGAGGTCGCCTCACGACGACGCTGCATTGTCGCCGTCCGATCCCTAATCGAGATTCGGACGCGAAATTAATCAACTAATGGAATTAAAAAGCCGTTGCGAAGTCGCTGCGTTATAGGAAGGCGGACGCACCGTAACCTCTCGCCATGTAAATACCCTGATTTCTCGGCGGTCTTTTTTTTTCCTAATTACGTATGTTTGCTTTTTTATTGCGAGTTGTGGCGCGCGTTCGTGTTCTTCCGGTGAAAAAGAGTGGAAGCATGTGGACGCGGTCGCACGCAGCTGGAAAGGATTAATTGCTGCGCAAATGACTGAAAAGTAGTTGTGTTTTCTTTTTGTTTCTTTCTGTCTGTTTGTTTTGCTTTTTTTATCCTTTATCCACGTTTGTTGATTTTGTCTAACGAAAGACTCGTGTCATTTTTCGGTCACTCTGTGCGCCAGCTAGTGTTTTTTCTTTTTTATCTGAAACCCGCTTCGCGTTTTCTTGACAAAAAAAACAACAAAAAAAAACAGAAAAAAACCTTCTAAAAAATAGAATTTGGAGCGCGAGGAAAAAACAAAAAATTAAGCCGTCGGATTGCTTGTCTATTAATAATGCTACGCATAATGAGAGCGATAAATCAAAGTGAAACGCCCAAGGTAAGAAATATAAAGCGTGACGTTGTATGCAAAACAATTTAAATAAACGATTATTATTATTATTATTTTTTTTTTTTTGGGGGGGGGGGCGGGCGTTTTTTTTGTTTTAGTTGTGTTTCTATTTTTATTTGCTTGACTATAGGACGTTTGCGTTTTTCGAAAGACGGTTTCTTCCTCGAAGCTGTTAAAAAAAAATCCGAACTACCTATATGGACGGATATTTGCGATTTCTTTTACGATAAATACCGACGCATAGTTCGTCCTACGTGGAACTATTTTAGCGCATGTCTTTCAGCCGTCTGGACTGTTTTGCAATTGTTTCCTTCCTTTCTTTAAAATCTGGATTAGTCCAGAAAATTTCAGTCTGGCCTCTGTCTTGAGACTTCTCGGGGGGATTCTCTAGCAGAACACGGAGTTCATATTGAATTCAAACTTAATTACATCGCCGCTTTAGTGAAAAAATAAAACAATTAAAAGGAAGCTGAAGAAGGTCATGAAAAAAAAAAACAAAAAAAAAACGAGATAGGGGTGAATTTTAGAGTATTTCTATCCAGTGAATCTGAATATCATGTTCGTTTTCCCCGAAGATGCAACCAAATACGAGAAAACACGAAAAACCTCCGACCAGTCGTTACGTCGTGAAAGAATCTTTCGGCCGCCAAGCGCGTGCAGTTGCAAGCTTACCAGGTATATTCCCCCGCACTGACAACAGTCGTGACGTCTTTTTTTTTTTTTTTTTTTACTTATTTGAAGTTAGCAAGAGTGGGCGTGCATAGCTTTGATGGGCGCTGAATATGTGCTAGAGCGGAGATTCCGACAACTCCTTTTACAACGTAACGGTCCGGAAAGGAGGGGGTTTCAGCGGTGCTTTGAAAATTATTTTCTGCAGCCTCCGTGCATCACATTGAAAAATAATCTCGGTATTCGATATCCTGGAGGCCAAACTAAGACGATTTAAAGTACGGAACCACTTCAGCTTCTTTTTTAAAGGACGGTGTGATGTTATAGGTTCAGGTCAAACCGCCGAAGGAGGAATTCAGTCACACCGTGAGCTTTGATCAAGATATATATATATTTAAAAAAAAAAGAAAAATAATAAACGTTCTAGTTATATACAAATGTACAAGCCAGAAGCGGTCTCACTTTCGGTCCGTCCTCGTGTGGCTGGGGGGCTTGGTGCTGTCTGGTTTCCAGCAGCGCTTGGTTGCGGGTGAGTGATGTTCCGCGTGTTTCTTGATGATGGTCTGGGATGCTCTGCTCCGGGACACCGCCGAAGTCGTTGGTCGTTCCCAGTAATGTTCCTTGGGTGTTGCTTGATGCTGGTCTGGGATGCTCTGCTCCGGGACACCGCCGAAGTCGTTGGTCGTTCCCAGTAATGTTCCTTGGGTGTTGCTTGATGCTGGTCTGGGATGCTCTGCTCCGGGACACCGCCAAAGTCGTTGATCGTTCCCACCAGCGGCTACTTCAGGTCGCTGCCGAATGCCTCGTTCATGCCGGATGTTGACGCTTTGGTTGCACACCGCCAAGCTGATGTTTCACCCGACCGTAGCACCCTCGGGACGTCACCAGGTGTGCTTCCGCCTGGGGCCCTAATCTGGACACTTGGCGAAAAAGTCGGCGAGAAATTCGGCGGCTCTGATTGGCCGGCGCCAAGGTCAAGTGCGGCGTCGGGAGATCATCGAAGCAGAAAAATAGCCAGGTTGGACAAACAATGTGTTAGTGTGTCATCCGTAGCTTTGTCAAAGAAGGAATTGGTTTATCTAGAGATATCATCAAAGTACCCATAGTGATGAGAAATGTTTCGCTTTATTATTTTTTAAATTTAATTTTTAATTTTTACTTTTTTAGTATTCTTTTCTTTAGTTGTCTTTGCATGATTTATTTAATTATTAGTTATTTTTAATGTGTATTGGCTATTTGGTCTCTGGTGTGTAAAAATTTAAATTGTTCTCATTAACGGCAAAGGTGAAGAAGTTGAAGATTTGAGGAAGAAGAAATATAGAACTGAGTTGAAAGTCAGCGCTGCGAGTCTGTTTGCTTCTTGTGTGCATGTGAGTGTGACTGTTCATCCGCGCTGTTCCATCCAAGAATGCGAAAGCGCGAAAGTCAACCAGACGCCATGATGGACTCGTTGAGGCACGTCGCGGGGTTGCTCGTGTGACTTTGCTGTACACTTCGAAGCCGCTCACACGACAGGTGAAACGCCCGTCACCCCGCGGGCACTTCCAACGGCTCGGTTGTAACGCGCTGACGGTATTGACACCACTACAACGCTGACAACGCCACCAACGGCAAAGCTCATAACCAAGCCTGTCTTGCCACGTCACGGATGCGGGGAGTCTTTTTTGTTGTTTTTGTTTGCGCCGGATATCCCATGACGCATCGCGCCCTCCGTTCGCTTCTCTTCGAGCGCTCGCTCGAGTGCACCGTTTGGAACGAAAAATATAGCCAATCGTTCAAAATACAAACGTGCGATTATGAATTAAGGTTATTATCCGTCATGCTTGACCCATTTCCGAACGAAATTTGAATATTTCAATTTTTGTTTCCGTACCCCTTTAAACTCTGCTCAAGTAGTCCGCCCCGATATTGTCTTTGCCTTTTATATACTTTATCCTAAATGTAAACTCTTGCAGAGATAAACTCCACCTCATTACCCTCGCGTTGTTGAGTTTCGTCTTATTCAAATATTCTAGCGGGTGATGGTCCGTCTCAACTACGAATTCCTTTCCGTACAGGTAAATAGCATATTTACCATTGCCCACACGAGTGCGAGGCATTCCCGTTCTATAGCCGCAAAGTTCTTTTCGCTCGGGCTAAGTTTTCTACTGCCATATAACACTGGGTGCAGCATGCCCTCGTGCTCTTGCAACAGCACTGCTCCCAAAGCTTCGTCTGATGCATCCGTACGCAGGACGAATTGCCTGGACACATCGGGCGCTAACAAAATGGGTGGTTCTGCCAGCCTTCTTTTAAGCTCTTGGAAGCTTGTGTCATGTTCAGAGCACCATTGTACTGTGTTGTTTTGGCAATTCCTTGTGAGGTTAGTAAGTGGGGCTGCTATCTCTGCATAACGGGGTATGAACTCTCTATAATACCCTGTAAGACCTAGAAAGGCTCGCACCTGTTGTTTTGTCGTTGGCGCCGATGCTTGTTGAATCTTTTTCTATTATTTCCCTCTTCGGTGCGATTTGGCCCATACCAAGCTTGTGACCTAAAAATGTTATAGCGTCAAACCCAACCTCGCATTTGTTTGGCTTAACCGTGAGATGATTCCTCTTGAGACATTCAAAAATTTGCCGTAATGTTTGGCAGTGCTCTTCCCACGAGTCAGTGGCCACCAAAATGTCGTCAATGTAGTGATGTACATTGGGCACCCCCTCCAGAACGGACCTCATCAATAGAGGCCGGATTTTTAGGCACTAAAAAAGCACGTTTTAGGCGCCAAAAATACGCGGCAAAAACAACATTTTAGGCACTAAAAAGAATAAAATAGGCGCAATAAATTTTTAGATAAATGCTAATCATTTCAAGTGAAGACGTGAGCGAACTGTAAGCACGACAGGAAATCCAAAAATGGCATTGCTATGAGGCCACAATGGCAGTAACAGTTCAGTTCAATTCAGTTCAATTCTTTATTTTTCTCTCATAACAAGTTCTATACATTGACCTTAGACGTGGAATTGCCCCGTAATACCTCTGGGCTAATGGCGATCAATTGGCTTAATTTCACAAGCGCATTGCTTACATACATGTTCAGATGCGAAAGTCACTCAAGCGTCGCATATTGTGAAACAGGCAGGAGAAAACAATACTTGAAATATGGTAATACTGATTTATAAAAGCGCAAAGTTATGTCTGCCTGACGCAATTAAATTACAATAAAGCAAGAAAATAATAAATGCAAGATAGACAAGGTTTGTTAAGAAATTAACATGTTGTTACGTGAGAACTTACGTACAACTTTAGCAATTTTCTACAGGTACCTTAATTATACAGGCAAGATCTTTCAACACTGCCAAATCCACATACGCTCATTCGAAATATAAATATTAAGAATTGTGTTTGGACAGGACGCGGAACCTAGTTTAAGAATCACTATGAAAATTATAGAAACAATAGGTAACTACCAGCATCTCCAGATTTCCGGGTTCAAAATTGTGCCTCTTGTCGCTGAGAATGAGTTTGTACGCGGAGAACGAACGCTCGACGTCGACAGATGTGATTGGTGCGTACTTTTGGGAAGATTCGATGGGTTAATTGACACTGGGATCCTACAGTGCTCACCAGCAAGGACTTCTGAAGCTTCTTTAAGGACAGAAAACCCCTTGTTTTTGTCCAAGACCGTTTGCAGCTTCGCACGTGCCTTTTCGGCGACGGGTCCTTCGGGAACGGTGGCGATTCTTTCCTGTGCGCGGAGAATTAGCGCAACGTTCGTAACAAGAGTTTCTCCCACACTTCCAAGTTTTTTGATAGAATCCGCTAAGAACGTGAAGTTGGCGCAAAAATACGCGAGGTCTCCTGGAAGGCTATTCACGGAGAGGACAGCTTGAGCCTTTGTGACTGCAACACTCTCGTCAATTGGAAGGCCGTTGATCACGGCCTTGATGTCCGAAAAGTAGCAGTTGTAGTACTCGACAGCTTCTAGCCACGTTCCCCATCGTGTGACGACGGGTCCTGGCGGAAGGGGCACATCAGGCAGCATCTCCTTGAAGACGCGCACGCGAGAGGGTGCCTTCAGGAACACGGCCTTGGCTGAACCAATAAGCTCGTTGACGTCAGTGAAGTGCTTCCTCAGTTCCTCGCAAACACGATGAAGCGCATGCGCTAGGCAGGTGACATGGAGCATCTGCGGGTAGAAGGCCTTCAGGAGATGAGCGGCCTTGTGCGTGTAGGCTGCAGCGTCTGTGTAGAGCAACAGAACCTTGGTGGCCTCGACTCCTGTAGGGTAAAGAACCTTTAGGGATTCGTTTACAAAGAATGCTACAGACTCCCCATTTGTTCTCTCCAAAGGTTTCGAACACACGAGGAAAGCCCTTGTCTTCTCGTGCGCCGCAAGCTTCCCAGCAAGAAAGTGAGCGACAAAGCGCCCTTTGACGTCTGTTGGGTTCCTTTAGAGTGCGACGGTTCCTTTAGAGAATCAACCCAACGGAAACACCAATGGAATCACCCAGATGCGTTGCATCACACCAGGGTTCCCGCGAGGGGAGGTGGGCGTAATTTTTCCCCATCACTTTCTTTGCCCTGACGGTATCATAGTTCCCCTGGGGAGTAGAGTTGTGCGTCCACCGCCAAGTCCTGCGGGAAAGCCACCCGTAAAGCATGCAGAAGCCGCCGCTCCGGTTGCACCGGCGCAAAGGGAGGGGGGGGGGGGGGGGGGGAGGGGAGGGGAGTGTTAGAAAGAGGACCAGGTTCAAACCCATAGATTTCAGAACAGTAAATATTTCCAGGTAGAATGAATAAAGGTGTCAAATTGCACTCGAAAGCGAAACTTGACGCTACATAGTGCTGATTTAGGCGCCAATTTGAGAAAAAAGACATTTATAGGCATTTATCGGAGTTTAGGCACCAACACCCAAAATAGGCATTTATAGGCACTATAAAACCACCATAAAAGCCATCCTTGACCTCCAATTCGTGCTCGTATATCGAAATGGGGCGATAGGAACGCAAGGAAAAAAATAGGCATTTGCCTAAAATCCGGTCTCTACTCATCAACTTGGTAAACACTGCAGCAGCCGTCTTCAACCCGAAAGGCATAAACCGGAATTGGTAAAGGCCAGTTCTCGTAGAGAAGGCGGTTTTCTCTTTGGCTGATTCTTCCATCGGTATCTGCCAATACCTTTTCGCTAGATCCAATTTAGAAAAATATTTCTTTTGGGCGACTCTTGCAAACACTACGTCCGACCTTGGTATAGGTTCAGCGTCAGCCACTAAGACTGCGTTCAATCTCCGAAAGTCAACACAAAGCCTATTAGAGCCATCCGTTTTTTTTTTACCATTATTATGGGTGCATTGTAGGCGGACGTGGATCGTTCGATGATGCTTAATCTTAGCATCTCTTCCACTTCGTCCTGGATGGAAAAGGTAACGGATACTGCCTTACAAACAGCGGCTCTTCTGTCATCAATCGAAGTTTGCATTGCAATGCATTTGTTCTGCCCGGTACGTCAGAGAATATATCTTCAAACTCCCCGACCGCGTCAGCCAGATCTTTCTTTTGCTTTTGGCTTAATTTAGGATTGATGATCACATCCTGCGCTCCCTGTTGCCTTTTTAGTCTGGGCGTCGTGATCTCCCCTAAATCTTCAACCTCATCCTGAACCACCATCACCCCAACTTTCATTCTTTTTTTCGCGACCTACGTATTTTTGCAGCATGTTTATGTGAAACATTTTTCTTTTGTCTCCAACCAGCAGTTCGTAGTTTACATCGCCTTTTCGCCTCGCAACTTCGTACGGTCCCTTCCACTGCATGGTTAGTTTGTTGTGACCACTGGGTAGTAGTATGAGCACTCTGTCCCCTGGCTCGAACCTTCGAGCCTGGCTCTTCCGGTCGTAGAACCTTTTCTGTTTTGCTTGCGCCTCCGCCATGATCTCATGCGCCACTTCACATGTTTTCTTCAGTTTGTCCTTGAGTTCGATCACGTATCCGTATGATGTTTATAACTCCTGGTTTAAGCTTTTGTTGGACCACAGCTCCTTAAGGATGGTCAAAGGACCTCTCACATTTCGCCCGTACAACAGTCTCAAATGGTGCGAATCCTAGCGACGCTTGTGGTACTCCTCTATAGGCAAAGAGGGGTGCTGGGATATACCTATCCCAGTCCGTGGGTCGTTCTTGGGCCATTCTCTTCATCATTTGCTTTATGGTACCATTAAATCTCTCTACGAGCCCATTACACATTGGGTGATATGGCGTAGTTAACAACTGCCGAAAGGATAATAGACGTCCTATCTCTTTCATAAGATTGGAAGTGAAGTTCGTACCTCGATCACTCAGAATCTCCTTACGTACTCCGTACCGGGAGAACATCTCGACTAGGGCTTCTGCCACCTGCGGGGGTATCAATGGTTTTCAATGCCACGGCGTCCGGGTACCTCGTGGCTACATCAACCATTGTCAAGATATATCGGTTTCCCTTGCTGGACTTCGGGGTTATTGGTCCAATGATATCGATCGCTACCCGGTAGAAGGGTTCTTCAATTATGGGCGTACTCATCATTGGGGCCTTTTTCACGGTGCCTTTCGGTATAGTGCGTTGGCACACATCACAAGACCGTATATAACGTTTCACGTCACCTTGCATACCAGGCCAAAAGAATTCTTCCGCTACCCTAGCGACCGTGCTCTTTACCCCTTGATGGCCCGACATTATTCCATCGTGAGCCAATTCCATTACAGTCTTGCTAAATACCGTTGGTACAATGAGTTGGTGTTTCACGTCCCCGTCGCTGAATTCGACTCGACGGAACAACAAATCATCCTTCACAATGTATTCCGTTGTTACGTCACATCTCCATTTTCGCACTCGTTTATTCAGACTTCTAAAACACCTCTGGAGACTCTTATCCGACTTTTGCTCCCCTGTCAATTGAAGAGCTGTGACTTCTAGCAGCTCTATAACCGGCGCCTTGAGCTGGGGCAATTGTTTCTCTTCACTTCTGCCCGTTCTTCTTGCTCCTACTGCAAATGACACTTCGTTATGAATCTGCTCTACATTCAACGACTCCTCTTCTCTGGTTTCTTGGAGTAGTCGATCGCTCTCAGCATGCGATGTGACGCTGTTCATTGAATTAGACGACGTTTCGCCAAACACTTCATCTCCCTGGTGACGCATTTTCTTTGTACTCGTGCGCCACCCTGGATCCGGGCAGTCCACATTTCTAGCCCCTGGGATGTTACCCAGTATGAGGTCATACAACGGTTCTTCTACGCATTTGGCACGTACCTCCCCCGTGTAATTAGGTGTATCTATGTTGATTATCGCTTCAGGCATAACCCTCATGGTGCCGTCAACCAGGATAACCCCAGTGGACGTCCCTGTGAACTCCTCACTTTGTACCAGTCTCTTTCTTACTAGTACTGTGTTGGTTCCACTATCCCTAAGCGCTGATATCTTAATATCATGTCACCTCCCTTCGACCACCGGCATCATCATGTCGATATTGTGTACTAAGTCAGCGTCAGTAACATGTTCAAATCTTGTATCTGTTATCGCTCTCTGCTGTTCTTTGTTGTCCCTCGTTAATGCCTTCCGTCTTTTATCCAGGACACACGCTGCTTTGGTTTGGGGGTGATTGGCGCACTGCCCAGCTTTGTGTCCTGTTTTGCCGCACTCCCAGCATCGTACACCTGCCTGATTTTGTCTATACCCGCTTCTGCACTCACTTGCCTTATGCCCAACCTTACTGCACAGAAAGCATCTAGGCGATGGTCTTCGGGCTCTCCCATTTGTCCAGTACCCTTACTGTTCTTGCCGTCTGGTCTCACTGGTGGAACATCCCCGTCTTTCATAGCACCCAGATTGCTTTTTCCCTGAGCTTCCAGGTACTGGTCAGCTAGCTCTGCCATTTCTTGCGCTGCATTCACTTTACGTTCTTTTAGAAAAATGGCCAGCTTAGGGTGACAGGAACTAAGGAACTGTTCGGCAATTACCCTATCCCTCACTGCCTCGAACGTCTTCTCTGTCTGCGCCATTTCGAGCCACCTATCAAAATAATTACTCAACCTGGTACAGTATTGTCGTCCAGTTTCTGCCTCCTCCGGCTTGCTTCGTCTGAACTTTTCTCTAAAACCGTCTGCAGTTAGTCTGAATCGCTGGAGTAAGGTGATCTTAACCTTATCATAGTCTAGGGAGTCAGCTGCTGTCATCCTCCCGAATGCGGTTAAAGCTTCACCCACGAGACAAAGACTAAGGGACGTCGCCCATTCCTCCTTCGCCCATCCTTGTCCTACCGCAATCTTCTTAAATCTATGCAAGTAGGCATCTAAGTCATCGCGCTTCTCGTCAAAGTGCGGCATCAATTTCTTCAAGCAAGCTCGTCCTCTTGACTGACCTTCGCCCCCTCCGTCTGTTGTCGCTCCACTGGCACGTTCTGTTTCCGCGAGCTTGATCTTCAATCTCATCTGCCGCTTTCAGTCTGGCGTCCTCCCTCTCCCTCTCAGCCTTCTGCTGTTCCCTCTCATGTTCGAGTCTGGAATCTTCTCTAGCGTGCACTCTCTCCTCTCTCTCACGCTTTCCTTCCTCCTCCAGAAGATGTAACGCTTTCTCTTTTGTTAGTCCGAGGGAGCTCCCTAAAGCCATTATCTTTTCAAAATCCATTTCAGACTTAATGGGAAATGTTCACCGGTACAACTGGCTTTCCTCACTCTGCGGTTTGAATCCTGGCAGGCTCGCCAAATGGACCTCTTGGCGAATATGTGCTGCCACCTATAGACACGCGAATCGGTTCGAGACTAGTGGTGAATTCGGGTGGTTGCCTCTCTCCTCTGACCTCGATTCAGCAGAGCGCTCCCTCCTCACCGCCAGAGCTACTCGGGATCTTTTTCAGCCGATCACAACTGCTGGCTCCAGAGCGCTCCGAGATTCTCAGACCAGTCACGGAATGAAAATTTCTTGACATTGGTAATGCCTTAAAAACAACGCGATCTTACAGCGTACGGTGGACGATTGAGCAAAATTTACGCTCGCAACGGACGTAAATTGTTTTACGCATCGCGTTGACGTAAATTTTTTTACGCATCGGCATGTAAAAAAAAAAAAAAAAAGAAGAAAACAGCAGCATACGAATGGATTTTTGCAGAACGGAATGAAAGCCAAACCTTGGAAACAGTTGTCAACTCATCGCGTTTTCGACAGTGAACGCGGTGCGATAGCGGTCAGGCGTACGACAGAGCATGGCAAATATAAAATTGTTAATAAACGGCATTCTCACGGCGAAATATCGAGCAAGCATCGCAATGTGACAGAACTCACAGTGCATTATATTCGGTTCTCCCTTTATTTTACAACACAAACCTTTGAACGGACTTTTACCAAACCTCAAAACTTCTTGAACCGACCACAAAACCCGGTAAAACAGCGGCGAAGGTCTGCGAGCTGTTTCGTCGTCGTTTAGGCTTAGCGGATTCACCGCCGTGAGATGAACGATCTCGTGAAAGCACTGGGAATACTTCACACGTCGACTTTTCCTGTTACGGTCGCAAACGAATGTCGTCCCGTCCGTTGTAATCCTCGCACCGTCGAATGCACAAGCACTTTGTAGAACCCCATATCAATCGCCGTCATGCCGGACCCCGCAACCCACCACAGACCACTGCCGGTGCCGGCCATCGTCAACAAAACCACGTGACGCCTGCGCCGCTCCGCACTCCGACGGCTACAGACGGAGTGCCAGAGAGCGCTCTGAGAGGGAGAGGCGCCCTCGGAATGAACCACCCGATCAGTCTGCAGCACTCTCTTTCAACCAAGCGATTTCGCGCGCTCTGGAAAGAGCGCTCGAGAGCGCGCAGAAAGAACCACGCGAATTCGCCATAGGTGACTGGAAAACAAC
Organism: Ixodes persulcatus; assembly: GCA_013358835.2. Lineage (NCBI taxonomy): Eukaryota > Metazoa > Arthropoda > Arachnida > Ixodida > Ixodidae > Ixodes > Ixodes persulcatus. Next base: position 597,721 of record JABSTQ010009388.1, on the reverse strand, counting down.
GCGCGCCCAAGGCCTCTCCCACCCGTTCCACACCCAAAACGTCAGCTACATCCTGTTCACCCATTGAGGCGATGTGACCTAGATACGGCTCCCCCAAGCTCACCTTTGTCCTCATCGTGCGTAATCTTCCGCCCCGAGGTCGACACAACGAAACCGCTCAAAGGCGAGAAATGCAAGATGGCGGATTGTTTGGAACTAGATACTCTCGAACCCAGGCGCATGAAATACTCCGCGCATGCGCACCGCGTATTTCTACAAAAGGTCCATTGTGATGTTAGGTTCAGGTCAAACCGCCGAAGGAGGAATTCAGTCACACCGTGAGCTTTGATCAAGATATATATATTAAAAAAAAAGAAGAAAAATAATAAACGTTCTAGTTATATACTATTGTACAAGTCAGAAGCGGTCTCACTTTCGGTCCGTCCTCGTGTGGCTGGGGGGCTTGGTGCTGTCTGGTTTCCAGCAGCGCTTGGTTGCTGGTGAGTGATGTTCCGCGTGTTTCTTGATGATGGTCTGGGATGCTCTGCTCCGGGACACCGCCGAAGTCGTTGGTCGTTTCCAGTAATGTTCCTTGGGTGTTGCTTGATGCTGGTCTGGGATGCTCTGCTCCGGGACACCGCCGAAGTCGTTGATCGTTCCCACCAGCGGCTACTTCAGGTCGCTGCCGAATGCCTCGTTCATGCCGGATGTTGACGCTTTGGTTGCAATCCGCCAAGCTGATGTTTCACCCGACCGTAGCACCCTCGGGACGTCGCCGGGTGTGCTTCCCCCTGGACGGGTTACGGCCGAACAAAGAACCCTTCTTTTTCTTTTTTGCCCACCTCTCCTCGGAGGTGCTTCCTCGACGTTTTCCTCTTCTGCTCCATTTCTCTTTAGTAGCACGACAGACGGCGAGCCGGAGTCGTCATCCACGCATGATGTGATATAGAAATGTTAATGTGCTTGATAAAAAAAAAAAAAAAAAAAATAAACTGGGACTGTTTTCCTTTTTTACTAACAAAGTTAAGTTAATTATTAGTAGGCGTAGAACTTCCTTTTCAGTGTTTATTTTAATTACGTTTCTGCGCATATACCTTTCAGAGCTGTTGCATTCGTTTGTTCGTATAAGTCATTATATACTTGCATGTATGTAGTAAAGCCCCTTAATAAAATTCACGCTTGGCGTTTCTTACAAGTACCGCCATAGCCTCCTTTATACTCGCAAAGCCTGGCAGTTCGACGACAGAGCCATAGAGTGCCCGGTACGTCGCAGATTTTGAGCGCGAGGATCTGGTAGCACAGGGCATCAAAGAGCCATTTCTCGGGGAACCTGGACGTCAGTGCACAGCTTTTGCAGCGGATCATTCGCTTAAAATAAAAGAAATTAGATGTAGAACAGAACTGTTTAAACATTCCTTTTTTCCAAAGAGCATTCATGAGTGGAAGCCCTATCCTGAACTTGTGGTGACAGAAACCTCAGATGCCAGCTTCTCTTCTCACCTATTGGACCTACAAGACTCGCTCAGTGTGCAATATCCCGTATTGTGTTTTATTAGTTATACTTGTATTGTCTTTTCTTTTAGGTTATTACTTTGTAATGTGCATGCTGATTGTATTCCTTTTTTCTTGCAACAGATCTTTGATATTTTTTTTGTTTGCATTTTTTGTGTATTGGTGCTCTCAAGCACTACGTTTTACTTGCGTTTAACAAGTGTGATGCAACCATCTTTTATGTATTTAAGCCCCCCTACTGTAGTGCCCCCTGGGCGATGTAGGTACTGTATAAATAAAAAATAAATAAGAACCCGAAACACACTTGTTCGCTCGGGAGAAGTGTGTATTGGCGTCTCGCCGCAGCGGGGCGCCAGTCACGTGGGTCTTCTCTTATCCGTTGTCTGCCGCTTCACCTTTTCCATTTCGGCGGCCGCTTCTCGTGGCGATCTGCCAGGTTTGTCACGCCGACACGCGGACTGACGTCACGGAGCTGCGGTGGCGCTGCGATCGCGCCGGGTGGTGTGGGCAGGAGGGCGCATGATTGGCATGGGTGTCATAGCATTTCAGCATGCCACAAAGCTGTGTAGCTGTTAATTGCACCGAAAGGCACAGCAAAAATAGCGGAGTGAGTTTCCACAAGTTCCCGGCGGACTCTAAAAGGCGCAGAAGGTGGATAATATCCGTGGATCGAAAAGAATGGTCGCCTTCATTTCAATCCCCGTCCCGAGGCTTGCTTATGTGCAGTGAAACCGTCGTCTGATCGAGACCACCCATATTTTGTTCCCACGGTGTTCGCGAACAAAGCACCGGCCAAGCGCTCGTCGGTGGCTATACGCCCGTGCGACCAAGCGGAAGGCAAAATGGACAAAGCGTTACCGCGTGTCGTGCCTTGTAGTCATGAGGATAAGAAAAATATCATAGCTTGACTCGAAGGACGCTGTGCGTATTTAATCAATTAATAAATACACTTCCGCAGACCCACAGTCTGCTGATCACACCGGCAGCGCGGAAATCGCCTCGAGAGACTTGTACAAGGCCTGCACAGTGTCAGCCGTAAACTGGCTTGGCGAAAAAAAAAAAAAAAAAAAAACTAAATAAACGACGACGTGAGCCATTGACGCCGGTGGCAGAAACTTCACGTCGGATTTCCAGCAGTCCTTGTTTACGGCGTACGGATCGTCGAAGGCAACGCCGTCCACGCACAGTTTGTCTCGATACCGCTGCCGTTCAGGCTTGGGCAGCGAGCTCAAATAGTCGGGCATAACACATGACATACGTTAGCAGGAAATGCGACGCACAAATAAAACACGCAAATAAATCTAGAAGCGTCCCTACAACGTCAACAACGGACGCACACCACACAACGCAATGGCGAAAACACGGAGAGCCTGGCTGCTTCTGCCCAGATAGCTTCTGGGCATGCGCGGTCTTCCGGCCGTTTTAGTAAACAGAGCCGCGTCGCGTGTCGGTCTATTATATTTAATAACGGCATTCGTAAAACATGTTTTTTTTGTGTGTTTTTTTTTTTTAACGCAACTGCGATCAAACTACGCCCCTTCTTTTTGAAGAAAATTGGAGCCCGGAGTGATGTCGCCCCCTGGCTTTTTATCCTCCCTCGGAAAGCATGGCGGCGCTCGACACATGTAGCACTGAGGATGATCGGTGAGTCGGGGAATCGGACGAAGTTCTCTTTTTTAGGTGTCCGACGATTTCTCAGACTTTCAAAAGGAAATCGTCAAACGGTCAAAACAAATGGGTTTGGTGTCTGTGTACCGTGTTTCGGTACTCCGCCGGGGCAGCGCTTCACGATGACCTGCGCGACGTGGTTTTTACGTCGCTCACAAAAGTCCACTGCGCGTTCTCTTCGACCTCACACCGTTTCCAAGAATTTGAGTTCGCTGAAAGAACTCTAAAAAAGAACTTCAAACCCGAAAGTGAAGCGTCGTCTACTCTCGGCGATTGGCGGCAAGCACGAAGCGGTTGATCGCGGGACGTGGACCACACGGAGGCGTGAGAGAAATTCGAGTTGCAGGACGATTTAATCTTTGGGCGCGTTAAAGGGGCACTCAAGCGGTTTTTGTGGAAGCTACTTTTTGGTGCGATGGCGTTAAGGAAGTGTCAGTGAATGAGTACCTTCAGTTTTAGAAGGCAGAACCGCCTATTAATCACGCAGGAATAAAATACGTGCGGACTCTTTTCTGTTCCTGCGCCGACCAATGAAATTATTGTATGTTTGAAACTTTTGGCGGCCTTTCTTTCCCCGCTGCGTTGGAAACAGCGACAGACCAATCACAGATAGAGGAGAACTGGTTGCGCGCGTTGCATGCCGGTCGTGCCGGTCGCGGGCCGGGTCGGTGGTGATCGTTGGCGTGGTCGGCGTGGTTGAAGCTCATCGTTCCGCGTAAAAGCGCTATCCTTGACTGTGAATTTTCGTTGTGTGTCGCCATGATAACCCAGCACGTACTAGAAGGGAAGATCCACCTACTCGTGCGGCGATGTCGTGGCCGCACTCTCAAGACAGCAGAAACGCCCGTGCCGTCGTGTTTGTTTACTTCGACTACAGTGGTGCTTTCTAAGCATTTGTGTCCTCGAACATCGCCCGGATTTCTTATTTGGCTGCGTGTGCTAAAGTTCAAGGTATTACTGGCGCGTACCGTATAAAGGATGCGAATTTTCACGCGTTTTCATCACCGGAGAAAAGTGATTAGTGTTAGCAATCCTGAACGCTCGCAACGTCTGTCTGATCACGAAATCATATTTCTACGTTGCTATATCGCTGCTAAGATTACAGAAAAGGCGAGTGGCGATATTTGTACTATTGGCAAAGTCGCGTATTAGAGTCGTGATCGTCCAAGACGACTTACGGAATCTTTTTCTTTCATCCACTGTACCCTACAAGCCTATCATGAAAAAAAAAAAAAAAAGCTTTAGGCTTTAGAAAACTGTATGTCTATATTTTGTTACGGCATTGAGTGGCAGTGCGTCCCCTTTTTATAGGCGCCGCTGAAACAGCTGACGGCGGCGTAGAAGCGGTCGCCGTGCTGACGACCCGCTGCGCTTGTTGCACTGGTTGCAGGTGTGTGTACGCGCGGCGCAGAGCGGTCGTTCCGGTCGCTCCGGTTGCAACGGACGCAGTCGTAGGTAACGCGCTCGTTGCACATGTCTGAACCAGCCTCCTCCCGAGGCGAAAGTCAACGTGGCGACATCGTTTGACATCACGTACCAGAGATTACGCAGCGATGCCAAACGTTGGTTTGGTTACGACTTGCCCCAACCGCAAATTGAAGAACGCCCGAAAAGGCCTGCGTTTCGTCGTCCTCGGAATCCGAACCACGACTCCGAAGCGCTGCTATCGTCCACATCGCACGTCGGAGTGGCGTCATAGGAAATCATCCCCAGGTCGGCTGTCCGCCGAAGAATTTCAACCTCTAACGGCGTCAGGTCCTCGAGCGTAGAACTCCGCCATGATAGAAGCTCGAATGACAAAGAAGCTCGGCCAGCTCGGCCGATGCGGCTCCCTCGGGATCACTGCGCGACGGAACGTCGTCTAACGCCATTGGCCCGAGATCCTTTTGATAAGCGTGCGATGACCAATGAGAGTGGTTTCGTTTTCGGATGGATCCGAGGTTTGGCGGCCTTCAATTACATTTTTATTAAAGAAATAATAACCGTATGACTATATTTTTTGGTTTTTAGGGATACTTAGGGGGTCTAGATTCAGTTCTCATCATGAAAACACGAACTCAAAAACCACTTGAGTGCCCCTTTAAGTCCGCACTCCTTTACTCCTACTCCGACGCTCCGAGTTTCATACTCCAAGTGCAGCAACTAAACGACGCATATCGTACAGGAGGGCGAAACACCGAGACTGCGTTCCAAAGTTACCCTGGTGCATTATGTCACGTGACAACAAAAAACGAGAAACGCTGGATGCAGGTAGGTATTCGATAACCACCACCATTCTAAGCAGGGCAGCGGCCTGTCTTTTCATCGCAACTTTTCTGTCGCCGAGCTATCGGCACGCTCGTTCGATAGATGAATTTGTTTTCAGGCAAGACGCGCGAACCTTTTACTCGACGCTAACTTTCGGCTTTCCAATCGAAGTATATTTATTCCCTGGGCTAAGCATTATAAAAGCGGCAGCAGTCCGAATGTCTCATCTCAAAAACGTTTCTGTCGCTGAGCTATCGCACGGACTTAACGCGCCCTTTAAAGTCACTGCACTGGCGCGGATCGCGCGGGAACTTCAAATTCGGCCTTGGAATTTTTTTTTTTTTACTTTACAAATATTGAGTTTTCAAGTTTCGAATTTTGAGGGTAATGTCCAGGCATCGTTTTCAATCGCTTAGGATAATAATAATAAAAAAAAATGATTTCGACTTGCCAAGCCTGTCCGCCGGTACTTCTGTCAACATGTCCGCCGCAAACACCGTCTCTTTTTTTTTTTTTTCTCTTTTTGCATGATGCACGAGCAGAGGGGACGCTGGAACTGAAGTAGCTTTGTGTTTTTGTGTGCCTGGCACATACACGTACGTCACAAAAGAAAATTTTGCCCGAAAAAAAGAAACGAACAAAGCATCGGCGGGCTATTTGCGTCGCGAGACTCATTTCAGGATCCCTCAACATGCTTCTTCTGTCTCGGTGTCGACGTCTCGAAATAGAAGGATATGTTTCGAAATCGCTCCTCACTCAAAATCTGTATCGCGACGTGACGTTTTGAAGTAATTCGTTTCTTTTGGGAACGCTTGTTTTGTAATCAAAGCACGTAAAAAACAACAACAACAAAAAAAAAAGTTTTTTGTGTTGCGTGTGTGTGTGTGTGTGTGGGGGGGGGGTCTCTTTAAATACAGGTTTGTGCGTTCTTACGGCGCACGCACACGTGCATGTGCAGGGGAGTGGAAATGAAGAGCGCCGCTGACTAGAGAGCTCTCTACAAATGGAATCGATTGGGAGAGTTTTCCGTTTCATCGACATCGGGCGCAAACAAATGACGTCCGCTCGCTCAGTCGCAAATGCGGACTGTGATGGGCCGTCCGAATCGGATCGATATTCCGAAACGGCAACGGCGCAAACAGATGACGTCAACAACTCAGGCGCGCTTTGGTCCCGTTCGGTCACGCCAGGTCACGCTAGTGTGCCCTCGAGTATGGACGAGACATTTGTGCCGGCCCTGCGGAATATGTTCTCTCTGTCTCTCTCTCTCTCTTTCTTTTTCTTTCTTCTCTATATTTTTTCCTTCTTTTTAGTAGTGTTTGCGCAAGTAGAACCGGCGGTGACACTAAATAAGCTACACTCTCGGCACATCCGTTTCCAAGTTTCCTTACGGGCGCCGCCATTTTTGTGCTTAGTGCGGAGCGGGAGCAAAAGGCGATGTGTTAAGCGATTCGAAAATGCGACTTCCTGAGCTGAAGAGACGGTGTCGCGAAATTCGGGCGAGATCATTTAGCTCTCTCGCGAGCTGTATTAACGTCTCTGAAAGGATGGAAAACCGTTTCTTGCGATCTCAGACAAAACGTTCTTCAGGCAGCTGGAAACGAGGATTTTGCAACATCAAGATGGCTGAAGCACGGCCTCTCGATCCCCCTGTTGGTGCGGCCTGCCGATTTTTTCCGAAAACAAAAGAGCGCGCGTGAGAGGAGAACTTCTCCCATCTGCCGTGGAGGCGCTGCACATCGGCGAGGGGTCTCGTGAGCTGAAAGCTATACTCCGTTTCACCTTATGTTGTACCGCAGACAAGGCTAGAAGCGCGAGCTCATAGCGTTGGGAGCTACTCTTAACGCACGAGAGCTTGTGCCGCCGAGATGTGCCTTATAGAGCAAGGAGCTCGCGCTTGTAGCCTTTCCTGCGGTACATCATAAGGTGAAAAAGAGTATAGAAAAGGCGCCCAACGCGCTCTTGCTTCGCGACCCAGAGAAAATATATGCCCGTCATTGGCTTCGCCGATACCGAGGCGCTGTCGCGGTTGCAAAAGGCCGCAAACATCGCTTGTCCCCCACCTTTGCACCACTTTGCGCGGAGAAAATATCGCAGTTTTACCCTGTGCTCGCATGCGTGGTTTGTGTTTTCGATCGTTTTTTTGCTCGTTTCTATAGTTTCATGGCGATAACCACTGATGGATGAGAAAGAAGAGACGTAGACAGCCGCCTTTTGTCTGTCTCTGCACAGTTTTAAAGTGTGCAGATGGGTTACGGAGCACGCGATGCCTAAAAACTGTTGCGTGCCGCGTTGTAAGTCAAATGCTGCGAGAGATCCGGAACTCTGCTATCACGAGCTTCCGTCTAGAGAGAAATTTTGGGATGCCTGGTTGAAGAACATTTCGTGAGAATGCAGCGAGAAGGGCAGCCAGTGGCAACCAAGCTCCAGGAGCGTCCTGCGCTCCCTTCATTTTAAAGGCCGACGTACACTTCGCGCTTTCCACTTTTGCCCGTCACCTCCTTTCCTATATCCCTTCACATTTTACCTTGCCCCAACCTGGCTCCCCCTCGCAGCTTAGGAGAGGGGAGCGCTATGTGGATTATCTTCCCTGCAGAAAGCCGAGGTTGTACATATAGGCATTTAAGGCGGAGGACTACAAGGTAGGGATGAAGCGGAAGGTACTGCGACCGATAGCGGTGCCGACTCAATTCCCATTGTATTCGTTGTACATGCAACCAGCAGGTTCAAAGAGACGCAGAACGCTTGTACGTATGCCACCTAACGCGTCCACGTCGCATGCGAGCGGTAGAAGCCGACAACGCAAAATGCAGTCCCCTGCAGAAAGAAGACGAGCTGTTGATGAGTGCGTGGCTAATGAACCTTGCCTGCAAAAAGAGTTTGAAGTGGAAGAATGTCAGACGTCATTCAATTTGACAGCTATAGGCTTCATGGAAGATGCCAAGAAAAACGCGCACCGCCTTCAAATGCAAGCCAAACGACTGAACGAGCGAATTAAAAAACTGCGACAAACCTGCGACGAATTTCAAGACAGATTTAAGCAAGGAAGGCTAATGTGTAGAACCCGCTCAACTTTGAAGGTGACGTGTCCTGAATGCAAGCTGTAACTTAAGGGAAATGAATCTCGTGACGGAGAAAATCAGTTCGTGTTTAGCCTTGACCAAAGAGGACTCAGCTATCCACGACCTGAAGCTGTCTGGCCGTGCAAGCTCGTCTGCACCTTTGTCGAGAGGGCTCTACAGTTGGCAGAGATTCGTCGTTCTGGACGGATTGGCAAGGTTCTCTCGAGCGCTGAGCTTCCACACCTTATGGACTGCCCGCTGATGTGGTGTACTAACTGCAGAGACCGGTACCACGGCTAAGAACTCTGCGAGCTTTTTCTCGGGAAGCTCCTCAGACCTCTTCTGGCCAACTCGGCTGGTGACCTAAACAGCTCTCTAGAGAATATATTGAGACTTTCGCGGAAGCCTCTTTCCCGAAAGGTATTCCGCTTGCGAACTATATGACTCCCTTGATCTGTTCGTGAACAATGAAGTTTATATTGCAGAAGTTATGCACGAGGAATCCCTTTCTTATTGTCCCTCACAGATAAATAAAAGGCACAGCTCAAGCGTGCTCGAGCATCGGTTAAAATCGTAAATCATACGGCCTAGCTATATCCAACTATAACTCATTACAGTGGTAATAGAAACGGGGACGGGAACAAGAAAACGACAATTCGCTCATACTGCCAGCTGAATGCGGCTCTAACGCGCAGCCTGCAGCTGAGTGAGCTCCTCGCAGAAAGAATTATGTGCTTCTATTCGGCACAGATTTGTCACATCATTCATGCAATCTGGCACTCGTTTCAAATGAGACTTGCCGCTTCACGAAAAACAATCTAAATAGCCACACCTAGGGTGCCTACATGTTTCCGCCGCTCCGGAAGCGGAGCGGAAACATGTAGGCACCCTAGCCACACCGGGCCGCGCCGGGCGGACTGCGCCTCTCTCGCCGATAACGAGCGCCACGGCTGGCGCTGCGGGGTAAAGTAGAACTATCGCTCTCACCGGCGGCGCGAGACATACGGCAGGCCGCTCCCAAGGGGAGTCCCTTATCAAGCGGCCGTGGCTGAAGTGTGGCTACTTCGAAGCGTAGCATGAGCGCGCGGCATCTCGTACGACCTTTTCAAATGTGATTTCATTAGTTGCACTTAAATCGCTTGGAAACTAGTTCCTTGCCGTTTTATATATACTATATCACTGCTGCAAGAAAATTCATGGATTGCAGTCGTTCGTTAGTTTTAGAAAGTGATGCAATGATTTCGAAACCAGTCTTGCTGCCCTGTTTGAATTACAGAGATTTTATTTTTTTTTAAATGGCGGTCGTAATTGCTTCTTGACCCATTGTTTCAAGGTTCATGAGGAAGCGTTGTACCATTGTGACGTTTGGCTACTCGATTTCATGATACTTATAGGTTGGGATCCGGGTTCTGAGTACCATAGAAGCTGTGTTGTTATTTTTACACGTAAATAAAATTGAAAAAAAAAAAACAAAAAAAAACGCTATATTTTTTTTAAGGGGGCGGGGGAGGGAAGGAGGACGGAAGGGAGGGAAGGGAAGGGGGGAGGTCGATTTAAGGATGTTGGGCAAAGCCGGTGCCTCAAGCGTTCGCAGAGGGCCCTGCGCTATCTGTCCCTTTATCCTCTTAAAATATTAATATAAAATATTTGTAATTCGAATATAAATTTTTCGATGAACGATTCTGAAAAGCTGTTAAATTTAGAATTGCAGATTACTCGAGACCCGATTTCATTGCAGCAAAACATTTCCTGCAAATTGAAAAACTCGGGTTTCACTCGTAGCCGGGAATGTTGCAGCGCGTGGTCGGCCTCCTTGTGGGCGAGCGGCGCTCGCCCACAAGAGCCCACGACGTTGCCCTTCGCCCTCCGCGTTCGGAGGATAGAAGGACCGTCGCAGGCCTCGCCGATGTGATACAATGTTGCTCGGCGACCGCCTCCTCTGATCCCCTCGGAGGAGAGTCGGCAGAGAAAAATAGGATAAACCGCAACTGCACTTCTTTTTTTTTTTTTTTTTTTTTTTCGCGGGCGCGTTTGCGTTGCGAGGTCGGTTCGTGCAGCGGGGACGAGAACGCGTTGCCGTTGTTTTGCATGGCCGCTCGTTCCGAGACTGCGTGCTGCTTTTGCACGTAGCCTCGACTGAGGAGACTCCCCGCTCGAGCTGGGGCGCAAAAAAAAAAAAAAAAAAAGAAAAATGAGGCCCTGTCATAATGGTCGTAATAAGACAGAATGGAGGGAGGTGCCCGCGCGCTCGCATTTGCATAGAAATGGCATTGCTTTTGAAGTTCTCTTATCGCTTGCCTTTGTTTTCTGTCCACTCGTGTGCCGCTTTTGTTAGCCGCATTGCCTCTACCTCGGTTGCGTGCTCGAGAGACTGGCATCTATGTGCGGGGGCCACCGCTTTCTGCAGCTCATACCGGGACCATTCGTGGCGTCTCGCATGGCGCGAGGTTTTGCCAAATCGAGCCTGCGACGCCGACTGCGTTCGCCCATATTCAAGGAGGGGATTGTCCAAAGATCACTGCAACGATTAGTGTATCGAGTGGGTTGATGGGTCCTGCCTGTGCGCGCCCGGTTCTTTTTTGTTCTAAGTTTTTTTTTTTTTTTTTTTCTTTTCCAGCGGCACTTGGTAGTGGCCCGTTCTCCGGTTTTTCGATGGCGTAAGCGTAAACAAAAAGTTTCCCCGCTAAATTAAGCGGAAAAATGGACGTCACGTGGCCTATGAACCAATTCAGTTTCCCCGCTAAATTTGGCGTGAAAAGAGATCACGACCTTGCTGCTGCTATCGAAATGCATCACGTTGTGTAATTGTCGCGCAATATTTTTTTGTCTTTTTCGTTTTTTGTTTTGTTTGCAAGGCGCGTTGGCACTTACAAGAATATTACAGTGATTAGTTCCATCCAAAGATATCCCGATCCTTCGCCCTGTTGAGGAAAAAGTACACGTATGCAGTAAGCGCACCAGTGCGGCGGTCTTCACGAACTCAGCACGAACAACTGCGTCCTATAGACCTTTCCAATGTTTACAAAATCACAGTCCAGCGTGCGATCTTCACAGTCCAGCACGTGCGTGTTCGTCGCTTCGAAAAGCGAGCAAAGAACGCGCCATACGCACGAACACTCAAAATGGCACCGGCCACACGCTCTTTTTTAGAATGGTCTATAGACCGACATGCTGTTTACAAACAAGCCCCCTTTGCCCACACCAGGTGTGGGCACTGCGCGTGCGCAGAAACCGAATTCGCTTGGAGTGAAGCATCTGCGCATGCGCAGTGCCGTCGACAGCGCCACCGCAGCTGCGTGACGTCAGGGCCGCGTGCCGGTCTATAGTGGCGACGTGCGCTTAACATATGACGTCTTTAGTGAAATCAACTCTTCCTTCGTCCACGGAAATGAGAGCAGTGTTAGACTGTGGACTTTAACGGTGGTGGTTTAAGAAATGGATGAGTCCAAGCTCCCAGCGTGCCTCTTCACGCACGCACACACACACACACACACGCACTTTCGAACTTTCCTTCGGAACTGGTGATTAGTAGTCAGGGTCACAACTCATGACGTCACGGCGAGGTGAATCCTGGCCGGGACGCCGTGGAGAGGAACCGTGAGAGAGCGCCACCGAAACATCTCGGCGCCAATACATAAATGTGCACGACGCTTTCAAAGCCGCGCTGTGCATGCATGGAACGCAGTAGCATGGCGCCCACTCGTGTTTCCGAGCATCAAGCAGCCGCCTTCCGAGTGACACAACCATCTCCGGCATCTCCGTAACGAGGCTCATGGGTGGGCAGCACGAACGCAGCACTTAAAACGGGATATACGTTTGACGCGTTCCCAGTGCTGTTCCTTTTTTATCCTTATTGTTTTATTATTATTATTTGACACGTACATCGGAAGTACAGAGACAAAGCATTCTGCCCGCACCTCCCTCGCTTCCCACAGTGAGCATATGTCGTAGGCTCATTTTCGACGCATAGTTCACTCGCAGCATGTAACGCATCGATTACGAATAACGATAAGTGAAACGTAAGCGGTTGCGTGGCTTGTTGCGTAGACCATGCATCCGTATAGTTTTCCTTTCTTCCGTTATTGGTATCGAGCGTCGGCTCGTCGTGGTCTGTTGAACACTTCGATGCGTGTTGTTCGTTAACGACTCCCCACTTGCAACAAAGGCGCTCGGTTGGTATTCAAGCGTAACGCGTGTTTGGTCATCCTCGGTAGTGCAGCTGCAGTCGGCTCTCTTTACAAGCTATCCACGTAGCAACCAAGCGTGCATTCGCTATCCTCCTTGTTCCCTGGCGCGCGCGCGCAGGCTCTTATTCTATTATAGCTATTTACTTACTTATGCGTGGCAGCTGCCTCGATGGCTCCGAGGAAACAGGCTCTAGAATTACGTATATACAGCGTGTTTTATGTTTTTCTTTCTGGAAGAACCATACATCGGACGAAGAAAAAGAAAAAAGGGGGGGGGGGGGAACTTGCGTTAGGTTTGGTTTTGACCTGGGGTAGTCAACGCGCTGTTTATAAACAAGACCGCACAATGTGTGGGCACTGCGCATGCGCCCTGCTGGGGGAGGGGTGGGTGGGAGGACCCCATTCACAGCCCCCCCCCCCCCTTTTTTTCTTTTATGTTCTCCAGATTCAAAATTAGAGCTTGTGGCTAGCGGTACGGGTGTGACAAATGGACCCTGTATTTGATGGAGCTTTCTTTTATGAAGCCTCACTCTGTTGGTATTAAGGAATAAACAGTGTCACAGCCACAGAAACGCATTAGGCAGAGTTGTGACAAAATCTCCGCTCTGCAAGGACCGATTTCATTTTATGCTGAGACGGGTCATAGAAATGCATTCTTTTGCTTAGGTTTTCAGTACTAACTTCTAAGATCAGCTCATGATCGTGTGACGGCAAATGACTTATCTAATTACCTTCCGCCTCTTATCTAGCCCCAGCCTTGTACCTTGAGATATATATATATATATATATATATATATATATATATATATATATATATATATATATATATATATATATATATCCAGGAAGCGAAGCATGGTCAAGTGGCCTACTAATCCTCGAGGTCCCGTGCTTAGTGGATTAAAAAAAAAAAAAAAAAAAAAAAAACAATTAACCGTTGCTTAGCCCCCCCCCTTAAAAAAAATTGAGAAAAATTGTAAAGGGTAATTTTGTAATCGATTACATCAAAACAGTAATTCAATTACAAGTATTGTTACTCCTTAAAGGAAGTAATTGAATCGTTACAAAAATTACAGTAAAATGTAGTCGATTACAAGTAATTCATTACTTTAACGTGTTACGTACAAATCTGGTTAACATCAATGAGCCGCCGCAGACTGCCGCCGCGAAGCACCGTGGGCGCAGTGCAGGGGGGGGGGGGATTAACACGCGCCCCTGTTCTTTGCTAAAACGTCATTCGATCACGTGATGTGATATGGACCCAAAAATCGGCGTTTCGCCGTCTCCCTGATTTAAAAGTACATGAGTCCAGACCATGCACGTAGCCTGGATTTTTTTTTTTTTTTTTTGGGGGGGGGGGGGGGGGTGGGGGCGCGCCCATGACAAAAATTTTGTATGAGGGGGAGGGGTGAGAGGAGGTCCCAGCAAAATGGAAGATTTCAGAAAAGCCCGCGCGCCATACCCCCCCCCCCCCTCCCCCCCCCCCCCCCCCCCCCCTCGCTGGCCTTATTCGTGCCTGGTTCAGACACCCCATTATATTCCATGCTATGGTGCCGTGGCATCCATTACCTAGCAACCGACGAGGCGAAAGTAATGCTCCCACAAAAGAAAAGTGAGGTGCCACTGACTACCACTGGGCTTTGTAATTCCATATGCTCATTTAGCGGATCGAAATGAGGGGCTACATGCATGTTCTGTCGGAAAGCAAATGCCTGCCTTGCTCACTAACAGCAGAAAAATGATCAGTGAATAGGATAATGACCCAAACTTCCTTGTAGTCTCATACAGACCATCATCATCGTCATTTATTTTCCATGAGGGCCCATGGGTCATTTCATTATACAAGGGGTGACAATAAAATAAAAAGTATAGTAAACACAAATATAACACTGTAAGCTAGCTACCTATACGTGAAGATAGAAGGAGGGCAATGTATTCAACAAATTCGGTTGTATCATTAATAGAAACGATGTGAGGTAGTGAGTTCCAATCCTCGATAGCCAATGGTGGTGTGGAAGTCTGGTGAGTAACAGTTATGATGATTAAAAAGTGCAACAAGACGACGGACGCAGAAGAAGACACAGACACAGCTTATGATCGAATTGGACGTAATTTACATGGGTGATCTAAACGAGGGAAAATACGGTGGGTAGGTGACAGTAATGGTTATCTGAGGTCCCTTTAAGGACAACGTTTTTAATCGGAATCATTGATATACACCAGCCAAACGTTTGGTTTTTGGTTACATAGCAAATATTGGGTCAACAAAATAGACCTGGGCAATGTCTCGGCCGTAAAGTCATATCTCAGCAGATGTATGGCTTTCCACCCTCGTGTACACCTTGGGCCACTAAACGATATGCGATTTAGTGAAGTCCCAATCTAAAATCATTTATCCCCGCCCAAAAATGAATTTCATGGTCCCTCTAAATTGACAAGTTTGTGGCGGGAGATATTAGGTGAGCGTAACAGAAGCTGCAAAGCACTCGTGGCATGCTGGCTCCGTTCAGTTCAGGGTAGTGCAGGGTATATATAGTGCCACGCGCTCTCACATAAAGTGCAACACACTTTGGTGCTTCGATACCGTTTCACCGCCCAAAAGCTCATTTATGTGTTTACTTCCACTGCCTGGCGTCACCCGATTGGACAAAATGGCGCGTCCAGCTCCCCGACGCGGACAGCTGTGTCCAGGCAGCGTGCTCGGAGGGCGCTCGGTGCCGAGGTTGTTCGGGTCGTCGCCTCGAGGAGCGCGAGCGTGAGAAGCGGTTGACCTGCGCTCGCTGGAATGCAGATTGCCCGCACGTTTCTCCTTTCCGCGGGCCGCCGCGGAATAGGGCGCGGGACATTCGGCGCATTTGCATCGCGTGGAAACCACGGGGACGGCACACGCTTCGCTCACGACCTCCCAAATTTGCCCCACAACAACACCTGTGTGGACAACGCGAGGGCTTGCCCCTCTCTTGCGTTTTCTTTGCTCCGGGCTGAGGATGATTGAAAGGGACGAGCTCGTGGAAAATCCCAGCAAGAATGCGCAGCCCGCGAGAAGCTGTAGCTCGTTACTTTGTACCACACCGAAAAAAAAAGAAAAAACATTTTTAACATAATTTGAGACAAACCCCCGAAACCGGGGAAAAGACGAAGGACAAGACAACAAACAAAGTTTCAAAACATTCTTTTTTTTTTTTTTATTTAGGCGCGCATTATTGCGTTTGTTCTAGGGCTTACCTGCATTGAGGTAAATTCTGGTTTGTCCGTATACGGGCAAACCAGAACGTGGAAACCAGAAAGTGGAAACGTTTTTTTGGGAGTGTTCCGTACTTATTATTCACTGGCGGCCATAGCTGTGTGCGCGAATGCTGAGCGCGTGCTGATGTTCCAGAACTCTTTTGCAGGGTGCATTCCACACCATCAAGATTGCCGTTCTTAGCAGACTATTATTGTGAGCTCGTTCTGAGCATGCTATCTATACATCGCCCTCATATTTGGCGTCCACTGAATAGGGAGTATTTTATGGCGGCCATAGCTGTGTTCGCGAATGCTGAGCGCGTGCTGATGTTCCAGAACTCTTTCGCAGGGTGCATTCCACACCATCAAGATTGCCGTTCTTAGCAGACTATTATTGTGAGCTCGTTCTGAGCATGCTATCTATACATAGGTTGCACTGACGTAATTTGGTCCTCCTTTCTGGTGGCCGAACTTCCTCGAGCGTAGCCTTTACTGTGCATATTCTACGAGCAGTACACAAGCGTCGCGAGCGAGCGGAAACGAGTGAGCACAGCTTCATTATACTTCGTTTCACTTTATCTGCGAGCGAAGCCAAAGCTAGAAGCGCGAGACCAGCGCTTTTTGCGTTTCTGCCCAGCTCGCGCGCTCGAGCAAAGCCTGAAGGCACGGAGCTTTCGTGCTCGCGCTTCCAGCTTTGCCTTAGCTCGCACATAAGGTGACACGAAGTATAACAGCAGGTTTTGGCCACCAGAAAGGAAGAAGGATATGACGTCAAGTGCAACCCATGTATACATGGGTTGCACCTGACGTCATATCCTTCCTCCTTTCTGGTGGCCAAAACCTGCTGTTATACGTCGTTTCACCTTATGTGCGAGCGAAGGCAGAGCTGGAAGCGCGAGCACGAAAGCTCCGTGCCTTCAGGCTTTGCTCGAGCGCGCGAGCTGGGCAGAAACGCAAAAAGCGCTGGTCTCGCGCTTCTAGCTTTGGCTTCGCTCGCAGATAAAGTGAAACGAAGTGTAATGAAGCTGTGCTCACTCGTTTCCGCTCGCTCGCGACGCTCGTGTACTGCTCGTAGAATATGCACAGTAAAAGCTACGCTCGAGGAAGTTCGGCCACCAGAAAGGAGGACCAAATAACGTCAGTGCAACCTATGTATACATCGCCCTGCTGTGTGCGCGAATGCTGAGCGCGTGCTGATGGCGAGCTTCCACAGTTCTTTTGCAACGTGCATTCCGCACCATCAAAAGTGCCGGTCCTAGCAGCCTATTGATGTGAGCTCGTTCTGAGCACGCGCTCTAAACAGTACCCACAAATATGGCGTCTAGTGAATACTCTGACCCACAAACGTTTCAGCTTCCTGTGGCGTTGTGAACGATGCGTGAGCGTCCTCGCGCTTGCGTTCTGAATTTCATGTGTGGTTGACGTCATGCTGCAGCGGTGGCCCTGCCGACGGCACGGTGCACCACGGCACACGCCGCCGCTCCACGTCCGGCTTTCCCGCTGTGGCCACACCTGGCGTGGGCAAAGTCCGCTTCGTTTCTAAACAGCGCGTTGGTGTGTTTCTACATCTCAGGCTTCCGGTTTATTTGTCTCGTTTCTTTGCTCCCGATAGAGTGCGCCACGCTGTTTTCGCTACTAAAGCCCCTTGATGTATTTGCGTTTTATTCGCTACGTTGGTGTCACTGATCCCGTCTGCTTTCGTGTAAAAGCGTCGCATCTGGCGCGTGATGAGCGTCTGCCAAGGGAGCCGGAAGAAGTGTAGATCTGTAATAGACCAATTCTAACTATACTTCGTTTCACCTTATGTGCGAGGGAAGGCAAAGCTGGAAGCGCGAGCACGAAAGCTCCGTGCGTTCAGGCTTTGCTCGAGCGCGCGAGCTGGGGAGAAACGCAAAAAGCGCTGGTCTCGCGCTTCAAGCTTTGGCTTCGCTCGCAGATAAAGTGAAACGAAGTATAAGAAGCAAGACCCCTCCTCCAAACGTCATGACTCGACATCGCTCGCATCAACGTCGCCACCAGCGTGTAGCGTCTCGCAACGAACGCGACGCTATAGCACTTGACGGCGCCTGGGCGTGCACGCCGCTTGAGCTTCGCCGTGTTCGCCGTGTTCGCCGCGTTCGCCGCGTTCGCCGCTCGACCAAAATATGACCTAATTAATGTTCAGGCTTTGTCTTTTAGGTGGTATCGAAAGGACCCCTTTTAAAGTCACTTGCCCAGTGATAGAATATCTGAATCCCAGAGTGTCGAATCGAAATATTTATCGATTCGGTTCGGGTTCTGGTTCACGGCTTTCGGTTCAGTTCAGGGGAGCAAAAATAACGGTTCCGGTTCGAACCGGTTTAAACCGCTAGATTGAGAATGTATTTTCCGCGTTGTTTTGGCAGTAGGCACTATGTCCACCGTGAAACGAGTAACTATTACAACTTTTTATCATTCGTACAATCCACTTTCATTTTCAGACACCAAAAATAAGAATTTCGCTATTTAATTCTGTCGAAACAGTAAGAGGAAAGCTAGATAGACATACAAAACGTCGTGTTTATACGACTCAACGTCTATTTGTTTACCTCAGTCGCAGATATTTTACCTGAATCGAAAGGATATCCCGAAGTCTGGTAGGTCGCCTAAAGTGCCCGTGATTGGTACAAGTTTACGTCGCAGTATTAAAAGTCGAATCCTTGTTGTGCTCTTGAACTTAGGAATTCATTGCAGTGCATGAAATCCTGGAATGGACTCCTCCTCGCCATATATATCGTGAAGTCTAGTTCACGAAATACGTTTCACAATATATAAGATGACGACGCAAGTGAGCTAAAAGCAATAATTGTTTTTTCAAATTGTCACGAAAGTTTTTGGGACAAGCCCTTTCGTCTACCTTTTGTAAATACACTGAGCGGCAATCACAACGCTTGTTTTCCTGACCAGCATTGTTTACACTCAGTACCGTGATGCAGGCGAATAATCATGCAAAAAAGAGTGGTAAAGATTCTGTACGCACCTTTCTTACTTAGATCGGATCTTGTCTAATATAGCCCGTACCCGAGTGAACATTATCGGCATAGCTTGACTGTTGAGGTTTGTTCTTGACAAGATGCCGGTCAATTAAATTTGCAAATAAGCATCCCCGTTGCTAATTTGTTATTTTTTTAAGTAAAACAATGTAGTATCTCATGCTCTGCTCGACACTTTCTGACGGTCTGCGTGCGCAATCGTCATAGTTCCGCCACGCGCCCTTGTGTACTTTGTTTTTGTCTAGCCCACAGACACATAAAATTGTTGTTGATCACATAAAAGAGGCAATAACAGACTTCTATATGTTTGAGAAATTAACTATGTGTCAGGAACAGATAGTTATTTAAATCACCTTCAAAATCAGAATTTTGTTTAAGGCTCTCTCAAATCACTTATAGACGTGGCTATCGAAGATGAAAATGCGCGGAGGTACGTTCCGATGAGAAACTTGAACCCAGAAACCCGTCCACAAACCGAACATTTTTTCGGAACGCCGTTAAATGCTGCGCCTGCGTTGTTTCGATGATGCCCGGCAAAATTATAATTGAAACCATCCCTTTAAGATCAATGATTAACAATTTAATTACTCAAAATTAATTAATTACCCAATTATATTGAAAGCTAATAATTTTTCTTAATGGGCCTTAGCTTCGACACAGACCGCTACAGCATCAACTTTTTCTCTGTGCGATGCGTAGTTTTCGCAGGAGCGATTTTGCAGGCGTTTCCAGAAACACCCCGTATAGACCTTTCCACCCTCCGTCACATGGACGCTGCCATCTTGGAATCACGTGACGCGGCCGCCATAAGGTGGCTTCAAATCTTCGCTCCTCTTTCCCCTCTGGGGCCTGGCGCAGGCGTTGTATTCGTCTTTTGTCTCGTTTTATCGCACTTTTTTCACTTGCTTCGTAAAGTGTCACCTGATACTTGTTTTTAGCACCTATACTGCATGCCATCATTATGTTCACAACTTATGCACTTGGTATTTAGCACGTTTTGACTGTTTGCACCGTCGGCGTACCGCGGATACGTGTGAGGAAAGGAATCGGCGTTAGCACTGCGCACATTGAATATGTAGATGGCTTTAATGCCAGGGCCACACTGCTCAAACATCATACAAAAGACAGTCTGTAAATGTGAGTCACCGAAATATCCGGCGTTCGAATGCCGCGTGCCAAGTTTCTTCTTGAAGGCATTGCCATGCGGTATTCGAAGCACGGATCTCGCGGTGACTCGCGTTCGAACCTGTATGCAAAAACCGGGGTCACACTGCTTATACATCATGCAAAAGAGAGTCTGCATACAAATTCGAACGCGAGTCACCGCGAGATTCGTGTTTCGAATGCCGCATGGCAGCGAGTTCAAGGAGAAACCTGGCACACGGCATTTGAACAACGGATATTGCGGTGACCCGTGTTTGCAGACTGCCTTTTATATGATGTGTGAGCAGTGTGAACCCGGCTTAGGACACACGATGGTCGAGAGGCCTATTATTTATGACAGCGCAAATTAAAATTTGCTGAAGTGATAGTGGTACAGTGAGAAGCGCAATGCATATTTATAAGCAGGTATTTATGATTTTAAAGAAGACCGATATAGTCAAAGCAAGGAGTCACTGTTCCTTGAAAGCATCATGCTCTACTTTTACAACAAATCTAAAAACAGTTGCTTTTGATTATATGGGAATCATTTTTGCGATATAAACATTCGCTTGATCTGTTTCATTATGCATTTAAAGAAGCTATACACTGTGCTCGGTCTCATGTCTGCAGTCATTCATATTTCTTAAGATATATGCAATCCAAGTAATTTATTTAGACACAAAGGGTTGGGACCCCCCGGGTGAAAAACGTGTCAAAGACAGCTTTTGAGTGCCCTATAGGTACGCAATATGTGACGCCGAAAAGAAGCCGTCTGCATGGAAATCACTCGAGGGCAGTGATGCCGGTGCCGGATTTTCTCTCGATGACGCTTAAAATAAAAAGCGTATCTGTTCAAATAAATAAAGATCTGTCTACATAAATCCATGAAGTGGTGCCTGGCATTTGACTTAAGCCAAGCTGGCGGGAGGTCAATTCTCTCGCGCCTTCTAATTTTATTCTCCAATTTATACGGAAGACAGACGTCAGACTTCAATTGACTGGTTTGTCCCTTATCTCACATTCTCAATACGTTCTAAGGAAATGTCCGTATAGCAAATAGTTTTCTAAGGTCAACGTTGTGAAATGCTGCTAATGAATACTTTAACAAGCTGGTAGCTGAAAAAAAAAAAGTCCCACTCGGCCTGGGAAGCACCATCGAAACATCTCTCAGGGTACTTAATTTCGTTAAAGAAACCGAGTGAGGCAATATCGCTTCTTTTTTTGCATTCCATGCTGCATCACAGGGGGGTTTCTCGGTTGGCAATTTTTACAAAACGATGTCCTCGAAAACTGTTAGTCAGGCCGTCAACTGCTTTTTCATTGCCTCCATGCATTAGTCTCTTCCTGAGTTTATTTTTATGGAAACTAGTATCAGCGGGTACGCTGCAGTACTGCCGTGGACATCGCTAGCTCTCTCCCGGCACCATTTCAGTCGTTTCGCCGCCGAGCCTGGCTGAACGAGGAACATGATCAGATGAAGGTGTTCGTTAAAACGCCCACAATTTAGACTCCGAACAACGTCCACAATTTAGGCTCGGAACAACGTCGTAGTTTTCAAGGTGGTCCATTACCACTGTATCGTTGACTCTGTACCACAAGGGATACATTTATATCACAAAGCGAAGCGAAAACACCGACACAGCCGCAAACCCGCTGAAACCGAAACCAACCAAATTGAAGCCACCTTATGGATGGATGGATGAATACGCCTGAGCCCATTGGATCGGGCGGTAGCTTACGCCACCTAGCCATTTTGTCTTACCCTTGGCGCCGTGTGTGCCAGCGCCCCCTGTCGACCAGTCAGGTATCTACTGAGATGAAAAGGTCTTGCGTTGGAGCTGGTGAAGAGTAAAGCATGGGTTGGGCTTGTAGTTCTCCTCAGGGCCACTGCCTTTGGGAGTGCCACGTTCGCTGCGAGACGCTCTACCGCGAAGCGGGTTCGTACTCGCGTGGCATGCTGCTCGTTGAGCGCAATGAGACACCAGTCGCGTAGGTCACGGTGATAATCTGTTTATTTACAATACAAAACAAATAACAAGAAGACAGCGGCTATCAGCTGGTGAACGAATTCGGTGTGGAGATCGCCCACGGCCGAACGGTCGTTCACAAAAATACAGAGGACGGGGTAAACGCTCACCGGTGCACCGGACGGTTCCCCCTTGTCGCCGCCGCCGAATCCCAGGAAGAAGAGAGCCGAGATCTAAAAAAAAAAAAAATTGGTTTGCTCTTTATGTTTATACAGCCTTGATGGAGATGCGCCTCAACGGGTAATCGGTCTCTTAGCTGTAGATGAGAAATTTAGCCAGTGCAGTACAACCGCTAACCTGGGATTTTTAACGTGCATCACGCAGTAGTGATCACACGAACGCGTGCCGGTACGAAACTCATCCAGATCGAAACGGGCGGGGGCGGCGGGGATCGAACCCAGGAGGTTCCCAGCGCAAGGGGGAGAGGAGGAAGCCACTGGATGGATGGATGGATGAATACGGCTGAGCCCTTTGGATCGGGCGGTAGCTTACGCCACCTAGCCATTTTGCCTTACCCTTTAAGCTTAGAATATTTAAATGTGAAACCTCCACTCACAGTGGTAAGCAGCGCCACCTCTCGCTACGTCAGCGCGGCCGCCACGGCGCGCCAAAACGCTGACGTGACAGAATGTTGAGGGATCACAATCCCCACAGGCTTCAGAGTTCAGCTACTCTCATCTCTCATTGAACACGAACCATTACCCGTATGATTGGCGATGCTGATTGTCGTGAACCCGAGCACTCGACTCGGGCTCATGACAATCGAGTAAATCACGTTGTCGCGTGACTCGCGGTGATAATTCGTGATGCCGTGTGACGTCACGGTGTCAACAACGCTAATAAATCTAGTGACGTTCTCAATTGAAGTCGACTTGACGCAGTGAGTCACGTGACTACGTGACTCACTGCCACGTGAAGTGTCCATTACTTGACAGCATGTCTTGAAACCATGACACATGAGTAACCATGGCCAATATAAGAGTGCCACGAAAACCTACAAGTTATCATACATTGCAATTCGGTATATGTCAATTTGATCACTACATAGAAATACCAGATGCCAATTTTTATTTCTCAAACATTCATTTTGTAATACAAAAAGAAAAAAAAACAATACCGTGAACCGTTTTGAACCGGTTACCGTTATATTTTTTTCCGGTTCAGCTCCAAGATGGCGGCGATGATTTCGGTTCGGTTCAGTCCCGGTTCGGCTAAAAATAACGGTTCGGTTCCGGTTCGACACTTGGTATCTGACCCATTGCACGATGGCGGCGGAACAACCGTCACCGCGGAACGTGCATGTAGCGCGAGCGGCTATGCGCCCTGAGAGGGAGCACGGTGGAAGAAATACATTTAGGTGATGACTCTCGGTCTCGCGCGGCGACCACATTATGTTCGGCGCACCGAGCGCGCTTCACTCGCACGGGGATAGATGGCGCCCACGTATAGAGGGGCTTGTGAAGGCTTGTATAGAGGGCTCGTGAAGGAAATTATGCATTCTTTACTCGGTCCCTGTGTACTGTGTAGTGAAATGATGGATTTATTTTGGCGCAATGGCACTGATTGCCTTTTCCCCCGTGCGGTTCCTGTTTTTTGTTTTTTTTAAACGAGAACATTCCGATGATGACTCAACGTGACAAAAATACTCGTATAAATATAAAACTTCCCGGCATAATCTATTGGGCCTTCAATAATTTAGAGTAATTTAGAGTGAACACCTGGGTCGTGCTCGCATGTTTTGTCAAACAGCATGTTTGGTAACAGTTCCGTAAATTGTTTACACGCATTGCGTGGCTTTATATGAGGTCGGGTGGTTTTTTCCACCCTGCTCCTGCCTTATTGAAAAAAATAAATTATAATAATGTTACATAGTGGGGCCTAGATAATTCCTTACATGCGCATAAAGGTTTTATCATTACAAATGGTTTCTCCATACAATGTCAACTTGTACTGTGGAACATACAAACCTTGTGAGCAGAAAAAATTCCTATTTATGATGACATAGTGACTGAAATGATGAAACAGTATGATGACATACTGACTGACATGATGACACAGTGACTGAATGTCAAACAATAGTAGCGGTTATAAGACATAAATCACTTTTCATCCATACTCTCACAATATGGTGTCACCCCGTCTTACAGGTAAAAAAATACCTGACAAATATTTTTGCCTTAAAATGTATAGAAAAGCTGAATTCACTGCATACTACCAAAGAACGCCATCTCCTACATCCTGTGTTTCTCGCCCATGCCGTTAAACTAAGACGAGCGCTGCTTTGCTGATTTCTTTATTTCTTGAGCTTGTTTGTTCGTACTCATCGTAATATGCTTACAGTGTTGCCGCATTCGCATGCTGAAGTAGTAGTGGAGCAACTGGGCAATTGTTTCTTCTTTGTGTTCAGCGCATGGAAACGTTATTTTGCATGTGTCAAGAACACTGTCGATTGTGTCCCAGTAGACAGTCTGGGGGCTTTTATTTTCCACGAAGAACTGTTCCGCTTTCTTCAGTAGCTGGAAAATGTTCTTGTTGGGGTGCATAACGCTTCCTCTGTTCTTCACGTTTGTCAGTGCTGCTTCAGTAGAAGTGTTCTTGTCGATGCTGAAAGCGAATCGGCATGCAGGGCAGCGTGTAGTTTTTTTTTTTTTTTTTTTCACGCTCAAAAACCCAGTTACATAATATAGCATGCAGTCCACAGCCTTGGTTTCTTGAGCCTTTTCTGTCCAGACATCTTCGCATTCCCAGTCTTCGACAGAAATTAGACTGCCAAGCTTGGCCTTCACTTGGTCAACGAGATGAGGAGACTAGGTAGTAACTTGCGATCGGCCCTCGGGATTGCACGACGCCACTGCTCCAGGCGAGCGTCATTCGATGGAGCTTTAAACAAGGACACTTGCTCAGCGCAGTTCCGGTACCCCGAATTGCAGTTGGGAACGAAGCACGTCTTTCCCATCCTTATTGCATAACTTCTTCTTCGGGTTAAGGCTCATCTTCGTGCACGATTGTAGCACCTATGATCGACACAGCACGAAAGCAAAACATGAGGCCAGCCACTGACCGCACACCACCACCACACCGCGAAAAAGGCGAGCAAGCTACGCCCCCGACACCGTGACCGCCTAGGAGAGACCTCATAGCCACGGTGCTCGCACCTCAGCGCCCTCCGCTATAGGAGGTATTCACTGGCCGCCATATTCACCTTATGTTGTACCGCAGCGAAGGCTAGAAGCGCGAGCTCATAGCGTTGGCAGCTGCTCTTAAGTCACGAGAGCTTGTGCCGCCGGGATGTGCCCCAGAGCAAGGAGCTCGCGCTTGTAGCCTTTCCTGCGGTACATCATAAGGTGAAACAGAGTATACTCGTTGTTCGAGGCTATACTTCGTTTCACCTTATGTGCGAGCGAAGGCAAAGCTGGAAGCGCGAGCACGAAAGCTCCGTGCGTTCAGGCTTTGCTCGAGCGCGCGAGCTGGGGAGAAACGCAAAAAGCGCTGGTCTCGCGCTTCTAGCTTTGGCTTCGCTCGCAGATAAGGTGAAACGAAGTATAGCTCCGAACACGATCTGGTCGCTCGCTTCACGCGGGAAGAGTGGCCAGAGTCACCACCTAAATGCAGAGCCGTTTTGTATTTCTTCCACCGTGGAGGGAGGGAGAGGAGTAGACGAGAGCACGCGGGGACGTCCGAACGCCGAGCTCTGGCCCGGCTTGCGTCTCAGCTGAGACTGGGTGAAACGAAGCACGGCAAAAGCTGGGGCGCTGAGACTGCAGCCAAGCCTGGAGCGCGGGCTGGCTCGCGCTTGTAACTTTGGCTGCAATCTCAGCTTGAGGCTGAACGGAGTAGATATCTGCCTTTATATTCACTGCACTTGTCGAACGCGTTCGAATGTGAACGCAAGAGGCCGGCGTTCCGCGTTCTAACGCGTTCCACGAGTGCAGTGGCGACAAAGGCTGCTAGCTCTAGGTGTACCCACTAATCGTTCCAACCAGAGCTCGGCGTTCTGATGTCCCTGCGCAGTCTCGTCTCCTCCGCCCGCTCTGCACGAGGGCTAGTGCATGCAGCCGACGCGCAATCGAACGCAAGGAGCTCGCGCTCGCGTCAGCCGTCGTGCATGGATTTTTCAACGGAGAGCAAACGTTCAAAACGGGCAGATCCGTAGCAGTGTAGCCAGTGTAGCGCCTCAGCCCGTGACTCTTTGGCGGGGCGTTGCCCCGTTGCGGCGCTGCCGTCCCATCCGGGAGGAGGAGAGTGGCAGGGTCTCTCCATCATCATAATGTAAACCCTGAGACAGGGAGAAACAACCAGCTCGCCTGCATACTTTCCCTCCTTGCAGCTCTCCATCACCCTTTTAATCATCCGCCTCATCTCGCGCCGCGGTAACCGGTAGCGGCGGCACGCATCGGTGGGAACGGGCCCAGCAGTTCTGCGCGGGGTCCCTGCTTGTTGTCCGACCCTCGCCCCGCTGTTGTTCCCAACGGTTGTTCCCGCCGCACCGCGTGGAGAGATTGGGTCCTCGCGGGGGTGTCGCGCGATCAGGAAACACGGTCGCCAGCACGCCTGGCATACAGCGCGGGTACGACGCGTGCTCACCATTAACGGTGCGATGGCATGGCACGCTCAAAAATATTCAACCCGTTGGATTTACCCGAGACGGGCTTTTTCAATGATCGTCCTTTAAAATCCTAGCCTCGGGTCCTCGTTTTCCTTTGCTCGCATAATATTAGCTTCTGGTCTTCTTTCGAGACGTATACCGGCGCACCGAAATCCGGAGAATTGTTTGGAGATGGATTCGGTGTGTCGTTTTGCTTACAGCATAGTCTGGTCTCGTCGAACGATGCGAAACCGGTTACCCCCTCTGCGTTTCTATTTTTCGTTTTGTGCGGGCAACCGCGGTATGCCGCTCTTCGGGCCTTTCCTCCGAGAGCGACGATAGGCGCAACTGAAGCGAGGAGGGGATGGGGGGCGTTCGCAGCGCGTTCGGCGTCTTCTGGGCCCCTCGCAACCCCTTGACGGCGGCGGCCACGAACGGGCAAGGAGGGAGGGGAACGAACGCCGAGCGGCAGGACGGCAGGCTCCCGTCCCGCGGGTTGTGGACTCTCGAACGCGCTCCTCTCTCCGAGCCGCGGCAGGCTCTCAACGCCACGCGGAAGTCCTCGCTCTCGGTCCCCCGCCCCCTTTGTGCGCCCCTCTCCCGCGGTGCAGCGGGTACGATTGCTCGTGGCGGCATTCCGTCTCCCCCTGGTGCCGGTTGCCGCTTCGGCCTCCTGCTACATTGTAGCAGGTTTGTAGCAGGCCGAGCGGTTCGTTAATTGGAAAGGGGAAAGCGTGCGATGGACCCTTTCGACTCCATACGCCCTTCCTTTTGTCTGTCTTGCGCGCGCTCGTTCGCCACTCTCGCTTCTTTGCCTGTGGGCTGCAGGGTTGTTGCGATGATTTTTCTTCCTTAATTTCTTCTCAGTTCAGATTGCTCGCTTCTGCCAGGCGACCAAGTTACAAACTGATGGCACGCTATCGGACGTAGTCTCCAATCATGGTTATTTTCAGTTCCGTTTTACATCGATAGCACATCATGGGCTCTTCCCCAGACGAGGAATGACGTCCGTGGGGCGTAGGGCGTCCGTCGTCAACATCGCCAAACGTTCGAAAAAGATCGCCCGCCGCCGCGGTGTTCTCAGGATTCGATCCTGGGCCCTCTGCGTTCAAAGCGGTCGCGCTACTGCGGAGTCACGCCGCAGTTTTGGCGCTCCGCTTCGTAAATGACAGTTCTTGGGGTGTGCGTACGAGTCTTCCGGTAGCGCCTGCTGGATGGTCACAGTTGCTGCGATGTCGCGATAGAAAATTCTCTGTCTTTCTTAATTCATTGCAAATTTAATCTCAGATAATCGTTGAAATTAAAAGCTTCGGCTAAGTGGTGCAGGCAGCCGCCTGGTTAAAAGTGTTCAGCTGTATCCGTCCATCGTCGCATCAGGCAATACCACCTAGAAGACAAGGCCCGCGCATGACGTCATCGTTAGTGGATCTCGCGCCAAGCGGCAAACGCGCTGAAGCTGAGTCGCCGCCAAGCGACAAACGCGCCCACCTGGGCGCCGCGCCGCGTGCTTAGCGTCGCGCTTGTGGTGAGGCGCCGCTGACGCGAGCTCTACTCTGTTCACCCCTCAGCTGAGACTGCGGTGGAAGCTACGTCCTCGTTAGAACAGTCTATGTCCCTTGAAGGGAAGCTACGGAGCTTCTTGAAAAAAATGAGAAGTGAATTCTAGTGTATTTTTACCCCGTGAACCCGAATACCCAAACCATTTGCTGCGCAAGTATTGTTAAACGCGAGAAAACGCGAAAGACAGTCGCTGTACGTGACGTTATCGACGGATCTTTTGGCTGCCCAAGGCTAGGGAGGCGGAGCTTCAGCTCTATTTTGAAATTGCTCTTATGGCTCTTCGGCGCGTCGCATTGAAACATAATTGTGATATTTGTTATTCTAAAAGCCAAATGAACGCAATTTAATTTTTTTTTCTCAAATGCAAAAGTGCCCCATCTTCCCTTTAATTCGCCCTTCACGTCTGCCCGTTCTCTCCGAAGCCCGTCCGAGTCCCCGCCGCTCGAGGAGAATTCGCGCATGCGCACGTCTCGTCACGGGAAAGATCCATTGCTCAGTAAACCAGCGGGTTACCTTCTTCCTGTTTTATTGATCCCCCTCCTTTTCCGCTTTAGAGACTGCGAATACCTTCTCTGAGCTGTGGGACGAGCTCCTCCTGCCCGTTATCTCGGACCTGGAGAAGTGTCACGTCTTCGCGTGTGGAACACACGATTGCTCCACTCTCGCCAGTTGTCGAGTGACCGTGCGGTTACTTGGCGGCGCCCTCTGGTTGCCTCGTTTTCGAACTGGGAATAAAAATGACACCTCGACTCGAGAATTCGACGCTTATCTTAATGAGATTCGAGGCCATCTACGATTCCGAAAAGTCGGCAGCAGCACACGCGGCACGCTCGTCGCTAGAGGACGCGTGCTTCGCTTTCTAAAGTTCCAACTTGCTTCGACGTCGTTTCAAAACCGCGGAGCATTCCTGCACTCGTAGATAACACCACGTCATGGCCTACGTGCAGTCTTGTACACGTGACTCGAAAAAAAAAAAAAAGATTATAATTACCATTAGTCTCGGTTAAAAAGTATTAAATTAGGTTACTCGATTAGTTAAGAAGTAACTTACCGTTACTTGAAACCGCTTCTTTTTCGATTACTTGAGATCTTCAAAACGACAGATTTTTCTGCCGGTCTGAAAGTTGTGTTGCTTGTATGTATATACATCCTCGATGCTATACTTGGTTTGTCCAGACGCAGCGGACGCTACGAGCCATTGGGGACGAATCATGCAACGTCAAAAGCGCAACTCATTGGGCCTATTTTTGTTTCATGATTGGTTCAGCGATGATAGAACACGTACAGAAACATGACGAACACCATGATGGTGCGCTTTTGATGCTTTCCGATTGGTGTTATCGGCTCGTAACGTCGACTGAGTCTGGACTTAAAGGGGTACGGAAACGAAATTTTAGCGCCGATCTTTTTGCATAAATATGAGCTAGGGACAGGCACCACCTCGGAAATATCAATATTGCGCCGTAAAAGACGGGAGAACTAATTTTAAACCTAATGAAACGATTGCAAATTCACATCTGGTGGATGGTGGGAAAGTTCTCGTGACATCACTTGTGGCATAAGAGCAGCGCCGTTCTGCGGAAATACGGCGTGCCGGCAGAATTAGCCTAGGCCTGAACGCGTTTGCAAAGCCTTGGCGGAGAAAGCCTAAGCGTAGTTGGCCACAGTGAGCTCGTTCTCGTTGCGGCTCTTTGCACGACACGACGCGAGCACGCTTCTGGTTCTGAAGGTTTCCAGCTGAACGTAGAGGGAAAAAACCAACGAGTGTAGGAAAAGAGACACACACTGCTGGACTATCAACCATTTACTGAAATTCTTCTGTTTCATCTACCCTCATGAATTATACTATTTACTGGAATTCTTCTTTTTCATCTACCCTCATGAATTATACTATTGAGTTCCCAGGGGTAACTTCTTCTTCTTCGGTATGTTATTTGGTGGCTAGCGTTCACATGTTCCTGACTAGGTTTCTGACTTGGGGCGCTCCCAGAAGTTACAGTTTTTCTTTCGGAAATAGCGGAAACACAAAAACCAGCTTGCAAGGGAAATCCTGGAGTCTCTGGCTTTTGAGGCGCACGGGGATGACTGCGTGAGTGCCGCCTCCATTACGCTATTTCCGAAAGAAAAAATGTATCTTCTGGGAGCGCCCCAAGTGAGAAACCTAGTCAGGAACATGTGAACGCTAGCCACCAAATATCATACCGAAAAAGAACAAGTTACCCCTGGGAACTCAATACTCAATGAAAAAGAAGAATTCCAGTAAATAGTATAATTTTCTTTATTTTATTGTTATTTATTTTCGTGCGTTTATAACTCTTACTCTATCTTTGTATCCACATCCCTTCCCCCTAACCAGAGTAGCAAGTCAGGAGATACTTCCCGGCTAATTTTTCTGGCTTCCTTTTTTCACATCAATAAAAAAAAATAATAGTATAATTCATGAGGGTAGATCACTCTCTCCCACGCCATTGCTGCGTACTAACGGTTATTTTTACTTACCGGTTTCCTCGAGCTACTACTTTTGCGGTGTGAAACTAACACGGTGAACCGAACGCTCGTGGCACATAAAATACTGGTATGGTCGCGAACGACGTTATGGGCAAGCGAGAACGTACAGTCCTCGGATATCACTACTAGGCGAGATCGTCACACGTTGACGCCATCAAGTGGCAACGCTCGCAACTACGGTACCCTTGGCAGTGCAGGAACTATTGACGTCACCGGCGCGATGCGCATTGCGCTTCTCGCTGGCCGACTTTGAAGCGAAAGGAAGAGAGCTCACGCTCACGTCATTTCGTTTCCGTACCCCTTTAAGGTGAAACGAAGTATAGTATCGCCTAAGCGGGTGACCTGTCTCTTACCGCCGAATTCACAAACCTCACTCCAATTGAGGTGCCTTTCCACTTCCTCGAGGGAGGCGCGAGGGCCGACGCTGCCCAATCGCGAGGACGGGTAAGCAGCCTAGACCGCCTGAAGTGGAGGGGCGCCTCACTAAAAGTGAGGGTTGTGAATTCGGCGGTTAGCTGTAGATGAGAAATTTAGCCAGCGCAGTACAACCGCTAACCTGGGTTTCTTAACGTTCCGATCACGCAGTAGTGATTACACGAACGCGTGCCGTCACGAAACTCATCCAGATCGAAACGGGCGAGGGGCGGGGTTCGAATCTCGCTCCACGCTGCGAGCTGAGGACGCGTTAGCCCACTCGGCCACCGATCCCCCTTTACCCAGACGCGCCCGCGGGCTTTTCTACCCTCTCGGGCCGAAGTGAGCAAGGACGGCGCGCTCTTGGCTGCCTCGTCATCGCGTATGTATTTCCCGCGCGTCCTCTCTGTCGTTGCCCACTGATTGGCGTGCTGCTCCCTGTATTTCGGTGCGCCGGACACGCATTTTGGAACACTTTCACGCCGTATATATGGTCGCTTGAAAAGGGGGTAGGGTGCGGCGAGGAGTCCCGAGCACGTCATTATGCCCCACAGTCAAGCAGATTGCGACATAAGCTGATAAGGCCGCCGAGGAACCAAGCCTTCACATTATAGGCGACGCGTTTCTGCAATTCCTTCTTTTAAAGGCTTTTCAACGCTCCCCCCAATCCCAAAATGGTGTCCATCCGTCCGTGCATTATTTAGCGCTGAAATTGATATCACGTAACCTGGCGTCACGGCACATACAGACAAAAGTTAGCGGGGTACATCGACGTCACGTGACCTGTACAACCATTATGTTTCCCCGCTGAATCTAGCGGCAAAATATACGTCACGTGAACCTATAAGGCATTTCATGCATTATAGGACTTTTAAAGTGAAGGTCGCTCCCATTTTTTTTTTCTCTCAGTGTTAACATGTATTTTGATGTTTTGTCCTCGCTTATATAGACATTTTCATCTCAGTAGTTACCCGACCGGCGGACAGAGGGCGCTGACGCATTCGGCGCCATTGGGTGGCTTCAATTCGGTTGGTTTCGGTTTCAGCGCGCTCTCGGCTGTGTTGGTGTGTTATGTCATTCTCGCCTAATTTCGTCATGCAAATGTGCCCGTTATAGCGCACAACTAATAAAACTGTTGTACTGAGCCAATTCGAGAACCATGAAGTGGTTTCGAGTCATATTCGCGGACTTTTGTACGAACGCTTTACGATGCATCTGGTCAGTGGTCATGTTCGTCGCTAATTTCGGTCAGGTTCGGCGGCGTAACGACTGCGATGCACAAGGAGGATTCCATCGTCTACGGCCTGACCCACTGACCCTAGTTTCCAGAAAAAATAAACTAATGAAGAGACTAATGAGTAGATATATAGTAAAAATGCAGGTCCACAACCTGATTAAAAACCTCCTAAATCGCGAAAAACACACGAAGTCGCAAGTTCACTGACTGATTTTCGCGGACACCAACTTTCTGTGGACTTTAGAAACTCGAAATGTCTCCTATAATACGCAGATATTCTAAGAAATAAGTGATATTGTCTCGGGCTGGTTTCTTTAAAAAAATAGTACTCGAGATATATTCGATGGTCCGCGTCCTAGGTCGGGTGGGAAATTCATTTAGCTATTGACCTTGCTAACGTACTTACTAACAGCATTTAACAACGTTGGCGTTAGAAAATGAACTATTTGTTTTACTGACATTTGATTACGACGTGCTTGGCACATAAGATAAGTGAGGCCCGTCAATTGAAATCTGAAATTTTGTCTTTGTACAAACTTTGCCAAATAAAATTGAGGGTACGAAAGAAGTGATCTCTCGTACGTTTGGTTGAAGTCGAATGCTAGGCACGACTTCATGAACCTTCATGACAGATCTCCATGCAAACTGATGCGATTTAAAATCAACAACCCTGAACTTGGGTGATTTACATGTAGATGACTTCTTTTCGGCATCACATAATGCGAGCCCTAGGCACTCTCAAGCTGCCTGTGACAGATTATTTCACAGGGGTCTTTGTGTTTAAAATAAATAAAATTCATTACTTAAATTTTATACAAAAATGTTAATACCCTTTAATGACTGCAGATATGTGACCGAGCACAGTGTACAGTTTCTCTAAATTCATAAATAAACAAATCAAGCAAACGTTTCTATTGCAAAAACGATTTAAGACCGTCTAACAGATTTAGGTGTAACGTCGTGCTAAAATAAATCGCCTGATGTGGACGTTACCATTATCCCAAGCATCAGATAAAATGTGAGTTAAACGTTCGTCACCTGTGTATATTATATGTCCTATATAATCAAAAACAACTATTTTAAATTTCTTATGAAGGCAAGGCCGGAGGCTTTCAGGAAACACACATAGCTTCATATGCTGCGTAGTATTTTGGTCACATTCCTTAAGATTTTAAATGCGCAATTATACATATACATTTCACTATACTTTTTTCGAATATGCCGCCACTATCACTGACCAAACTTCAGTTGTCATAAATAATTGGGCTCAATATGCGCCAGGTCTGACGCTGATTTCTGTATCTCCTCCCTCCTCACGCGTATCCGGTACGCCGACGGTGAAAATAGTCAAAATCGGTTATACAATTAACTGCATATGTAATCGTGCACATAATGATGGCATGCAATTAAGTTGTAAATGTAAACATCGGGCGCCAATTTACAATAAGGCGAGAAACGGGGTGAAACGCGACGAAAAACGCGAATGCCGCGCCTTCGCCAAGGCGCGGAGGGGAGGGTGGAGCGACGAGTTGAAGCCACCTTATGGCGGCCGCGTCACGTGATTCCAAGATGGCAGCGCCCATGCGACGGAGGCCGAAAAGGTCTATAGTAAAGCACGGCACAAAGTTTGGGTTGTATGGACTGCCTTTTACGCCTGCCTTTTGCTGCAGACTCTTTGACTGTCTGGTAAGGAATGAGTTCCAAATTATCGAGTGCGTGCGAGAGCTACGCACGGAGTGCGCTACCTGCTAATGAACTCGCCACCAAAGGCGCGAGTAGTGCGCGTTGTTGGTTCTTGGCGCCTGTCGCGTGCTGACACGGTCGGCAGTCGTCGCGCCGTGGCGTTTCCCCGCGACAACAATGGCTCGGAACAGCCGATTGTCGGCCTTCGAGCTCACAAGCGCGGTGCCTGGCCGTTTTTCTGTCACCTCCGCGGTCGCCCGCACAGTCGTGTTCGCGGTGGCGCGACATATCCATAATGGCGGATGAGACATGGCCGAAGCGCGACAGGCATTGTCCGCACCTCTCTGTGGCCCTGCGTAAACATGCCCTCCCGCTTTTTGTGTGACCGGGCCACGCGACAGCCCGCTTCCGAGCCAAGAAGCGTTGCTCGTGTCTCCTCCTCCTCCGGCCTCTCTCTTTGTACTGCTTCTTCGGTAAGCACAAAGAGAATTGCGCGTCGCTTTTCTTTTTTCTTTCGTGTCTTGGTTGGCGTCATTCACGCTGATCCTGGCAATAGCGGCCCCTGGCGGCTGCCTTCCCGGCCTTGGTGCTACAATGGGCTAGAAAGGGAGGTGCCGGTGTGGCCACCACTTGCTTCTCCCTTGCCTTGCCAAAGTGAATGTGCTTTAAAGGGTAACTGCAAAGAAAAATAAAGTGTTTTTTTAAACAGCATAATTGGGACAAGCATGCCACAAAACAAATCTTCCGCGAAAACAAATTTTTTTGAGCAATATTACGCCACAGGATGTAATTTAGTCGGAGTCACAACCTCTCCACATTTGAAGCTCCCGCTCTTTCGGCCCGCGCGCAGGAAAAGTACGCCCCGCCCCTCACTCTTGGATTTTCTCTTGGATTGACTTGGCCGCGGAGTACGCAGCGTCTTGGCTTCCGGCCGCGGATCGTGGGGGAGGGGGGGAGGGGAGGGAGGGAGGGAGGTGGAGGTGCCGTCGATGTACGCTGGAAGCTATAGAGCCGGTTTGCTTTCGTTGCATTTGTTTGGTCGGTAAAAATCTTGCAACAACGCACGTTCAACATGGCACCGGCATTGCTTTGGTTTGACGGGACTACAGTGTAACGGGACGCAAGAACCCTCCGCGGTTTGCGAGCACATGTAGGGAAGACGTTACCTGAGAAGTGCCCCTGTGATGTTCCCGGAAGACGGAAAGTATCATTCGTGATCGTCGTGTGTGCTTTGAAAGCGAATGGAGTCACAGGGTCCACGAGTGCGCAACCACAAGCCAACGTTCACGACAGCGCTGCGTTGACTTCGGCGATCTCGTTCTGTTTGGTGCAACACGGCAATGCGACAAAGAACTGAAACGTTCGTGGTGTGTGGTGCGGGGCTTGGAAGTAGAAACCCCCACTAACACGGAGCGCAAATTGGTTGTTGTGGGGTTGACGTTCAACTGGTTCAGTCCCGTCGTCTTCAGCTGATCCGGTCCAGCTGGTCCGATAGGACGCCGCGAGCTGTGGCAGCGAGCGTTTTTAAACGTAAATCTTCCTTCGTTTTCGTTTCAAAAGTTGGAAGGTTCCCGACGCATACCGTAAGTAAAAAGCTGCGGGGCTTTTTCAACAAAATTACGTCGTTTTAATTGAACAATCGACTCCGGATTGCCCTAAATCTGCCGTTTTTATGCTTCGTGTTAGACTGGGTTTGCACAGCGACGTGTTTGCACAACGACGCATACTGCTCGATTAGATGATTCGGTCTTGCAAACGACCGGTTATACAGAATTTCAGGGAAACTTAAGTCACCGCCTATATTTTCCTGTAAATCTAGTGCGAGTTTGTAGCGCTCATCATGTGGTGTGAATAAATTTGGGCAAGATTTCCTACGTGCCCACAGATGCATGAACTGAGACCATTTTTTACGTAGGGGAAATAGTGTTTTTTCTTTATTTTGGGAAGAGGCGTTGGTGCATTTATTATGGTACAATCACTCGAGAGTTCAGAAATTGGGGAAGGCGACCACGCTTTCCGAACTTTGTCTCTTTGCTCTCTACACTGCCCCAAGTTGCAGTTTTAGTAGGCATACCTACTAGCAGGTACAAACTGCTCTAAAGCAGATAAAAGACGGGGAAGTCAGGACGGTGCGGACTCCGTGTTTCGCAAGATGACTGGGGAAGTTGTTTTGCGAGGTATGCGGAATATGCAAACGATTTTGTTATGCCCGTCGTTTGCGTCTCTCCAGCAAAACGAATAAGATAATCTACAAATGCGTAATCACAAGCCAAGATTTACGATAACTACGTACAATGGTTCGGAAGCCGAGAAGAAAAAAAAAAATCTGTTGTCTAAAGCAGAGTTTGAACGTCCGAAGGCTTCTCATGACAGCTGTTACGTAATAACCTGGCTGTGCAAGGTCTTTTACGTAACAGCTGTGTCTCAGTCACGGACGTTCGGTGTACCCGGTGCGAATCTCGAAGGCCTCCGGAGCGAAATGACGAGAACATACCTGGACTCGATTGTCGCTACGCGAACGCCCGATTGCCTGCAGCCAAATAGCATTCAGCTTGTGATCTTTCGGGGCGACATGGCTGCGGGAAGACTCGCTGTCGCGATCACTCATCTCGCAACACTTTACACGCGACAAAAAAAAAAAAAAAAAAACACGCTAAGAATGCAAAGAGGAAAACCAAAGTTACAAACCGCGCTATGAAAGCCAAAACCCCGTGTCGCTTCCCATCACTAACACTGGCGACAGCTGCTAAACACACACTACTTCACTTCAGTAAGTCTCACACAAGCACCCGGGGTCAACACGAAACACTGATCATTTCGGCGAAACGACTAGTCGAGGTTGGCGAGACAGGCGGGAGCAGAGACTTCGGCGGCCATGAAAGAATGGCGAAGCTTTGTTTGTTATGGTATGAGTCCAAACGGAAGTGCCCGTCTTGTAAACCTTTTGTAAAAAATAATAACTCTCATAACATGGGTTATTCTTTAAACGTAAAAATATGCCGCTCAAAAGGAAATTACAGCATATAACAAAGGTTTAACAACCAAGACCTAAGCTGTCAATCAAACTCTTAGCCAATGAGAAGTATAGCAGCCAATTGGGGCTAAACGTCACGGAAAACCAACTTCGTGGCGCGCGATTTAAAACGGGCGAAATAGCCGCAAACTAAAATCAGTCCCACGCGATAAATATTGCTGTAATTTTTTTTTCTCGCTGGAAAATTGTTTTTTGACATGCTTGCCCAAATTAGGCTGTTTAAAAAAAAAAAAGAAAAAAACTTTGTTTTTCTTTGCAGTTACCTTTTAATGTACTTCAAAAGGGAAGATACTTCCTTTTCCAAATATGAAAACACTTCACCTTCAGAACATTTTGTTTGTTTGTGTGTGTGTTTTTGTGTGTGTGTCAGGGTACGAGAGGAAGTGAGAGACTCTCTCGCCCCCCCCCCCCCCCCCTCTCTCTCTTTCCTTCCCTGGTACCCTGATGGGCTGATGCAAGAATGCTCTGCAATTGTTTTGTTTTCACATTTAAACAAATGGCCTCTCTTCCCGAAACGTCTGTCTTTAACAAAGACTCTTGCTATTAAATTTCTCTCGGCGTCTTGGCAAAGTGGTGAGTTCACGCAACTGGTCTGCCTACATGGAAGCTGCGGAAGGGTGGAGTGGATTCGCTTGGTGGTCCTCCAACAGGCGACATCGAAATAAATGAGATTACCTGACTCGTTTTACGCGAGGTATACGTCGTTCGCAGAAATTAATGGGGTTTGGGCCTCTCTCTCTAAGCTTTGACGAGACAGTGAGCACTCAGGCCAACTGGCGGAGACCTCCACCTTTTATCAGTGCAATCGCGGGAAGAAATCCATGACCTCCTGATGTACAGTGCATAGCGACAATTTCGGCGATTTCTTGAAGAATCGTTGTTCCGTCGGCGATGAACTACGCGAAGACTTAGCGTTAAGCAGATCGTATACCGTTCACGCACATTGCGTGCGGCAGACATTTTCACTATGCGCTCCTTTAGCTTCACGGCAATCTTATTAGATCGCGGTAAGCCCCGGAAAGAATTGCCGAGCTGAACGCCACGCAATTTCGCGTAACACTGAATTTGGCGAACACCACGTCGCCCTTGCTGCGCCAGTGGAGGTAACCACCATCTTGAAACTGGTACTCTCGCTGGGCCCGAGATCTAGCTTCCCGCAAAGCCCGCAAACCCGCAACGCAAAATCCCCAGCGTTGCGTGCGTACGCAATACGTGAGCCATCCTATTCCGTTCTGCGCATGCGCACTCTCGACCCGCAATTTCCTCGCGTACGAAAAAGCTTCAGCGTACGATCCACGCACGCTGCGACGCCAAACGGTCGCGTTTGCCGCTTTGCGGTGGCTCTCGTCGAGCTTCGGTTTGTTTGCCGCTCAGGGTGAGTCGGGGATCCGCTAAAGATGACGTAATGCGTCAACCTTGTCGCAGACTCGCAGGTAGCCGAGGAAGCAAGCCTCGCTCGCGCCGTACAGGGCTGCGGCGGCGCGGCGCGGCACGCCCTGTACGGCGCATTGTCCTGCATTGTCTCACGAGGCGGAAGCCCGCGTGTGCACTGCGCAGGATGTACGCGCGACTGCGCGTCTCCGCGAGTGATGCGCATTGCGGGAGGACGACGTTCCACGGTCCATTTGTCTTTCTTCCCGGTCGCCCCCCTGCGCGCGTGCGTGCAGCCAGCTCGTGCCTTTGTATCTCGCCTCGCCGTCGCGCTTGCCCTGACCACGTTGGCCTTGATGGAGTCGCGCAAAGAATAGAGCGCCTAGATTTAAAAGTGTTTCCAACTATCGGGGTCACACTTTGTGGGCCGCGACCCTCCGTCGTATGGGCGCTGCCATCTTGGAATCGCGTGACGCGGCCGCCATAAGGTGGCTTCGACTCGTCGCT
Organism: Ixodes persulcatus; assembly: GCA_013358835.2. Classification (NCBI taxonomy): domain Eukaryota; kingdom Metazoa; phylum Arthropoda; class Arachnida; order Ixodida; family Ixodidae; genus Ixodes; species Ixodes persulcatus. Next base: position 558,761 of record JABSTQ010009388.1, on the reverse strand, counting down.
CCGTTCTCCCCTTTGCGCCTTGGCGAATACGTTGTGTTCGCGCTTTTCGCCGCGTCTCACCGCTATTTTATGCCTAGCTCTGTAAAGTGTCCTCCAACTATAACTTTACTACCTTATTCCATGTTATCGTAAGGTCCCCAACTTCCGCACAATTAGTCTTTAATAACACGTTTTGACTATTGACAATGTCGGCCTGCCGGATACGTGCGTGGAGACTAGACGCGGCACAGCCTGAGCACTGGCGCATGTTGAGTATGATAGACCACTTTAATGGGGATTTCCTTGGTGGATTTGGAGCGGTTTTAGAGCGCTTTTTTTGTTGGCATCTTCCTTGATGGGAAAGCGCACGCTCGCATCTACCCCAGTAAAGGCGCGAGCATGGAGCACTTTCGAATCGCTTCAAATCCACTAAGGGGATTCCACATACGACAGGCTTGAGATACCGGTTACTTACAACTGCGCCGGCTTTCTTAGTGACAGTGGCGGAATAGTCGCAATGATACGCGCATGTTTAATGAATCATGGCCCATTTAGGATCTTAATACGCGACGAGTAGAGTCAATGCGACAAGTAGAGCCACTCTGTGCGTTTCTCGTAAGCATCGTGCTGTGTCTTTGTAACAAATCGAAAGCAGTTGCTTCTGAATTTAAGCTTAAATTGTTTTTGCGGTATAAACATTCGCTTCATCGGTCTATCTACTTAAAGAAACTTTACATTGTTCTCGGTCCCAGTCGGCAGTCACTCAAGTGCTTTAACTATTTTCTAAAGACATCTCAATTAATTTATTGCCCTCCGGCTGAAAATTGTGTCCCAAACAGCTTGTGAGCGCTTTAAGTACGCAATATGTGACGCCGAAAAGAAACTGTCAGCATCCGAGTGCAGCGTTGCCGATGTCGGATTTCCTTCCGGCGGCTGGCGACGCCGCTGAAAGTAAAAAGTTTATTTGTTACAACAAATAAAACTCTGTCTACATAAGCCCATGAAGTGGTGACTGGCATAGGACTTCAGCTAAACTTGCTGGATATCAATTCTCTTAAATCTTTTAGTTTCATTTCGCAAATTTTACGGAAGACAGATGTCAAACTTCTCTTGACGGGTCAGTGACTTATCTCGTATCCTGAATACGTCGTAAGAAAAGGGCCGTATATAAAATATAGTTTACTATCATCCTGAAATTTTTTTAGTAAATACTTTAGCAGAACCGATAGTTGAAAATATTTCCTACTCGCCCTAGGATGAACCATCGCAACATCTCTAAAATCCTTGATATCTTAAAAAAAAAAAAAGAAAGTGGAGACTTTTTACATTTTGTTTAGTGGGGTTTTCCAGTCGGCGGTGTTCAGAAAAAGGTTGGTGTTATGTACGCAAACAGCGCAAAGGACGAGGACTCGTAGAAACATGGGAGAGGACGAGCGCTGACTAACAACTGACGTTTTAATACCCAAGAATAAGAAAGACGAGAAAGAAAAATGTAAGGAGAACATTTAGAAGGAAGCAAAGGTTGGTTTCCTCGAAAATTAAACGGTGAGTTTATCTGTTCTTCGCGATTCAGCACATTGACTTACTTTTCTCCATGCATCTGTGCATTAGTATCTTCATTAGTTTATTTTTAAGAAAAGTTTCGTTAGCGGTTTTTCGGCTGGAGAAAATGGTATTCCTCCTCCTGCATCTGTTCAGTCGTTTTGCCGCTGAACCTGACCGAACGCCGAACATAGTCATATGAAGCTGTTCGTGATTTTTTTTTTTTCTAAGTCTGATACTGTTTTGGTGAAGAATTACTTTTTAACACTTTGGATCGAAATCACTTCGTAGCTTTTAAAGTGGCCACGACACAAGTGGCACATTTTCTCATAGCTCAATTTTGGAGCAGCGCCCCTGGCTAGCAAAATCGAATAATTTTAGGTCGCGTTTCCATCGTGCGTTTCGACGTCGTTAGCTACTTATCGTCTGCCATGGGCAACAGTTTTGACAGTGCGATACAAATCTGGTGAACGCTCCCGTCAGCTCGTAGGAGTCACAATTCTACAATGTTTCAAAAGTCGGATTCTCACGCAGTAATAAGTTCGTGGCATTCGCATCCTCTCCAAAAACACCGCAGCGGGAGAACCCACACAGGACGATCACACTGCCCAGCAGAGAGCGAGTATCAACGTGCACGCTTTACGCGTACTATACTTTCGGCCACTCGTGACACTTAAGTAAACAGTTATATTTTTCATCTTATCTTGGTTGTCATGCATCGTTGGTTTGAAGTCTGCCGTGGTGAAATGTTTAGAGCAAACCATCGCGTGAAATAAGATCTCTACTTCGAGAGCCACTCTTTACTCAGCGCTCCGGCCGCTGGAAATCGGCGAAAACTGACCACCACCTCTGTGCAATAGGTATTGCACTGAGGCAATGAACAGCATGGGACCATTTTCTGTTGAAATTGCTTTCATAATGATACTGTACGAGGCAATAAACGCGATATTCTGCAGGTTCTTGGCCGCGACCGCAGATAGCATGGGGCAGCCCACTGATCTCTATTGTAGTGGGCTGGATCGCGGATCGAAGCTTGTCTTGTTGTTATCGAGTGGCACCACCGGCAGCCATTACTTGACACCAGCCATTGCATGGGACTCAATGGGAAAAACGAGAAGACATGCCGTTTTCCTCGTTTCTGAGCTGTTGCCGGCACATAAACTTTTTGGCTGCTTTTCGGGAAGTCTGTCAAAGATTATAATTATAATGCAATTAAATGCAAAGGTGCAAGCGAGCTGGACAAAGTTGGAGATTTATGTTTGTCCTTTGTCCCTCTTGTTCCCCTTCTCCAGGGATTCTTTTCGTCATTCTTGTCCAGCTCGCTTGCACCTTTGCATTTAATTGCATTATGATTATAACCTTAAAATTGCAAGCTTCACTCTTGTTGGTGTTAGACTGGTGGCCGCTGATAAAACCTGTTTGTTCTACTGACGTCTAACCGCTGGTTAGCTCAGTTGGTAGAGCGCCCCACCTGTAATAGAGAGGTCCCGGGTTCGATACCCGGACCAGGCGGATTTTTTCGGTCGCTCACCAGTCACCTAGCTGTGTTTGGAGATTCATGTTTGTCCTTTGTCCCTCTTGTTCCCCTTCTCCAGGGATTATTTTCGTCATTTCGGTCAAAGAGCTTGTGCAAAAGCATTGAAACTGACGGCCCTCACAGTTCTTATAAATAAATGTTTTGTGGTCAGGAGTGGCTCCGCTGGGCGAAAATATAGTACAGATCAATCAGACAAGAGTTACCTTGGGTCACCGTGGAGTTGGTGGCGGTTTCGATAAGTTGGGTTTAGCAGACGACAAGCTTGAAGGCTTTTCTGCGCGGAATTCGCTCACTCCCGGATAAGGCCGCTGTCAATGTGGAACTTTGACATTCAACAGGTTCTGGGCTTCCCTGAGGACGGTCTTAATGACGGCAAGTTTCTTTGCTTACTCCACGACGAGAGCAAGCTTGCCAGCTCAGCCGTGGGAGCTCCGGCACGTTTGATTTTTGAATGGGCGATCGAACGCTCGACAAATACCGACTCGATCTCCAAAGACCCGGCCGATATAATGATCGCAGCACATCATAAAATACTCGCCTTTGAGCACCGCGTAGAAGCTCCAGCGTTTCTACTTTTGTGTTTCTCCCATAGACTCGCGTGTGTTGCCTGGTGTCAAGCAATGGCCGCCGGTGGTGCCACCGACGGGCTTCCGATCCGCGATCCAGCCAACAACAATAGAGATCAGGGGGGCAGCCATCTTCCTATCCACACCTTGATGATGATGATAGCGCGACAGTAGCGCCACCTTAAGTTCGATCTTGAGGCGAATATCCGAGAACGCGATCGAGAAATTGAGGGAAAGGAGGAGACGTGAGCGAGCAGGGACGTCAGAGCACCGAGCTCTGGTTGGAATGATGAGTGGGTAGACATTCGTCTCTACTCGCTGTTCGACCGCGAACGTCAAACGCCTGCGTTCGGCGTTCGGACGCGTTCGAAGATTGAGTAGAGACGAATGCAGCAAGCTTTGCGTCTCCCCACAAATCATTCCAACTGTTCGCAACTCCAACGTCCTATTGATGGCGGGGCGGTAGTTGCAAGATGGCGGTAGAGACTGGGATAGATTCTCCAAAATTTCCCGTGCGGCGCCTGCTCGCTGACGCTGGACGTCAGTGTGCTAAAATTAATTTATTTGGCTACAAATATGAAGCGGCCAGGGCAGGAGCCTGTCACAGGTGACGGAGATGTTGATGTGCGTTAAGAAAATGAATATGTTCATCTTAAAAGGTTGCGGAGCGTAACAAAAACAATGCCTAGTTTGTACCCACTCGCTTTTTTTAGAGCGCAGCTCTTGGCGCCCGTTTCCGGCTTGAGCGGCGTCGCCGTCACCGTTGCCGTCGCCGTCGGCGTAACCGCGCATTGCATCATGGAAAATTGTACCATAATGCACCGCGTGGTTACGCCGACGGCGTAAGGCGACGGCCGAGGAAAGGAGGGGGAGGAGGACGAGGAGGAGGAGGGGGAAGGGGAGAAGGAAGGAGGAGAGGAGGGAGGGGGAAGAGGAAGAGAGGGGGGAGAAGCTTGAAGGATGAGGGGAGGAGCAGGTGAAGGAGAAGGAGGAGAGGAGGAGGAGGACGAGGAGGGAGGAGGGGAGGAGTAGCAGGGAGGATGAGGAGGAGGGAGGAGGGGTATACCCTACCCTTAGTACCTTTCCTTTTCCTCCTCAAGAGCTGCGCTCTAATTTGGCGTTACAGGGTGTTGTAAACGTCGTTCTTTTTTTTTTTTTTCGTTCAGATTGCACGATGCGCGAACACGGCGACCAGAACCATGAGGTGACAGCAGCACCATGGCCTACAATCCCTGCAACCGTGTACGCCGCCGTCCCCGCTCCTCTGGTTCTTAGTTCGTCTGCCAGAGGGCGAGCGACGGGCTGTCAATGTTATTAGATTAGCTCAGTTACGGAACTGAGAAATTTAGCCAGTGTAGTGCAACCGCTAGCCTGGGGCCCTTAACGTGCATCACGCAGTAGTGATACACGACCGCACGCCGGTTCGATGCTCACCAAGATCGAAACGGGCAGGGGTGGGGATTGAACCCAGGATCCCTGGGTTCTGCAGCGTGAGCTTTCGCTCCACGTGCTCCGAGCTGGTGTGCACCGTGCGCACTCGCGGTCAGCTTTCTCTGGCAATGCAGTCAATGCTAGGGAAGAGGGTGCACCAACCGCTGTGCACGCGTGCTTTCCTCCTGTCTTCGGATTGCCACAGAAAGCTGACCGCGAGCGACTGCGAGTATAGGAAGTATTCACTGGAGGCCATATTTGTGGGTGCTGTTTAGAGCGTATATGCTCAGAACGAGCTCACATCAATAGGCTGCTAAGACCGGCACTCTTGATGGTGCGGAAAATGCACGTTGCAAAAGAACTGTGGAAGCTCGCCATCAGCCCGCGCTCAGCATTCGCGCACACAGCTATGGCCGCCAGTGAATACTCCCTATTCGCGACTCCAGCGACCTATAGGGGACGCCACTATCGGGCAAATATGGCGGTCGAATCCAGGTCGTGCCGTGCCATGTGCCAGCTCAACGCACAACGCTGGGGCACCAGCAAGTAAGGATCCCTATTGGAAAGACTAGTTCAAACTGGTACCAGTTTCAAACTTGGTTATTGCCCCAGTTTGACCAGTTACATAATGGTTGAACTGGTCACACTGGTTGACTGGTCATGGCGGTTGAACTGGTCATACTGGTTGACTCGTCATGATGGTTGAAGTGGTCATGGTGGTTGAACTGGTCACACTGGTTGACTTATCACGCTGGTTCGACAAAAATATTTTCATTTGTTTACGCCACCACTGCGCTTCGGAAATCTTTATTATACGTATACAAATGTAGACACAATACGCCTGCTACAATCATCAGCTGAACATACATTGAGCGCATACACATACACAGCTCATACCAACATCAATACAACGGCACACTAACCCGATCACTACTTCCGAGCTCTGCGTTTCCGTCTTCTATACTGGTCGTTTTGAACGGACGGAATTTCTCGATGACCGCCTAAGCAATAAAAAATATTCCCAGCGTGTTAATTTTTTTCAGCAATGTCATACCTCTGCGAGTATTTTGAACGGCTCAGGGGATGAATCTCTTAGTAAAAAGTAAACGCTCGATCATGCCGTAATAATTTTAAAGCCAATAAATCAAAGTGAGAAAGCCAATAAATAAAGTGAGAAAGAGGGGTCAAACTGGTAACCAGATGGACCAGGTAGGCCAATCTGGTGACCAGTTTAATCTGGTTACCAGTTGGACCAGTTTGGCCAGTCTGGTGACCAGTTCGGCGTCTGGTGACCAGTTCGGCCAATCTGCTGACCAGTTCGACCAATCTGGTGACCAGTTCGGCCGATCTGGTGACCAGTTCAGCCAATCTGGTGACCAGTTAGGCCAATATGGTGACCAGTCAGGCCAATCTGGTGACCAGTTAGAAGGCAATCTGGTGACCAGTTTGATCAATATGGTTACCAGTTAGACCAGTCTGGCTACCAGTTGCACCAGTTTGATTTCCTGTTAGACCAGTCTGCCCAGTCCAAATACCAGTTTGACCAGTTCAAATACCAGTCTGACCAGTTAGATTTTCAAACTGGTCTTTCCAATAGGGATTGGACCCAAAATTGGTTCCCCCGCGTTTTATCTTCCACCTTTCGAACCTGCGGCGATGTGTTGGGGTAAGCGAACTTCCAGAGGCTCGACTTTCTTCGAGGAAACGAGGAAGGACTGCCCGCCTTCCTTCCACGGTGCTGATGAACGTTGATAAACGCAAAATGTCTGGCTCACGCGGTTCCATAGGTCGCTTGCAGAGAAACCTGGGTCAAGGCGATACTAGGGTCACGACACAGTCACCGGTAGAACTGTTCTGCCGCGCAAACCACCGACAACATGCAAACACGGAAGCCAGAAGAGACGAGCAGAAATTGCGAAGGGACCTGTTCCGGCCAGTTCAGTGTTTTCTCGCTAGGTTCCGTTCATTTTGCTGGAGTCGCGAATAGCCCACTCAGGATCCCCCATCACCCGAAGGAGAAACGCGGATGCTGCCAATGGCCGCTCGACATACGGCTGTGGCGTTAGACGAAGCGAGCTCTTAGAGGAACCTCATTTTTGGCCGATCCCGTTTCTAAACCAAAGCTAAAAAAAAAAAAAAAAGCATGGTGGTAAGCGACGAGGGGAGAAGCGGTGCGCACGGACGGTACGGGGTTGGTTGCGCGGTGCAGATTCCCCAACAATCGTGACGAGTCCAAGCACGGTATACAGAAGCAGGATGACTGGAGATAACTGATCTTTTAGCGGTGAAAAAATTTCCGAAGTATTTCGAAGTCATCCGCCCGTTCTCTGACGTTCGCAGTCTTTCCCCGGTTTGGTTGGACTAGGAAACCGCGAGTGATCTAAATCGTGCCCCTCCCCCCCCCCTCCCTCCCCCGAAATTCAGCCGGCCCTATGATATACACATGCATTTTAACCCCCTCCCCCTTTCTGTACCCCAAGTCATGGACATCCCAGCCACCTCAGCCCCCCGCCCCTAAAAAAACATTCCTGGCTACGCCGCTGGACGTGACGTCACGGAGCTCGAGGAAGTCACTCGAGAACAACTCGGTGCAGAAGAGTGAGCTCGGGTGTCATTCTCCGGCGGCGCTTTGGTCCGTTTAGTGAACGGAGGCTGGAGCGCTTAATAATATAAATAGTGGGAAGGTTTTCCTCCGTGAGGAGGTCCCAATGCGCGGCGCGGGTCCTCCGACGGCGGAGAAGAGCACTGCCATGCGGTGCGCGGGCGACGCTTTCTCGGAACGGCACCCTGGGGCGGGCCATCACAAGCGCCGTGCGCGGGCACGCGCGGCCCCACTCTGCGAACACGCCGGTTCACTGCTCGGTTTATTGCAGATTCGGCGCTCTCCGGGAACGAGGCGGTGCGGATGGGCGGACAGCGGCGATAAACAGTCGGCCCCAGAGAAAAGCCGTCGCGGATCTGTGACGCGGAAACGTTGTAATCACGAGGAGAACCGTTTCGGGTGTGTGCATGTGCAGCCGCCGCTACGCGTGCCGGTTGTCGTCGTCGGCTCCGCTCGCTATGAAGTGGAACAACCTGTGGAACCGGGTACTTGAGAGCATCGCATTATTAACAGGCCTTGTCCGGAAATACTCGCCGCCATCTGTCGGCGAATAAAAAAAAAAGTTTCTAATGGCTCTCTAAAGAAAAAAAAAATATTTATATTTTACGTTTGTTTTGTCGTTGCGAACAAAGGCGGAAATAAATTACGGCGTGGTGTTACAAATAAACGCTGGTTGCTTACTAGAGGTTTAGGAAGGCCCTCGAAAACTAGTGCCCCTCCCCAATCTCCCGAAGCCTCCTAGCCTCAGGTGGGGAATAGGGGGATAAGGAGGACGAGGAGGAGGGTTGTGCGCATGTGCAATGGCGACCCCGAAAACGGTTTATTTCCGCACACACAGTCAGTTGGAAGGTCCGCAGTCAGACAGTCACACACAGTCCGCGCAGTGCTACAAAGAGCTCTAGATCGCACGGCCTCCTTCCTCCACCATGCCGGTCTGACACTCTCTACTTCTAAGACACAAGCTCTCACCTATCGCCCTAAAAGCAGAATGAAAGGAAAATACGCTGCACTTAAAATTGGAGGCAAGGCCATTCGACGTGAACCGCAAGTTCGATACTTGGGCGTTATCGCTGACGACCGCGTCACTTGGCGCCCCGCGGTAAAAGGTATCCTCAGTAAGTCCCATAAGCTCCTCGGCGCTCTCCATCGAATATCTGTAAAAAAACTGGGGTGCCAGACAGATAACAATGACGACACTCTACCGAGGACTAATAATAAGTCGTATTCTTTACGCCTTGCCATTCTAAATTATAAATTATTCGCAGTGGAAATATTTAGAAACTTTCCACAGGAAGGCCCTCCGTTTCTGCCTCGGGCTACCTAAATCTGCACAGAACACTCCAACTTTGACCGAGGCGGGAGATTCTCCACTGCAGCTCCAAGCCGTCTATCAGATGCTCCATCCTCGGACCTATGCACTTCTTCAACGCCTCCTGACACGACACCGCTCTCAGGTTGGAAAGGCTGTAAAAACATTCCGCCAGACTATCGGCTATCCAACGGATGTATGCTCGATACCTCCCCCTTATCGGGACGACTGTCAACTCCATGTCTCTGCAGCACAGATAGCCGACCTCCCCAGACGCAAGCATGTTTCTGGGGTGGTAGCGCGGAGCATCGCCGTTGAAACAATAGAAAATACCTACTCCGGCATGACGCATATTTATTCCGATGGAAGTATAAAAGACAGCTCGTGCACTGCAGCCTATGTCTTGCCTGAAGATGGACACCACGGTAAAGGACGAATTGATATCTGTGTTGATTCCACCCCTGCAGAGCTTGCCTCCATTTGGTTAGCAATTACCCAAACTCTACGACACACTAACCTATCCAACATCGCCATCTTTTCGGACTCTCGAGGCGCCTTACAACTAACTTACCTGGAAAAAGCGTGCCCACAGCCAGATCCATCGCAAATTTGACTAGGCGCGCTGCAAACCAGGGAACAACCATCTGGTTTCAATGGATCCCATCGGTGGAGGTATACCCTTAAATGAAAGAGCAGATTCGCTGGCAGCAGAGGCCCACTCAGACCAAAGTCCAACTATCTGTGTTCACCCGTACAACGCAGCAAAATCTCTTATAAAAACGGCAATAGAAAACATGCACCCGTATATTCAAACCAATTCAACACCCATCCCACTTTTGATTCCGCGGAAAGTTCTCCAGGTCTCAACAATCGCTCCTACACAGGTTGCGAGCCGACTGGGCTTCAACCAACGAGAGACTTCATCTCATCAGGCGCATTAAGTCTCCCAACTGCACCACGTGCAACATCATGGAAGACAGAAAACACATCATTTGGGAGGGTCAGTCGCTGGAGACAGAGCGAACCACATTAACCGAAACACTGAAGGCTCTCCATGTTTCGCCGGGGGATTGCAATTCTCTCCTCTTCCCATCAGGATCCCGGACGAGGAGAACGAATGTACTGAAAGCCCTCATGGACTTTTTAGAAGCGACAAACCTGTCATCCAGACTTTGAAATAGCCTACGCCCTACGGCATGCCTTCATACTATGGTCCCCGATGTGTCGAAGTGGCGGATGCTTCGTTCCGTCGCCCTGATCGTGGCGGGGGCGCCCGTGGCGCTTCGGCTTCTTGAAGTCGGCGCCCAGCCGGGGAGTGCGCGCTCCGGCTGCTGTTGGGGCGGCGGGGGGATGCGGCCTGTCCTTCCATTGTATCAGCGGCTATACCCTTCATTTCTGTAAATGCGCCCATCCCCATTATCACTTCCTACTTCCTATCCCCTTTTTCTCCCGGTCCCCGCAAGACGACGAACCAGACCCCTACGTGGATGACTAACAATGCGTCTTGCATCCCTCTTTCTATTTATTTATTTCTTTTAATTTATTATAAAAGCGATATTTAAAGAAGGTGGAAGTTTGTTGTGACGGGATGTGACCAGCACACACTGCGATGCACGCCATTGCAAACTTGTAATTCACTTTACCGCAGTGCGGCCGTCTGATTTTGTTCCCCCAAGGTATCTCACGAACTTGTTGTGCACGCCAAGGTTTTGCGTTGACTGCAAAACGCGCTAAGCATTCTGTTTCTGTTTCTGCGAGGTTTGCACGGTTCCTGTGGGAAAACGCGCTTCTACGAAAACAACCAGTCGGGTGTGTAACTGATGAACCGTGCACGATCGAGACTATTCTTCAAAAGTGAAATCTTCTCGTGCCGGTTGTCGCTGACCCCTTTTGTCTTGTCTCGTTGCAGGTAAGCGGACCTTTTCTCACCCTGGTTCGTGCGGGGGCATGGTGTCTGTGTGTGTGTGGCGTGTGCTCCAAGATCCAGCTACCTTTCCCGAGCGGCGGGAACACAAGACGAGCGCCCAGCATCTGCGAGGGTAACAACTCGCCTTTCAACGCTTTCCGCGTGACCTTTCGGTCCCTCACCGAATCTTTCCAATAATTCGGCCATTATTTTCTGAGAAAGCCCGACCTATTTCACCATCCAGCTTGGCTATGCCACCGCTGCCGCAAAGCATCGATGGAACTTCAATCTTTCTGAACGTGCGACAACCTCGCTGGAAGCTTTGCGCGTGCAGAGCAGGAGGCGGCACGAGCCGTCTCGGGCGCTGCCGCCCAACCGATCAAAGTCAGTTGACAAGCACCTTTTCGTGGCGCGTGCGCTCGGTGGCGGCGCTCGCGCTAGAATACATATCAGCCCGCCCAATGGACAGAAGCGGCAGAATCGGTGGAACGTTGGGTTTCAGTAGTTGGGTGCAGATTACCTGCGACGGAAAAGAATTCTATACTTCGTTTCACCTTATGTGCGAGCGAAGGCAAAACTGGAAGCGCGAGCACGGAAGCTCCGTGCGCTCAGGCTTTGCTCGAGCGCGCGAGCTGGGGAGAAATGCAAAAAGCGCTGGTCTCGCGCTTCTAGCTTTGGCTTCGCTCGCAGATGAAGTGAAACGAAGTATATCTGGGTTTTTATGACAAACCCAAAGTTTGCGCTAAAGTCGGCGCTAAGAGAACGTCGTTTGAAAATTGTCCTTCTTCGTTGTCTACGGAGGCGTTGACGCCGGTGGCGCTGGAACACTATCCGCCCGCGCCTGCTCGCGTACAGGCAACGGAAAGAACCCATTTTCAACGCCGCTCTTTCGTGGAGCTGATCAGCTGATAGATCTAAGAACGCCGTTTGCCTCCTCTGAACTAAAGTCATGACGGCGTCACGCTTGTTCAAAATGTTCGGTGAGATCGGCCTCTTAAGGGCAACGGAGAAGGACAGTTTTCGAACGACGCTCTTTTGCGCGAACTTCCTGCCTAAACTCAATGTTTTTCAAAAAAAAAAAAAAAATTACAATCGAATTATTTTTATTTTTTTTTTTATTTCGGGCAATGTGCGTCCAACGTTACACCGGTTCCGCCGCTACCGCCCATAGGGCGCAACGTAGCAGCGCCAGCGAAGAAGCTTGCCGTCTGCATCTAGTAACGTTGACTGGGCATACATTTTTCCCAAGGCGCGTTTTGTGGACTGAGGCAAATCCAGAAATCGAAACTATATATGCAACTCTGCGAAATTTACGTTTCGCAGACTCTGCGAAACGTAGATTTTCTTTTAAAAGCATTTATTTTTGAGGTATTGATTTTGTTTAATTGTTATTATTCTGGATGAGCTATCCAGGAAATAGTGTTCAAAACCTCCTTTCACCTTACTTCGAACCCTCCTGTTGCGAACTGACATATATGGCCCGGAAAGCATCCGGTCGGTTACCTTTGTTTTATATCAGGATAACCTGCAGACTGCCGAGTACTTCTTAGCCAAGTCTGTCCAATGTATGTGTGCTTGGGGGCTGTTTCTGTTCGACGTTTGTGAGTCAAGCTTAGTTTGTTGTACGTACGCATGTACTGAACAAAGCATGCATTTTCGGGGCCCAGCGAATTGTTCGAGAATCCTAGTCAATAAATCAAGAGGACGTAGATTGTGACTAGAGAGAGTCAATAATTTTTCCTCGATATATATCTAGACGACTGATGCGTCGACCGAACACTCTCGACTGTGCACACTACATAGTCTTCTGTGGACAATCTTTCATGAGATCTCTTTCGAAACTTATTGGACACGAAGCGCGAAGACACTTCGTGTCCAATACGTGCTCAAAGTATTTGCCCAAACAACTCCAATCATTTGCGCAGCAGGTGCTACATAAAACGCACATAAAAAAGTATTACAAAAAAAAGAATAGCGTTTGCTTGTCCGTGTGAACTGTCTCCCGCTGTGTATATGGCCCAAATAGCAGTGTGCGACTGGAGCGAATAAAAAGCGCGTCTCGGTATCGCGGGAAAACTTGGGTATTTTTTTTTCCAAAGCGCTCGACAGTCTCGACGCCGGGGCGCGCAGCTTTGTAGCTGCAGCTGCGCGGGACGGCCGATCCTTTATGCGGCTGTCAGGTGTTCTAAAAGAAGGTCGTCTGCGTGGCCGCGTTCGGAGCAGCTTTGGGCGCCCCTGTTGGGTTCGCTCGCGCTTCCATTATTGTTTTGCGTTTAAGCGCCGTGCCCATTACAATTCATACTTGGGATAGGTTCGTGCGCTCTCTCTTTACCGGAGGTCCCCTTCCTGGGATTTGTTTGCTCGGCGGCAAAACGACGAGCTCGTCCTTGGCTTCGCCAGAGTGCGCGCGCGGCCGCTGCTCGGTGCCGCTTGGGCGGCGTGAGTCTACCGCAGCCACAACATGGCGTCTGCGAGAGAAAAAAAGACAGGGACGAAGAAGACGCAAACAACACGGTCGATCATTTGCTTGTTTTGCGCTTTTTAGCTTCTTTTTTAACGTTTTGTCTTAATTAGCTCAGTTCTAAGTTTCAGTTGTACCATGGTCCTTTTTTGTTTTTATTTTAATGTAACAATTAGTGTGGAGTAGCCGGTACCGTGAAGAGATCAGGGAGAGACAGTCGTTTTATTAAAAGAAACAGTACATTCCGTAAAGGTGTGGCGCTTTGAAGCCATTGCAAACATCACCATCAGGTCGCCTCTATTAGGGAAGAAAGAAAAAGTACAAAAAAGACACATAAAAAAAGATTTTTCTTAGTTTTTGATGCGCCTCGATCGGTGCCTGCATGTAGAATTCTTTGACTCCTAAAAAAAAAAAAAAATAAAAGGTCCGTGTTTACTTTGGGAGGAGTAGCAGGCGCACTTCTTTTTGGAATTTCGAGACGCTGTAGGCTTCCATTCGCGCTGCATCTTCCATTGCACGAACGGAAGATGCTGCGCTATGGACGCTCCAACGCGAGAAAGAAAGGAAAGAAATCAAAAAGGTATAACTTGACGTGTTCGCCATGCCTGTGTGGAGACACGTGGACGTCGGAAAGCCTTTGGCGGTTCCGTTCTTCGATCTGCCATGCGTGCGGTCGGCAGTCGCGGAAACCGATCGGGACACTCAAGCTTCCGCCCTCGAGCCGAGTCGGTTGCTGCCGTGTGGGGCAAGTGTCGGGAAGGAAAGAAGAACCACTCGCGGTGCTCCTTTTTGTTTTCTCCCCCTCCCTTTCTCCCACCGTGTCTTGTTCAGAGACAGAATATAAGGTTACCCGCTCGCGCACTGGACATTGGATTTCGCGTTGGTCTCGTGCGTGCGTGGCTCACTGTCCTCGTCCACCGCAAGGCGCGGTCGTGGGGGTACTGTATTTCCAGTTCCTTTTCCCGGTAATCAAGGCTCGTTCTTCGAGTAGCACGCCAAACCCCAAAACGCCGCGCTGCCTTTTTATTCCTTTTTTTTTTTTTAGTGACGGGTAAGGGGATGATAGCGACACATGATTAGGGTACCTTGTTTTAATCCAATCGATGCGCACAGCGATGTCCGAATTCTCTCTGACCTCTCCCTTTAATTAAATCGGCTAAAAAATATAAAAAATAAAAACTTTTTTTTTCGGGGGGGGGGGGGTGGATTGGGGGGAAAGGGGGGGGGGGGCGAGTTTTTTTTGTTTGTGTGGCTCGTGGCTCTTTTGTGTGTGCGTGTCTCTGATTTCCTTTATTACAATATTGCGACGGACTCGTCGTAGAGTTTCATGTAGACAGAAAAGAAACATTTCAAAAGATCTGCGTAAAGGAAGAAATGAGATGAAGCAGCGTTCTAGCGGCTCATTAATATGGCTGTCGCCGTACAGTTTCCGGGTCGAAAAGCTGAACCGATAGCGTTACAGCCAGTTCGACACGGGCGGTGATTGGTGGCAGCCCTGTACGTGCGTGCATGATCATACGGGGCAAAGTGTTCGCTGCATGCAGCCATGACGACAGAAGTGTCCGCAGACACGCCTCGGGCATGTTCCAAGATGCGTTTTACATGCGTATATATGCTTCCAACGATGGATGGATGCCAACGGCTGTACCCTTTATATCGGGCGGTGGCTCTCGCCACCTAGCTTAGAAATTAAGAACCAAAAGCGTGATTTCTTTCCTTCGCCAATTTGCTCATTCTCCGCAATTTTTCGCAACATGCCTGCAGACAGAAGTGTTGCCAACCCCAAAACCAGAAAGCCGCTAAAAGAGTCCCTAAAAACCGCGAAATGTGAGGCGCGGAGTAAGAATGACGCCTTAACACTATTTACTATATGCTATAATTAGTCTAAAAAGACTGCATTAGATAAAAGAACCCCTAGACAGGATCTCTCCTGTCTGACTCAGGGTGCTTCCATTCACAAAACGATATATGCATGACATCTTACTGTTATTAGGGGTATTGTCTAGCCATACCTGCCTACGTACATCTTTAGGTTCCGATCTTTTGTGCAGTATAGCTAATGGCGGTTGAAAGCTTCAATAACCAAATTTACGTGCAATAAAAAAAGTTATCATTTTTTGGTAGAGGTACATCTGGTTCGTCTGACGTCGCTTGGGACTTGTAACCAGATTCAAACTTAAAGGGGTACTCCGGCGATTTCTTCATGGTCCCCGATTTGCTTGAAATTTTGCTAAACTCGCCAAAGAACATCGCTAAAATAGTATCCCAAATATTAGGTTAAAATAATTTTTTTTCGCGAAGTTATTGAATTTACAATTTTGGTCCTCACCGTGTTTTTCAAACTGAAAGTCTCTACTGGCAACAACGAAAAAGTGACGTCAGTGGAAGGCAGGAGTTCACTCTTTGGTCTGTAGAATTTGTTCCCAACTGATTTGAAGCAGCTTTATGGTGTCAAATGAATGCTTTGGAAGCTCGCTCCAGGATCCGCGCTCCAGCACCGAACAAATGATTGGCATATTGTATTTTTTAGACTGTTCGCTCGACTGGCAAGCCTGCCCGCCACTGACGTCACGGCACTGAAAAGTGCGGGTAAATTTGAATGTTGGTTTTTGCATCATTTTCATTTGGCGATTTCGCAATAACTATTATGAATTTCGCAATACTAAATAGCATACCGGAAAGGGTAAAGGCCGGGGAGTCAGAAAATATAGTTAGTTGAGGTAGCTCAAAATTCGCCTGAGGGGACGATGCAACGATTTTTGTACTTTGCGCAAATACCGCTTAGAACGTATCCCTGACGTTCATGACATGTGAAACACCCGTTAGTTTTTCACCACACGCAATCGAAGTCACAGAAAAAATTTAAAGAAAACCGAGCAGCGTTCACCCTCTCAACTCGCAGCCAGAACAAGCGGCCACGTGATCTGGAGCCGATTATATGCCGCTAATGCTGATCATAGCCACGCGCTGGGGCTGGCAAGGCACAGGACACGCGCTGATCGAGTTCCAAACATAGTAATGGTTCGGCTATTATCGTCGTTGCAGCGATTGGACACGGGCAACTACCCGAATGCTTCTCGAGCTAGTAATTATCACGAGGCCAAATCGAGTGCGCACGCAATGCTCGGGTCCAATCTATGAGCCGCATTCAAATTGTCGTCACTCGGCGGTACTGCGACCGCCCAGTTGCGTCATCAAGTTTCGCGAAGGAGAGATTGAATGAACATGCTCGCTTTTGTCCTCGAAATTACACCGCAATAAATGAATTTCTTGGCCAGTGGCGTTTGCGTGCGAGTATCCTTGAGTCCCACTAGTGCCAGTACGCTCGCGTAAAGTGAAAAACATTCAAATTGAATATCGTTGCACCGCCCCTTTAAAAGCCTATAATCTCCGGGTTTCAGTTTTGGAGAACAAATTCGTACAATTGACGCCAAAATCAATTCAAAGCCTGTTTCAATGCTTGCCACGGTAATATCTCAATGGTGTCGCGAGCGTTATTCTCAGCGACAAGTTTCTTGAGAGTGAAGCAAAAAGAACGACGCCATGACTCTATAATTTGCCATAAAAAAGTGAAAGCCGTTTACAACTCCCTGTAACGCCGAATTGGAGCGCAGCTCTTGAGGAGGAAGAGGGAAGGGTACTCAGGGGAGGGTATACTCCTCCTCCTCCTCCTCCCCTCACTCTTTAATTCCTCCGGGGGGGGGGGGGGGGGGTCACGTGACCCCGGGGAGAGGGGGGGGGTCGCGCGGTGCATTATGGGAAATGTCCCATAATGCACCGCGCGAGGCCCCCCCCCCCCCTCCCCCGGGGTCACGTGACCCCGGGGGGGGGGGGGGGGGCTCGCGCGGTGCATTATGGGATATTTCCCATAATGCACCGCGCGGTTACGCCGACGCCGACGCCGCTCAAGCCGGAAACGGGCGCCTAAGAGCTGCGCTCTAAAATTAAACTACTTTGGATCGATGATGTAAACTGGAAAACATTTTCGACCGCCAGAAAAGAAAGATAAAAAGAACCGCTAAGATGACCTGAAAACTGCTCAGAGTCCCGCCAATCCAATACGGCGATTTCTTCCGCTGGATAAATCGGAAAACCGCTCAATTGACATCACTGGCAGACACTTTTTATATGATTATTAATGATACATTGTCGTATACGAGGAAGAAGCGCGACTCGGACAATGTCTCAGGACGCTTTTGTATCGTGTAATAACTTGAATGCGTTATTCGCGGCTGGCACATAACCATTTCCGGTCCCTAACCGGGGACGGAAGTCGACAGGGCGACTGCCAGCCGAACGCGGAGGCAGCGCTCGTCTGCTCTCAGTGCTGATTGCACACCGGTGCTGCCAGCCGAACGTCTTCCTCGAGTGCATCCGCGTTAATTCGCGCGGCCCCGTTTTCTTAGGTTTAGTTACGTTACGAGAGCTTATCGCCTACGAGTGACCGGGACGCTTCATACTAAGCGCGGCTACCAGTTCAAGGAGCCTGGCGGCGGCGGGGCGGCAGGGGAATCAGGTATTCAGACATACAGCGGCGCTCTGCTCCGTGAAACGAGCGCGCTCCGGATCTTCCCCAGAGAGTGACGGAAAAGTGGAGAGCAAAAAAGCGACGCGAACGTGCGCTGCGAGGCAGTTTCCATAGAAACTGCCGCGGACGTTGTGACGTTGCCACGCGGCGCCCGCTTTTCGTCGCTAATATAAGGAGTATTCACTGGGCGCCATATTTGTGGGTGATGTCTAGAGCGCATGCTCTGAACGAGCCCACATTAATAGGCTGCTAAGACCGGCAATCTTGAGGATGCGAAGTGCACGTTACAAAAGAACTGTGGAAGCTCGCCATCAGCACGCGCTCAGCAGTCGTGCACACAGCTATGGCCGCCAGTGAATACTTCCTATATATGTGTCCCCCGCTTTGACGCGCTCACTTTGACGCAACGGGTTGAGGTAGTTGTAATTTTCGGTTCTCTTTTGCCGCGAGCTGGCGCATTTACATCGCCGTCGCTAAAGATTCAAATCAATTGAATTTGTTTATTTCTGCAACATGTTGTTGAGGGTCCCCAGAAAAAAAAAAAAAAAAAAAAAAAAAAGCTGTCAAAGACAGCTTGAGGGTGTCTGGGGGCCCATACGAACAACAGCAACGTTTCACCGAAAAAAAAAGTAAAGTTAGAAGAAAAAAATGGCACTAACATTTTTACAGAAAATATGAAAAACAAGTGAAGAATAATACAAAACGTCCATAAACGTAGTACAAAATAGACAATAAAATGCATATACATTCAAGCACATCAGATGAAAAGAAAAATAATTGCAGATAACCACTATAGCTCATTACACATTTTATAGCTAAATAGATTCACATGACAAAAATGATATACGTGATATGATAAAAGAAATTGCCATTCTTTCTGTTTTCAAAAAAAAAAAAAAAAAACATTACTTTTTTGCGAGAAGAACTGTTTATAATAATGTTCTGTTTATTATATTTATTTAGTAAAAATGTCACTTCATATGTTAGCGACTGTTAAAAGTATTCAGTTTGCCGGCGTGGTATTAGCCACTTCTCACAGCTGCGAGTGCGAGGGTCACTTTTTTGTATTGTTAATTGATATATATATATATATATATATATATATATATATATATATATATATATATATATATATATATATATATAAATAAAGCTTTGGAGTTCTGATTTGCAGAGAAAAAAAGAATAAAGCAAACGATATTCATAAATATTTTTGTACACTTATTGTATTAGAACGCGTGAACAACGGTTCGGTTGATTGTAACCGTGGCGCGTTAGCAATGTGTCGAAGCGCCCTTTTTTGTAACATAGAAAGGGTGTGAATATTTTTATTGTGGTTGTGGCCCAGACAAGTGAACAGTAATTTATGTTTCAAGTAAACAAGGCATGATACATTTGCAGTTTCGCTTTGTCCGGAAGAAAGTACTGACATCGTGAGAACGCGCCGGCGATGGATGATAATGATTTTGATAAAGCTTCAATATGATCTGTCCAAGTCATGTTTTGCCGAAAAAGTAACGCCGAGGATCCTATGTTTGTTAACGATTTCATTAGGCGCGTCAGCAATTAACAATTTTCGTGAAATGTGTGCCTGTTTTTCCATTGACTTAAATAAAATTGCTTTAGATTTATTTACATTTATTTTTAGACCGTTAGGACTGGACCAGTCATAAAATTTAAAAAGCTCCCTTTCAGCTTTATTGATTATTTCATCTGTGTCATATCCAGAAAGAAACAAACTCATGTCATCAGCATAAAGCACACATACACAAAAAAAATCACTATTTTTATAAACAACGTCATTAACGTATAGATTAAAAAGAAGCGGTCCCAAAACACTTCCTTGTGTTACTCCAGTGGTAATTGGCTTTAAAAATTGAAAGATGACTTGTTTTCTTTCGCTTTGAGAAGACAAAAAAAAAAAAAAAAAAAAAGGGGGGGGGGTGTAATGGGCAACACCGCGTACACCGTATGCGTACAACTTATCTAATAGGATATCGTGGTTAATGTAATCAAATGCCTTGCTATAGTCAATGAATATTCCCAAGGTAAGCATGTAACTGTCAATATTGTTAGAAATCAGTTCCGTCTGTGTTGATTGTGCCGTTTCAGTAGACTTCCCTCGGCGAAAGCCATGTTGACATTCTATGAGTATGTTGTATTGTCAAACAAAAAAAAATGTTAATTCGAAAAAAAAAAAAAATCACCCTCTCGAGTCCTAAAAGAAAACACTGACAATGTGGACACCGCGGTCTGTAATTATTAACGTTATTTTTATCGCCTCCTTTAAAAATGACCGAAACTTTAGCTTTTTTTCATTGCATTTGGAAATAGGCCGAATTCTAGAACCGAATTAAATATGTATGCCAAACAGGTTGCAATACCATCGATCACGTATCTTACGGGTTTGATCTGAATGTCGTCCACGTCTGTTGCGTTAGTGTTTTTTAGACTTACAAATGTACGGCAAATATCTATTTCATCAGTCGGTTGGAGAAAAACTGTATCACTGCACTGATACTCGAGTGAGGGGTGACTGACGTTATTCGATGGTTCCACCAGATGCACGAAGTGCGTGTTAAAGTACTCAGCTAAAGGGGCCCCTGAAAGTTTTCTGTTTTGTATCTTCAATTCAGTTACGTTGCCTTTCGTATTCTGTCGCTTTAGAACTTGATTTATTACCTTCCATACTTCATCAGAGCGCTGTTTAAACCCATAAAAAAAAAGAAGAAGGTTGTTGTTGTAGTATGCAGTTTTTGCTTTCCTTAACTCTGCGGTTAGTTTGTTTCTATGTGGCAGCCGCTAGCCTGTTTACCGAGCAGGACAGGTGTCGTGCAGGTAAGCGCTCTGCGGTGCGAAGCAGCTCTGTACGGTGCTGCTTCGCGCTCTCTGTTCTCCATATACAGTTTGTCCACACTCACACATTGCATTCGGCGTAACTACTGCCTTTGCCACGCTAATACTGCAAAGGGGCGACTTTTTTTTTTTTATGTGCCAGGTTAGTAATTTTACAAGAGAATAGAAATAGCGGAGTATCGGCGTCATAAGACTCATTTTCTCGTGAAGTGTTTTTACTTCGTGCTTCAACTTCTAGTTCGGGTAGACATGCCGAAGAAAAGCACGTTTCGGTATCGCTCCCCACTCAAAATGAGTCTCACGGCCTAAATATTGCTCTAATATTTTATTTTATTTTCTGGGAAACTTTGTGACATTTATAATTACGTATAACAAAAAACATTCTTTTTAGGAGTTGGGAGGGGGAGGTCAGTGTTTTTTTTTTTTTTTTTAAGGTGTCGGAAATCGATGTAAGGAAAGGACCGCACTTTCTGCTAAATGTAGTCGACGCGCACCTGGCCCTATGTGCCTGGTTCCGTGTACTGACGGCGCCGGTGAAGCACGCCTGCCAGTCGTGGCAGAGAGGGCGTGGATTTCGGAGAGGAAGCAACTCGGAGTGCTCTCGCAACTTAATGGCGGACTCCTCTGGGTTCATGTGCGCATGCGTGCGTTGTTGCGTGGCGAGGAGGATAGCAGGAGTAGAGGCTGAGCAAAGCTCGTAGACGTTGTAGTCGCCGACGAGGCGACGACGGCAGGGCTGCGTCTTTCCAGCTGGCGGCCTCCAGCACGCGGCCGTTGCTTTCCGCCGTGCTTTGGCTGCGCGGGCACGCACGAGGCTCACGAGATTCCGAAGCGTTATCGAAGTATAGGCAGCTGCAATGCTGTTTGCTTCGCCGCTATCCAGCGCGACTGAAGCAAGACACATTGGGTATGCCTGGGGGTGGCGGCTGCGTTGTTCAAACGTGAGCTATTACTCTGGTGGCGCCGCGCAGCCTATCGTCTGAAGCAAGAGATACTGGGTAGGCCAGGCCGCCGTGATCGCATAAAATGCCAGTACGAGGGGACACCGGACCTGGCGGGCCAATCGGAACGTGACTACGTATCACCGGAGTGCGCTTTTACTGCCAAGAAGCATCAGGCTTTTCGCTGCGTCATGCTCCAATATGTGTGCGTTGCGCTCGTATACGCAGGGCGTTTCGAAGATGTCGGCACGCCATGTGGGGCTTATCGTTCACCCTTTGCAAAGTTACAACGAGACAGGGTATAACCGTGGGCTTTCGCTCTGCTGCCGCCGCCTGACTGTTAGCTGTAGACCTAGCTAAATTACCCAAGCATCAAGAAGCATACAGGGAACGTAGTTACAGGCACTGCGCTCGCTCGCCTTGCCTGTATTAAAGATTTTAAAGAAATCATAACAAAAAAGGCGTTTACGGACGCACGTGCCAACTGCCACTTGTTTCGTACTGTCAACTCCAGCATGCGCAGCGCGTGTAACTACGTTCCCTGCATGCTTCTTGATGCTCGTGTAATTTAGCGATAGGTCTATAAACCATGCGACCCCCGATCGAGCGGTTGTAAACACTCCCAAATCTGGGCAGTCTAGTCGTGGCAGTGGCAGTGGCATCGTATCTTTTATTCAGACAACAGACACAAACAAATGTACAGTTGGCGAAAGGCAATGGAAATGCCTGACAAGGCGGCAGCCCCCTCCCCTGACGGACGGCACTCTCGACGTGGGAACACCGGTGTGAAATAGAGTCGGATATGCGTGCGCCATTATGTAAAAGAGGCTCGATCCGTACCACCGACACCCCACTTCCGACCAGCGGCTTCACACTTCTCGGAACCTGCACGAGATGTGCACAGCTTCGTCACGCGTGCCCGCGCGCGTTAATAAAAGCAGGATCTGGTTTACGTAGCTGGTTTACGCAACTCGCCGCATGCGTGCCTGGTTGGCTGGCTTTGTTCAAAGGCGGTGGCGTGGTGGCGTGAGCTTGGCGTGCCTCGTCCAATCGGGCCGCTAGGGGCGCCCTCACGTAACGGCGCGTCACGCCACCTGGCGGAATTCCCTTCTGAACCGAGTCTGCCGTGCCCCCATTGGCCGCGGAATAAGCACCCCCTCGCTCCTTCCTCGTTGTGCCGGCGTCATATATGAACTGCTTGGCATTCACTTCTGATTGGTGCAGGCGAGCGAGACATAAATTGTATAAGTGGAGGTTACGGTGAGGACGCCATTTGTTGGCGCCCCTCACGTGCTTGATTAACAAAGAACACACGCGACGAGTTGACATATCGCGTGCAGAGCGATCGGCGTTGCGTGGCTTGTGCCCCCCACGTTTAGGCTCGCTGAGTTGCTTCTGTTGGAGCGCGCACGCGAAACTGCGATTGTTATTTGGCCGGCATCTTCGTAGGCCGCGCTGGTGGTGGTTTTATCGGCCGACCGGAAGTGAGCTGAAAAAGCCTTTGAATGCTCTTGAAGGAATATTTCTCACGCTTTCAGTAAACTGCCTGTTTTCTTTTCTTTGGCTGCGATGAATACGGGAATTGCTTTAGCTTGCATTTTCAAGATTCGAGACATCCACTTCGTTGCTTTGTTTACTCGGCCTACGAGACGAATTCGCGGGTCCGGGTTTGGCGAAGTGACGCGGGACCGACATCTACGATAGCGATCGGGTCCGAAAATATGGTATCCTTTCTTTCAGAACGCGTACGACCTGCCAATGCAAATTCCTTGGCAAAGCGCGAACGCTACGGCCCGAGCTAATCAGAGTAACGGTGCGAAGCGTGTGTGGCAGCTCTCCGCGGGAGGAGAGTGCTCCATCTTACGCGCTGATTGGCTCACTAGAAGAGCAGCCTTCGCCATTTTTCAATATGTGGTGAAGCAGAGTATAGCTGTATAGCGGCCGACCAAAGCGCCTGTTCTTCACCGCCCAGTGTCCGTCCAAATTGAATCCCCCGCTGCGGAAATCGGATCTCTTGGCCGGCCTTGTAATGAGCCGCACTCGCCGTCGGACGTCTCCCTCGCTCCGCTTCCTGTCGAGGTAAATCGAATGCCACCAAAGCTGAGTCATCCCGGTTTGTTCGGCCGTCCCCGAAAACCTGCGCCGCGGTTCCCCCCCGGGGTCCGCGGGTCCAACGCGGCAGCGGCCGTCGCCTGATTACGCGTCGCTCGCTGACTGGTGGCTTTTCGCCGTCCCTCGCCTCGCCGTTTCTCGCAGCACCGGCGACGCTAGCCGAGGCGAGCAGCTGCGGCACGTGTCGGCCTGATTTGGGCCCTCTTCCCCGCCGCCCGAGGCCTCTAATTCCATCACGCTCCGCGGAGAGGAACAACGGGAGCGCTTCTCGTAGCGGGCTCCGCTTGACTCTGCCAACACCCCCCGAAGACAAAACCTGCTCCTTTCCCCTCCCAAACGTCATCACTCGCGGCGCAGAGATCGGACTCGTGTGTACGGTGATCACCACCCAAAAGAACAAGCGACACCGTATGCCTGTCGGACGGAGGAAAATACAATGGAGGCCGGCGTCTGAGAAATTGCGCGCCGCCGCCGTTGCTTCAGGGTGGGAGCACCACCTTCGTTGGGGCAGGATAAAGAGCCTAGATATAAGAGAGGATCCATCTCAAACCAGTGGGGAGCGTTTGCAATTTAATGGCGAACACCTACTGCGGCAATCGGTCGCAAGTGCGCATCCGCTGCGTTTTCGCGTGACGAGGAGGAAGGCAGGAGGAGAGGCGGAGCAACACCTCCTAGATAACAAATGTCGTAGTGCTGATAGAGCTGATGTCATCAGCGAATTACAGTGCTGGTTTCAGATTGGACATGACGATTGCGTCAACGTTCGGGATTGCGTCAACGTTGGAACAGCCGAGTAATTGCGCCATCTAGTGAGAGGGCACGAAATTATCGGCAGCCACAGGCGCGCTCCGGGTGACATGGTCGCGCTACAGCCTGCGGCGAAGTAGAACGATGTCTCCTGCAGCTTATTGGCACCTTCTCTAAAGCTCGGACAGGCACCAAAATGGCGGCGCCCACAATTAAACCAAGGAGGGGAGGTCCGATACACTAAGTGTGACTCCAGGTAAAACGTTACGAAAAAAAAAAAAAATGCAGCAAAAGCAACGGCACGCCTGTAAACCTGTTGTAGGTCTTCAATGGAGTCGAGCAGATACAGAGAAGCAACCGCCTTTTCGACGACACTCGTAAAATAGATAGTAAAAGAGCTATGAAGACGACTTTATGATGTTCCTACCGTGAATCAACCATCAAGATGAGGTACGCTCATATATCTGTTAGCTATTTAGGTAAGGAGCTCGTTCTAACTGAATGACTAAAGTAACTACGTTTCGAGTAATTAGGGAGTTTTCGTAGATCCTTTCCGCTGTCCCGCAACGCTCTCCGCAACCTGCTGCGATACCCGGAAATCTACAGTCAAGGCCGTCGGCGCGCAGGCGCAGTAGCGGCTTCTTCATTGCGGAGGGCTTAGCGGAGGCGGAAACGCGAAAACTCCCTATTAACCTAGCACTTGGGTGACAGGTTAAGAGTCAAGTGGAAGCTCCTCTCAGTTCTTTCCAATTTAGCAGTGCGAACGCTGGAGAGGAGGCGACCTCCTCGTCAGCGTGCTCTGCTAAAGGGGAAAGAGGTGGGAGGAGCTTCCATTTCACTCTATACTTCGTGTCACTTGTTGCATGCAGTGCAGGCGAAGGCAACGCCAGGCGAAGAGAAAGGGTGAGCACTAGGAAGGCACGACGGGAGAGAAGGGCAATGGAAGGTGAGGGAAGAAAGGGAGAGCACTATAGTCCGTTGCAACTCAAGAAGGCAGGACGAGGGAGAGGAAGGCCGGGGAGGAGGAAGCAGACGGAACGCTGGAGAGGAGAGGGGGAAACCTCCTCTCTCCAGCATTCCGCCTGCTTTCTCCTCCCCAGCTTTCCTTTCCCTCGTCCTGCCTTCTTGAGTAGAGGAGGGGAGGTTTCTCTCCTTGTCCCCAGACTTCCTTCTCCCCTCGCCTTGCGTTGCTTTCGCCTGTACTGCACGCAACTAGTGGCACGTGGTATAGCCATGACCCCACACTGGGATTGCCTTCGGTGCTTTGATTTCTGCGTGCGGGGCTGGTGACCTGCTTTGAGAAGAGCGACTTCGTGCGCTCCTTTTTGACACTGTGCAAAACTACTGGGTAACCGAACCAAAAGCAGCGCATTCCTCGCGTCTCAAATAAAGGCGTACGTGACTTGCGTGTGACGTCATCGCTTCACGCTGGTGGCCCTTCCTGCCAAAGGATACAAACTCGATAGTGTCACATTGTATGTTCCCGAGGGTACGCGCTCAGTTTCAAAGCCGTGGCAATGGTCACTGATCTGTTATGACTCATCGGAGCATGCTGTATATTCTGAGTATTTCTAAGACCGCGACGTGCAAATCGATCTCTTCACAAGACATTCCGCTCGCGCGCTTGTTTCGAGAAGCCGGGCTCAGAATTCCTCTTCGTAAAGTAATTCTTAAAACGCGTAGCAAAAATATGTTACGGTAACTGGACCTCAGTCATTGTGGGGATGTGTGCGCATGCAAATCGCATCTTATTGTTATTCTCGAGCGATCCAGACCACGAACTTCACTGAATGGACAGGCGGAACACTCCTGTTCACTGACGAGTTTTCTGTGGTCTGTGGAAAGTTCGTCTTGTGCGTCAGTCCAAATGTATGCGCCGACGTCTCCTGCTCTTTGCTGCTCCACCGGAGTGAGGGCGATGACGTGTTCTTTCAAGCTTGCCGGGGCCAGCATAAACTTGGGTGGAATGTGGACGCATGTATTCTGCCGAGAGTGGGAACAACGCTGCCGCAACTGCAGCTCTCCTTTTCATCGTTCAAAAAAAGTCCGGGAAGTGCGGACAGGGTAACGTGTCGCTATGATCATGTTGCACTGCCCCGTTTGAAATGGAAAGCCTCCCGGTGGTGACAGCTATATCCGTTGCGGTTCTGGCAGACATGCTTTGCACATTTAAGCGACTGGAAAGCGAGGTGGGCACGGGCGCTATGTTGTAATGCATATTCATTTATTTGATACGGATGTCTAGACCCCTCATCGGGCAAAGAAATTAGCAGTACCAGCAGCGAAAATGTGAAGTAATGTATTCTAGAATGGAAGAGAGACACGTACGTGATCGAAGCGCAGAAACACAAGAGGTACATGGACCGCTACATTTAGACGAAAAAAGGAATAACGTTGCCGAAATAGTATGCATGATATATGACCATGTGACCGAGTGTGTGTGACCCTTTGACCGTGCAGAATTCACGTGAGTGAGTGGGCATTCGCGCAATCGCTTGAAGCTTTTTCAGAAGCCACGCATGCATCCCTGCACATACTCGCGTATGTACTCCTCTTCACGGGCCGAGGAAGCTTTTTGCGAATGCACTGTTCAGTATGTGGCTGCCAGCGGTGGCGACGTGGAAGATGCGTACGTATGAATCAAACCAGCGCCTCATATAAAGTCCCCTCCCAGGTTAGAAAGCAAGCCTAACGCGAAGCAAGTTGACCGGTGCAATGGCGCGGCTGTGATATTGAAATCATGCTTTCTGTTTGACGTAACAGCTCGTGTGACTTTTCGTGCCACTTGCATTTTCGGCCCTTGTGTTCTACGTGGCGTCGATGAAAGCAGCAACCGTTCCAAATTTTAAATAAATTAAAAAGAAAAAGAGAGATGCTGTTAGTACTAAAATTGCATCTACTAACTATATATCTTAATATATACGACTTCACAATGTCCGAGAGATCTGTTGCAAAGTAAATAAAGATTTCCCTCGCACATAATTTTTTGATATGTTGGGTTGGTCTTGCGAATGGCTCGCTCCATGTTACACTATTGAACCAGCTTAAGCATGGAAATAAGAACGATTAAAGATAATTGCTTCTCAATCGACTCCGTAGTAATAATAGTAAAAGTAAAATAAAACACAAGTTACGACCGTTCAAGTTGAGACTGTGGAGAAAACGATTTCTTGCGAAATCGCGTTTCGTGCTTGGGAAAACAAGAAACAAAACGAAAAGAAAAAAAAGAAAGTCCATTCTTTCCTTTTCTTCCGTGCTTTAAACGTCCCGCAAAAACCTTTTCTTTTTTACGATTTTGAAAAGGGGAGGGGCGGAAAGGGAGAGAGAGAGAGAGAGAGAGAGAGAGAGAGAGAGAGAGAGAGAGAGAGAGATGGGGGAGCTGCTGGTGCTCAGTTAAATGGCCGGTCATTTTCATTTCGCTCTCGCATATGCTCCTTAAAAGCACTCGGTTTTCTCTTGTCGTTTTTTTTCTTTTCCGTCTGTTCGCGGGACATTTTGTTTTCGTATAGGAACTTTCATTTATCTTTTCGAGTGAAGTATCACGTGTCCTGTGAAGCGCGCGTGTGCGTGTGTGTTTGTGTAGCTGTATGCTCGTGCGGACGCTGTATTACACCACCTCGCGGTTGTATTTTGTTTCTCAGTGTTTACTATTAAAACATGTATCGAGTCGGCGTCGCTCTCGTCTGCGCTCCTCGTTGCATTACATATGTGGTAGATGTTTTCGAGCCCGATCGATCGCATCCCCTCTCCGTTTCACCTTACGATGGGCCGCGCTCCCCTGCTACGCTCTCGGCAACGGAGACGCCGGAACTGCGCATGCGCGCCGCTCGCTTGTCTTCACAATTCTGGATCTCGTAGCAGGATGCGAACAGCATTGCGGGACGGCGGAAACCTTCTACGAAAACTCTCTAACCCAATGCAGTGCTAGTGTGACGTGACCTTGGGGAGGGACGCACGTGTGAACGTGCACGGCGCTACAATCATTTGAGGGAGAGGAAGAGACGAAAGCACGCGGGCACATTAGAACACCGAGCTAAAACGATTGCAAGCAAGGAGACCGGCCGCCGCCATGTCTTGGCGCATGCGGACAAGCCCATGCAGTTGCAAGCGTGCCGAAGCTATGTTAGCTGCACGTACTTGCACGCATGGGGCACCAGTCGGGGAACCATGCTTGCAGTTGTCTATACACCAACTCATGTTTACAAACAAACCGGAGCGCCCGGTGCGCCCCTAGCGGACGCCACCGGCGCCGCGCATGCGCGATGGGGGTGTGGGCAAGAAGCTCGCCGTCGCCCATAAACACACCATTGAGATGCGATGTTGTCGGCGTCAGTGTGAGTCCCCCTGCCTTTTTCGCGTTCAAATTGTTGGTTCTACGTCTTCCTGGCGATGTCTGCCTATCTTGAGCGGCGTCAGCGAAATTACCGAGGCTCGTTACACCGCAAACCTTCGCGTGAATAATGTGACATGTGGCGATTCATTCCGCGTGGACGCCGCAGAATGTACGCTAAAGCCTGATTCGCATGATGAGATTTCGCTCGGAATTTTCAGTCGCGACGCCGCTCGGGCTGCAAAAGCGTGAACCGTAGCTGAGATGGTCGACGTGGATACTGACAATCGCAAGCTGAATCGGACCAACTGAATTAGGCATAACAAGTCGGTGATGGTCACTGGTAACAATGATCAACATCTCCTTGTATGTACTGTTTACATCGAGCTTGCTTACCAACCTTCAAATTTAAGTCTTTTGAGGCCTGCACTTACTTCTTATTTGGTCTACGGACCGGCGTCGTCTAAGAGAGCAGACGACAATCAGAAACGTTTGAAAGAGCAGACGACAGTTCGAACAATCAGGCGGCCGTTTGAACTTGAAGACGCACTAAACGTAGTCTGCAGGTGGTCCGCACAACTTGACGGTTTTCTGGCGTTCATGTTGGAACAAAACAAATAAATCTGAGGACCACAAGTATCCGTGAATTCAACCCAAAGTGCTTCCCGCCCAAGCAATCGTTGTCCGACGGCGTCTGCTTTTCCCTTTTCACGGCACATATCCAAATGGACCTTTTCCGAGAAGCGTTCTGCGCACGCGCGAGCACTCGATGCCAAGCGGCGGAAGTCGGCACTAGAAATCGAGGAAATTCGGAAGGAGGCTGTGGATCAGCGAGTAGAACACGTAATTGCAACATATATATAATTGTGTTATACAAAAAAAGAAAGTGGACGGAAAGAAAAACATGAAGTTTGGGTGGACGCCACAGATCCCCCTCTTTAGAGTCGCGTTGGGCACGCGCCGCTGCTCGGAGAGCGAAGAAACTGGTAACGTAGCTCCCATTACCGATTGGTAGCGCAGGTAGGTCACTTCCTCGATTTTTAGTTCGTGCAGCCACCGCCTGGTGCCGTCGGTATGTGAAAAAGGTCCATTCTCGGACGATCCGAGCACGTGAAAACTGACCTTCAAACCTTTCTCGACACTTTTGGTACGGCCCCAGTCGCGGCGTTTTGACGAGAAGGCAGGTTTTTGTCTGGTACCTTTCAAAACAACGCAGGAATACGCGTCTGGCATGGGGACTTCTGCCCACAGCCCCAGACCGGAAGTGCGACCGACGCGCCACCACCGCGCCGTGACGTCACAGAGATGAGTTCGTGGCTAGACGTTTCCACCGTTTGCAAAAATCTCAGTCCAGCCAGCGCTCTCTCGCAATTGCGGCCAGCCAGAAAGTGTGCGTGCATAAAACACAAGCACAGCAATGAACGCGCCCTAATCCCCTTTTATGGAAAAGCGTATGCTCGGAGACAACTTTTCTTGGCAATGAAGCCAAAGCTATTGCCCGTCCGCTCGCGCACATCGAGCGCCGTTCGTATCTGTGCTCGCTCGCGCGGTCTTCACTT
The DNA here is from genome assembly GCA_013358835.2 of Ixodes persulcatus. Lineage (NCBI taxonomy): Eukaryota > Metazoa > Arthropoda > Arachnida > Ixodida > Ixodidae > Ixodes > Ixodes persulcatus. The sequence continues at coordinate 528,355 of JABSTQ010009388.1, read as the reverse complement.
CAGAAATGCCCAAAAAAGTTGCCCTCGAGTGTATGGGGGCAACGGGCTTTCTCTCCTTTCGACAAAATTATCTCAAAATTTTCAGCTATAGATCTAGTTTTGGCTGCGCTATCACATTAATGATGAGGGCTTTCTTCAACGCCATCATAATCATCATCATTAGTGCGATAGTGCAGCTTACCGGACGCTAGTGTTGTACACTTTTTGTTCCAACTCGGGTGTTCAAGATGTTGAAACCAGCCCGCCTGCATATTCCACGTTATTTCTGTAGTTAATAGGGAGTTTGCTATCCCGCTTTTCTCTCAACGAAGATGCAGCTTCAGCGCATGCGCTCCGCTAGCTTTGCCCGCAAAGTTCCGGATCTCGTAGCGGAGAGCGTTGCGGGGCGGCGGAAACGATCTACGTAAACACCCTGATATATGCGTACTCCATGATATGCACGATGCGCCTTCGTCGAGTTGACGTCGGGCATGACGCATAAAACCCGCCAACTGGGGATCCATAGTGGTGTGTCTTACTTCGTAGATGGTTCCCGGGCATTTCATCGAACTCCGTTTCGTCGAACGCAGTTTCATCGAACAGCTGACGGCCGTTTGATCAAATCTTTTTATCGCTAGTTTTTTAGGTGTGGAATGTTATGAAAACATATAGGTTGCCTTCCTACAAGGGTCTTTTGCCGGTTGATGAAAAAACTCTTACGTTTCATCGCCCTTTCGTTTTCTCTGTCTTTGAACGCACATTACATTTGCCGAAGTAAAGGACGACACTTTCTTTGTATTCCGTATATTTTGTTTAGATCGAAAACCACTAAAATCAGTCATTTTCAGAAAGACCTTTGTCCACTAAAGTTACCTACCGCTCGTGCAACAGGCAGAACTGTGGCGGAGAGAAAGCGCGGATGATAGACGAAAGACTGGGCTGGCGCGTTATCGTATCGGTTCGGTAGCCTTGCTCCTTCTGCACGAGGGGTACCTTTAGCGCGCCATCTTCGCTCGAGTCTCTAAAAGTGACCGATTTATACTTACCGCCGAATTCAGCTTCCTCGAGGAAGGCGCGAGGGCCGGCGCTGGCCAATCGCAAGGACGGACCCGCCGTCGCGATTGGCCAGCGCCGGCCCTCGCGCCTTCCTCGAGGAAGTGGAGGGGCCCTTAAGTGTGAGTGTAGTTTGAGTGAGGTTTCTGAATTCGGCGGTTAGTCTCACCTTAGTATGGACTATTGTTAGCCGCGCGTGCTAAAAGCGCGAGCTAGTCGCTTTGAATGAAGCCGCGGCGGCTGCACGAGCGCTCGTGCCGCAAGTGCTCTATGTCCAGGCAGTCAAGGCTGGCCGCTCGCGCTAGCACAGCCTTCGCGGTTAGTCCATGCTAGGGTGAGACGAAGATAGTGGTTTTCTCACCGCCGGGCTTCGAAGTTCGAGGGTGGCACCAATGAGAGCCGGGCGAACCCCGCGATTTGAGCACATCAGCTTTTTGTGGCGTGGGCTGAGTGCGCGGCTGACTCAGCATGCCTTTTCGTACGCGAGGATATTAGTGCCATTGGTATGGTTTAGAAACAATTTCCGCTATGAGACGAAACATTTATTTATCAGTTTGTTTCGATATATCTGCGTCCACATCATCTAGACGTGCTGTAGTTTATGTAGCCTAGCAACGTTGAGGGCACGCCAGCGGCGGGAACTGTCATCACTGGGCGCGTTAAGTCCGTGCTCCGGAGCGCGAGAGTTTATCGCTCCTTTCACTAAGCGGACAGGACCGGGGACTGACACTCAAGCGCGCTCTTCGTGCACCGAGAAGTTCTCGGAGCGCGAGGGACTTCTTCGCGCTCCGTGACGTCACGTAAACAAACAAGATGGCTGCGCTGCTGTTGAGACCGTCGATACGAAAGGCGTAGCCGGACCGCTGCCCCTTTTCAGTTGATTAGTACTCTTAATCCAGCAGGTAAAACCGATTTGATTTGAAAGCCACGACAGTAAGTAGCGTTCCGAAAAAGGTTTGTTCGTGCATCTCGCCTGAAAAGAAATTCATCGCACAGCGACAGAAAAGTGGTCGAGATGAGGAGACATTCGGACCGCTCTGTCCCTTTTATAATGCTTAGCCCAGCGAATAAAGATACTTCGATTTGAAAGCCGAAACATCAGTGAGCGTCGAGGAAAAGGTTTGTTCGTGCTTCTTGCCTGAAAACGAATTGATCTATCGAACGAGCGTGCCGATAGTTTGGCGGCAGAGAAGTTGTGATGAAAAGACAGTCAGACCGCTTCCCTGCTTAGAATGCTTAGCCCAGCCGCAGCGAATAAAGATACTTAGATTGGAAAGCCGAAACATAAGTTAGCGTTGCGGGAAAGGTTTGTTCATGCATACCGCCTAAATACGAATTGACGTGCTATCGAACGACGGTGTGCCGGTATCGGCTTAGCTTCCGTCTCGCTGCGAGACGGAACCGACGGAATCAGGGAAGCTGTGACAAATTTGAGGGTTTCCTGCGCCGACGAGCGGGTTCAAGAACGTTGTCTCATTTAAATCGGAACAGCATGCATGGTCAATAAATAGACCGGCCAAGGTAACTTTCCACATGTTTGCACAGCGCGAGTCTTCAGACCTTTGAGGAATATTAAAACGTTCGTAGAAACTTCATAACGTCGCCGTCTCTTTTGCTTTAGACTCTGCCGCTCCACACGGGCCTAATTATTTATCTTCGAAATATTTTCGGCTTCTGCCACCCGTATCCACTTTCGGAAGGAGCTCGTGTGGCCCGTCGATAGTGTCTGGCCGTGTTCCAAAACTTACTCGATCTAACTCTAAAATGAAGGTGGTTATCGAAAACCTACCCGCATCCAGCGTTTCTCTATTTTTGTTGTCAGGTGACATAATCCGCCAGGGCAACTCGGATTCATTCGAGTAGGTTTGGAACGCAGCCGACGCAGCCTCGGTGTGTTGCGCTCCTGTACTCTATCCGTCGTTTAGTTGCCGCGCTCGGAGTATGAAACTCGGAGCGTCGGAGTATAGGAGTAAAGGAGCGCCGACTTAACGCGCCCATTGCATGCGGGTGCGTTCGCCGCGCGTCACTTTTTCGCGAGCAAAAAACGAAACAAACAAAAAAACGTTCTATGCGGGTTACGCTTTTGCATGTAGCTTACTTCGTTCACTCAACAAATATGTGTGCAATTCCGAGGCGGAGAAGTGGCTTGCTCTTTTGCCGGTTCCAGGTGTCCAGGAAATCGACCGGGGGAACAACCGAGGGGAGAGGAGGGTGGCCCTAGCCCCGCATCCAGCAGCAGAGGACACGGAGCCGATCGTCTTTGTCCGCGGGAGCGACACCAGAGACACCCGCGCCGGCGGAGATAAAAGGCTCCTTATGAGAAGAATTGGGAGAGTTCATACCCGGGGGAGACCAAGAACAAAGGGCAGGGAGAGAGCGGGAATCCGCGGGGCAAACGGATCGCTCGGGTCGAAGAGAACGCTGCCGCTCTCTTCGAGTTGATGTTGCGCAGCAGCACCGCTCCGGTCTTGTTTGTCTGTGCGCGGTTGGGACGAGGAGCGTTTGGAAGGGAGGGAAGGGCCGAGGCGGAAAGTTCCGGGAAGTAAATGTTGAGCGGCAAGCGGCGGTCGATCGGGGATCAGAGGCACCGACGAGAGTGCCGGCACAACGGAGAAGGCGGATAAGTGACTCGCGGAAGAAGATGCGCGCTGGACGTGTGTCCGCTGGTCGTTGCTCTCTTCATCGCGTCGGGGTTGCACTCGCGGCGCGGCCTGGGGCCTCCTCCCGTCGGGCCACTGGAGTTTCGCACTAGCGATTGGTCATGTTTAGGCGTCCGAGCGTGCACATTAGGCGCCGAGGAGGCGAGGGAGAGGAGGAGACGAGAGGGGACGTCAGAACGGCGAGCTCTGGTTGGGCCGATTAGTGGGTAGACCAGTGTCAGTTACTCGCTCAAGAAGACCTCAAACGGAACACGTTACAGTATAAAAGGTTAAAAGGCGCGAACAAACGGGGACGAAGAAACACGGACGACAGGAAAGGCGCTTAACTCTCAACTGGTTTTTATTATCACCATCGTCACCTACATGTTATATATACATATTACCCAATCCATATCGCACTCAAGCGCCACCTTTTATTCAGTAATGGACCAACTAGCCCAAACCCTAGTTTTAAATTGGAACACGTTACTATACCTCAAATCTAACAAGTTACTTTTCTCGTTACTTTGACAGCCAAATAATACACAACTGCCTTTGTTACAGGGTTTATTATTTCTTTTCAGTAGTCGTCTAACTAGTTGCCTCTTCAAGTTTTCATCAGTTATGTTTCTTTCTCCGCTTCCTTGCGAATACGTCTCCGGCTATACTTCGGTCTGAACACGATTTTAGAAAGGTACAACCAACGCACCTTATTGCACTGGGCGAAGGACATTCCTAGCTGTGGAGTTGAGCTGACGTGTTCAGCGATAAACGTTGCTATACTGTGTGGGAATCCTTATTCCCCAACTTTGATATGATCGCGATGGCGCAATGTTTGCCTCTTCGCGTCGTCGCACGCGAGTGCTTTTGGGAGTGGATAACCCGTTTTGCCCTCTCCCTCGCTATCTCCTCTTATCCCATTTGGGAAGGGCTTTTCCTCCTCCCTCAAGCTGGTCCTCCCGTGCGCGAGCTGTCGAGAGGGATGCTCGGTTGGATCCGATTGACGAAGGACCATTATTGTCGACCTCTGACGACGATATGCAAAGAAAGTCAAATTTGGGGGTTTTACGTGCCAAACCAACGAATCTGGCACGCCCTAGCGGAGGACTGAGGATTAATTTCGACCAACTGCGGATCTTTTGACGTGCAACTGAAAGCTCCGTTACGCGGCGCCTTCTCCTCAATATGCCTCCGTCATATTGCGGGCACCTCGGCCGGGATTCGAACCCGCCACCTGGGGATCCGTAGGCCGGTGCTTTGCCACGGAGCCACCGGGGCGGCCTGCGACATGCTACTTCTTCGGCTCTCTGGTCGACGAGTGGTTCGGGGCGTATGACCCGAGACAATCTCGGCCGCAGTGTGTTTACGGAACCCTAGTTCCAACGAACGAGGTCTGGATCTGGATCATCGTCCGGTATTGCGTTACTATACTCGTTGCAGTCAACGAACGACCCGGCGGGGCAACCGCTCTCCTGGTAGCGTGGCCGCGCGGTGGGAGTGCTCTTATGGCGCATTCACACTGGAAGCGGATCCGCGTTCGCGAAGCGGTTGCGGATGCGGTTCGCGAGCGACCCCGTTCAGACACACCCAGAGGCGGTTGGCGGTTGGCGAGAGGCGGTCGGAGGTTTCTCGGCGATAACGCTTGATCTTTTGAGAGTTGCGTTTGGCAACCCTGTTTTACAATCCAAAATCCACTTTAATTCACGATCCAAAGACAAAATTTTGCTATTTTGGCACTTGAAGACTTTTCTTCTGGATGTTTGCACTCATCACGAGTTCAGGCAGCAAAAAAGAAGACATGGACCCGCAAAACTCGCCTTTGCTTCCCTCGACTTCGCCTACAAGCAAAGCCCAGCTAGGCGCGCCTTGCTGACTCAGAACAGGATGCCCCCGACCTCTCCTTCTAAGTGGACCCTTCCCGCATGAATAGCTGACCTTGTTGTCCTCCTTCGTTGTTCGCTCTTATCATTTTCGAAGTTGTGAACGGTGGCCCCGGGTTGGGTGGACCGGGGTGCGGGGGAATGTGTTTCGTGATAGCCGGTCGTGGCTTCGTTGGTGGCGGACTCTCCACTCGTCACTCGCACGTCGATCGCGTCTACTGTTTGTTTGACATTGAGCTCAAATAAACGCTATATGGATTACCCCTGAATCGTCTGGTACGTACACTTTATTTCTTGAGTATGTTCCCTTCATTTCTTTTGTAAGTAGTACTCGTCACGGGTCGAGCTAGCGCAGGTACCGTGCCCGCTCCGCGGTAGTATGTTGGCTACGCAATCAGGCTCATGACGTCTCTATCGGCCTTCGTGGTGGTCATGCACGGTGTCGAAAGCTTTCAATAGTTCACGCGACTATATTAGTGGGTACAAAAGCTGACATTTCGGTCGATCAGGGGCGAGTTCCGACGTTCTACGGGTAGAGACTAGCAAGGCAGTGAGCTTCGGGCTGTGGCACCCGGAATAATAAACAAACTCTTACCCGAACCAAATCACCGGTGCAAAGCCCGTTAAGATTACGAGTCAATTCTTTTCGCGGCGGACTTAAGTGACGGACGTGAACATCACGTTTCTCCGTTGATTTGTCTGCTGTAGCGCTAGGACTACAGCGCCTTGGACGCCTCACCAGGGACAGGTGCCATCTTGTTTGAAAAGACACTGACGTCACGTCAGTGTCGCGTTCCAATTGGTTACCGCTTTGCGGTTCGTGAAAGCGGTTGGAAGAAATCGGTCCCGAAGCGGTTGGCAAAAACGCGCTCAAACCGCTCGATCTCAGCCGCTTTGCGGTTGAGAACGCGCGGATCTGCTTCGCGTTTGCGGATCCGCTTCCAGTGTGAACGCGCCATTAGTGCTTCGGACATCTATTGGCTCGGCCCTGTGAGTAACTTAATCCCACAACTGTCAGTGTTTATTTTTTCAGGTTGCCCCTCTCTCTGTCGCAATATACCGTTACTCGTTAGTTTTCTTGTTACTTTACTAGTTTACTTGTTACTTTTCTAAAAAAAAAGTAACGAAATACCTTACTCGTTGCTAAAAAAAAAAGTAACTAGGTAGAAGTAACTATAGTTACTAGTAACGCGTTACGCATGTACATGTCTGCCCGAGGGCGGGGCGGCCGAAAGGGTCCGCCCCCACAACTGAAAGACGCAAACGCAGCGAGGGCGCAGGCGAGCTGGTGCAAGTTTACCATTATGTTAAAACGCCTGAAACTGGGCATGAAAGCACCTTGAAACAATTAAAAGTAGAAGAGACTGGGAAAAAAGTAAGTCGGACGACGTCTCAAACTCAGCTATTAAGTTTCTTCAGTAAACCTCTTGTATACATAGGGTTGTTCGTTTTCGGGTAAAACCCGATTTTACCCGATTTTTACACCCCGAACATGTTTCAGGAGAATCGGGGTTAAACCCGATTTCTCCCCGAATTTCAAAACCACATAACCAACCCATTTATAATTACGCCGCACGAAGTTTGCGGTGCACACACGCTAGCTACCCTAACTCGGGACAACAGTGACCTATAGGGAGTATTCATCGGCGGCCATAGCTGTGTGCGCGAATTCTGACCGCGTGCTGATGACGATTCGAGCTTCCACAGTTCTTTTGCAACGTGCATTCCGCACCATCGAGAGTGCCGGTCTTAGCAGCCTATTGATGTGACTTCGTTCTGAGCATGCGCTTTAAACAGCACCCACAAATATGGCGTCCAGTGAATACTTCCTATAGTTCATTTCGCAAGCTGCGTGCAGCACTGTGGACGCTATACGACTCTCAACCACCGCCCAACGTGTGCGCCTAACTCACCGTGACATTCTACGGAGGCCGGCTGAGGAAAAGCGACAATAGGCGTTGAGGCCTCGGAGGGACATTTCTGTCCACCCGCTGTGCAGGTGGAACCGCCTCGGCGCGCCACGTAGCTTCGGCCCTGCACGTAGCTTGTGAAATGCGCTATACTCTGTTTCACCTTATGATGTACCGCAGGAAAGGCTACAAGCGCGAGCTCCGGCACATCTCGGCGGTATAAGCTCTCGTGCGTTAAGAGTAGCTCCCAACGCTATGAGCTCGCGCTTCTAGCCTTGTATGCGGTACAACATAAGGTGAAACGGAGTATATCTATCCCCCTTCGACCGCTGAGGTGTCGACGCCCAGCAGGGTCTCTCGGGTAGCTTAGGCAACTCGCTGGAGTCCAGCCTCTCTCAGGAACAACGTCCGAGCCAGTCAGTCGCGTAAACAGATCGGGAAAACTTAACAGGTTTATTCCATAGCTAAATATATGATCGAAGACGACCGTCCCTCGAACGGTCGGGGTTTTTGTTGACACCTGAAAGAGAGGAGGATTCCGTGGGTGGTGCTTCCCTTGAAGCGACCGACGGCAATCGGAGCTGGAAAACCGTGATGTCCCCCCGATTACCAGCATGAAACAGACCCCCAATGTTAACGCGTCAGCGTTAAGAAGCTCGTAATGCGCTCCGATAGAAAAGAAAAAACGAATGTATTGATTACATTTGTAAATTTAACCCGAAAAAGCCCGAGTTTCGAAATAAGTCCACGAAAACCCGATTTCTCCCCGATTATCAGCTTGAAAAATAGCACCCGATTTTTACCCCCCGAATTTAAAAAAAAAAAAAAAAAAAAAACCCCGAAAACGAACAACCCTATGTATACACCGTTGAAAGACGCCATGTTATTCCCGCGAAATGTACCTCGTCATTCGTGTTACCGGTTGTCGTTACTTGTAAAGGAACGCCTCGAGGGAGTATAGTGTGACGCTTGCCGCGGACGTTTTAGCGGTGTTCTCGGCCAGCAGGGCTGCTGCCTCTCGCGTCCATCGATAGCATGACACCGCGCTGCTGCCAGGCGCCTACTCTCAACCTTGCCCTTGCGCGTTTTGTCGGGTTCAAGCGTCCGTGTCGAGGGAGCCTCGCCGGGCTTGCCCTCGCAGGTTTGCGGGGCTGCGTATCTAAGCGAAGCGTCTCCCCCGGACGCAGGCACACGAGTGTAACGAGAAAAAAAAAAAACGAAGAAAAGTCGCGCCGGCACGGCTGGGCGAGCTGGAGAGCGCCGCTGTGCATTGGCTGCGCTCACGATGTGCGCGAGACGCAGAAGACGCCGGAGCGACGAACATGGACGCGCATGTTCGTCGCTTCGCAAAGCTGGCAAGTCACCAGGGGCGGATTTAGAGGGGGGGGGGGGGGGGGGGGGGGGGGTCCGGATGTCTTAACCCCCCTCTTGATTTCTGCATGTGTAAAATTTAGGGCGTGAAATGAGAGAGAGGGGGAGGGGGGTTCCTAAACATGTGGTACGCTGACCAAGACCTGACCCCCCCCCCCCCCCCCCCCCCCCCCTCAGGAAATTCCTGCATCCGATCCTGCAATTCACGCGCCATGCTCACGAACGCTGAAAGTATACTTCGTCTCAGCTTAGCATGGACTATTGTTAGCCGCGCATGCTAAACGCGCGAGCTATAGTTGCTTTGGATGAAGCCTCGGCGGCTGCACGAGCGCTCGTACAGCGTGTGCTCCGGTCGAGGCAGTCAAGGCTACCCGCTCACGCTTGCACAAGACTTCGGAGTTGGTCGATGCTATGGTGAGACGAAGTATATGGCACCGGTTAGAAGTCTTCTTTCTGGGGAAGGTCTATCTGTTTACGGCTGTATACCAGGGCTGTCCATGAGTTGAGAGCCGACCATTACTTCAACAGCTGGTGCCGCGGAGGTGCGGCGCATGGGTATTACGAATTGTAGCGATTCCTGACATGCCTTTCTTGCGGTGTTTTGGAATTTTACGCGTTCAACTACCTCGGCTTCATAGGCCCCTTTTTGTCGGACGTTGTAACGTCCGCAAGAGGCGACCACAAACGAGACGCCTTGTCCTTCCGTCAGTGTTCACGTACTAATCTTGCATTGGTGCAATGAATCTCGTGCTATCCGGTTCCGTTCTCAGATTACAAATAAAATGCATATATATATATATATATATATATATATATATATATATATATATATATATATATATATATATATATATATATATGATTTTTTTTTTTTTTTTTTTTTTTTACAGCAGCGTGTTGTTTAGTGGAATTGGGTACACATTCGCCGAAGCTATACATTCCCTTCGCGGATGTGGTTGTAGTCGAGGCTTCTGTGGCCTCTTCGCTACAAAATATTACTAGATTTGTAGCTATTGTTTACGCCTGCGTTACTCACAGACACAGGGTTTGCCTGCCGCGAGCCTTTCTGCCGCCGTCTTTATTTCTGAACGATGGTACGCGCTTTCTGGGCGCCATTATTCGCGAAGCTGTATCGACCAAGACACTGTTTCCAAACAAACCCGCGTTTGCCCAGACACGATGTGTGCGTTGCGCAGAAACCAGATTCGCCCGAGGCGAAGCATCTGCGCATGCGCAGTGCCGACAGCAGCGCCGCCGCAGCAACGTGACGTCAAAGAGTTGAGTTGGTCTATATTTGGAATTAAAACGGCTAACCCTCCAGTTTGGCCAGTCTATGATCTCGCCACCATAACGAACGCCCCCCCCCCCCCCCCCCCTCCCCAGTGAGCCAATTAACCCGCGGCGCAGAGCGAGAGGCGTGAGCGCATGCGCGTGAGCTCTCGGCTGCTCCCAGCCGAGCGGAGAGGGCCGCCATTTTCATTCATTCGCGCGGCGGAATGCATGGGATTGACGTCCAAATTTCAGTTCTTTACTTTTATTTGGCAAGCTCTGGCAAGAAAATAATACAGTGTTATTCATCGGTGGCTTCAAAAAGCTAACGAATTAAGTTTGTCCACGTTTGAACGCAAATTTTGATTCAGGCGAAAAAGAAATCAGCCCGTAGCAGACGACGCGTAGCCTCAACAGTGCTCCGCGCCGACAGCGTTGCGTCAAAATGGCGGTCGTCTCCTCTTTGTTCCCTTCTTTCTCTCGCTCCTTCGGCGCTCTCCTCCCTTTCCTTCACTTTTCTCCTCTCCGGCGCCTTCGTCGCCACCCCCACTGGCCAACTCTCCCAATATACGGCTGTAATGGAGACAATCAGGCTGCGTCAAAAGTGTTTCGTCATGGCGCTCGTCGTTAACGGCTAAACGCGTGCACAGTGAACGCCCCGTGATGCTTTTCTGTCCATGATTGGTCTAGCTCTAGCCGGTGCAGACGACGTGACGATGCACCTTTTGGCGCTGCCTGATTCGCTCCGTCTGATTGTGACGTCGGCGAATGTCAAACGGGAACGCGAAGCCGGAAAAGTAGGTCAGCCCTTTCCTTGCAGCTGGCCGAAAAAATGTCGATTGTCTCGTGCGGTTAGTCCGATCTGTGGAAAAATTTCGGCTTTGTTGACAGGGACGTCGAAACGATCTTTACTTTGTGTACGGACTTTTACTCTACTTTGATGCTGCTTCGTGCATTTGTCTTCGAGACAAGTAACACCTGGGCACAACAATCGCGAAATTGTTGGCGTAAACCAGTGATTGCCATTTTTTTTTCCTTTTTTTTTACTTTAAAAGATTGCCATCAAAATAGTGCTTTGAGAAGCGCTCATTGTGGACACCACGTATTCCTAAACTGTGAAATTCGCGCTCGTCAAACCAATTCCTAAAAATAGAATGCAAAAAAAAAAAAAGTTACGCGTTAGCGGTGGTTTGCAAAATACCCATTTTTTATACCGAATTACAAAAAAGAAAACGGTTTATTATGTTGACGTGACAGCGTAGCGTTGAAACCGTCGCCGTAACGACGCAACTCGTCCATTGCGCACGCTCACTTCACGTGCTGTGCTGTGAAAATAACGCAGAAGTCCGTTGTTATATAGCCCAGGGTGAAGTAGCGTCCACGAACAGGCGATTGCTGGCTTTTTTGTTTTACGTTTCTCTCAAAACTAGACGACTATCAGAATAAAACCATATGGTGACGCATGCTGAATATACACTGGGCCCCAGGGGGGGGGGGGGGGGGGGGGGGGGTTAGTCCTTCGTCATTGAAAGGAAACTGAAGCGGTTCTGTATTTGAGGAAAAACGTCTTTATTTGGCCTCCAGGATCACGAATACCGCTGAAGCTTCTCGTTCCCGGAGCGTGACGTCATATCCAGAGTTTTCGGAGTCTCCGCTCTCGCGCATCTTCAGCGCCTATCTGAGCTATGCGCGCGCACTCTCGCTATTTTCAAAAAAAAAAAAAAAGGTAAAAAAAGACGTCACTTATCTGGCAAGCTTGGAATCACACCCGCTGCCCACACGAGCGACATGCGCTTGGCGGCCGAAAGATCTGGGTATGACGTAGTGAGGGGTCGGATGTTTTTGGTGTTTTCTCGCATTTAGTTACATCTTCGGGGTAAACGTACGTGATATTCAGATTCACGGGATAAAAGTACTTCAAAAATTCATCTGCAGCTCTTTTTTTTTTTTTTTATTAACTCTTTTAGTTTTATTTTTTTAAAGTGTATCTCGTCTCTCACCAGTGTCCGAGCAAAATGCGAAAGAAAAATGAAATACGTTCAGAACACCCTGTAACCCCGAATCAGAGCGCAGCTCTTGAGAAGGAGGAGCAAAGGGTACTGAGGGGAGGGTATACCCCTCTTCGCTCCTCTTCATCCTCCCTGCTACTCCTCCCCTCATCCCACCTCTTCCTCCTCCTCGTCCCCATCCTCCTCCTCCTCCCCTCATCCTTCAAGCTCCTCCCCTCTTCTCCTCCTCCTCCCTTTGCCCCTTCCTCCCCCTCGTCCTCGTCATCCCCCTCCCCTCCTCCTCCCCCTCCTCCCCTCCCCCTTATCCTTTCCGCGCGGTGCATCATGGGACATTTCCTATAAGGCTATAATGCACCGCGCGGTGCATTATGGGACACTTCCCATAATGCACCGCCCGGTTACGCCGACGGCGACGCCGCTCAAGCCGGAAACGGGCGCCTAAGAGCTGCGCTCTAAACGCAGACGCCCTGCTTGCGCTGTGTTTCGAAGTTTACGTTTGCCATGCGGGCCCGCATAAGCTGTGTGAAGAGTCGACGACTAAATCTATTGATGGAACATTCCGCTTTGTTGAGGACGCATTTTGCGAGCTTTGGCGCGTTTCAAATATCCGGGCAGCAGTATTGTTCGCCATGCGCGTGTACGAGGACCCCGATAATTAATCTTGAACTCCCCACGCACGCTTCAATGTACATTCCACGAATTTGAAAACAAAAAATGGCGCATCGTCCTGTGAAAACGCGCTCTTTCAAGACGTCCTCTGGTCATTTCTCTGAGTGAAGTAATGGCGGCTATAAGACCGACACAAATAAGTGCCTTATAAGTTGATTGTGTCAAATAACTCGTTAGCGAGAGTAAAACAACTACTCTCTGGCGACTTTACTTTATACAATATTTGCTGCCATTTCCGTAAAAAAACTGATGCACCTCCGATTACCCCTGGAGCAATGCATACCATTTAAAAAAAGCACTCTATATGGAATGAAAGAACATCATGAAAGATTGTGTTAAAAGTACTTGTACTTTACCTTGAATTATATTGTAGTTATATTACGTTACTCCAAGTATATTGCACCCGGTGTACTTACTACTTTACTTGAAGTACATAACCTCTCATATACTATTAACTTTATTTCGAGTACTTTTTAGTTGTACTTTACGCAACACTGTAAACAAGCAAACACTGACTAAAAAATCAAGCTCAGACAGTGCTAAGCCTCTGAGTAGAAAGGACAGATTCGCAGTACATCATTGACCAAACAAAAAAAGTACAAAACGATTAGGCACCCAGAAGCAGAACCAGCTATTAAAGAATTTCTGTGAAAAAACAAGCCGATTCATATTTGGCTAGCACAGTATCGCTAACGGATGAAAACCTATGTACTTTCTTTTACCCCCTCCCCCCCAAAAAAAAAACAAAACAAAAAACATATAAAAGTAACTTTAAAAGTAATTTGCTACTTTTTTGCAGTAATTAAATCAGTCAATAATCAGTAACTTAATTACTTTTTTGTGTAACTTGCATAGAGTTATTATAATGTACGCTAGAGGTTCAACTGGCGCTAGTATCTATGCGACTTCCGTGACGCAAATTGAAGCAGACAGCAACCAGTCTACTTTTGCGGCGCTACTGTGCATTCCTATGGGAAAACGCGCGTGCATTTTGTCTCTTCGCCGGAAAATAACACGGAGCAATTTGGTTATTTGGGTCGTACCGAATAGCATGTACCTTGATTAACACTGTAAAAGTGTAATTGCTTTAGTTAGCTTATTTTTCTTCATCAGTGAACGATATTTAACTTCGCTGCATTTCAGTCCCAAACATGTGTTCCGCAGCAGGTGGTGTAAAAACAAGCGACGATTCAAAGCAAAATTACAATCGAAACGAATATAGAGTGTGTTCAAGGCTCGCCAGCATTCCGGTGACACTTGTATATTGAAAATATGCCAGTCCTGTCACTATATGAAAATGACCCCGTCGTGCATGAGCGGATAAAAACCTTCAAAACGTGGAGAATGAAGTCCGTGGGCTATGAAAGGTGTCTCTTCGTATTGTTTTCTCTGCCGGGCAGCTTTTATCGCGCACTTGTTCTCAAAGATATCGAGCGCGCGGGTGATATTTTGAACGTAAAACAAGCAGCTTCGCTCAGGGCAGAAAGAATAAAACGGTACTTACTTATTTAAAATCGGAATAGATAACGTGGCCTTCAATTTATTTTGATCGTACATGCACTGCGAGTTACTGATCCAGTGTTACTGCGTAGTTCTTGTTGCCGCTCTTGATTTTCCACATGTCCTTCGTTTGTTTGGCATGTATATCCCCCATGCTGGAAATCGCCGACGCCGCGTTCGCGCTAATAGTGTCCGACGGTGCACATAAATACACGTACGAAGCCGTTTTAGCACCGTTTTTAATGCGATGAATTCGAAAGAAAAACGCCGTAACTGACCAATTCTTTCATCGGCCTGACTGAGAAATGTTCCAAGCTACCTAGTACGTACGAATTATTCGGGATATTTGCTCTTATGATCGAGCGCAGGGAGAAAATGCACTCACTTTTTCCCATAGAAATGCATTACCGGAAGTCAATTTTCGACTGGTTGCTGTCTGCTTCAATTTGCGTCAGCACACTATTGCGCCAGTTGAACCTCTAGCGTACATTATAACTCTATGGTAACTTGTACATGTCTGATGCGATAAGTTCGTCGAGAAAATTCGGAAAGTAACTGCAACGAAATCAAACAATTTACAAGTTAACTGAAAATGTAACTAGTTTCCAGTTGCTAACATTTTATTGTAACTTGATATGTAATTACGTACTTTACAGTTCTGCTACCGTCTGCGTACTACGCTTAAAAATCAAGATTACAAAAAAACGGTTGGTCGGTGTCGAGTGGCTTGCGCGCTTTTTGAGAAAACATCTTTCATAGTCGCTTGTTGCTTTGTGTCTTTGAAGCTAAAGTATAATAAGACGGGCGAGCTAACAAAAGTTCGCGATATGTTTGTTGTTGATTTGTTTTACGAGGTATGAGGCGGTCTTTGTAATAGCGACATGTGAATTATTCATAGTGCTCCGAAAAACTGTTTGCTCTTTGCAGCTCATTATGTATGTATGTATGTATGTATGTATGTATGTATGTATGTGTGTGTGTGTGTGTGTGTGTGTGTGTGTGTGTGTGTGTGTGTGTGTGTGTGTGTGTGTGTGTGTTTGTTTGTTTAGCACATGTATTGCGCTTTTGCGTAACTTGTCCTTGGTGCAACACTAACAACAACGCAAATTGTGAACGTGTTCACTGCAAAATGTCCGAGTTGTGACCTTTTTCGGTGGTTGCCGAGAGACTACGCGCGCATTAACGGCTTCGTGCGAAAAAGGTTCCCCCGAACATTGTTGACAAGGTGGGGAGGTGAACACGTAGCTCGTGAGATTGGCTCGACAACAAGATATTTTTGTTCTGACCCAAGAACCGCCCCTCCATTTGAAGCAGCAGGCCAGTGGTTCTCAAATGGGGTTCCGCGGACCCTTTGGGGTCCGCGAAGGCATTCTATAGGGGTCCGCGAAGCCCTGCTTCATCAGTCAAGCCCGGCAATAAAAGTTGTATGTTTTCAGGCCGAGAAGAAATGTTTCAGTTTTCGGGCGAGCTTCCCCGGTTGTATGTCAATAACAGAGGTCTACTTCACACTAGCCCTTAGCTATATCTATTTATTAAATCAATATTATATTTAACCTATACATTTCCCCTCTCCTCACCACGAACGGGGTCCTCCATCATCTCCGCCTATCCACAAGGGGTGCGAAACATCGACGGTTGAGAACCGCTGCAGCAGGCAATATGAGTATACAATTGACTGCATCGCTTCGACCTCGTGTGCCGTAGCCAGTCAGAATGAATATTTGCTATGCTGTCCTGTTACTATTTGCAATGTATTTCTCATTCTGTCATTATCCGGGGTCTTACCGTTCGGCGTCTGGCTGTAACTCCCACCTTAGAATTTCCTCTTTCGCAAGTCTTCTCTCTCTCTCTCTCTCTCTCTCTCTCTCATCCGGGGTCCCGCCGTCGCCGGCCGCTCCCGGAGGGGAGATCGTCTTTCATTTGTGGAGCCGGAAATGCGGCGACATCGCACGGATCGCGTGCTTCGTCGTGGATTTAGGCCATTGATGCCAAAACCACCAGTGGAATTCGTTATTAGACCTAAGCCCGAAGGATATGGGGCATTTTTCTGTACGCCGTCTGCGCGTGTCTCATCTTCTTTAGATGCCGCACTACAGAACTAGAGGCAGGGCTTGTCCTGAATAGAAGAATGTCTACACTCTCCTTTTCCCAATGAGACCCTAGCTTGACCTCTCTTTTGGAATTTTTGGGCCACGTATGTCCCCTCATCGGTTATGTTTGCTGCTCTGTTCGACACAGAAGTCAAATGAACGTCACACGTTCCTTTCGTTGTGTGGTACATACCCTTTAGTATTTGAATAGATCCTTCCGTGGGGAGACGCCAAGGAGTGATTTTTGGGGTGGAGGTTATAAACATTAGCTTGGGTCGAGCTACAGCAGTTACAGGCCGGTTTGAGCGTGCAGTTATCGAAACGGTGTAGCGGTAGAGCCCAGCCGCCTTTCAGCGCTTCCAAAGGGAGGAGACCAGGTGGCCCTTTGGCGCGCGGGCCCCATATGGCTACCGGGCGTGCGTCTTGGTGCGGCTCCGTGCACCGCTGCGTGGCAGAGGTGGGTAGGTAAAAGTCTGCCACGGCGCTCGGCTGGCGGCCCCCGCTTCCCGTAGGGCGCAGCTGCTCCTCGGCTCTCCCGAGAAAGAGGTGGCAGCGGGGGACGGAGGAAAACGCCGTCCGGGAGGTGCGTTCTCCCCTAAGCTGTCAGTGCGGTGGGAGCTATGCGCTTGCCGGACCAATCGACCGCCTCCTTTTCATCGTCTGACCCCGCTCTCTGCGGCGTGATCACGTGGAGAAAGATGGCGGCCGTTTGACTGCCCTGGTCCAACGAGAGCGTAGTTTCCACCGCACTGCCAGCTTGGGGGTGAACGGAGTACAGGGGGACCTCTCCCTTTCCAAAACAGCTTCTCCGGAGCCCGTGGGGGCGCTCTGGCTCCCGGCACATACTGCCCTATAAAAAAGAAGAAAAAAAAAAAAAAAAGAAGAAAGAGAGACTGTCTTTAGCATTTGCCAAAGGCGTGTTTCACGTGACGTTGTTAAGTTACATGACGTCATGATGTCATGTGACGCTGTGACATCATCGAGGCTACATGCCACGGACACAAAATTAGTGCGACTAACCCTAAAATGCTATGTATTAAAAAACAAATCGTCTCAAAAAGGCCGATTAAGAGCAGAAAGGACGAACCTTTTTCTCAATTCCTCCTTTCCATTCGAGAAAGAGGGAGACCTTCCTCCTTTCTTCTGGGAGTAGCTCAGAGACCCGCTCCTGAGGAGAGAGGAGGAGCGAAGAGCGCGAGAGGGAACGGAGAGGAGGATCTTGGGAACAGGTTTTCTTCCCGGCAGAAGACGCTTCTGTAGGTCGGCCGTGGGGCTGGTAGTGTGATGTAATCTACGTGTGCTTGTTAAACCAGTCAGTCATGTGTCTACCCTTCGTCACGCGATCAGATCTTCTTGCTCTCGCTACTCACGTGCGGAAAGCGGAGTCAGGTGATGAAATGCCGGCGGTTGATTGATCCGAGGAGCGCCTCACGTCGCCACCGTCAGTTTGCTCTTTCGCGTCCAGCCCGCACGCAGTTCGCAGCTGCCAGAAAGGGCAGACGACAACGGTGCAGAGGCAGAACGGGTTGTTGTTGTCGTCGTGGGCTCCCTAGTCGTGACATGAAGGCTCCCTAGTCGTGGCACGCCTCTTATTGGCGGTCTCTATCCTGATGGGGAGATGAGCGGAGGAAGATTATTTATTTATTTCAGCAGAACTGCCGGTCCTCTCGTGTGGGCCAAGGCATGGTCGCATGCACAGTTGCGGGGCAGACATTGTAAAAATATACAATACGAAATGTCACGTACTAAATTATACAAAAAGATCGATTATTTCGTGGATGTTCATTTCGTTCTTATCTGACGGGTCACTGGGTTGCTTTCCTCCGTGCTGTGAAGGGTGGTTGACGGTTGAAAACTGGAGAGTTTATTCCGAATAAACTAGTGACACTTCCATAAATAACGATAATAATCCCCGGAGAAGGAGAGAAAGGGGGACAAATGACAAACACATATCTCCGAATTCAGCTAGTTGACTGGTGCGCGACTGAAGGAGATTGGAAGGCTGGTGGAAATTATGTAGGGGGAATTGAATGACTTACAACTAACGGACACAGCTGGGGCTAGGCGGCACAAAGGAAATTTGGGACTCCCTCTCGCGTGACTCTGGCCTAGAGTCTCCACCCTTTCTTCCCGTGCGTTGTCATCATAAGTTCGAGTCAATAATAATAATAATAATAATAATAATAATAATAATAATAATAATAATAATAATATATATATTATTATTATTATTCCACTTCTGCAAAGGCCTCAATTGAAGTCGCAGTATTACAAATAAAATAAATACACAAAAATATTTCGTCTCTTTTTAAGATGCAATTATACTTAGTTGAAGCACCGGCTCCATGTTTTCGCCTCGGCCCTGTGAAGTGATAACTCCGGTGTGTGTAGTCTGGTTTTCTTCTTGTGCACGTGAAACTGCGAATTTTGAGCTTTGGGAAGTCTTTTTTCAGCACTTGAAACAGTACGTGAATTTCGACCTGTGTCGAGCCTTTCCTTTTTTATTATTATTATTTTTGTTTTTGCAAATGTTTTGTGCGAGTTTTGACTTGTTTCATTTTTAATGCTGGGCCTGATCCCAGAAGCCCCTGTTGACTTTGATCGGACTCGATAATCAACTTGGACATAGCTGAATTTGTGAAGAATTCTTTATTATTATTATTTTTATTATTCCTCCGGTTTTTGCGGGTATAGACTGTTTTATCGTGGGTAGCGCCATTTTGAGAGCGAGAGAGAAAAGGGGAAAGGGCAACCAGCTCTTTCCCCCTTGCTGGAGCGTTAGAAAGTGAGAGTCCCGGATGAGAGGTTTCGCCGGTGTTGGGTGCGGGCATTGCCCGAACTTCGTTCGCGCTTTCTTCTCTGTTTTAAACTCCCAAACTTACTAAGAGCCACGGGATGGTGACAGTCCCCCGCTTACTCTCGCCCCCGACCGCCAAGGAGGCATATCCGGTATGGGCGACGAAAAAATATTAAGACGTTTCAACCTGCAAGTAGTAAAAAAATAGAGGGGAAAGGAAACGAGAATGGTTGACGGTTACGCTTTTCTCCTAAATGCATTCTATTGGCGTGGCGACTTCAAAACAATGTTTGCGCCCATACTGGAAGTGACGACAGTTCAAGGTGGCGGCGCCCTTGAAAAAAGGGTCTATAGGAAACCTGCAATGCTGTTTGGTTTGGCGCCATCTAGCGGCTGAAGCAAGAAATAGTGGGTATCCCAGGGAGAGGCGGCTGCCTTGTTATAACGTGAGCTTTTACTCTGGTGGCGCCGCTTAGCCTAGTGTCTAAAACAAGAAATACTGGGTATCCCAGGAAGCCGTGATCGCGTAACATGCCAGTACAGCGGAAGCTACGGCCCTGGCGGGCCAATGGGAACGTGACTGCGTATCACCGGAGCGCGCCTCTACTCCGAAGAAGTATCAGGCTTTTCGCTGCGTCATGCTCCAATATGTGTGGGTTGCGCTCGTACACGTCGCGCATTTCGAAGCCGTCGGCACGCAATGTGGGGCTTATCGTTCACCCTTTGCCAAGTTACAACGAGACAGGGTATAACCGTGGGCTCTCACTCTGCTGGCGCCGCCTGGCTGTTGCCGGCTGGCTATAGGGTGCATGAATAACAACAGAAAGCGTCAAATACTGTCCGAGGGCCTATGTAGCTTGCACGGAATCGGGCAAGGCTAGTGCAAAAAACGGTTAAAGTACAGGCGAGCTGGTGGATATTTACCAGTCTCGGGTTAAGTTCCAACATGGTAAAGCGAGCTGGTTGATGTTACACGTTTTTGAAAAACTGGAGACGGGGGGGGGGGGGGGGGGGGGAGGGGGGGGGGGGGGGGGGGGGGAGGGAAGGGGGGAAGGGAGGGAGGACGGACGAAAAAGGGGACAACACACAAAACGTTTTGTGTGTTGTACCTTTTTCGCCCGTCCCCGTCTCCGGTTTTTCAAAAATGTGTAATGTCTAGGGCTGGGCAATTGATCGATTAACCTACCGATTAATCGATTAATGCTTTAATCGCGATTAATTTGTTTAACCGGTTAATCGGTAACATTTTGACGAACCAAAATTAAATAAAAATAAATGCATTCACTATGCAGACATGGACGAGCACACCTATATGAAGTGAAAAATTTAGGTGAAGTATTAACTTAAGGTAAACTGTAAGGAGGAGATTTGTAACTTCAGACATGTGCAGAAGGTTAAACATGTCCCAGCGACTTCAAGGCCGTGCGAGTGTCCGTTTAGCGCAGCAGAGACTACTGTGAGCAATCAAAGGAGGTCGCCCTTCTCGGAGAATATCAACGAACATTTTTGCCTCATGGAGCTGAAGTAATAATGTGTGAGTGTGAGTGTTTTTTAAGTGTTCTCAACTGTACATCGAAGCTGATTCATAATTAAAATTATTGCGTCGTTTAACACATATTCAGCAAAAAAAAAAAAAATAGATACAATTTTTATTTTTAATCAATATTATTATGCATGGAAATGAACGAGACCGATTAATCGATTAATTAATCGATTAAAGGGTGGCGATTAATCGGGTTAAAATTTTTAATCGACGCCCAGCCCTAGTTTAAAGGAGTCATGGAACGCTTTTCCAACTTTTTCCTGTTTAGCTTTCCTCCTCAACTTATAAATCGCGCATTCTACCAAACAGTTCAAGAAGACGAAAAGGGGGGAGTCCCCTCTTGCTCGGACTCTCGTTTGTGTACCCGGACACAGCCATTGTCCCCCTACAAGATTAGCCCGTTGCTCAAAATTCGGACAAAAGTTGCTTTCCCCACCCCGTTCCCCCCGAAGCTGACAGTGACGCTTGCAAAGGTGCGTGCAGGTTTCCTCGTGATAATTGCTGTTTCAGCTTGTAACTTTTTGTAACTGAATTTATCTTAATTTGGATATTTTGAAGTCTTGACAGTGACTCGATTTTATCAACTACGACACTTAGTTGAAGACTCATTCCCGCCGCCGGGTGTGGCTGGAAACTGTAGAAAAGTCAGTTCTATCGGTTTTCCTGAAGCGCGATCTCCTGCGCGATACCAGAGAGCAGTGAACCCATGTTGACCTTCACAACGCGATTAGATTCTTCTTATTTTCAAGATTAGTACATAATGTAGCCGGAAAGAAACCTTCAATTTCTGTTGCTGATAGTTGAAACATGCTCATGCATCGATTTCGGATCGTTGAATCTTTGATCGACTCGCTCCAGCAATAGGCCCATCGTTCTCGACATAAGACACACACGTCGTCACGGGATCCTCAAATAAAACGTTTACAAACACCGATGCATGAGCATGTTTCTACGTTTCTAAACATCGAAGCATGAACATGTTTCAACCTTCAGCAACAGAAATTGAAGGTTTCTTTCCAGCTACATTATGTACTAATTTTGAAAATAAGAAGAAACTAGTCGCGTTGTGACGGTCAAAACATAGCTTCACGCCTCTGGGGTATCGCGGAGAAGATCGCGATTGAGGCAAAGCGATAGAACTAACTTTTTGGCTATTGCCAGCCACACCCGGCGGCGGAAATCAGCCTTCAACTAAATGTTGTAGATAATAAAATCTAGTAAGTGTCACCTCTTCAAAATAACAATATTAAAATAAATTCAGTTACAAAAAGTTACAAGCTGAAACAGCAATTAGCAGGAGGAAACAGGCACGCACCTCGACGTACCCCATGTTCATCGACGGTCCATGACAAAATATTCCGAGCACAGTCGAGAGGATGGCGTTGAGGAAATGTATTTTAAGTTTAGGGACGCAACCCACTGCCCCCGGATATCGGGGTCACGTGGAAAGCGATGGAGCTTAAAGACATTGCAGCCGCACTTGCCGAATTCCGTGCAAGCTACATAGGTTCTCGGACAGTATTTGACGCTTTCTGCGGTTATTTGTGCATTCTATTATCGAACAATGGTGTCCCGATGACCGGGGGACTGTCGCCATCCAAGCCCGTGGCTCTAGTTAAGTTTGTGAGTTTAAAACAGAGAGAGAAAAGAGCGCGAACGAAGTTCGGGCAATGCATCCACCCAACACCGGCGAAGCCTCTCATACGGGACTTTCACACTTTCAAACGCACCAGCAAGGGGGAAAGCGCCGGTAGCAAATCCCCTTTCCCCTCTCCTCTCTTGCTCTCAAAATGGCGCTAACCACGATAAAACGGTTTATACAAGCCCTTCCTTGTCTTTATTGAGCTCGTGCATACGTTTCAGCCTGTCCAGCTTGTTTTCCCCAGAGCTCGGTGTTTGCCCAAAGCACGGCCTGTGGACTGTTCGCGTCATCTACCTCAATCAAGCGCTGGGCTCAGATTGGGCATGATTGCTGAGTAAGGGTTCGGATGGGACTGGCGTGTTCAATTGCTGCTTCGCTGTTTGAGCCTCGGACGAACACCGACGCAGCATTCGCAAACGTGAGCGGAGCGCTGGGTCAGAAGCACAAAGAAATCGTAATAATTCTGCCTCCCTTTCCCCCCTCTCTCTCTCTCTCTGGGTGTAGTTCTCAGCTTAGACGCGAGGGGCGTGACGGTTGGATCTCCCCAATAGCGAGTGCTTTCTGTGACCTCAAAAGTTTGATCGAAACAACAGCGTGTTTGAGATTTCCCCTGTCCTTTGTTTGGCTTGCTTGTGTCGTACGCGATTGGCAAAGTGAGACGCGAGTTGGATGGATGAACGGATGCTAACGGCTGTACTTTTATATCGGGCGGTAGCTTGCGCCACCTATATGCTAGAAATTAAGACCAAAAGTATGATTTCGTTCCTTCGCCAATTTGCTTACCCTCTGCAATTTCGTAGCTATCACCAATAGTGGGACCGGACATTTCATCGAACGCCGTTTCGTCGAACGCCGTTTCATCGAAGCCGTTTCATCGAATGCCGTTTCATCGAACGCCGTTTCATCGAACACCGTTTCATCGAAGCCGTTTCATCGAACGCCGTTTTATCTAACGCCGTTTTATCGAACGCCGTCTTATCGAACGCCAGGGTGGCATTCCCGCATCCTGAAGCTGGTCGGAGGTGCCCATCCCGGGTTCTGGAAGTTTTTGACTTGCATCGCCGCACAACATCAACTGACGGAAGACAAGCTGGAAGCAATGCTGAGTTCCCAAGAACCCCCTCGCCAGAAGAAGGCCATAGCGGCAAGAAATGAGAAGGTCCGCCTTTTTTATGAGAACCGACGGAGAACGGCTGTGGGGGACTTTTTGAGAGCAATTGCTCATCATTTGAAACGGTGAATGGCTGCCGCACGAACACATGAACCCCCGAAAGTTTTCAAATAAAATTTCAAGTGACGCACTTACTTTTGACTTCATTGAGTCTTAGAACTACAAAAAACAATGTTTCGCTGTAGTTTCATAAATAGCACCTCAGCTTTAGCTACTGCAAGCTTCGGGAAATAAAAAAGTATCAATAAAAAGACATGAGAGGCTAGGAGGCTCACATGGCTAAAGTTGTTGCGCCTGCGCAAAACCTAAGTCGCCTTCTGGCCTCCATGAGTTGGAGTGCACTCTTACCGGGAGTGCGACTTTTTTTTTGTTACAATACCCTCAAGGCCTATCGGGTAATACAGAGGGTGTGAACAGATAAGCACAATATGCGAAACAAACATAAAAATCGGTACAAATATCCTCATGGGTTACTTGCATCAAAATAAATTGTAACAGCTACAAGTTCGGACATTTAAAAACCTGACGATAAAATGAGTGAATGACACGAAAATGCACTCGATCCGTGCATAAAAGAGCATCTTTCACACTTTTTATATAAAAGACATTCGATGAAACGGCCATCAGCGATTCTATGGAACGGCGTTCGATGAAACGGCGTTCGATGAAACGTCCATTTTTTCGATGAAACGGCGTTCGACGAAACGGCGATCGATGAAATGTCCGGGAACCCACCAATAGGTGTGGGATATCACCAGTATGGAGTTTCGGGAATCGGGCAAAAAAAACTAAAAACTTCACCCCCCGCCTCTTCCCCCCGTCGAGGGAGTTGCCAATTTTTGGGCCATTTCTAGGGATGCGACGAACTCTCGTCGAACCTCAGATTCGACGTCGAACTTTGACGTTTGACTAGTTAATTTTGAAACTCCTAATCAGTTTCTAACAAATTTTTTTTTCTTTGGATTTTTTGAGAGAAGAGACGGGAGGGCGTTTTCAGATAAGATCGAACAACCATGTACGGTGACCATTTTTAATTTCGATGAAAAAAAAATATTTTGCTGGCGTTATGCCCAGACGAATAAAACCAATCCTTGTTTTCGAAAAAAAAAAAAAAAATTGTCTTTGCGAAAAAAAATTTGTAAGCACCCTCTCAGTCCCGTGCGCGTTTTGCGTATCGCGCGATGTTGACATTTCGGGCGGCTTCCTCCAGAAAACTGTTCTGGCTACGGGTCTTGAAATATTCACTGACAAATTAGGCATAGGAAGGATTGACAAAAAGTATTAATCTTTATCTTTATTCAGGTACCCACTTCGCCATCAGGCATTACAGTGGGGGGGGGGAGGGGGAGGGGAGGGGAGAGGAGGGGAGGGGGAGGGGGAGGAACAAACAATATACAGACACACACAAAAAAACTCACACATTCAGCGCGTGAAAAAAGGCGTCATTGGAAGCCATTGAGACAGCGCGGGATGGAAGGGAGTTCTAATCGCGCGCGGTCTCTACAAAAAATGAGTGTCGCAGTACGTCACCTTTAAAAGAAATTTCTCTAATTTTTAAAGCATGGTCGTTCCTACTGGATATCTAAGAAGGCGCTTTCATATATTTATCCTTTTCTATACCGGTTTTACCATAATAAATATCGTGAAAAAATTTGAGACGGAGGTGCTTTCTGCGATCTTTTAATAATTGCCACTTAAGTTTATGTTTCCACTCAGTCACACTTAGTCGCCAATCGTAATTACTTAAAACAAACCTCAAAGCCAGATTTTGTATTTTTTCAAGTTTTTGTATAGAAAAGGCGGTATAAGGGTCCCAGACAACGCAAGCATATTCCAGAATAGAACGAACATGTGAAAAGTAAATTGTTTCCCTGGGTGACTGTGGTACAGTTTTGAAATTGCGACGCACAAAACCTAGCATCCGCAAGGCCTTCGAGGAAATATAGTCAATATGCGCATTCCAACGCAGGTCGGATGTAAAGTATACACCGAGATATTTAAATTCATTTAGGGCTTCTAGGACTTTTCCATTTAGCGAATAGCGAAATTCTGGCGGTAAAAAAACTTCCTTGTAAAAGTGACATGTACAGTTTTTTTAACATTCAAAGACATTTGCCATCCTTGACACCATGATTCAATGCTGTCCAGGTCCTTTTGCAAAATTACACTATCGCCGAGTATTAGGGTAGTTATTTTAAGAAAAACAAAATCGCAAACACGGCACATTGCGCAATAACGCTCTGGATTAAAGAATATTTTTTCTCCGTATTTATAAAAACTAAGGTCTTCAAACTTTGCCAGTGTGTTGCCCTGTGTATAGCTCATTTTTTTCGCTAAATATTGTTGTTCTGGTTAGCTGGAGAAATTTACAAGAATTGCTCACACAGGGGCTTTTAACTAAAAATGCATTATTTTGAAAATCATTTAAAAAAATGCCATCTTTAATTTTCTTTAAACTCTCTGAAATTAACGTTTATAATATGTACTAACACAGTCTGCAAAAACATGATGCAATATTTGTGTGGCTTTTAAGATATAAAGCGAGAAACATGGCCAAATTGACGCTAACGCGGTTGCCATAAATGGGGCGTGCACATACCCGTTCTTCACAATTTCATTATTATTAAAACGTGTAAAAATACTACAGGTTGGTCAGGAAAAGACAAATTGACAGCACAGGGGTGGACGGTAGTTTTGAAGAGAAAATTCCTAATACATTTTCGTACAACCGACCCAAAAATGCCCATGGGCCGGAGCGATCAAGGTGCGCCATCCTGCAACATGCTTCGCGGTGTCTGTTTCAACAGCCCGCGTATAGACCTTTTCTGCTTCTGTCGTTCTCAGTCACGTGGGTTCCGTATCTGGTATGCTGGGCAAAAAAATAATAAAACGTTTGAACCTGGAATATGCGAGAAAATATAGGTGAGGCAAATCAAGAATGTGTGACAATCACGCATTTTTCGTAAACACCTTCCAGCTGCGGGGAGAGATCAAAAAGATGTTTTACCGCATACCAGAAGTGACGATATTCAAGATGGCTGCGCGCTTGTGGAAAAGGTGTATAGCGTCTCCGTCTACGCGACGTAAAGGAAGCAACCAGAACGACTTTGCGAAGAGATGAGCCTATACAACCTTGGCGGTAACATGATAGAGGAAGTAGGGCGCGGCAGAGCCTGAACCTGCGCCGCCTGTGAGCGCCAATAGATCCGCCGCAGTGGAGGGCCGCACAACGCGTAGAAAATAAAAGATACTTAAAAGCAAAAAAATTCCGATTGCCTGAGATTGTATTGGGCGTTTTCAGATAGGATCGAACGACCATGTCCGGTCGACATTTTTTTTATTATTATTTTTAGCAAAGGATATGTTTTACTTGTTGTGCAAGCGCAAAAACATATTCAAACTTTTTCTGCGGAAAATAAAATTTCTCTTGAGGAAAAAAAAAATCACAAAGTTGCTGCCGGTATACGCTCTCGTTTTTGCGACTTTCGTGAAACCGTCTTTTTGGATATTTATTAAAGAAAAACTATTGTCGTCTTAGGTTTAATATTTTTTGTGCAGAGACTACATAAAATAAAAGAAGGTAAACATGTATTTTCGATTGCAAAGCAATTCAGAGCTTTATGGATCCGGATCTTAAAAGACTGGAAATTCAAATTTTTTAAACGATTTGAACGCGTCTGTTCTATATTTGCGTAAATTGTCATTGAAATTGAAAACGTTAACCCTTCTAAAATAAATACACTGAAATTTAGACAGGTTACCGATTTCGCAATCATTGGAAAATCAGTTTAAAATGAAGGCCATCGCAATTTTTCTTCTACTTTTCACAGATCAAGGCTCATAATCTGTCCCATCAGGCCCTTCAAAAATGCTTTGCAATCTTTTTTTGATTTGATTTTACAGGGTTTTAAATATACAGAGTTGACGTAACGGGAGTGGAGAAAGATAGGACGTTGCCATTTTCAAACAAGGGCAAGCAAGGGGTCGAAAAATGTAGGACGTCTGTGAAGAGACTGCACTGTGACAGGAATTCGTGAAAAATTAGAATTCATACAAAAGATTACAGGTGAGTTTGAAGCACAAGTCAACAATTTAAATACAGATTTCTCGGATCAGTGAATTTCGGAGCCTACCCTTCGTGGGGAGGCTGGGCTGCTGACGTTAAAATAGTGATAAGAAAGAACACATGTTTAAAGTGGTACAATTGAAACTAGTTTAATTATTCAAGACCCTGTGCGCACATTCGGAGCTTGTCGCGTGAATTCTTTCTACCGGACGCTGACCTGAGTCGGTCACGGCGCTGTCCTGGCACCCCGAAAAGGAAAATTTTTTTCCCGGTTTGCCTGTTGTGATCACTGTTCGTTTCTTCTCAGTGGCACCGCAAGCTCGCGACCTCGATCTGCTTTTTGCAGCCATAGGAGACTTTACTTTTAAAGATATATCTTTTCTGCGGCTACTGTTCTTGCTAAAAAAGCTGTGGCTGCGAAGTGTCGGACCGCGTACACTGCCACAAGTGACAGGACTGAATTCCACGCACAACGGAAACAGAGTCCCAGTCCTTTGCTTTCATGTCCCTGAACGCCTTGACGTCAGCTTTCGGGAGGTGGATTAGTTTCACGTTCGGCAGTTTAGTGTTCAGTGGGGCAACCATCTCTGACGCCGACTTGTTCACCGACTTGGTGGGCCGTCGGAGGCTGTACAACGTTGTCTGGTGCTTGTCACGACCCCCGATTCAATCACAGGCACTCTTGCCATGTCAAGCTGCGGAAAAAAATACACCTCGCTGACTTGTATTTGTGGCTCTGCAGCTCGTGTAGTTGGTATTTGTTCTTAAAGTGGCTTGTTGCACCGTCACTTACGTAGGTCACATGGGCATGCACAAATTGGATTTCAGGATTCTCCAAACCGTTGTCCTATAAATAAAGTTACAGACAATCTCATTCAATTGCAATTATTTTTCCTTTTTTTATGTATCTTTATTTTCTACGCGTTGTGCGGACCTCCACGGCGGCGGATCTTTTGGCGCTCACAGGAGGCGCAAGTTCAGGCTCTGCCGCGCCCTACTTCCTATAGCCTGTTACCGCCAAGGTTGTAGGCCGATCTGTTTGCAAAGTCGCTCCGGTTGCTTCCTTTACGTCGCGTAGACGGAGGCGCTATACGCCGGCTGTTTAAACAGGCACCGCGAAGCATGTTACAGGGTGGCGCATCTCGATCGCTCCGGCCCGGTTTTACAAACATGTATTAGAAATTTTCTCTTCAAAACTACCGTCCACCTCTGTGCTGTCAACTTGTCTTTTCCTGACCACTCCGTAGCATTTTTACACGTTTCAATAATAATGAAATTGTGAAGAACGGGTATGTGCACGCCCCATTTATGGCAACCACGTTAGCGTCAATTTGGCCATGTTTCTCGATTTATAACTTAAAAGCCACACAAATATTGCATCATGTTTTTGCAGACTCTGTTAGTACATACTAAAAACGTTAATTTCAGAGAGTTTAAAGAAAATTAAAGATGGCCTTTTTTTTTAAAATGATTTTCAAAATAATGCACTTTTAGTTAAATGTCCCTGTGTGAGCAATTCTTGTAAATTTTTCCAGCTAACCAGGACAACAATATTTAACGAAAAGATGAGCTATATACAGGGCAACACACTGGCAAAGTTTGAAGACCTTAGCTTTTATAGATACGGAGAAAAATATTCTTTAATCCAGAGCGTTATTGCGCCATGTGCCATGTTTGCGATTTTGTTTCTCAAAATAACTACCCTAATACTCGGTGATTAATACCTTTTGTCAATCCTTCCTATGCCTAATTTGTTAGTGAGTATTTGAAGACCCGTAGCCAGAGCAGTTTTTTGGGGGAAGCCGCCCGAAATGTCAACATCGCGCGATACGCAAAACGCGCACGAGACTGAGAGGGTGCTTACAAATATTTTTTCGCAAAGACAAAACATTTTTTTCCGAAAACAAGGATTGGTTTTATACCTCTGGGCATAAAGCCAGCAAAATATATTTTTTCCATCAAAATTAAAAATGGTCACCGGACATGGTTGTTCGATCTTATCTGAAAACGCCCAGGAAGAAAAACAAAAGGCTTACCTTCTACGAACTTCGGGGTTTTCACAATGCGCACAGAAGCAACGCTTGCGTAGTTCAAGCGGTCTCCCCACGGCTCAGTGGAACAAACTCGACAAACAGATTGCACTTTCACCACGGGTCCGGTAGCGCGTCTTCTACCCAGACGTAGACTGAACTCTCTAAACGCTGTTTTGATGCCGATTGTGAGAATTCTTAGGCAACTAAGTTTTTAAGAATGAGAAGTCCGCGGCTTCACCTTCGCCCACCCCAGGAAAGGACAACGCAATCAGAAATAGCGTGAACCCGAGTAAGAGGACACTCATATTCTACACAGAGAAAAAGAGACGGACGGAGCGTTAGTAAGGACCTTAGATATTGGCGGTTCTGGTTTGAAACGCCCGGTGTTCTGACTGTTCTGCTTCTGTATTCCGTTCTTTTACTGTATGATCGTATCTACCGGGCTTCACAATAAAGCTGTCTTTGTGAGTTTTGTACTTTTGAAAACCTACGAAGGAAGGGTCAGTGTTGTACGGATTTTCGTCCTTCCGAAGCTTTCTTCGGAAGCATCCACAAGTTGTACAATGTACACAAAATGTGGCGTATCTGAGGGTTGAAAAAGAGGGTGTAACGTGTTTTGTATGTGTGTTAAATCTGTTAAATAAAGGGGCTAAAAATTGTTTTAGTCTTGGCTATTTTAGATAAATATACATGTTCTTTTTTTTTACGGTTTTGGCTATAAGGAGTATTCACTGGGCGCCATATTTGTGGGTACTGTCTGGAGCGCATGCTCAGAACGAGCCCTCATTAATAGGCTGCTAAGACCGGCCATTTTGACGGTGTGGAAGGCACATTGCAAAAGAACCCTGGAAGCTAGCCATCAGCACGCGCTCAGCAGCCGCGCACACAGCTATGGCCGCCAGTGAATACTTCCTATAGACCTTTTCTGTGTACTCTCGTCCCCAGCCACCTAATAGGCGTATCCGGTATGGGCGACTAAAAAATAATCCAACGTTTCAACCTGCAAATAGTAAAAAATAAAGAAGAGGCAAAACGAGAAAGTGTGACGGTTACGCCTATATCCTAAATGCCCTCTATTGGCGTGGCAAAGGCAAAACAATGTTTTCGCCCATACTGGAAGTGACGTCAATTCAAGATGGCGGCGCACTTGCAGAAAAGGTCTATATTTGGGCTATACCTTCCAGCCGTTTTGAGGTTTTTTGGTGGGATCACCTGGCAACACTGAGACCACCCTGGGATCTTGGGCCTCGATAGAGAAAGGGCAGTCCTGAACTACAGTCCAAAGTGTACCCCTATTGTTGGGGGGTCATTTGGCATCGTCTCATATCCAGTTGCAGACAACTTTTACGTCGAACCACCGTACCAGCGAACCCTTTTGAAAGAGAGCTCTAAAAAAGAAAAAAAAGAAAGAAAAGAAATGAACGCATCCTTGTTTTATGTATTCGTTTATTCATAGCTGTCTTTGTGTTTGTTGCGAAGTTTTCCCGCCGTGTATATCGGCAGCTGTACCACCGCCGTAGGAAACCACACGAGTGAAGCCGTTGATGCGAAACTTCCCACGCATGTGGAAGCCGCCGCTCGCGGTGCTCGGGTTGCTCTTCCTCACTCGAGAAGGGAACTCCCGTGTCACTCGGCGTCACTAACCAGCCATCTCAGCAGCCGCCGCCGCCGCCGCCGTTTGCCAAGTCGGGGGTGACGGGGGCCGGCTCGAGAGAGCGAGCGAGACCGGCAGTCCCATCCGTCAATCCATCCATCCTTTCCGATTCCAGCCATCCATCCATTCGTCCAACCACGCATCCGTGCGGGGCGCTCTCGCTGTATTTTCTGCTCCCACGAGGGAGTTGGAAAAAGCGGTGCTTTGGTAGCGCGCGACCGGCGGCGGCCGGAAGGGAAGGAGATAGGCAGTGCTCTCTCTTCTCCCTTCGCATTCCTCGCATCCGGAGGTCCCTCCCTTCCCCCTTTTTGTGTTCTTAGCTCATGAGATGAGAGGAGAAAGATGGGGCGAGGATCTGGTGACTTGGTTCGATACCGTTACCATGGCGACGCCTTTGCATGGTAGCCGGCCGCCGAAACAGGCCGCCCCTCCTCGCACATCCAGGAGAGACTGTCGCTCTCTCTCGTACCGCGTTTTCCCTTTCTTGCTATCGAGAATCAGATTTTATTTTCTCGCTAACTTTGGAATGGGGGGTGGGGGGAGGGGGGTCGGAGTAGAGAGGCAAAGTGAACGGAGGGAGAGAGAAAAAAGAGGGCGATCGGGAGAGGGTCTCTTCTTGAATCGTGGAGCGGGCAGAAACTTCAATCCTCCTCCCCTCCCCAAAGAAGCGCCAGCTTCTTTGGGGAGGGGAGGAGGAAGGGGGGGGGGGTGATGTGAGGAGGACGAGGAGAAGGAGGAAGGAGCAGGAGGGGGGAGGGAACCCCGAAGAGGCGGCGGCGAGTGCTACAGTGTAACTACTTGCGCCCTGGACGAGTTTGCTGCTCCTTTTCTTTTACTGCTCATTTATTGATGCTTTTAAAGTTTGTGTGCGAAACCGGCGGCGGTGCTGTTGCGTCGAGAAAGTTCCGGTTTCACTTCCCAGTTTCGGGCAATTTTCGTTACTTGGGGAGGGGTGGGGGGAGGGGGGGGGGGGGGGCGGCGGTGGCGGAAAAGGAGGGGGGAGGGGGGCAAAGGGAGATTGCCTGGACCCTTTCCGTTCCTGCCGTTCTCTGGCGGATCGTGGTGCATGCAAGGGGCAAGCTGACCTTGAGTGCTCATCACGTGAAGGCGAGAAGGAAGGAGGAGGAATGGCTCTCTCCCTCCATTTCGAGGGCATCGCGCTCTCGAAGGCTTTGTGCGCGGCGTGTTGTTCCTCACCTACCCAAAACGTCCATCATGTCCGACTCGGTGCGCCCAACGCTGAGCGCACTTGTCCAAACGAGCCCCCCACGAGGTGTGGGCACTGCGCGTGCGCAAAAACCGCGTCAAGTGGGGCGTCTGCGCACGCGCCCTGCCAATAGAGTGTATTCATATGACGTCAGACTGTCTTTTAATGTCCAGTCACTACACACAAGCATGGCCGCCGAAGGCAAAAGCGGTTACCCGATTGGCGGGTTTGCTTTGCCGTTTTTATTTTTCTCAAAGCTCACTGCTAGCTTTATCGTTTGGTGGCCATGTTTGTGGGCGATGACTCAGCACGTGAATAGACCCTATAGCAGCGCCACCGGAGTGGCATGGCGTCAGCGCCGCGTGTGACTGTAATAGCTGTGTGTGTGCAGTGCAGGCAACGAGACAAAGGGCGACCACTAAGAAGGCGGGGCGGGAGAGGAGGGCAATGGAGTGCGAAAGGGAGAGCACTAAAAACGCTAGAGAGGAAATTGAGTGTTTCGTGTCAACGTCCTCACACATACAAACAAAATAACAACAAAATAACAACAAAAAAATTAGAGATTGAAGTTAAAAGTGCATACGTATCATACAGCACAGCATTCGTTTCAATAAAGAACAAGCATCCGAACCCGATAACTAATGATAAGGCGCTCCTGATAACAATGCGAAGCACGTAGCCCGTGCACCACATACGTTTCCTGGTAAAGATTACTGTTGCGCAAGCTGCCGCGGCGACGGCAGCTTGCGACGTGGGGAGTGACCTCACTAGCCTTTCATATGTAAAAGAAGAAAGAACCCGCCTCCTTTTCACCTTACGTCCGGACGCAGCGGACGCTACGAGCTATCCTAGCCAATCCCGCTCTGTGGACGTAGCCAGTGATACGCTTTCCGCGCGTCGCTGTGCCCCCTCCCCAAGATCACGTGTCACTCACACGGCCTTGGATGGGCTCCGATGACTCGTAACATCCGCTGCCCTTGGACGTAAAGTGAAACGGAGTATAGCAACTGGTTTTGTTGTTGTTGCAGCACGGCTATGGGTAGTCCACGCAAAGTTCGGACTCCCGAGGAGCAGCGTGAATACGAGGAGCGGCAAAGGGAAAACAAACGGCAATAGCGGCGGTATTTGGTAGAGTGGAGTTTTTCTCCTCCTTCGCGGCAGTGCTTTCCCCTTTTTCCCTTCGCATGGGGATGCCTTCGCATGTACTGCCCGCAAATAATGACTGGAACCGCTAAACAAGCTATGCTCTAGGACGAAGCACATTCCGCAGCGCCGTGTATGTCGGTTCGGGTACCTGGGTAGGTACCCTACATGGAAGAGGTGTCCAAGCATGGCCCACGTCCTGCGATACCCGGTAAACCCACCCACGGTCAATCTGCTCGTATATAGAAAAGGTTCGCTGCAGTGCAGACATGATGAACATGTACTCGCAAGGAACTGTGAGTTTCTGGTCCCAAGATGTGAGACAATTCTGAAACTGGTCCACTCTTTTTAGGCTCGCTTTCTAAGCTTATTATCTAATTGACTATATCATTCATCTTCAGAACTGATCGAATCTTTCCCATAGTTAGTTGTTCGTAATCATTAGTATTATTTATTCTTTTTGAAATTTATTGTAAGTCTCGTAATCAACATTAAAAAAAAAATATCGAATCGTTAATCTTTCAATTCTATGTCTTTTAAATTTATAAGGACGACGTCTCATCTTTGAAGTTTCAAACCTCGCTCACTGCTGCGTCTTTAGAGAAGAAATGGAACTAGTGTACGCCTTCCTCTCACTGCCTCGATCTAAATAAAACCGCCCACCTACATTCTTTCTTTAAAATAATGATGGCTAGCTCGTCTCAGAAAGTCAAATTCAGCCATAACCGACGTCCCGCGTATAGTCTCACAGTGCGACGGAAATATGCGCAAACAACCTGGATGTTATCACGCCACAAATGTTGCTAGGCTAGGTGGCGCGAGCAACCGTCGGATACGAAGGATTAAACCGCAATCATCCATCCATCTATCCAGATGCGACGCGTTGTCGAAATCGTGGTTCGCGAAGGATCGCGACGGAGCTACGGTGGCAGGAACGCGTGTCCGACGGGTGTGTTTTAGCGTCCTATTGTGCCCATGCATCCGAAGGGGTCCCGAAGTGACAACAAATGAAGTCGGAAATGCCTGAGCGTTATGCTGTCGGATGTCGCGATCCTGGTGGTCCGTCGTAGAAGTTCCGTCAAAAAGCGCGAGCAGACGTCTGCTACATCCGCCGCCAGGATCGCGCCCGGCGACAGCAGTATAAGGCCCCTTACAGCAGTACAATTCTATGACGTCATCAGGCGGAAATGGAAGGACCACTTCTTTGGACATACCAGTCTAGACGCGTTCCGGGCGCACCATCATGCTCCACTGGCAGGATCTCTCTCTCTCTCTCTCTCTCTCTCTCTCTCTCTCTCTTTTCTAGCTGTTCCGCTTGTCCTTCAGTGGCCTGTTGAAAAAAAAAAAAAAAAAAACTTATCACGTGACCAGCTTGTGAAATCCGTTGTGCACAGTCGAACGAATACTACGACGAGGAAAACAAAGGCAAAGGATGTGAGTATTGCTGCGAATGCGCGTAAATTAAACGTGAAAAAGTAAAACAACAACAAAAGAACGGTAAGAATTTAGCGACCACGATCAAAAATGATGGAAAGTATCATCGGCCGTTCGCTAATGTGGTAATGGGCTCATGCACGCGTGTAATTAGTTTCATGAGCGAGCAAGTTTTTCGAGTCCGGTCGTTACAGTCGCCCCTGACCAGCTGGTTAGAAATGAAATCCGGGCAGATACTCCATCAACCGGGTAGGGCGTGGCCCCGGCAAGGCGGACAGTGGTACCGTTCAATCGCGTTGATACGGTCTCTGGTAATAGGAGTACCCCGCTGTAGAGACAACAATTTCCGGGACATAGTCGACAAATGTGCAGGGTGTAAAGACTAATATAACTTAGTGAATGTTTTTTTTCTTCTTTTTATTGCAAAAACAATCTACTAGCTTATTGATGAACACCCATTCTCCGCTCCAGTGTAGCCCTAGTGGTACTAACCAGATGCTAACGGTTCAGGACTAACGGTCACCTTATTCAGAAGACGATTTTCTGAAATAATCAGTGGGAAAATGTCGGCCGATGGACCTCTAGAATACGTGGAGCCGAATAGCGCCGGTTACTGAAAACGGACGAAAACGGGCCCCGATTTTCCCATTGAAGTTTTCAGAAAATCACTTATAACCTTTGACTGAGATAACGGTTAGTGCTGAAACTTTGGCATCTGGTTTGGACCGCTAGCGCTACATTTGGGCACATAATGAGCGTTGGGCGATGCGTAGTTTATTGTTGCAGTAAAAAAGAGACAAATATACAGGGTGTTTTTTTTTTAAGCTTAACAGATTTTTTTTTTTTCTAAAACCATGCGGTCTGTGCAGGTGAGCTATACGGCCAGGGGGACATATTATAGGAGGCTAATCGTAACGATCAGTCGTCTAATTAGTTAAAAATCGTTAATGAACTTTTTAATTAATCAAAATAGACATATAGTTCCAATTAGAAACTTGCTCAGCGTCATCGAAAACCACTAAATCAGTAATTTTCAGAAAGACTTTGAGCGCGTGAGAAGCGTGGTAGTGCACTAAAGTTAGCACTCGTGGAGCACGTACAAAGCTAGCGGTTGCGATAAGGCGCCCGCGCAATTTTTCCGTCGCTTATCTAGCCCCAGCCTTGTACCTGCTCCACGAGCGGTAACTTTCGTGCACTACTACGCTTCTCACACGTTCAAAGTCTTTCTGAAAATTACTGATTTAGTGGTTTTCGATGACGCTGAGCAAGTTTCTAATTGGAACTATATGTCTATTTTCATTAATTAAAAAGTTAATTAACGAATTTTAACTAATTAGCCGACTGATCGTTACGATTGGCCCCCTATACTATGTCCCCCTGGGCGTATAACTCACCTGCGCAGACCGCATTAACCTAGCTTTCATAGTTTGTTTTTAAAAATTCTGTTAAGCTTAAAAAAAACAAAAAAAACACCCTGTATATATACTATATGTATGGGTGATTCCATCTCAAATCGTGCAGGCAAAAAGGGTATAATTTTTAATTTCGCTGAAAGAATATATGTTATGGCGTCGTTTCCAAAAACGCAGCAGCCGCAAACCGCAAGGTCGTCAGATTTTTTGTTCTCGACTTACGAATTTTAAAATAGGCCGCCGCGGAAAGCAGTGTTTTTCACATCCGTCGTGGGTCGGATGTTTCGCTGGATCTCCCGCCGTGGATTTTGAGTCCATATTACATTAACTTTTTTCAATCACTCTGTGAGTACAGTTAAAAGGTTCTAATGCCATAAAATAATTTTAGGCGCTTTGCTTTTTTTCTGTAAAAATGACGAAAACGCCCCCTCGGTTAATTGTTGACGAACTTCGACAATTAAATACTGGCGATCTACTTGGGTTACGTCGATACTTTTTATGTCTATGGAGACCCAAAACACGCTCCTTATATATATTACAAAATGACTCAGCTGTATGAAATATCCTTTGTGGTACGTTTACGTTAATTTCATGCTAAACCCCAAAAGTATAAATTTTGAAATCGATTTTCTAAAAAAAAAAAAAAAAAACATTTTTTATTATTTTTTTATTTTTTGCTAAAGTGTAGATATGATAGTTGTCTACTCGAAAAGTAAGTCGAGAAAGTGTGTATTTTGTTTGTATGTTCTATATTTAAGCCTCAATATTGGAAAAAAAGACGTCTTCGTTTTGCAAGACCTAAGTCAGACATAAGCGACCCGTGCGTTTCTTTAAATTGTGAATAAGTTTTCTTGAATTTTTGTCTGCGTTTTGTAATCAATTATAAACGCAATTTGTGGTATTGTATAGTTATTTATGTTTTGATAAAAGCGGGAAAGTACGAGCAACATATAAAATCAAATCAGCAGGCCTAGTAGACCTTCAATATCGAAGAGGCACATGCGTTGTATTGTTTCGATTTATAAAACTTTCACTGTAAACTAGCATGACTAGCTATTAGCTGTCATATTACTAAGACATAGAAAGTCACCACATCATTGACATATTTTATACAATTCTTTCCGAAACCAAACGCTAGGGTTTGTTCACCGCACATCGCCTTTCGCTTCCGTAATACACAAAAGTGAAGACACAGAAACGGTCCGAAACACACGGAGAGATTGTCACGGAGGGGGGTAGGGAATAAAAATAAATGAATAAGAATAAAATTACCCAACAAAAAAAAAAAAAATAAAAGATTTAGGTTCGAGTGGTGGCAAGGTGATAGGTCCGTCCACGCCTGGTGGAGAGTCAGACAAAGAAGTCGACGACACGTAAAGGTAAACAAAAAAAAAAAAAAATAATAATCAAGACGGAAAAATTCAGCCGCACACGGCAAGAACAAAACCAACTCCTCCGGGCAGTCCCTAAACGGGACACAACCAAATGCATGCGAACACGCTCTCAATAGCACCGTCAGGCCGCTACGCCATGACGAAATAAACCCAACAATTAAACAATGCTAACAAACAGTTAATAAGAAAACATTCAAAAAAAAAAAAAAAAAAAACGTTCAGCAGAACCGCACCCGAGAAACAAAGTTCAGCGGGGCGAAGAAACACACACGAAATAAAAAGGAGTCTTAACTGACCGACGCCGAGTCCAGTCCCACGACTCTGAAGCCTGGCAGGATGACGGCGTCCAGATGATGCTCGAATCTATTCTTCACTCTCTTCCGCACAGCCACGACGGCTCTGGGGAACAGTGGCTGTGCGGAACAAAGTGAAGAATAGATTCGACCAGCGATGGCGCGAGAAGGTAACCGAGACGTAACATGCCTCGAGCTTCATGTCGGGAGAGGGGCTTTCGAGGTATAGTTGCTGTAGTTACTCAAACTTTCTCTTCTTTTCATCTCGGGAGAAGACCACTCTTCACAAACAGTTAAGCAGGCAGACTTCGACCCAACTAGTCTCCGGGCTTTGCTGTTTCCAAAAGAGATAACCCTTCGGTGCTATCGGATCCCCGCGGAGAGTGATAGAAAACGGCCATTTCAAGGATAGTGCGCTCGAAGCTTGGGCAAATACGCGGTATCGTTTCACGCGTGCACGGATGGCTGGTTTCAAAATTTCCCCACATCCCTAACGGAACCGGTTCATCTTCGTGTGTGCGTCTGCGGGATTGTTGCCCCCGCGCCGCCGGTTTTAGCGCCCACGCGGCGTTGTTTTGGGCCGGCAGAACTGTTGTTGACCGTCGATATTGTAAGGCCGTGGTGTCCTCATCCTCCCAGGCAACAGCTCCTTTGCTTTCCCTTCTGCAACTCTGACTGACTGACTCCTCCTGGGTGGCCGTCACTGTTCGCCGCGTCTACGACACATTCGTACCATTTCACTCCTCGTGACACAGGGTGCGCTGCTCGCTTTACTGTCACGGACCGTCCTATCTAACACAACAAGAGCGAAAGGTCGTGGTCATCTGCTGGTTCCGAAATGGCGGGACGTTCATATAGGCCAATGAGGGCCCCGAATCAATACGACGTCTGCCGATTTCTACACATTAAAAATTTACAACGCCTGCTGGTCTGTTAAGAAGTGTTGCTTTCTCTTTTGAACTCCTCCAATGTAGCTTTCTGCCTATAATAAAATTTAAATGATCAATAAATATAACAGAGTGAAACTATTGTATTTCATTTTTATGTAGGAACGTTGAAAAAAGGCAAAAATATTTCCAAGTTTGTGAATACGCGCAAATGAAAAGTCCATTTCGAGCCCTAAAATCACGTTTTTGTACGATATTTATGCTTAAATATAGAACATACAAACAAAAATACACACTTTCTCGAATTGCTTTTCGAGTAGACAACTACATTTAGACATCTACATTTTAACAAAAAATAAAAAAAATAAATAAAAAACGCTTTTTTTTTTTTCAGAAAATCGATTTCAGAATTGGTACCTCTTGGTTTTAGCATAACATTAACGTAAACGTACCGCAAAGGGAATTTTATACAGCCTGAGTGGTCTTAAAATATATATAAAGAGCGTGTTTTGGGCTCTGCATAGATATAAAAAGTATCGACGTAACCCAAGTAGATCGAAAGTATTTAATTGTCAAAGTTCATCACCAATTAACCGAGGGGGCGTTTTTGACATTTTTACAGAAAAAGGCAAAGCGCCTAAAATTATTTTATGGCATTAGAGCCTTTTAACTGTACTCACAGAGTGCTTGAAAAAAGTTAATGTAATATGGACTCAAAATCCACGGCGGGAGATCGAGCGAAACATTCGACCCACGACGGATGTGAAAAACACTGCTTTCCGCCGCGGTGCATCGACACACGATCACGTGCATCGACGCACCTTGCGCTACTTTTGAAAGATGAAGGAGCTTTATGCTCTGTTTCACACTTAGCGTACAACGCTGTCAAAGGTGCTGGTGCGAGCATGAGTCTTGATATCGTTGATCATTTGCACGTGTGCTCGCGCGAACGAAACCATAGACAAAGCCACGCGCTCGCTCCAGTAGCTTTGACAGCGTTGCGTAGTAAGTATGAAACGGAGTATTGGCGACGTGCGCGATCGAAAGCGTCGCTGTGGTCGCCCTTCCACGATTGGCCGAATGCTGACTATCACGTCAGCAAAGGATTTCTCATCGACGGAAATAAGAGGAATGGAATAACTTCAATTTCGACTGTGTTGGTAGTTTTGCTTTAAGAGCGCATTGATTTCAAGCTTCCACCATGCTCCTTACAAACACTATTAGGTTGAAGTCACCGGGACCTGTGTGCTTCATATTAAGCGAGGCTACCAGTTCAAGGAGAAGGCATGACACGCGACATTCGAGACACGAATGTTTCGGTGATTTAAAATTGGGCAGTGTGAACCAGCCTTTAATCTTCGCTCATCGCTATTAGCGGCGAGATGTTTTGGTGGCGCCCTCCTGTGGTTCCCCCTTGTGACGTCATTACCTTGCAAACAACAAGTTCGATGGTGTTTGTTATTAGCATGGTGGAAGCTTGAAATCATTGCGCTCTCAAAGGAACACTTCCAACACCGTCAAAATTAAAGTTCTTTCATTCCTCTTATTTCCGTCGATGATAAATTCCCTTTCCGACGTCATAGTCAGCGTTCGGCCAAT
The DNA here is from genome assembly GCA_013358835.2 of Ixodes persulcatus. NCBI lineage: Eukaryota > Metazoa > Arthropoda > Arachnida > Ixodida > Ixodidae > Ixodes > Ixodes persulcatus. The sequence continues at coordinate 487,711 of JABSTQ010009388.1, read as the reverse complement.
CGTGGAAGGCCGACCACAGCGACGCTTTCGGTCGCGCACGGGGCAGCGGCTGAGCGACCGAGCACGCGTGCTCTGCGGCACGGGTAGTTCACGCGACTCTCTCGCGCGACTCGTGCAAGCGTTAAAAAAAAAAAAAAAAAAAAAAAAACAATCGGGCGCGATTTTGCATATGCGCCTCGCAGATGGCGGCGCGGGTGTCTGCATGCACATTTGCGTCTATCAAACCCCTACCCGCAGGAATTCGCTTCTTACGCACCCGACATCGTCATGCGGCAAGAGCCCGTCGATGTTTCTTCAGCTGTAGTTTCAGTTCTACAGAAATTTATGCAGCATAATATACCTATGCGCCGACTTTTTTCAATTTTTTTATTGCGTTTTGCATTTGAAAGTAGCAAGAGTTCGTTGAGGCAATGCGAAGTACTAATGGGGCCTCACGGCCCCCTTTCAGTTCTCTTGTAACTCCGCTGGTAAGAGTCGTGGTAGCAAGAAGTTGGTACTCCGCTCCAGTCTGTATTACCCTGGAGGGAATAAAGGGAGGCGTTTCTTTCGGCTATCCCACGCCATTTGAAGCCCCGCCGATGTCGTTAGCGTCTCTCGCCGGGGGAGGGGGGGGGGGGGGGGGGATCTCGGAATCAGCGCGAGCACGCCTTTTTAGTTCTTGCTTTGCACGTAGGCATTGCATGCGGCACTGCATGTGCCTAGATTTCCGAGTGTCTCAGTCTGCTCGATCTCGTTTGCAACACGAGCTGCGAGGAGGAAGTGTGTACCGTCTGCACTTGTCTCCGTCTGTCCGCACGCTTTCCTCCTCGCCTCGCTATACAGCCCGGCGCATGCGCACAAGTTGCGACCAATCTCCACAGGAGGCGTCCGCCATTAAAACGCTCCCCATGGTTTGAAGATGGGCCCTCTCTTCCGTATAGGCTCTTTATACTTCATTGCAGCCTGCAGGGAACTCCGAAAATCCGTTGCTCGCGGCACGGCTTTGGGGCGCGCTAATTGCCGAATTATTTAGCCAGTCTTCTCGTTAACGGGGCCGTTATAATTACGCGGTTCGAGACAAAAGAGGAAAAAGAAAATTTATGCGAAACCTGGGCAGTTGTTGTACAATTTTTATTGCCTATTATATGCGTGACTTTCGAAGAGACTAAACGGACACTGGGAACATCTTAATCGCCGCTCTTGACATTCGCGGAGAAAGTAAAGGAGCTAAGCGTAATATTTCGCGTTTTTTTTTTTTTTTTTTTATTTATTGCGCGTTGTCTTCCGGCTTCCAAGCTCGACACTCGTTCACCGATCGATACCCGCACACACACCTCAAGTAAGTGTAATAATCTGTTCGTATACGAATGCAGCGAAGCGCGTGCCGCATCTCTATCCAGCGTAAATTCAAAACAATTTTTTTTCTCTTTGCGTTTTGCACGAATTGCGGGGTTCCATCCTCAAGGGGCGCATTCAGCTTTGCAGCGAATATTGCGAGTGCGGTGGGAGGGAGGATTTCTTTCGCAATGGCGTTATCTGAAAAGCTGGAACGAGGTTTCCGCTCTTCTTTTCTTCGAGTAGGCACGAAAACAACTTAGACGGTAACATGGTGCCGGTTCAGGAGCGCGGAAATGTTCTTCGGCGTCTATAGTGGCGCAGTCGCAAACAAGTGCTTGTGTGTATACAAAGTTTGTTTTCTTTTTTACTTTTGTTTGTTTGTTGTTGGGAATCCGGCACTCTCATTTGAAACTTTTAACGGGAAGAAGCGCCGTTGATCTCGCTCGCTTTCAGGTTGGCGGAGGCCCGTAATATTTTATCGAAGCCGCGTTACCTTGAGCTCTGTAGCGTGCAACTGTCGCGTGACTTATACCTCTCGCGGACGGGCGCCCAAACTACCGTTTGCGCCAAATGACATTCGGTGTAAATGTCATTTAGTCAGTGCCACACGGCAACTCAAATGGTATGTGTGCTAACTAGGATACTTTTATCCCGAAATGCCATTTTAGTGGCCGTGTGCCCAAAACTGTCTGCACGTGTGTGCAGACAGTTTTTCTATGACCAATCTGACGGGACCGTCATGCAAGGAAGAACCCCTGCCTTTATTTAGTCCTTTCAGATTTAGTATCACGAAACTAACATTCAAATATGCCCGCGCTTTTAAAATGCCGTGTCGTCAGGGGAAGGCAGGCTTGCAGGTGGAGTGGGCAGTCTAAAGGCGGACTATGCCGAGCCTTTGTTTCGTACTGCTGCGCGGGTGCTTGAGCGAACGTCTGACGCATCCATTTTACAGATTACAAGCAGTTTCTACTTGTAATCAGCTGGGAACAAAGTATTCAGTCCAGAGAGTGAACCCCTGACGTCACTTTTTCGTTTTGCCAGTAGACTTTCACTTCGAAAAACACGGTGGGGACCAAAACTGTAAATTCAGTAACCTTGCGAAAAAAAAAAAAAAATGACCGCATCTCCACGTGGTGAATGATGTTGATTGGGGCGAAGCTCTGGTGGTGCTGATGATACGGATTTTATTGTTCATAGGTAGTGTTGATGGCGCTGATTTTTTTTTTATTGCTCTAGGTAGTGCTCAGTTCCGGGTTGCGTTTCGACTTCATTATTACTGCTTTATGGTCGGTGAAATGCAGAGCCATGCATGCAAAGTTTAACGCGATTATATACGTATTGACCGCAGCGCCCTCTCCTGTATAGACGTTGAGCGGCTACATGCAACGTTTCATCCATGACATCCCCAGCTCTTGTGTTACTACCACATCTCAGAGCCCCCTACTCGTCCCGCAGTCGTGGCCGAGTGGTTAAGGCGATGGACTAGAAATCCATTGGGGTCTCCCCGCACAGGTTCGAATCCTGTCGACCGCGCAAACATTTTTTTTTTTTTTTTTTTGTGAACAGGAACGCCGGACGGACGGATGGACAAGGCTAGACCCTAAGGCTCCTTAGGGCCCTAAAAATCTTTTTTTGTCGGCTTGTATTTTTTAGTTATATTTGTTGTTATGCTTACCAAATTTTCAGGCAAATCGGCGAATATGAAGAAAAGCCGCAGTACCCTTTTAAAGGAGCGATGCAACGATATTCAATTGGAATGTTTGTCACTTTACACGAGCTTACTGGCACTAGTGGGACTCAAGGATACTCGCACGCAACGCCACTGGCCAAGAAACTCCTTTGATGCGGTGTAATTTCAAGGACAAAAGCGATCATTTTCATTCAATCTCTCCTTTGCAAAATTTGATGACGTAACGTGGGGAGCGCAGTACACCCATATGACGATATTTGAATGCTGTTCATAGATTGGACCCGAGCATTGCATGGGCACTCGATTTGGGCTCGTGATAATTACTAGCTCGAGAAGCATTCGGGTAGTGGCCCGTGTCCAATCGCTGCAACGACGACAATAGCCGAGCCATAACAATGTCTGGAACTCATCGCGTGTCCCGTGCTTTGCCAACCCCAGCGCGTGGCTATGATCAACATTGGCGGCATATAATCGACTCCAGATCACGTGGCCGCTTGTTCTGGCTGCGAGTTGAGGGGGTGAACGCTGCTCGTTTTTCTTTAATTTTCTTCTGGGACTTTTGTTGCGTTGAGTGAAAAACGAACCCGTGTTTCATAGGTCGTTAACGTCAGGGATCCGTTGTAAGCGGTATTTGCGCAAAGTACAAAAATTGTTGCATCGCCCCTTTAGTGTACTTTGTATTCGCGTTCGCGTTCATGTATTGGCCAGATGTGTGCATAATTTCCTTCCTCCCCAGTTACGGCGTTCATTTAATTGGCTAGCAAGTCGCACGTATACCTGGTAGTGTAATTGAATTACAACTCTACAGAGTGTGTCGGCCATCGGAGGGAGACGCCTGCTGCAGTGGACACTTTCCGTGCAGGGCGCCGGCATCCCGACGGATGTCCGTCGTGATGCACTCGGCTGGGCTGATGTGGCGACGACCGGTTTCCCGCTCTCCGGGAGAGGCCCCGAGGGCGAGCCATTTGCGTTTTAATCGAAGGGATCGATAAATGTCTCCCTGAATGGTTAGGGCGCATCGATCAGACCAAGGATCGCCAGACGGGAGACGGCTCGCAGTGTGCCGCTGTTCTCCTCCCTCTCTTACCGGTTAGCGAATCCGGAGAAACCGTTCTGCTTATCGTGCTTCGTTAGGAAGCCGCCGATCACCCCGTAACGACGAACACGGGCAGGGAGGTTAGTGTTTGGACGGCCTCTGGATTTTAGTACCGCCGTGCACGGTACAGCGCGATTACGCTGCGCTGGTTTCTCCAGCTCGTGTCCTTCGCACGCACGTCTGACGAAGGTATTCAGTTCCTGCACGTATATCGCAAATGCGTTTTCGTTGAAAGTGTATTTGGAATTCGCGCCATTCACGCACTTTCGCCGAAAGTTAAAAACCCGTCCAAAGGAAGCGTTTCGAAAATGCTTCCCTCGCTTTATATCTTTCTAAAAACAGTCGATTTAGTGGTTTTTGAGGACGCTCAGTAAGTTTCTAGTTGGAACCATATGTCTATTGTCACTAATTACAAGGTTAATTAGCGAATTCTGCTTAGTTAGCCGACTGATCGTTACGATTAACCCCCTATCCTATGTACCCCTGGCCGTATAACTCACCTTCACAAACCGCATAAGTTTCACGTTCTTTTTTTAAACAAATCTGTAAAGCTTAAAAAAACCATATATATATATATATATATATATATATATATATATATTGTTTCTGTATGTTCCAAATTTCGTGTGGTTCTCGTTTATTTATTTATTTACTTTTCTGGTTGGTTTTAATTTTTTCTGAAAGATTAAGATACTGTGCCAATGGAGCTGTCGACGTCTGCTTTTCAGTGCACTCGCATTTCTGAGTTACGACTATAAACATCCTCCACACCGCGGCGAGCGTGCACACAGCGACAGCAAGCAGTTGGAAGAGTGGCCTGATCCAAAACCTAAGACAAGAAGAAATGAATTAACGGACGAGACGTTATTTTATTTCTCCTTGACTCGGGGTTTACGTTTTGATGTTTCCTTACCAGCTCGCCTGCGCTCCTCGAGTACGTATGTCGTGCGGTCGTTTACGTTCTTCGCTAGGCTTGTCGTACATTTATCTGTCGCCGCTACGAACGGCGTAATTTCGTGACACGAATTCGCCGTAAAAGTGTCACGTGTGCGTGTGTCTGATGTGGGCGTGCGCGAGGGTGCAGCGGCGTCATGACTAAGACCCGTCCCCCCGAACTAAGCCTCTCGTGTGCCGCGCTCCGTAGCAGCGAGAAAACGGCCATTGGCGTGACGCGTGTCGTCTCGGTGGTCTCGTGTCGTGGCGGCGACCCGGCCGCTACGTGTGGCCTACTTTGCGAGTAGGGCGATGCGCTTCGGACTTGCATCGTGCGAGGGCTGCCTCCCTCTCGCTCGGTCCTCCCCGGTGCGTGGCCCGTTGGGAAGACCTAGGGAGCCTCCGAACGCACTCTCGGTACGAAAACTCCCTATACACGAACACAGCTCTGTTATGCCACCACCGTCATTGCTGATCTTTTCTCGTATTGCCAGATGCCGAGCCAGTGAAGCGGGCGTGGACGAGCTTCCACAAAGGACAATGCTGGGGAGGAGGACAGAGTAAAATCTTAAATGGCGCTAACCTGTCCTGCTGTGCTCACGATGAAGTCAAGTAAACGTAATAAAAGGAAACAAAGATTAAAGGTCAATTATGCAGCGCCCATGCACATCTGCAAAGCGTCGGATAGAAACTAAGAGAGGAGGAGGAGCCGATGCTCTCCTGGAATGAGAGGGAGTAGACGCAAAGCTAACTGCCTTTGTCTCTACTCACTCTTCGAACGCGTTCGTAAAAGTGAGACGAAGGCAGCTAGCTTTGCGTTAACTCATTAATCACTCCAAGAGAGGTCGGCTCTCTGGCGTCCCAATCTCCTCCTCTTATGCCTCGGTTTCTACCCGCATATACCACATATACTCCGTTTTCACCTTATAATGGACCGCAGCGGACGCTACGAGCCATCCGGAGTCAATCCAGCGCTGTAAACGTGTCACGTGACTACTGTCGCTGCGCCCCTCCCAATGTCCACGTGACATACGTGCCTTGCACGTGACGTCATCGCACGATGCCGGTGGCCCTTCCTACTCAATGGGACTTTTCGAAGTCCCATTGAGCAGCATTGGGCGCGTTCAGTAGCGGCCCCGGAGTCAAGGAGTCACTGACTCCTTCCACTGGACGGCCAAAAGTCACTTCCGGTGCACGTAACCCCGGGGCTTTGGAGTAAAGCTCCGAAGCACCGAGTCTGGAGACGGTGTACGTAGAGTCAAAGGAGCTAAAGATGACGTCATTTCCTGACTGGTGACGATTTCCGGTGAGAAAATCCAAAGAGCTCTGACTCGAGTCACTCCGCTACTGAACGCGCCCATTGGCGGTCGTCAAAATTTCTTGGCCACGAAGCGTGTGATTGGTTCCGAGTCCTCGCCGAAAGCTGACGCAGCACTCGTTTTCGTCACGAGCTGAGCAGTTCGCGCCGAACACTGACGCAGCCCTCGTGGCCAATGCACGCTCAAAGTGCTTGCCCAATCAATGGCGAACTCGGAGATTTGGCGCAGCAGCTGCTAGGGGGCACTTCTGAAAAGGGTCTTTTAAGCGGTGCGAAATGCGCGCTGAAGAATGCTCGGCAGCAATCTTACCGCAATGGCTGCTGATGTGACGTCAGTGGAAACCGTTTCTTGGCTCGACTTCGATCAACGTTACTACATCGAATTCAGTTGACAAGCATCCTAGAACGCCAGGCGCCTTCTTGCTACATATATCAGCACGCCCAGTGGACAGAAGGTGCGGAATCGGTGGAACGTTGGATGCAGATTACACGCGGTGCAAAGAAATTCTATAATAGTTTTTATGTTAAACATAAAGTTCGCGCAAAAGTTGGCGCAAAAAAAAAAAAGTCGTTCGAAAACGGACTTTCTTTGTTGCCCATGGAGGCGTTCGCGCCAGTGGCGAACGCTATCCGCCCGCACCTGTTCGCGTGCAGCAACAGAGAAGGACAGACTTCGAACGCCGCTCTTTCGTGGAGCTTGTCAACGATCTAAGGACGTTCTCCAATGGCCCGTGGCGTCTTGGCGATAGTCGTCCCGTCAGCGCGCGCAACGGAAGCGTGTTTGCAGTGTTGCGAGGTGGGTCATTGTAGAGGACTAAGAGAAGCTACCTACTTGATTGCGCATGTTGGACTGCTTAACCGGCGCTCTCTGCTCGCTACGGAGGGGGGCTGCCGTCGCCGCCTTGATCGATCATGTGGTCCGCGAGCGGCACCACAAAGCGACCGGGTTCCCCCGGCCGACCTGCGCGGGCTGACTCCTTTGTTCGACGCCAAGTTGTCTTTGAACAAGGAACTATGCGCCGCTTAGCTGCCCCCGTTTGCTGCCGCGTTGTGATTGATAAAGAACGCTGCGCCTGGCCATTACTCGCAGCAGGCTCCCGATGACCCGCATCCGCGGACTTGGTAATCGAACCGCATCCAGACATTTTATCCGCGTCTACGCGTAACTCGTGGAAAGAACTCCCTTGCCCCGCCGCGCGCTCGAACCGGAGAAACGGCAGGAGGCAAAGTTTCGGGGACATAGAACTAATTTTATTAGTAAAGCGATCCCCGCGTATTAATTAATCGTGAAAATGTATTTTAATGGGAGCGTACCTACGTTATTTGTTTATGAATGGTCCAACTGTGCTCTCGGTACACGTACAGTGCGTGACACTGTTTGGATCAAATTCTGCTAGGTCGTATCGTATATACGCGGGCAGAGCTAATCCGTCGGCCGCGTCCTTTGGTAGCGGATCCGTGACGTGCCCACGGGGACCCGCTTCCAAGAAAAGACGTCTCCTATATTCCCTTCCCGGGCGTCGTAAACAACCCGACGTGCTCGGTCCCGATGTCGCGCGAAAAGTCGGCAGTGGGCGGCAAGCGGCGTGGGAGGCCCCTGACGTCAGGCCGATCGTTACGCCTACCCTTCGCATGCGAGAAGAAGAAACTGCGACGGGAGCGGTGTAGCACGAGTAGGAAGGAGGCGGTGCGCGCGCAGTGGCGGCGCCGTGAAGCCACGGGCGGGACGTTCTTGGGATGACTGTGATGAGAGCAGAAGTATCCCTACTCGAGACGTCAAAGGCCGATCACTCAGCCGGCGCTATATACGGTCCCATGGAGCCAATCGACCAGCGCCAAAAGTACATCGTCACGGCGCCTTTGTGCTATCACCGGATCGACCAATCACGCACAGTGAATGTGCGGCGAACCTTTTCTTTTGTGTGCGTGCTTTATTGTTTTAGTTGGTCATTGGCTACGTGCGCGACCAAAAGCGTCGTTGTGATCGGCCTTCCACGATTGGATATAAGGGTCAGACTCTCGACAAAAACCCAAATCCGAATTTGAAGTTTTCGCGCGATCTCCGCCAGTACAGTGACGTCAAAGATTGAGTCGTCCTGCAACTCGAGTTTCTCTCACGCCTGAGAACCGTCCCGACCCGAAGTGTCGCGTTCGCCCGTGTCCCGAAATCAACCGCTCTCCCCCGTGCGTGCCGCCTCTCGCTGTGAGCAGACGACGCTCCACTTTCGAGTTTCAAGTTCTTTTAGGGCCCTTCGGCGATCTCAAATTCTTTGAAACGGTGTGAGGTCGAAGAGAACGCGTAGTGGACTTTTGTGAGCGACGTGAGGAGCCACGTTGCCCCGGTTCTGCATGAAAGGATGCGCCAGCGGAGTCACAACCGAAACTACGATAGAGACGCCAAGGTCCAAACCCAGTTGTTTTGACCGTTTGACGTTTTTCTTTACAAAGTCTGATAGGTCGTTGGTCAGCTAAAAAAGACCAGTTCGTAGATTCCCCGACTCACCGATCATCCTGTGCTACATGTGTCGAGCGCCGCCATGTTTTCCGAGGGAGGATAAAAAGTCAGGGGGCGACATCAGACCGCACTCCGATTTTCGGTATTCAAAAAGAAGGGCCGTAGTGCGTTCGCAAATGCGTAAAAAAAATACGAATGATGTTGTTAAATATTATAGAAATATCTCTTACAAAGCTTTTAAATTTCACAATCGATTTCGTCATAAATAAAAACAAGAGGAGGTGAGAAGGTGAAGAAAATAGCAAAAATAAAGTACAACAAAACGCGCGCGCTTGATTTATTCTTTTTTATTTTGCGTTGTGGTATAAGTTTGCGTCTCTATGGGTACAACTGCCGTCGTTTTAGAAAAAAAAAGTAAGACGTTTACAATTCCCTGAAATGCCGTATTATACTTCGTCTCACCTTAGTATGGACTATTGTTAGGCGCGCGTGCTAAAAGCGCGAGCTAGTCGCTTTGAATGAAGCCGCGGCGGCTGCACGAGCGCTCGTGCAGCAACTGCTCTACTCAAGGCAGTCAAGGCTGGCCGCTCGCGCTAGCACATCCTTCGCGGTTAGTCCATGCTAGGGTGAGACGAAGTATAGAGCGCAGCTCTTGAGGAGGGGAAGGGGAGGGTACTAAGGGGAGGGTATGCCCCTCCTCCTCATTCGTACCCTCTCCTCCTCCCGTCCTCATCCTGCTCCTCTCTGGAGGTATTCCGATTTTGCGATATACCGTGCTAAACAGTCTGAGAAGGATATATATATATATATATATATATATATATATATATATATATATATATATATATATATATATATATATATAGATTCTGGTATTCTCGCTCCCCGCTTGTCCGGGGAAAAGAAATATAGTTCTCACATCTGGAAGCTACACTCTAAGTTTTGCCGGTGCGAGGAAACAGGACAGCAGGACCAAGGCGGGAGAACGAGACTGCGTTAGAGTTAACATTTCGACGGAGCACGTGATACTCTCGATGTCATCCTACTAGCTCGCGGCTCTGTCGAAGACTGCTCGGCGTTTTTTATTTCCTCACCATTAGTCTTGAGCGGGCTCCCCTGAGATGGCAGAGCAAAACAGCGAGTGCACGTCGCTTTGAGGCAATGGGATGTTTTCCTGCATGACTGGTATGAAGTTCTTTGTCTTGCACGAAATATTTTGTGAGTGCCACAGGCGAGAGATACAGAGCTACCACGAGCAAGCCGGTTTCAACCCTGGCAGCACACACTTTACCAACTTCGTCTGACGTGCCACAGAGATCGATGGGTACAGCACAGACCCGTACCCATGTAGATGGCCACTTGGATAACGAGTACACCACGTACGTTTTCATACGTGCCTCTGTGATTTATGAATGGTGATATCACTTGCCTGCACAACGGGTAGCTGGCATCTCCCCTCCTCCTCTCCTCCTCCCCCTCCCCTCCCTTCCCCCTCCCTCCTCATCTCGTCTCTTGACCCTAGTCGAAACGTCACTCTTGATTCTAGTCACCCTCGTGACGTCACGTGTGACGTTATTATGGGAAACGTCCCATAATGCAACGCGCAGGTCACACCTGACGTTATGTGTTATGGCATCTCCCCTCCTCCTCCTCCTCTCCTCCTCCCCCTCCCCTCCCTTCCCCCTCCCTCCTCATCTCGTCTCTTGACCCTAGTCGAAACGTCACTCTTGATTCTAGTGACCCTCGTGACGTCACGTGTGACGTTATTATGGGAAACGTCCAATAATGCAACGCGCTGCTCACCGTGACATCACATGTGACGTCATTATGGGAGACGTCCCATAATGCAACGCGCGGTTACGCCGACAGCGACGCCACTCAGGCCGGAAACGGGCGCCTAAGAGCTGCGCTCTAAAAGTTAGTGTTCTCTTAAGGCTCAGACTGCGGTGGTAGCTACGTGCCCGCCGGACCAATGAGCCGCCTCCTTTTCGTCACTTGACCCGGCTCTTTGCGCGTATGGGCAAGAGCGTGATGACGTGGCGAAAGAAAGACGTACGGCTTGTTCAAGGAGGCTTCCATCCCAGTCTCAGCTGAGGGGTGACCGCACTTTTTACGCCACTCGCTACTAAGAATTTTGCTCGTGACGTCGGGGATAGGAGCCACAAGAGGGCGCCACCGAAATATCTCGTCGCCAATAGCGAACGCACAAAAGCGCCGAGCGCCGTGGCGATGCACTTTTTTTCGAAATTCGACCAAGTTCGATTTATGAACGGTGCCACCCGGTTTTGCCCCTAAAATTTGCGAATTTTCGGGAAAGCGAATTGTTTATGAAATATATATTTATTTGTTACATAAAAGCGAAATATGTATTATTTTTGTTGTTGTTTATTATAAATGCGAAACATTATACCCAGTACATATTGCGCTTTTCCTCCACCAGGTAGCGTCAACTCATTCTCACTTTTCGCGCGTTCACACAAAATGTCGAACCTGGTCGAAGTCGAACCTTGGCAGATTCGCATCGTCCCGTTGTCATCTAGGCGGTCAGTTCATCGTGATAACACGCAGCGTGACTGAGAGAGCACAAAAAACGCAACAAGAAATTATCGTTTGAAAGGAGGGTTAGGTTTTGGAATTGTCCGCGATCCATGGAGAAATTAATTATTTATGGAAAGAAGGCTTGCGGCGTTGTTCGCCAACATACTTGCGGATTTGTGAGCTTTGATTTACGGGAGACGGCTTAGGTTTTCTGCTTTCCTGTCTGCAAAAACACGCCTCTTTTTTTAATTTTTTATCTTTTAGGTGTGATGAGGGTTGTGTAGAGCCACTAAGCTACGCCACAGACACTTCCGCCATCTTATAGTGCTACGTATTATGGTTACCAGTTTTCTGAACCTTTCCCTTCGTTCAAGTGCTACAATCAGACCCACTCAGCAAAGGTTGAGGTCGCGCGCTAAAGACCAGCGCACAGCCGAGGGCGAGTGACCTGCTCCTTTCAAAGGCGTATCTGATGGTGAATTCCTCTCACAGATTTGAAGCGCTCCAAAAGTGCCTATTTTGGAGCGCGCATCTTCCTTTGGCAGATCCGGCTCGCATTGGTCATCTTCCGCTCGTAGATTTGTGGCAGCGCCCGCCCCTCGGAGCGCCCCCGTTGAACTTTCGATCCGTGGAATTTGACGGAGCTTGGCGGAAGCCGACAGAGGCGCGCTGCGTCATTTCCTTTCCCTCGGCGATGCGCATGCGCGGCGCGCGGTCGCCGGATCAGCCGTCGAGTTGGATTTGTTCGAGCGCGCCGGTTGTTTATGCGGGATCGTGACGCCTCGAAAGCTCCCACCTCGCGTGGATCAAAGGCGGCGGGACTGGAGCGTGGCACATCCGCGATCCCACGAGAGGAAGAATGAGAAACGGAACGGACAGAAAATCCCAAGAAAGCAGACGCAGGGTTAGGCTTAGGCCTTTTTACACTGCATGCCGCCGGCGTTTTCTCGCAGTAAAGCAAGAACAAACTAGGCAACTACCGTGCAAGTGATGGTTTGCTACCTCTTTGACTTCATTTCATTCTTCCATGCAATCTGAGCTCCACCGATGGCGATCGATGTGCGTGCCCCGCCGCTCCGAGGCGGCCGAAAGGTGTGTGACGGTGGCGAACGCGGATGTCTTCCTCGCAATTTGTGAGACATAGGCTCCGCGGTACGGATAATGCGCCCGGCCCGTGTCAAGTCTTGTTTGTGCAGCTGAACAGTGTCAAGTGAGTGGTCGTCGGAAAGCACAGTCGGCTGAGGCGTTGGTCGGCTCGTCTAATTTGAGCAGCCGCCATTTTGAACGGCAGACCGTCTCCGGCGGGTCGTTCTAAAAATGCGAGTCCATTTTCCTCCCTTCGATTTGGAGCGGGCACCACGGAGCGGATTTTTGCCTCGCGGATTTCGGAAAGTGCTCCAAATCTACCAGAGGTGTTCACCATAAGGCCGGGGTCACACTGCTGCTTATCACGCGAGTCACCGCGAGATAACTGCTTCGAATGCCGCATGGCAATGAGTTCAGGCTAGGAGAAACTTGGAACGCGGCATTCGAACCACAGATATTGCGGTGACTCGTGTTTGCAGACTGTCTTTTGTATGTATGAGCAGTGCGACCTTAAAGGGATTGTCCGGTCAAATTTTGTATTCGAGAAAACAATTGAATATCATTGTTATTGCCTCGAGACGCATCGTACGTGGAATATCTGAATTTTATATGCCCCTCTGCATGAGTAATTGAATTTATACTGCTCCAATCGCATTATAGCGTAGAGGCTGCTTTCTTTGGCAACATTGGAGCTCTGACGTTACACAATACAAAGCGAGCATTTCTGTCTCGTCGTTTACGTGCGAGTGAACGCCTCAACGTGCTTCGTTTTTGTTGTTATGCTCAACTCGTTTCGGGGTTGGGTGAGATTTTTGTTGCGCGGTTGGGTGCCAGAACCACCGGGCAGCACATGCGAGCCAAGACATGACGTTCCACACTTTTCCGCGAGACGTGCAGTGACGAGCAAAATGGATAGTCGCCGTGCGTAGGGACTGGGTTCCCGTCAAAATCTAGATCCCGCTTATGCAGCAATCATCTCACAGTAGAGAGCTACGAGCTGAGCTCTAAGCGGAGAGAAGGCTCGTATCGTAAGCTGAGGTGTGATGCTGTGCCAATGATATTAAACTACGTCCATCCACTCCTCGCCCAAATCGGATCAATCAATTTGATTATGCAGCGAAACCGAAGCCAACAGCTAGACCACCTGGAAACGAGATGTATTTAGCACGCGTGGAGCCAAATTCTGTTTGACCCGCATGTGAAAATAGAGCGTGGCTACGATTCACCAAGCTCGTCCAAGTCAAGTGACGACATGCATTTGAACGATTCACTGTTAGCCTTCGACCCGCGGACATCGCCTCCGACGGAACAACCCGCAGCCTCATCACCGATCCAGTGGATCCGCCGAAATGTGTATCCAGATGCCGCTTCGTGTACCAGTTGCCGCTTCAGAAGCGAAATCTGCATCCTTTGCTTTGCAAGCGCTCCTATAGGAGCGCAGTTGTGTTGCGCGAAACGGCATACGTTTGCTCGAAGCTTATGACTGTTTTCGACTCTCGAGTAATATCCTGCTAAAAGGAGTGACTTTTTTTTGCACACGCTCTGGAACTGCATCAAAAGAACCGTATTTCAGTAGGGTACAGGGCCTAGGAGACTATATAATTCGAAACGAAATACAAGACATCCGTCGACCAACTCTTGTTATCCCAACCATCCGACAAACCTTTGCGTTTTGTGACGTCACGCAGCAGCTACGGATGTCAGCCATTGACACTGGCGAAATTCGGGGTGCAGTTTCGTACATACGCTCATGAAAGGTTTAATTAATAACGGGAGATCATATATAAAAATAAAAATGACGTTTGTCTTCATAAAGGCTCCCTCGACGTGACGAGCGCAGAAACTTAAGTACTTCCGGTTTCGACCGGACAATCCCTTTCAGGGAGAAGTACACGTGGAGCATGGTTGGCGCTTTCGTTAATTGTTTTAACTCGAGGGAGTTCTTCGAAAGCGGACCATGCAGCGCGGCGTGGCCGGAATCGTCCACGTATGGGCTTGTGCCGTTTTCATTTTCGAGGCTGTTCCGGCAATCACTGCGCCGTCCTGTGCTCTCTTGGCGTGGCCAAGGGCCAGTAAAAATAGCCGTGGTTGCTGCCGTGAACGAACGCGCGTCTGCGTGGCCGCATAAGTTCACAACACGAGCTGCTTTCGGTGCGAGTCACTATAAAAAAAAAAAAAAAAGTATCAAGAGGATTATTTGTCTGTTCGCGTCACATGACATTTGTTTACGTGCCAGCGGTTCGTGGGCGCCGCCATCTTGATGCTTCGAATCACGGGAGCCCCGTTTATGCGCCCTTTGTGAGCAGAAGTTACGGTGATCATCGTGGTTGTTCTGTCGGAGCTGTTTTTGCAAGCAGGGCGACGGAAAGCACGGTTTGCATCTTTTCGTCAGGCACGTCGACGGTAAAAGCTGGTGACAGCCGGCTTCTTCAATATCTCCCAAGTGTCGCTACTCTAAAGCGTAGCTTTTTTAGTGGCCCGGGTTCTTCCGGTGTTTATTTATAAGAGAAATTGGCGGATATTTTTTATGTTTATTTGTTTTTACAATATAGGTTATTTCGGTGATCTGTTTCAGATGGACTCTAAAAACGGCGATTATCGGTGACAAGATTCTCACGAAAAACTAAGAGTTGAAGTTTAAGAGGGAATGATTTAGGCAAAAACAGTCCTATTTGAATCGAACATTTCCAGAAATCGGTGTTTTTCGGTTTTAATCAATCGGAGGATTATTTATCTCGGGTTCTTGAAAGACCACCATGATTTTATCGGAGTTTTCGGTTTTCACCGATCTTGAAGTTTTGACAACGACATGTTTATCGGTGTTTTTCGGTTAAAACCGGAAAATCTACGGTCGCGACGCCTCCCGCTTATGGAAGAATTAGTTGGTCGTCCGACCTTCGGCTCCCGCGGCCTTCCGTTTGGCTCGCGTGTGGTGAGCCCATTGATCGCAGTTCCCCTGAACCCTGACTTTTCGTCGAGTGCCGTTCCCTGGCGGGTCGATCCCACGCGCTGCTATTTCTGCCGCTTCCGGCTCTCCTTTCGCGTTTACCATTACGCTCCCTGGCCAAGTGAACTGCTCCTCGGAGGCCTTTCGGGTTGGCCGGTGGCGGTGACATCCACTCGTGTTTGTTAGTTAATTACACACTGGAGCGAACTTGGTCAACGACAGAATAGGAACGAGAAGGAGGGCTTTTAGTTGTCCTCTCTTTCACGCGAGCTTTCTGCTTTAGTTTGGAAGATACGCAGATTTGAGGTCTATTCACACGGTGGACCCAGGACAAGTTTCTACGAAATTGGTGACGTCACCTTTCCAGCTGTAGGAAATCCGCCATGTTTCAGGCGCGAAAGAAACATGCAAAACTCGAGAGCTGCATGGTCCGCGGACCACAGGAACGTGTCTGGGGACAAGTCCGCGGACCTGTGGAATGTTGTGTATCACGTGCGCAGACGTCATGAAATAGGTCCGCTGACCCGTCGTACCACGGTTAGAGATTTGAAACCCGTTCTCGCTTTTTTTCTCTCCGGCGAGGTCCGTGTCAGGTCCGCGAACTCGGCTAACTTGGACAAAAACAATGTTTTTTTATGCCTACAATTTTTAGCAAATAATCGTATAACTGTTAAAAAAAAAAAAAAAAAAAAAACGTGCTGTGTGTATGGTTACACCTCCTGAAATTAGTCCGCCTCAACCCGCGACTTGTCTTTCAGCTGTAGATGAGCAATTTAGCTAGTGTAGTGCAACCGCTAGCCTGTGCCATACCTGCCAACTCTTCCGAATTTTTCGTAAAAGGTACGAATTGGGACTAATTTTACGATTTTACGAATCTTGCTTCAAATTTTACGGAAAAAAAAACTTCAATAAAAATTTTTTTTTTTACATTTTTTTTAAATAAAACATTGCTGGCGGTACTTTGCACCGCCACAAGAGGACGATAAGTACCGTCCACGGCAGCGTCGTGGTTTTTACTATCCGTCTATCCGTTGGCCACGGATCCGAAACCAATCCAAAGCCCAAAGCCTTTGTTCGTGTGTTTGGCGGCGCACGTTGGTTCGGCCGGTTCGGCGTGTTCAGACGTGGTTGGGCCTGTTTCGGCCAGTTTCGAGGCAAGCAGTGCGGCGTCTGTGTGTGTTTGTTGCACGTGTAATCGTAGCATTCCCCTAGTCGCGGTGGCTTCTCGGCGCAGTGGCGAACTCCAAACCTCAAAAGGGGTACTTTCAGGTGTTCCTGTAGTCCTACACGTCGGTATTCGCGTGCTTCGTGCCGTCCAAAAAGGAAGAGAAGTTTGCATTCTGTAGCACGTGCACGTGTGATGTAAGCGTTTCGCACGGTGGCAAGGCTGACATTAAGCTGCAAATCACTTCGCGTTCCAGATTAAGCTGGTAATTGCGTCTCCGGTTCGTCTTTAGAGGGGCCATGAAACGATTGCTCTGCTTTCACTAAATACTACTTAGAATCACCCCCTAACGTTAATAACCGAATAAAGTTGCCTTATTTTTTTTTTTTTTGTTTCTAGTGAATGGCAGTTCGACAGAAAAATTCGAGAAATATGAGCATCGTTCATCCCATCAATTCGGAGCCAGAATAAGCGGCCACGTGACCTGGTGCTTATCCTATGCCTCCAACGTTAATCATAGCCACGCGCTGGGATTGGAAAAGTGGAAAACGCCTGCTGAGCTCTAGGCATTGTTAGAGTTCGGCTATTCTCATCACCGCAGTGGTTGGACACGAGCCACTATCCGAGTGTCCGCCGAGGCATCGATTGTTACGAGCCGAAGCCGAGTGCTCACGCAGTTCTCGTGTCCAATCCATGAGCCGCGCTCGCCTGTCGTCGGTCAGTCGGGTGGTTTCGATCCCAGTATAACGTAATCAAGCTTTGCGAAGGCAAGACTGAAAGAAATAGTCCCATTTTATCCTCGCAATTTCACCGCGACAAAAAAAAGCTTGTGAATCAGTGGTGGTCTGTGCAACTATATGCTTGGGCAAGACTGGACCAGTTTGGCAGTGCTCGTATTTAGTCTCCGTAAATCGATGTCAGTCGTTCGACTTTTACTGGAGTTACCTATTCTATTACTTTCGATCATTAGGGTTCATTCATCCACATATTTTCAATGATCAGCTCTCTTAGAGACCGCCTAAGATGATGAAAATAACTTGAATTCGGTAACACTTCGGCGTCTCGTAAACCTCGAGCGTGGGCGCGCAGCCGAAGCACGATGGAAGGCAACGAGCGCGTGCTGGAAACTAAGCCACCCGCAAATTAGGAAGAAAAAAAAAATAAAACACGTAACACTAGGTTATCGCTGTAAACAGACTGCGTCATCATATGATGTACCCCAAAAATGCTTTTGATTTTTTTTTTTGTGTGTGTGTCAGGGGACGTTTTAATTGTTTTCATAAGGAAAATGAATGAAGTAGAAACATTTAGACTGGAAAATTATATTCACTGATCAGTTCAAAGATGTAATGTAATAAATATTTATTTATTTATTCATTACGGGATCGAGGGCCCTTACCGCCGCTAGTTCGGCTCATTGGGAATTCCCGCATCGTCTGCGCTCAAGGAACTCAAAACGGCATACTCCCCGGGACTGAGTGCACTTTAAAACGAAGATTAGATCTCGGCAGGCACTGGAGTACTCTGTGGAACTCTATCCATTGGCACCTCTGTCAGAACCAAATTTTCTTCGGTAAAAATTCCTGATCGGCGACAAACTGCAAAAAAACAATATATATATATAATTTTTTTTTGTAAAGATTTCAGCATTTAGCACAGACACCTTGAACAGTTCTAAGGTATGAGAGTGAATTGCTTTAACTTCAAGTGACTGTTCTAGCGGAACAGAAACTTCAATCAAAACTCAGTCTTCCAGTTACACTGAAACCTCGAGCCGAACTGGGACATTAGCCGAATGGAGAAGAAAACCGAGACTTTCAGCCGAACTGAATCTTTCGACCAAATTGAAAATTCATTTTGTATCATATCTTTTATTCAAACAGACACAAACAAATGTACAGTTGTCTGGCGGCTGTCGCAAGCTGAGCTGAGGATTCAGTCAAATTGACATGGTCAGGCGAACTGGAACTTCTAGCCCAATCGAGGCTTCAGCGAAATCGAGATCGCAGCCGAAGTAATCTTGTCTGAAGTCGCTCTCTTGTGCCAAGTGACAGAGAGGCTCTGGCCACGTCCCCAGCGCGTTCGAACTTCGAAGGGCGTGGACGGTTCGCATTGCACGGCAGTCGACATGACGACATGTGCGTGTGTGCTTGGGCCTTGGTCGCGCGACCAGTTGACGAGGTCTTCCTCCACCCGCCAATGGTGCGTGCGTCAACCGAACTGCCACCGCACGTGATATGCCGCTCCAGCCCTTCGTCGGGTTTTCCGTTCCGCGCTGATAAAGAGCCTGTTCACGGGGCGCCATGGGGGCTTCGTTCTCGCCGAACTAATCAGAGTTGCTTGCGTTTTATCGCCTGACACGTACCTCTCTCTGCGCCGATACTGTGCGCAGAAAGTTTCATCACGCGGCAGAAGACCGACGGTTGACCTGTCCAATGAGCTCGTAGCTCATTGGACAAGCTTTCATTTCGGGTATGGGCCAGCAAAATGACGACGACGAGCTCCCATTTCGGGTATGGGCCAGCAAAATGGCGGGCGGGAAAGGAACACAGAGGGGAAAAGAAAAATCTACATACCTTGATTCTGCACGTTGACGCAGCGTACCGGTGCGGCTCTGCGGTGCGCGTTGAACGTGCGCAGTGGGGATCGTTGGCCGAGTGGGCTAACGCGTCTCAGCTCGGAGCGTGGAGCTGAAAGCTTGCGCTGAAGAACCTCCTGGGTTCGATCCCCATCTCCTGCCCGTTTCGATCTGAATGAGTTTTGTACCGGCACGCGTTCGTGTAATCACTACTGCGTGGTGCACGTTACAGACCCCAGGTTGGTGGTTGTACTGCACTGGCTAAATTTCTCATCTACAGCTGAGAGACAGGTCACCCTTGGAGGCGTACTATATCAAGACTGTATAAACATACAAGCGACACAATTTTTGAACGTACGCCAGCCTTTGAATGAGCTTCCCCACTATATGGTACTAAACTATAGCCCGTTTCAATTTACGGTGGACTGCGGAGGACGCCACGAAGCCTCTAAGCCAATCAAATGGTTTGGGAGCGTCACGTGACTTGCGGAAGGAGCGCGGGTCACGTGATGCGTTCACAGCATTCGAGTCACTGATCTCAATGACAATTGCTGGATCGCGCTTCCCCGCTTGTTCGCTGCAGCGCGAGTGAAGCCACCGGACTTCACTCGCTTGGGATACGATTTGCGGTTTTGCTAGCCTTGTGCTGCGGTTTTCCAGCGTGCTGTAGACACGTTTTCTACTCGTTCGTCGTCATTCGCCGAAGACGTTTTTTAAGACTCTGTGTATTGTTGAGACTTGCCGTTGTGAACACGTGGAAAATTTCACGAAAGCGCAGTGTCGCAGGAAAAAGGCACAACTCGTCGAAAGCAAGGGTCTGGCGGCGTGTTCAAAGCTTCCTTGGCACGCCGAAGTGCCGTGTCTCTGCAGGCAATCAGTTCGTCGAACGACGTTTCATGGACAAATCGTTTCGTCGACACTGCGATGTTTCATCGACGGATCGTTTCGTGGAAATGAGTACCCGCTCGTTTCATCGACAGATGTTGCGACGTTTCGTCGACAGCTCGCTCTGCCAGCTCTGCCAGCTGCACCTCCTTGCGGCCTCTGCGCCTGCGCGGCGCGCGCCCTTCTGCTGAATGGATAGACGCGGTCGTGGATGAATGGATGAATGCATGAAAGATGGCCGACTGGGTCAAGTAGTGCGAACCAGTGCGCAGCCATCTTGCCTCACCGACTTAAACTATCTCAATTTCTTTTTTTCAGCTTATTTTTTCTTTTCTTTTTTTTTTTTCTTTCTTTTTAGGCCACCGATCGCACCGATGTCGGAACTTACGATTTGTATGGTTTCACTCGTGTCTTCGCCCGAACCTTTGGGGAAGCGTTGTCAAAGGAGGAAAGTTTTGTTTTCGACCACTGTCTTTTCTCGAATTAGATTTTTGAAAAGAATAAACAATTAAAGGGGCACTCACGCGTTTTTTGGGGAACCTACTTTTCGGTGCGATGGCGTTAAGGAAGTGTCAGTGAATGAGTATCTTCAGTTCTAGAAGGCAGAACCGCCTATTAATCACGCAAGAATAAAATACGTGCGGACTCTTTTCTGTACTTGCGAGGACCAATGAAATTTTCGTATGTTTGAAAATTTTGGCGGCCTTTCTTTCCCCGCTGCGTTGGAAACAACCGCAGCGACAGACCAATCACAGGTCGAAGAGAGTGGTTGCGCGCGTTGCATGCCGGTCGTGGGCCGGCTCCTTCATATGCGAACATGGCGTCGGTGGTGATCGTTGGCGTGGTCGGCGTGGTGGAAGCTCATCGTTCCGCGTAAAAGCGCTATCTTTGACTGTGAATTTTCGTCGTGTGTCGCTATGATAACCCAGCACGTACTAGAAGGGAAGATCCACCTACTCGTGCGGCGATCTCGTGGCGGCACTCTCAAGACAGCAGAAACGCCCGTGCCGTCGTGTTTGTTTACTTCGACTACAGTGGTGCTTTCTAAGCATTTGTGTCCTCGAACATCGCCCGGATTTCTCATTTGGCGCATTTCATGCGTGTGCTCAAGTTCAAGGTATTACTGGCGCGTACCGTATAAAAGATGCGAATTTTCATGCGTTTTCATCACTGGAGAAAAGTGATTAGTGTTAGCAATCCTGAACGCTCGCAACGTCTATCTGATCACGAAATCATATTTCTACGTTGCTATATCGCTGCTAAGATTACATCGTCTTTTATAATCGTAGAAAAGGCGTGTGGCGATATTTGTACTATTGGCAAAGTCGTGTATTAGAGTCGTGATCGTCCAAGACGGCTTACTGAATCTTTTTCTTTCATCCACTGTACCCTGCAAGCCTATCATGAAAAAAAAAAATAAAGCTTTAGGCTATAGAAAACTGTATGTCTATATTCTGTTACGGCATTGAGTGGCAGTGCGTCCCCTTTTTAGAGGCGCCGCTGAAACAGCTGACGACCCGCTGCGCTTGTTGCAGTGGATGCTGGTGTGTGTACGCGCGCCGCAGAGCGGTCGTTCCGGTTGCAACGGACGCAGTCTTAGGTATACGCGCTCGTTGCATATGTCTGAACCAGCCTCCTCCCGAGGCGAAAGTCAACGTGGCGACATCGTTTGACATCACGTACCAGAGGTTACGCTGCGATGCCAAACGTTAGTTTGGTTAAGACTTGCCCCAACCGCAAATCGAAGAACGCCCGAAAAGGCCTGCGTTTCGTCGTCCTCGGAACCCGAACACGACTCCGAAGCGCTGCTATCGTCCACATCGCACGTCGGAGTGGCGTCATAGGAAATCATCCCCAGGTCGGCTGTCCGCCGAAGAATTTCAACCTCTAACGGCGCCAGGTCCTCGAGCGTAGAGAACTGCGCCATGATCGAAGCTCGAATGAAAAAAAAGGTTCGGCCGGTGTGGCTCCCTCAAGATCACTGCGCGACGGCGGAACGTCGTCCAATGCCACTGGTCCGAGATCCTTTTGATAAGCGTGCGAGGACCAATGAGAGTGGTTTCGTTTTCGGATGGATCCGAGGTTTGGCGGCCTTCAATTACATTTTTATTAAAGAAATAATCACCGTATGACTATATTTTTTTTTGGTTTTTAAGGATACTTAGGGCGTCTAGATTCAGTTGTCATCATCAAAACACGAACTCAAAAACCACTTGAGTGCCCCTTTAACACTAGGACAACATAACCACATGAAAGATGTGGTTGTGTTGTCCCAATGTTAATTGTTTATTCTTTCTTCATCCATCACTTGAACCAACACGCCCTACTACCAAGCAGATTCTTAAAACATTCAACGATATGCGCTGCTCTTGAGGGCTACGCTTTCGGCAGCATACGTGATCGAGGTGTCTGTACGTCATCGAATGCAACCCTTCGCGGGCTGGCCGCCGGCACTCCGACTGTTTCGGCGAAGTGGCAGGGTTTCCAGAGCAAGTGCATCTTACCGCGCGTCGCGTCTTTTGGTAGAATCCTCAAGAGCCACCTGAACATAGCATAAAAAATAGTCGACACGTCAAAACACTGAAGCTCTAAAAAAAAAAACAAAAAAAAAAACAACAACAACAACGAGGCCTGTTTGCGGTGCACAGAGCCATTCTATCGTTCAAAATGGCATAAAATCGGTTTTTAAGCTAATTGGCATCAGGTCTCAGCCGCTTGCAATAAACTTTGGAGGAGACTGAGCATTCGGTTACGCGTTTTACTTTTACGGTGATAAAGTACGGTTCTTTTTTCCTCCAAACACCGGGTATTCAACGCACTGTACTTAGCAGACCGCATACGATTTTTCGACTTTAGCATATTTAGCTTCTGGATATTAAATAACACAATAGTTCTCATATGTTATGTCTGCACTGACATTTTGCATGCACATAAACCAATATGTGACCAAAGAACATTAGATTTGGAAGCCGCATTTTTGTGCAAAGAGCTCGGTCACGAACTTGCCCTGGTATCTGTCTGCTAACATCGATAACAAAAAACAAAAAAAAAAAGACAATTGAATGTCGCGTATGAGGACCAGTCGGCTGCTGCCGACAGATCTCGTCTAGTGGTAGTACCGCCTCCAAGGCCTTGCATGTGGCGGCTGCTCAAGAGAAGCTATATAAAATGCATGAAGTTACACATTTGATATCAACTATGGTTTACTTTGTGTAGTGAGACAAAGCATTGCAATATAGCGTTTTCTAGGTTCTTGCAGGCACCGTGCTCGCGGGAGTGCGAGTGTCATTGTTTTTCGTGATTTTGTTTTTTGTTTCTATTTGACAATGTTTACAGCCCCCTTCTTATGTAATGTCATTTTCAAACAGCCCTTAAACCTTAAACGACGAAACGAGTGCCACTAAACAGTTGTTTCGCGTATAAGTCGCAGTAGCCAGTAAAACACTGCATCACTTTTCCTTTTGAATAATTGAAGGTAATGTACATGTTTAATATAAATTCAACTATTAGGGTGGTAATGTATCAATAAAAGACTGCACACTGTATTTTTGTTTAAAAATAACCAATAGGAAAAACAAAAATCAGTGTCCACGCTCTTTTCCGCAACCCACCATTGGATCGAAGTTCTGTTTTGCGCCTACGCATATTTTTCTTCACCAATTTTCTTCTTCCAGTAACTTTCAGTTCCATAAACGGGCATCGGAACTTCCAAATATGCGAATAGGCAGCGCGCGAAGTCCTGTGCGCTCTTGCGTATTTCACGTGACACGGATGAGAGCGAGAGGGTAGCTGGTAGCGCAGTTGCTCTCCTAGGAGAGCAACTGCGCTAGGCATCGTCTTTGTCATCTGTTACAACCGCTTGAACCTTGAGTTTCCGGCATTCCTTTCGGAGCCGCGAAGAGAAAAGAAAAAGAAAAAAAAAACGTTTGTCGACGAAACGTTTCAGGGAAGTGCTGTCCACGAAACGATTTTCGACGAAACGTCACAGTGTCGACGAAAGGTGTGTCCATGAAACGTGTGTCCACGAAAAGTTGTCCACGAAACGTAATTCCACGAAACGAGTTTCGACGAAATGATAGGGACCCCGTGAAGCCGTATGTGCCTCTGGATCAGCGTCTTACTTTACTCTGACGTCTGTATACTTGCGGCCTTCGCGGTTTAGGAACGAGCTTAATCCAGCGTTCACTAGCGACGGAAGATGGGGGTAAGGTACGTCTTTTTTTCGTCCTTAGACGATTTACACAATACCGTGCACAACAGCTCCTCATCACTGATCAGTGCTGGTGAGCGCGGCTCGCCTAATTGTAATTGGTCAACAGGTTGCACACGACCATATCGGCCGCGCTTCAAAGAATATCATTCTCGCCGTCTTGTACTTTTGCTTTCGAAAACCCTCCTTGCTCCACAGCATTGGCCTATTCGTGCTCCCACGTAATCCATTAGAGTAGATTTGGAACATAGCCATGGTTAATAGTACATAAGAACACGTACAGATCTCCCCCCTTTTATTGATAGCAACTCACCGGAACAGCTGGACGATCCAGAACTCCTTGGCCGATATACGAGGGGCGTTCATAAAGTTCGTATTATCGGCACAAAAAATTGAATAAAACGAAACAAAACAGGCATCAACATGAACGCGGGTCCCTCTAGTTTCCGCACAGTATAAACATCGCATGCTATAGCAGCTCGAAACGTCGCTAGGGAGTCGAAACAAAAATGGCACCGCCCGTCGGTGCCAAGCACATGCAGTGATCCTTTTTTTTTTTTTTTCATTTGAAGGGAAGCAATGCCAAGGATATTCATTCCAATCTGGGAGCGTTGGTTGGGGACAACGCCCCAGAATTTATGGCACTGGTTAAATGGTGCAGATGCTTCCAGTCTGGCCAAATAAGGGGAAAGCATCTCAAGGACGGCGACCAAGTGATTGCTGAAGTGGAGCGATTCCTGAACACTCAAAACGAGGAGTTCTACAACAATGGCCTCCGGCATGCGGTGCATCGCTGGAAAAAGTGGGTAACTTTTGGTGGCGAACGTTTAGAGAATGTCTCAACTCCTACTCGAGTTTGATTGCTGAATCTCTATTCATGACAATAATACGAACATTATGAACGCCCCTCGTATATATATATATATATATATATATATATATATATATATAAAATGATCTAAAGGCATCTACGCGCGACACACGTTCAGAACTTTGGTGCGGCGTCAATTCTTGACCGGTATCCAAGCGTGCGAAGGCACAAAGATGCATCACTCGGCGTGCCAAGGAAGCTTTGATCACGCCGCGGGACCGGCGACACTTGTTTTCGACGAGTTGTACCTTTTGATACGGCTTCACGCACATTGCACTCGCAAAACACATCCACACGGCGTCGATTCTTGGTCAGTATCCAAGCGCGCGAAGGCACAGAGACACGGCACTTCGGCGTGCCAAGGAAGCTTTGAACACGCCGCCAGACTTGCTTTCGACGAGTTGTGCCTCTTTCCTGCGACACTGCGCTTTCGTAAAATTTTCCACGTGTTCACAACGGCAAGTCTCAACAATACACAGAGTCTTAAAAAACTTCTTCGGCGAATGACGACGAACGAGTAGAAAACGTGTTTACAGCACGCTGGAAAACCGCAGCAAAAAGCTGGCAAAACCGCAAATCGTATCCCAAGCGAGTGAAGTCCGGTGGCTTCACTTGCGGGAGCGGGAAGCGCGATCCAGCAATTGTCATTGAGATCAGTGGTTCGAGTGGTATGGATGGCTCGCAACGTCCCCTGCGGTCCATCGAAAGCTGAAACGGGGTTTTTGTCGTTTCCATGGAAGTCCCCCCGGGTCCATCCAACGGTCCTTACCCTTTACGATCGAGCGAACGGCGGCGCGTCCGCCAAGCGAAAGGGAGAGCGGAGTGAAGCCGACACCGGCGAAGCTTGGCAGCCATCTGCGGCTTCCCCGCTCCAACCGGTTTCC
This sequence comes from Ixodes persulcatus, assembly GCA_013358835.2. Lineage (NCBI taxonomy): Eukaryota > Metazoa > Arthropoda > Arachnida > Ixodida > Ixodidae > Ixodes > Ixodes persulcatus. The sequence goes on along the minus strand of JABSTQ010009388.1, from coordinate 461,738 downwards.
GGGCGCGCGATTTGGGCGATTCCGGCGAACGCCGCAGCTGCGAGCCACCGTCGCAGCTGCGATGGAAGGCGCCGACGCGGCGCCGACGCGGCGCCGATTCCGTCTAAAAAAAGACTCTGAGGAGAGGGGGGAGACCAATCCTCGTCGAGGACGGACAAATCACGTGATCGCGCTCTGCCGCAACGCGGAAAAATCTTGCCTGCTGCTCTCGGCGCCCGGTCGCAGCGTTTCGCGGCTTCTGTCGGGTGTGCTCGGGGGCTTCCATATTGGTCCGCGCAATTCGTGGAATGTTGGGTTTCTTTCAGAAATCGATCTGCTCGTGGTTCTGTGTCGGTCTCGTCGATACTGTCTGTGCTGCATCGCAGTTTTGGTGCTTGTAACAAACGTCCGTTTCTTTTTTTATTTATTTAACGCAGTTTTTTTATTGGTTTTGCGATGTCAACGCGCGCCGGCTTCAACGGACGGCTCATCGCCGAAGTGCAGAAGCGACCGGCGCTCTGGAACATGTGGGTCGGCGACTTCCGGGACACGGACGTTAGGGAAGCCCTCTGGGAAGAAGTGGTGGCTGCTCTCGCGCCTGACAGGTGCACCGGTACGTACCGACATTCTCAATCGTGAATACTTCTCTCTGGACGCTCATAAGGTGGATCCAGCGTGAAATAGAAACACTAAATAAGATATGCGTCTAGAGTATGGGAACTCTATTCCCCGATTATATCGTGGGCGACGCCACGTTGGTGCTTATAATAGTGGGCGCAATTGTCGATAGTTACGATTCGAAAGTGTGACTAACTGAGCTTAAAAGTAAGGGTGCAAAGAGGAAGCTCGGGCGACATCGTTTTGCTCCGTCGCGGACTGTTTTAACGTTTCTGGAGGGGCTGAAAAGCATTCCCTGTGATTTCAGGTACCAAGATAGCCAAAGTGGCATTACTGCAGTGCGGAGCATAGCTTACTTAGTGGCTGGTGCCGAAGTTATTGGCTCGTGGTCGCGGCTTTCATTGTATGTGTTCGATGCCTCGAAAGGGGCGCATCCCTCGGGGTTCCTCGACAAAGCAAACTTGTGTTGCACACGCAGGATATGGTGCAGCTTAGCATGTTTCGAAGAGTAGGTTGTCTATATCTGAGTTAAATTAGCTTCCGTCTTATACTGTATATTCGCTTGCTGCCAAGCGAAAGGGGGAGCAGAGCGAAGGGAATAGAGAATTTGTGTGTGTCGTCCTGCGCAACTTTTTTTTTTTTTATCATTGAACCGTTTTATTGTCTGTTTTATTCCTAGTAGTATAAGTATTTATTCGATTAAAGGAGACAGTCTCAAGATCTAAAGTTTCGATGTTACCAACCGTGCATTGTGAAATCTGACTCTGACCTTTGAACAACTAGGCAGTCAGGCGCTTACTTATTTGTCAGGTATTTTTATAAATAAAAGCAACTTTTTTGTTTTCTTCTGCCTCTTTAACGGAGCTCGGGAGTATCGTTCTGTAGTCTCCTTCGTCGTAGTATGCATATGCTAACCTTGTGCACCACAAACGTTACAGTGCAACAGGCGAAGTCCCGATGGAGGAACCTCCGCGACACGTTCTGCAAGAAGTGGAAGGCTGCTCTGCGGTCCAACAAGAGCTGGACCCACGGCACCGTCTACGGGAAGGAGTGGGCGTACTTCTCGCGGCTCACCTTCCTCCTGGAGTGCCTGAACACGCAGAGGTAACGGGCGGCTCCTGCATTTGCACGGCTCTGCATCCACTCCTCAGTGCGGACTGTCGGACCAATCGACCTCCTCCCTCTCGTCACCTGACCCCGCTCTCAGCCGCGTGGGTGGGATCACGTGACGATGTTTAGACGTATGGCCGGCCAGACGAGCACGCAGTTCCACTGCACTGTCCGCTTACCTTCCGTTGTACGAACTGAGTTCGAAGAGCGCGCACACGCATAGCATCCCCCAGGGAGCCAAAACCATAAACATCCACCAGGGAACCAAGTAATTTTGCCTCATCCGTGTGATATTACATTAAAACGTGTAAAAACTCATCCACTTCTTTTTACGTGATTGTGAAGACGTTTTTAAGCTATAGCTTCGGCCGGGGTTCACCGTGCCAAGTAACGAAATGATATATCTATCAGTGTAATCTTTCAACACGCTTATAATGAAGCAAGGTAAAATGTTTTAACAATCTATCAATCCATTCTGCCGTTGCCATTCTGAATCCCGATAGCAGGTACCCATCCTACGTTCATAGCTATCTAAAACATAGATAAAAAAAAAATCTTTTTATTTGATCTGTTTCTACTTTTTCAGGGTAACTGCGGTTACGACCGTCAACAACGACGTCAAGCCCGAACTACAAGAGCCGGAGAACATTCTGCCTCTGCAGGTGTTTGTTCCGGCGTACGACGAAGCGGTCGAGGAGACGCCGCCGTGCCCCGCCGAAGACGCCAGCGCCGGTCCCTTTTCGGGGGCCGAGGCCTCCCCCGGCACCAGCAACGCCTCGGCGAGCACCGAGCCCCCGCGTGCGACGGGACAGGACAGTGTGAACCTCCCGACTGCCTCGACCAGCGTGTTCAGGTTCAGAAAGACGCGCTACAAGAAGCACCGGCTCGGCGACAAGGTCGACGAGGAGGAAGCTCCCGAAGAGCGCCCCACCGCCTGTCTCAAGCCTCTGGATCCCGTCACGCATTTCCTTCTGGCGTTGGAGCCGTACCTGAAGAAGACGCCGGAGTCGATGCTTCCGCAGTTGCAGATGGAACTGCTCAACACTGCCGCGGCCTACAGTCGAGGGGAATATCCAGAACCGCTCTTTCCGAGGCAATAGGCTCAAAGACTGGTTCACACACTTGCGTATGCTTAAGAGTCGCGACCGACTGCCCTCTCTAACAACGAGAGAACACACTCCTGTCGGGTAGAGCCTCGTAAATGGCGCCAGCGTGACAGTTTGTTATCCCGTCGTAAGAGGTCGCAAGAACTCGCTCGTAAGCAAACAGAAGTGTGTGAACGGGACCTTCGATCCTCTGTCGTGGCTGGCTTTGGGAAGCTGTCGGCGATGTGTTCCAACAGCGTCTCTTTTATCTCGCATTTTCTTGTCGGCTTCTGCTGGGGAAATGGAAGAGCTCGATGACGTGTACTGTAGTAGCGGACTTCCACTGTGTTCATTTCATAACGCTGTAACTCTGGTTGTTCTCGGCGGTTGAGAATAAAGCGACATGGCAGTTGTGTTTCGTACTTGTGACGTTACGGGAAACGAAGTTGCGAGTGTGAAACGTAAAGTTACCGGTCTGGTTTTTTATTCATGCGTACTGCTGGCTCTTTTTTACGAGCTCTGGCAGGTGTGGGTTGTACACTAACTCGCTGAAGAAGAAAAAAAAAAAAAGAAATAAAAACAAAACCATGGATTGCACATACCGAGATAGAATACAAGAATAACATATCAGGACGAAGCACGTACTGGAAAATTGCAGCATCGACATGAAACAAAATGTCGAGATAAATTCCCAAACAATATTCTTTAAAACTGCTGGAAACTTCTTGATCACAAATGGCGACCCTCTTGCGGAACCATTTTTCCATAATGATTGGGATAGAAAACAAAATGGTGTGCAATTCGGAAGGTAGCGCCTCGGAAGCACGCCTCGTTACCCGAGTGTTTGACGAGGTTTGACTTTGAGGAGGAACACGTTGCATGGAGAATGATTTTCGTTTACTTCTTGACTGGTAGTATGTTGCGGTTAGAAGAATCACGCTCGAAAGACCACCAGACACGCTGCGGCGACCACCCAGGGTCAGGTCTCGGCGGCTCAGCCCAGCTGCATGCTGGCAAGTATACACAACGCGACGACGGTATTTTTTTTTTGTGAAGGCCTATAGTCTCTATTTCAATTAGGACAATTAAGATCTACGCCGCCAGGCGCATTTCTGGGGCGCAGATCGATTCAGCAATCCGTCCGCGCTGCAGCAGGAATTCTATCTGACTGCGACCCGTCAGGTCGTATAGTCTATCTCAGTGCCGGGTCCTGGAGGGCGAAACTTGTTCGGGAGACTGGCACGTGAAGGCATGCATCGCAACTTCTTCGGGAGTCTGGCACGCGAAGGCATCGCCCCGTGCTGGTCGTCATTTCGGGTCATTGTTTTTGCCTAGAAAAATTCGGTAGAGCGAAATTATGACATGCTGTAGATTGTGCGCGCTCAGCAGCAAAGCCACCAAAGTGGCCACCCATACGACGTCAGTGCAAGCCACGTATATCGCCGTCTGGTGTCACCTTCAAGGTTTCAGCTTGGCGCTCTACGTTTGTCGCAACGTACCCTCTTGGCGCTTCCACTTCAGTGGCGCTGGCACTGTTCAGCCTGAATACAAGCACGAGCTATGAGGGGGTGGTTTTGATCACGTGCTTTCGAACCTCTATATCTTCATGGCTTCGTTTTTAGATCGTTAGGTGTTGCGAATATCTGATTTGCTCCAGAAGGCCGGCGCGAACGAACTTGTCGCCACCGCTTTCTGTTTTAGCCGCTGGTAGCTGCCGATTTGGCTGGAGTCGTGAATAAAACACACATGGCACCACCTCCACCGATCGATTCAGCACGCTGTCCGCTAGCAGGTATTGAATGGCGTTGCCCCGACCATTTTTATCAGCCGAATCGCTGTTTTTCCGATCTATCGACTCTTCGCGGCGCTTCCGTTTAATCAACATGCTGTGACGAGGACTGTTACGACGACACCGTGGTTATATTTGCGCGCCGAGCAACCGAGAAAAGTACAGAAAGAAGACATATGAACATTACGCGGACGCGTCGCCACCTCGAATGGCGGAAACATCGTTTTGCTCTCGCCGCTGGAACTTGTTCACGCCTCATACATAAATATCACTCGTTCTTCTTTTGTCTCGCCTAAATGTATTTTTTTTTATATATATAATCTTTTCTTTAGATTTTTCAGGTTGAAATGATTATTTCCTTTTCCGTCGCCCACACCTCTCACACGAACCACGTGGCTGGGGACGAGCAAAAAAGGTTTATTCCTAAACTGCTTTTGGGCCACTCAGCTCTGTCCCCTGGTTACGGGGCCTCTTCGTAGAGAATAATAGAATCGGACGGAATCGTACCATAATTAATTGCGAGAATGTACCATCTTTCTTATTTCTTGCGTTTTAACTCTGAGAATGCTCTCGGCCGCGGCACAAACTTCGGCGTTAGGTGATACAATTTCGTGTTCGTTTGTAAGCTGTCGGTGCAAGCGAATGCTTAGGAAAGCGTGATCGAAAGAAAAAAATATTACGGGGCAAGCTGTCGCGAAATGTTTGCCTCTATTTTTGTATCTATAGTGTCGCGTTTCTGCTTCAATAACGTAATGCCGAACGAGATAAGGGGACCGGATACGTCCCGCGTGGCCGCCAACGTGAGGCAGCAGGCGGCATAGAGTAAGGCTGCAATCAAAGCTTTCGATTGTTTTGCCCATAATCCGCGTTGTTTCCAGATTTGGGCCGTGGTTACGAAACGTCGGCTCATGCTTAAACCTGTGCGTGCGCAGCGGGATACGTTGTCTATTAAATTGCGCGCTTGTTTCGGTGCTCTCGGGCGAACTCGATAGGCCAAGCTCAGCATGCAACTGCTTACGTTTGTTTTCGTGGTGTTAACAATCGGACCACGACACTGGTTCATTGTCGTGATCCTGCTTGTCGTATATCGGAACTCCGGAGACCAAATCTAGAACAAAAAGAACAGGACAGTGCGTGTGCATTTAAGCTTGCATTTCCCTTTTTACGTTTACGTCTGCCGTTCTCACCCTGTACGTCACGGACAGAGTGAGAACGGCAGGGCGTGTCTTTCGAACGTCCGGCCTCCAGCACGCGTTCCTTCGGCCGTGCTTTGGTTCCCTGCCATTCTCACTTCGGCAGTGACTATGCGGGCAGAAATTGAGGGGGAGGAGGAGACGAGACGGGACGTCCGAACGCCGAGCTCTGGTTGGACTGATTAGTGGGTAGGCCTAACGTTAGCTGCCTTTGTCTCCACTGCACTCGTCGAACACTTTCGAATGCGAGCTCTGCGTTCTACCATGTTCGACCAGTGCATGTGGAGACAAAGGCAGCGATCGGCTTCGCGCCTCCCCACTAATCAGTCCAACTCGGTGTTCTGATGTCTCATTCTCCCCCTCAATTTCGGCCCGCGTAGGGAAATATTAATTTCGTACACACTTTGTTGGCATTGACTATACATATTTCGGGCAAGTTTGTTTTCGAACCCTTGCCCACTTCAGGGCTAAGATGACGGATGGTTAATAATAATAATAATAATAATAATAATAACGGTAGTATAGTATTTGTTATATGTATCACCAAAGATAGTGCTGGAATTCGTCACGTCGAAAGGTTATATGATTAACATGTCTTGTTGTTGCATTGTTTCATAACATTCAGTCACTCGCGTAGAGGCGTACAAAAAGCTGCCGGGAAGAATATATATATATATATATATATATATATATATATATATATATATATATATATATATATATATATATATATATACTTTATATTTTTATTTGCGAGGAACAATGCTGGCAGATTACGACGTCTCACAAGCACCGAACAAAATGGTCTCTAAACGGTTTCTTTGTGGCGAAATCGACTGGAACTCGTCATAAGTCCTCACGTCGCGCAGGAGGTCACATCGTCCACGCACAGCGTGCGGATTGTGAAGCTTTTTTCCCGTTGTCGCATTTAGCATGTCCGCGTTGAATAGCCACCTGTTGCAGTCCTGAAACGAATTGGTTTTACGACCCTTCTCCGCAGAGTTTCGGATATCCTAGCGGGCCGCGAAGAGCTTTTTGCAGAATGACGGAAACGATCTACGAACAATCTCGCGAAGACTCCTTCTCGCCAGCCCCGTGCTGCGCGCACACCATACTACGTTTCTCGCAATTTTCGTAAAGTAAAGCGATTCCCTCCGCTAGCTTATTTTAGGTTATTTCGCAGCTCGCGCATGCGCAATATACAGAGTGGCGTGGCTGTCGCGCATGGCTCTGGCTTAGCGTAGCGAGAGAGCCAAAATGATTTACTGAATATCGCATGGGTGCTCTCAAATTTTGGCGAATATTTATTGCCGTGCTCGGTTCGTTTGTTTGTCATTTCTATTTACCGCCCGTATTTCTTCCCCGAGAGCGCGTCTGCGGTGCTAGTTTTTGTCCTTGTCTTTGGAATGAAGGCGATTCACATTGAACGTCCAGCCCGCGCTCTTTCTGTCTGTCTGTCTGTCTCTTTCTCTCCGCGCGTGCGTGTGTGTGCGTGTGTGTGTGTGTTGTGTGTGTGTGTGTGTGTGTGTGTGTGTGGGTAGGTGTGCGTGCGTGCGTGCGTGCGCGCTTGTGTTTTCGATTATGACCGTGTCCACCACACTCGTACGTGCGTCCCGCGAGGGCGACAAGAGGAATCCTCGTCTTTCCACGTACTGAAATAAGGTATTTTGTCTTTCGACCGTGTTTATTTATTTACCTTTTGCTCCGTCGGCCGTTGTTCGATTCCCTTGTTCGAAATTGAGCGCATAGGACGGGTATTCTGTCAGATTTTACAATGAGCTGCAATGAAGCCGTCAATCTCCCAGTTGTATTCACCTTGTTTTTTTGGCAACAAACTCAGTGGCGCCACCTATTGGGTGGCCCCGGCACACTTCAGGTTCACATTATTTTCAAAATTTTTACTCGTCATTCGTTTATCGCCAGAGTGAAATAAGTTTGACAGTGCAATAAATGGCCATTTTCGGAAGATAGCGTGTATATTTGATTTCGCAAATACCGCGAAACTCGCCGTCTAGTTCAGAACCGGAAGTGCACACTGGCGCCACCACCCTTTTAACTCGCGCGAGAAAGAGCGAATATATTACTTCCGGAACTCTCTGACAAAGGGCTTTTGTCTCTCTCTCTCTCTCTCTCTCTCTCTCTCTCCCCCCCCCCCCCCGTTAATTTACGTCATTATTTTATGCCACGAATAGAAGTGACGTAGCAATTGTGCCATTGTAGTCCTAATTGATTTCCTTGTCATCATAACATCAGAATACTGTCTAAGTTGCGATAATAATTCTGCCTAAACTGTTATAATGCAAAAGAAAAAAAATAATGCCGCGAACAAGCGACAAATTTCGCTCGGCAGCGTCTGTGCGGCGTCAGAAAATGTGAAGGCCGTGACACCGCGGCGCGCATAGCGAACGTGCTGCCGGACGAAGTTGGTCTCTTGTTCGCCGCACATATTCGCTGCATGGGTTTCAGCCGCTCTTAAAGCGTCTACGGCGAGGAAGCGTTCGACAAGGCGCCGTTGGTGCATCGGAATCCAAGGACATCGGAGAAGGCGCAGGGAACGCGCGATGAGGAAGGACGCCAAACGCGCACCGACATTGATCGAAGTCGTGGGGAAATACGAAAGCAAGTGGCCGCATCTGGCGGCTAAGCAAACGCACGAGGTGCAAAAGGGCGGACGAACTAAACCGTAGCATTTGCCGAGGAAACTGGCGGGTAGAAAGCATGCGTTGGCAATGTAACGGGAACGCGGTTTTCGTCTTGGACTCAAGGAGAAACGGGCAACACGCAACGAATTGTTTCGAGATCGCCAAGAATTGTACAAGCCCGGAATAACCGTTTGTCGATACTCTACAATTCCAGCGTGTCTACTTTTTTCACTTTTCCGCAGTGCACTCGGGCGAGCCAATCGCAGCGGTCTAATTAGGAAGGAACTTGTCGTCGAACCAAGAGGCTGAAAAATTAGACCTCAAATAAAACAAAGAAGGCTCGGTATGCGCTGTGACACTGAGCTTGGCGTAAGCTGGCCAGACATCATGCTAAATGACCGAGACTTTTTTTTTTTTTTTAGGTTTATGGTTTGCCGAGCGGGTTGGCTTTCGCTTTGCCGAAAAGTATGCGGAGCACAAGCTCGCCTGCTTCTTTTGTAGGGTGGGGTTGCGGTGACGTTAGATTGCCGAGCTCTGATTGGCTCTGATTAAAGGATAGTAGGTAGACCTTAATGCTAGCATGCCTTGAGGTCTACCCACGATCCTTCCAATCAGAGCCAATCGGAGCTCGGCGTTCTGACGTCACCAAAACACGCCTGCAAAAGAAGCAGACGAACTTGCGCTTTGCATAGACCGTTGGGAGCCAATGAGGCAGCGCCAAAAGAGGATCGTCGTGGCGCTGTTCATCTTCGTGCGCTTGCTTTCACTAACTAAACCAATAGCGCGTAGAAAATGATTAAAAAAAAAAAAAAAACGCGGGGGATGATGGCGCATGTGCGTGATTGGGTTAGCCGATGATATCGAACACACCAATGACGACGATCGCCATGGCGGTACACGTTTGGCGTTGCTTTCAGATTGATTCGCTCCATCGGGTGATTCGAATCTTTTTGGAGTACTGGGAGCGTGCGACACCTAGAGGGGGAGCTCCACTCTGCCTCGGAAGTTGGTTGGCAGCTCCACCATGCGACATCGCGTCCGCGTTGCTTCGCATAGTGAAGCTCCCGCAGCGTCTTGGCCGCATTAAAGGGATACTACAACGAAATTTCGGCGCTCATTTTTTGGTCTATATCTGTTCAAAAGAGCCGTATCACATGGAACATACCAATATCTTGTTAAAAAAGTCTCGAAAAGGAATTTTAAAACGAATTAAACGATTAGCAAAGAGCACCTGGTGGATGTCGCTAACGCCTCGTTTGTAATGCTCGTCTAGGAACCTTGACAGCTAGTGACGGAGGTTGTCTCGCCTCCGGCCACGACGAGAGAAGGGGGGAAGGAGGAACTCCCCTCTTCCAGAGAATCCCTTTTGTGTGTCGCAGAAGTCGCTATTGTCCCCCTACAAGATTATAAAAGATTAACTCGTCACTCAAAATTCGTACAAAAGCAGCCGCTTCGGTGGCTGGAACGACTAGGCCATCCTCTCGGCGTCAGCCTCGCAGTAGCTTTGCTCGTCTCGAGACGACCTACGTCACGATTGCGTTGGATGTCACGTGCTCTAAGCTGGGCCTTCTCCGAGCGCTTGCCAGAGTGGGCCGTTTATAACGAAAAATACAGCCACCAGGATCAAAATACAAACGTGCGATTGTCATTTACGGATATTGTGGATCATATTCAACCTATTTTTGAACACGACGGGAATATTTCAAATTTCGTTGAAGTATCCCTTTAATGGTGCCTTTCCGCGGCCGTGTTTCTCGATTTCGCTTCGGGAGTAAAGGTTTGGCCCCTTGAACATCGCAAACCTGCCCGCGTCCAGCGTTGCTCTGTATCTGCTTTCACGTCCTTCGACAGGCAGGAGTTGCTTGGAGCTCGGGTTCAATCGTGTGTCATGCAGTTGTAAGCGGCAACGACGGGCAGAACAAGCGCCATGTTGTTTCGTTTATCTGTGCTGGAATATGCCTCCGCGAAGCGTTTGTGTGATCGACGTTTCGGAAATCACTACGACACGACGTTCATCGAAGCCAGTAATCGATAAAATCTTCGTGAGAAGTATTTTTCGCTCGTCTTATTATCAGATTGCTCTTCGCTCGCCGGGGGATCGAGTAGACGTGCTCGGATTGAGATGATCGCGGCGGTTTTCTCTGGCGCATGGAGGCGATCTGTGTACGCAATTTCCACATCTCATGGGAAAAGAAGAAAAAAAAAAAAATAGCGCCGATAGTGGCTCCGGAGGTTTTGTATAGCGCTGTGCTCAGGTGTGCTGACATTCCTCTTAGAGGCTAAGGTTGGCTGATACACAGGATGTCTATGCCAGTCTGGTTCGCGTTCAGTGCGAAGTGCTTTTGCTAGGAGCCGCACCGTGGCGCCACTGTCTTGTCGCAAAACTTCCAATCCAGCGACACGCTGTTTACAAACAAACCCGCGCTTGCCTGGTGTGCGCACTGCGCCTGCGCAGAAACCAAATTCGCCTGAGATGAAGGACCTGCGCAGTGCCGACAGCAGCGCCGTCGCGGTGGCGTGACATCTGAGAACGTCTAGTTGACGTGGCGCGTCTTCACGCGTCCGCATGACGTTGGCTGACGCCGAAGGAGCGCGTGAGAAACGGTCCGAGTGGCGATCTCTTCACTCTCGGAGTTGCCCAAGGGCCCCTCAACCGCTTGGCTGCAGCCGGTGCAGCACCAGACGCCACCCACCTTCGAGGACAGCAATGACGGGCGATGGAGGCCGGAAGGAGAGGGAGGGGGCAACGTGGAAGTAGTGGTGGTCCTAGCAGGGGGGGGGGGGGGGGGGGGGGGGCAGAAAGGACGGTCCCGTCCCCCTTCTTTTCCCCGAAACTTTTTTTTTTTAATTTTTTTTTTTTTGCATTTATTTGAAGAATGCGGTGAGCACTCTTCTTCACTAGAAGTGACCAGTTGACTTCGACGATGTACACCAGCCACACCTCAGATTATTTCGAAGCTCTGTCATCTCTGTTTAGAGGAGAATGTTAGTCGTCGCTTTGAGGTCTTTCTCGTTTAGGCGGCACCATGTGACACGGTGGCGATGGCCGGCATAATCTCCTGGGCGCCGTTCGTCGCAACATCGTCTCTCATGGCATACGCTCATTGTCTCTCCCGCTGCCAGGATTACCCTAAAACCAATGTCCGACGATACCGCAGAGAAGGCTAATGGAGTTTCTCGGCGGTGTGAGCCTGCCTGATGGTGGGACGGCCATAGTTGAACTCCGCGGCGTGCGATACGGGCGCTTCGCACAGGCCAAGGTCGTTGCCGCGACGTGCACGAGCGTTCGCCCCTCCCCCTCTCTTCGCGTCCTCCGGGTGGCCGCCGGTGGCCCCTGATGGTCTTTTACAACCCACTGCTCGGGCACTCGGTCGCGGATGACCGAAACGTGCGCTCGAGAGACACCCGTACGCACACCCGCCGACATGCGAACGTGCGCAGGTTCGGGATGATTTCATGCCACGCTTGCCCGAAAGAAGGCGTCTTTTGCGCGCAGCGAGCTGGTCCGGCGGTTCAGCGTCCTGGGCGTTAAGTGAACGCAGTGACGTCGTCGCTCGAAAAAAAGGTACGGGAGACAGCTGGGGAACCATGCACCGACAAAAACAAAATTCACGTTGGACCGCTCACATGCGACTTGTGGTTCGCTTGCTAGGCTTGGGGAGGAAAAACAAAAATGAAGAAAGGGAGATGATGGAAATAAAATGGTGCGCTAATGATGCCAGCACAATTATTTTTATCCAAGATGTATCTGCGTGATCATCAAGTAATGGATTTTTGAGTTTCCAGTTCATGGATCGAGTGCAGCTGCGGACGTGGGCGTGTACGCCACTTGCGCACCGAAAAATGTGTTTGCGCTCAAATGAAAAAACAAAAAAAAAGCAGCGGGGAGGTTCGCATGTTGTTTTTATAATAATGTTACCAGCTCCGCTGTATAGCGCTGGTAGGCCTCTGATTTAAAACGCAGAACGGGGGCGTGCTAGGTGCGCTGCGTGTCCTCGGCGAGATTGAATCATCACGGGGCCTGCGGACAAGAGCGGTACAGCGCTTCTTTTTGCACTTATTCGAAGCTATGTTGATGGACCGAATCTGCCGAACTTCAGATTCGGCAAAGTTCGGCATGTGCCGAACTTTTGAAGGAAAGTTCGACAAAGATTTGCCAAAAATTCGGCGAATGTCAAATGGACGCCGTGCTGTCGTGCGGTTACCATCGCACAGTGTAGTACAACCAGCAGTTACGGCGAGGTGTGGAGTAGGGGACACAGTAACTGTGCGTTCGCGAGCCTTCGCGAGTGTGGTTCTCTTCAATATTTTCTGCCTCAAGAATAGAAGATCGACCAGTACTTTATGCAGTCCACTACGCAAGGGACAAATGATGCGGTACATTCTGGATAACGTGATTTTCATTAGACCTTTTTAGTGATGCAACGAGGTAGTTGAAGCATTGACTGACAATTACTTGAAAGTCCTCCTCGCCATTATAACAATCCTGTTTTCGGCTCACAAGAAGTTTGTGCCGGAACAAAATAATATTGCTTTTTAATTAGCGTTATTTTGCGGTTTTCATGTATCTGCCTAAAACTAAACACAACTATCATGCTCGACGTTGCACATCCGACATTCCTAACTCTTCCCATCTTCCGAAACGTCCGTATGTGTCCTAACACCAGAAGCCGGCATTTAAAATATTAAAAGCGAGACGTTGCGAATATGGGACGCACACTTTCATGCAAAGCTAACGTCAAATGACTCAAATTAAAACACACACACATGCACACGCACACGCACACACACCAACACACACACACACACACACACACACACACACACACACACACACACACACACACACACACACACACACACACACACACACACACACACACACACACACACACACACACACATGCATGCATATTTACAAAAAAATATATTTTTATCTTATCTGGTGAAGGCTCAGTAACCGTTGCATTCGTTTTTGCGCACGAAACGGTGACTCGCAGAGAAAGTAAGAACATATGTTACCGCCTTTATTTCAACAATTTACACACTTCCAGGCTTGCGCTGATGAGGCCTCGAAACTCTCGTAGCGTGATTCGTGACTGCGCTCGATACTACCCAAACTCGTTGTCACGGCACTGCTGGAAGCAGTCACAAAAATTGCCAGTAAACCCACAAAAAACAACACCGATACAATTATCTTGTAGAATATCACCTTATTTGGTAATAACTGTTCCAATATGCATTACATGTTGCATTTAAGTTAGGTAAAAAAACATACATAAAACCTTTCTTCGCGAGAAAAAACTAAATATTCATCTTAAGTCTGGTAACAGTGTATTTTTGCCGAATCTTTCCCGAAGCTCTACAAAAGTTCGGCTTTGGATTCGGCGCCGAATTTTCGATTTGGCAAAAGCTCGGCCCATCAGTATTTAAAGCGCAGAATGCCACGGGCGCGAGGCCAAGCGGGAAGTTGAAATGCCGTATAATGTCTCCGCTGTATACAGGACCACTTTTACTTGTACAATACGACTGAAAACGCGAGGTCTTTATCGTGCACCACGTAGTAGTGATCACATAACTGCTCGCTGGTACGATGCTCATCGGGGGCGGGGTTCGAAGCCAAGAATAAAGCGCTCATTATGCATTCTATAGGTTGTCCGGTGGAAGCGTAGGAACTTCATGCCTCTATAGCCTTGTCTGTGTTTGATATCCTTCGTGTGTGTTCTAGTCGGCTTCCCCTAAATCTGTGAGCATAAGGGAATCACCACACAGCCCGTGGGGAACCACGGATAAAGAGAAACACGCGTCCACGCCAAACATCGCTCGCACGGGGCATCATCGCCCCTTGCTGGTGTCCAGTTTAAAAAAAAATGTACTTGTTCTTTCCGAAAAAAAAAAAAAAAATCGGTGGCGCAAAATGTATTTTACAGAAGGTACGCGCTCAACCGAAACGCCACCACAATGGCCGCTGATGATATATGACATCAGTGCAAGCCACGTATTGAAATCCAGCATGCACTTGATGTCTCTCTTTTTTTTTTTAATTATTATTCTGAGTGGCGGCGATTATTTTTGTTGGCAGCTCATGTCAGCACATCTCAGTCAGAACCGTATACCGCGGAACGCTATCCTCGAAATGTGACTTCGTATTTGCGGGTTCTTTTTACCGCTCTCACGGACACGCAAAGCCCGTAAACTAACCCCCCCCCCCCCCCCTTTTTTTTTTTTTTGCGCGCGATTTTTGTGATTTTGGTTGGTCATGTTGGCATCGTCGTCGCGTCTTGTTTTTATCTGTTTTAACTGAAGTGCACAGTGCGCAGATCGCTCCCCCTGCTGCGCACGATATCAGGCTGGGCCCTGCGTGCAAGCTGCCTCGCATAAGGCGGCTTACAGTGCTCATACATGCGTTTTTGAAGATGCGTCTAGCACGATGTGTATCCGTGAGAAAGAATCTCTTGTCTTATACTTGGATGAGGCCTGTCCGCATTCTGTCATACATGTGTGCAGCAAACACCGTGTCCTTTGTATGACGTATGAGCAGGGCGTTTGAGTGATACCGACTGCGTAACGACTCCTTGCGTTCCACTATGGATGGATGGATGGATGCTAACGGCTGTACCCTTTGTAACGGGCGGTAGCTTGCGCCACCTAGCCTAGAAACCGAGCGTGAGATTTTTCTTTTCCGCCACTACGACGCGTTGTGCGGACCTCGTTTTCCATAGCAACCACGTCGTCGTAAGCAGTCGCAAGTCGCGTAATGCAGTCGGCCACACTAGACGCGGATGTCTGAACCAGCGTCTGGATGCGTTTTGTCCGATCTCGTGTGGTGCCCAGTGAATGCTGACATTTTCCGCGTCTTGTCTCTTTGCAGGTAAGCTGATGGCATCCTTTTTTTTTTTTTTTCCCTGGTTTGTGCTGGGGTGCCCCGTGGACGGACCTCCGACGCCGTGCAGGGTGACAGGCCTCCTGACTCGGGTATACCCCCGCACATCCACGCAGGTGCTCTGTAGAAATGGAGGCCGTGCATGCAGGCAGCCTTCCATCGATGATAGCCTGGTCTTGAGGCTCGTGTTTTCATCTGGTACTGATATATAACAATTCCGACCCGATCAATACAATTGGTTCGATAGTTTTTAGACCGTAAAGGAACATTGAGATGTATTTATGCTCCCCGAGCTTGTTATTTGAACATGAATTATGAGAGCCCAACTACCCAGAACACAATTTGCAACTTATATATATATATATAAATAAAAGAATATGAAACCCATTTCTGTGACTTCCAAAAAGCTGCAAATATGTCGATGTAGAAAAAGTTCAGCAGATCACCGGAAGTACATATACTGCGTCATTCTTAAAATCGTGACGTATCGCGGGCTCAGCGTTGCGCAGGCTGGACGGCGCAATGTCGGCGCGCGACTGACGTGGGACCGCTACTTCGGAACTGTCGTTCGCGATACCGGCCAATCTAGAGCTCCTGTATAGGTTCCCTGCGGGAGCCAGAGTTGCACGTTCATCCCTGAAGCACCAGCTTTCCTGCACGGCATTCAGAGTTTGCTCCACACGTGACTGAATTCGGCGAATAGCGGCGCCGCGCGTTCGAGGCGCGCGGCGCGCTCAAAAGCAGGGGCGCCGGGGTGCGTGCAGCGTCTACTTTCCTGCTCGGCATTTGATCCGGCTCCTCACGTGATCGGATCTCGGCGAATAGCGGCGCGGCGGCACGTGGAAAAGAGACGCGCAACTCTGGCTTCCGTAGAGAGCATATACAAGAACTCCAGGCCTATCGATCTTCAAGCACAGAACAGCGAGCGCAATGCATATAAGTGCGAAACATTCGCACGACAGACGGTGCACGTTATATCGTCGTCGTCGTCTGCTTGACACGCCACGCCCAAAAGAAAAAAATAAATAAAACGATGGTCACGTGATTTTTGCTGCCATGAGCATGCTCATATTTCGGTTTCGGAGCAGTTGAATATTTTTGCTTTATTAAAAAGACGCGTAACTCTGCAACAAGATATGGATCGGTTAGTGTCCTTACACCATATTAAATCGCCTAAAAACAAATGTGTGTCAGTGTTCTTCTTTTTTTTATAGTGGCGTTATATACTTGCCTTCTTTGTGAGCTTTAAAAAAAATAATAATAATCATAAGAATATCTTTATTTGGATCTGGACAGCCGCGGCACCGCGGAAAGGCAACAACCCATAACATATAGAGGCACGCGGTGCCGCGTCTAATGAACATGATAATGCGATGAGTATATAAATACAAGATGGCGACGATATGGGTTGCTGTTATTGCGGAGGATGGCAGTCCGATTTGCAGGTGTCCACTCCAGATTTCGTTGAGGCGGGTCAGCAGCGAGCCATGAGGATATGGCACGCCTTTCGATCGGCGCATGTAGCACAAAGGAGCCCCAGGAGCATGGTGGTGCTGTTGCTCACTGGGGTCGAAGCATCACGCTCCAAGGAGTTAGCCCAGTCAAAGTAGAAAGCTGCCGCCTTCGCGGTACCGAGGCCCACAGCTCAGACTGAGTCACCGCCGTCGCCCGGTTCAAATTTCCACCAGCTCCTTCACCACGGCAGTCATCGCCATTAGAATGCCCGGTCTTTATTTTGATTGCTTCGATTTGATTGCTTCGAGACCCGAAGACGGTGGGGCAGATGATCAGTCAGCTGATGGTGATGTGAGAAAGCAGACAGTTCCGCCGCAATCGAAGGGGGGTGATGATAACAGGTGTTTAGACAGGCAAAAGTCGTATCATTCTTGCTTGGTTTGCATGATCTCTAGACCAAGAAGTCCTTGGTCTGGAGACAAATTCATGAGAGAACCCCAGTCGACCCTCCAAGATTCTCAGTGAACATCTTAAAGTGACCCTCCCCAGAGACCGTTGAACGCGTTGGATATACACATCCTGTAACGATGCACGTGAGCGATTACGATCTGGCAAATTCCGTAATGGGGAGACGCGCCCTTCCGTGTATGTACTTGCCCAAGCCCACGAACTGCAGCCGTCGACAAGGAACCCACTATGAGCCTCAAACTGGCAGCTGGCATTAGACCGAGAGGGTTGGACAACTCGGGTCTAGGGAGCCCTACTCGGGTCGCCTGGCGCCCTACTCGGGTCGCCTGGCGCCCTACTCCGGTCCCCTGGCGCCCTACTCGGGCCGCCTGGCGAAGGCTTCCAGGAGGTCCCTTTTCCATTCCTTCCGGCGAATGTCTGCGGCGCTCGTGCTTTTTTTTTTTATTCATCCGTCGCTGATCTTTGAACCGGCGATCCGATTCGACCAGGTCAAAGTCCGTAGTCCCTCCTCTCTACACGATTTATTTTTATTGTTGTTGAAGATGCCGAAGTACGCGAAGACGCCGAAGTACGTTAAATAGTGATTATATATATAGATGTATATATTTATATATAAAGGAGAATTAGTTTAAGTTACGTGAATGCGCGTTAGATTTGTAATAAAATTCAAACTAAAGATAAAAGAATATGACCCCCAAGAGGATTTATACCTAGAACTCGGCGAAGTCTGGCAAAAAGCCACGCAGCACGTCTGTCTCTCCGCCATAAATAATGGGTCTACATAAACTTTAGCAAAAATAATTCTAAGTGGTTTTGTTTTCATTATTTTTTTTTTCACAATTGTTTTACATTAACTTTACACACTGTTCCTTAAGTACGCGGAGGCGATTCATTTCACTTAGGTTTCAGTTCAACTCAGTTTAATAATCATCAAAGGGTCAATTCAACGAGTGTCATTTAAAAGGGGGAGGAGATAGAGGAAGAGGAAGGTCTATAGTGCAAAATATTAGCAGAGAAGTGTTGTGTTCTGCAATCCCGGGTTAGGGGAACGGACAAATACGCGGTATCGAGCAGCCAGGTTTAGCACACGAGCAAGAACGTTTATTCGTCTTCCTTCATCGCGCCAGTCTGCAGCACGCGCGCCGCTTTTATACGCTTACCCCCCATTCACACTGGAAGCGGATCCGCGTTCGCGAAGCGGTTGCGAACGCGGTTGTATAAAAATCTAGTACAATTGCACGCGCATTTGATGACATCAAATGCGCGTGCAATTGTACTAGATCTTTATACAACCGCGTTCGCAACCGCTTTGCGAACGCGGATCCGCTTCCAGTGTGAATGAGCCTTTATAGCACAAGAAGGTTGCCGAATAATGATTTGGTTAATTATGAACAAGCGACAAGAGGTAATTTAAAATACAAGTAAAAAAGTCAAGGATATTGAATCAACATTTAGACTAACAAAAACACTTGTGAGCTGTACCTTGCCAAGATCACTGAATTTAGCCTGGTTCGTTTCGGGTACGATTATTTCAGGAGGAGAATTCCAGTCAGTAATAGCTAGGGAAAGATGAAAAGTTTGTAATTTATTAGTTATCGCGAACCTATATTCCTGATTTTTCTGCGAGTGAAATAGCCTTTATTAGAAAGTTTTAGTAGATCGTTTTGGCACCCTCGCTGCGCTATGCGCTAGAGCAGGGGTGGCCAGGCTGACCCGGCCTAAGAGCCGCAAACAAAACCACTAAACTTCCAAGAGCCGGGGGGGGGGGGGGGGGCGGGGGGGGGGGGGGATAGGGGGGTGTGCGCAGACAAATTTTTATTCACACCAGTAAACGAAACTCGAAATACTTTCAAGGTGGCAGTAGCACGAGACTACCAAACCGTAACCTGTCTTTCGATTTAAAACGAGTTCCATTTCTCTTTTAAAGGAAGTGCTTGTGTGACCGGGAGGGAGGCGGATCAGTGGGTGAGGGGGGGGGGGAGGGGGTGATTGGGGAAGGTGCCGCGAGCCGCACTCCAACACGCGAAGAGCCGCATGCGGCTCGCGAGCCGCAGCTTGGCCACCCCTGCGCTAGAGCGACGACGCTACTGCGCATGTGCGATGCTAGCGGAGAATTAGCGGAGCTGCGGAAGCTAGTGGAGGCGCGCTATTTGACTGACGAGAGTTGCGAGAAACGTAGCGCGCGTAGCGCGGTGCCCTAGCGTGGGTCTCGCGCGAACGAGTCTTGGCGAGACTAGGAAGAACGAGCGAGGGACGCAGTTCAAGAAGGCCGCCACTCCGCGCCTGCCCGGTCTGTCCGCTCCGCGATCGCGGTTTTGAGGGGCGGATTATTTCTTGCTGCTGCGACAAGTAGCCGCGACAAAGCCGCTCCAAGACTGCAACAGGTAACGATGTATGGCGGACATGCTAAATACAGCCATGGGGGAAAAAATCTTGATTCGCAATTCGTGGTGCTGTGAGCGAACGGTGCTACCTCCTGTTCGGCCGCTTTTGTCGTGAGGACAGAACCGCGACCAAGGGAGTGAGCGAACGGGCGGATCTGAGGGACTTACGTGGCGTTTCATTTTTGGTGAACCGTGAGAAAGATGAAAGACCGATCGCAACGACACAACATAAGTTGTCATTTATTTTTGAAGATTTCTCTCGATGGCTTTGGTGCTTGGCTCATATCGGATTGGCTTGGACAGCTTGGCCGTCAGTTGTATTCAATTACAAACATAATCATTTACTCAAAAAAGACGCAAAGATTAGCACTTTATTTGATAAAGAAATACTCTAGTAAAAGAGCGACGTTAATAAAAAAAATTTCAAAAGATTGTTTTACAATCTTTTTTTTTTTTTTTTTTGCTCAAGTTTTAGTGTTTGAAAGAGCCGCTAGTGGCGTTACGTTTACTATCGTAACGACGTAATGTGTAGCGGTTTGCGAGCGTTCTACTAAAACTTGAAATGGCGGTTCCGCTACGCTACAAATAGCGGAGGACGTAGAGGAGTGCGGATAGCGTAGCGGGAGTGACTGAACGAATGTACTAAAACAAAGCTCGAAGCGTGAACACATTCGCAGCACGTCATTTGCCGGTCATATCGGCATGGGCACGCAATTAGACCGATCGGTGTTTCGAAACGATTCCCTACAACTCTATTTCCTCGGCAAACTCTGATGAGCCACTACGCCATGCCCGTCTCGTTAAAGGTGGTTCAGGTTGTGCAGCGCGCCGAAGCCTCGAAACTTGGTGATTGTTCTAGTTCAGCTCCGCGGCCTTACTTCGATTTTCGGCTTGCCGCTTCAGATTGCATTCGATCCTAAAATCGAGGGTAACAGATCGATGCGGAGCGCGTGGCTCACCCGGCCCTTGTCGTTTGGATGGCTCGCCTGATCGGTAAATAGACAGTAGGGTCTTTTCGTAGATCGTACTACGTATAAACCAACACACTGTTTACAAACAAGCCCGCTTTGCCCACAACAGGTGTGGGCACTGCGCATGCGCAGAAGCCAAATTTGGGAGGAATGAAGCGTTAGCGCATGCGCAGTACCGACAGCAGCGCCACCGCGGTCGTATGACGTCAGCAAGTTGAGTTGGTCTATACCTTTGTGTTGCCATCGGGCGCTCGTGGCGCTGACAGCTCCGGGCGCGCGCCTGAGATCATGCTTCGAAGCATAACCTCCTCTGTACTCACAAAGCATGGCAGTTTGACGACGGAGCCATAGAGTGCCCGGTCGCAGATTTGAAGCGCGAGGATCTGGTAGCACAGAGCATTTCTCGGGGAACCTGGACGTCAGCGCACAGCTTTTGCAGCGGTGAGGACCCGGGACATGGTTTTCAAACCCGACGAGAAAAGGAGCGCTAGCGCGAGGCACGCGAGGAGCACGAGCGGATATTCCATCGTTCGCGATAAGTGTTTCGGCGTCTCGCCGCAGCGGGGCGCCCGTCACGTGGCTCTCCTCTCACCCGTTGTCTGCCGCTTATACTTTTTCAACTTCGGCGGCCGCTTCTCGCGGCGATCTGCCAGGCTTTGTCAGTATAAAGGAGGCTATGTTCGAAGTCACCGAGCGAGCTACCGGTAGCAATGCCGCTTTTATACTGTGTTCACACTTAAGCTGAGACTGCAGTCAAAGCTACAAGCGCGAGCTAGCCCGCACTCCTGGCTTTGAGGCGTGTATTTCTAGCGCGAGTGCTCGTTCTCCGGAAGAGCGCTTCAAAACAGCGACCTCGAGCCGTCGTGCTTTTGGCATCGGCTGCAGTCTCATGGGGCGATGCAACAATTTTTGGAGTTTGCGGAGATACAGCTTAGTACGAATCCCTGACGTTAGTGACCTATGAAACACGCGTTCTTTTTTTACCACACGCAATAGAAGTCTCAGAAAAAAAAAAAGTAAAGAAAAACGAGCCGCGTTCATTCCCTCAACGCGCAACCAGAACAAGGGGTCGCGTGAACTGGAGCCGATTATACACCATCCCAATATTTACGAATCATCAGCCCGCATGCGATCTCCTCGGCCCAGCACGCGCATGTTCGTCGCTTCGGAAAGCGAGCAAATCACGCGCCATACGCACCAACACTGAAAATGAAACCGACGAGGAGCGCTTTTTTGGAAAGGTCTATATGCCGCCAATGTGATCATAGCCACGCGCTGGGGTTGGCAAAGCACATGACACGCTCTGAGGTCCAGCCATTGTTATGGTTCGGCTATTGTCGTCATTGCAGCGATCGGACATAGGCCACTAGCCGGATGCTTGTCGTGCTCTTGATTTTCCCGAGCCCACATCGAGGGCTCACGCAATGCTCGGGTCCAATCTATGAGCCGCATTCAAATATTGTCTCTGGGGGATACTGCGACCCCACAGATACGTCATCAAGTTTTGCGAAGGAGAGATTGAATGAAAACGCTCGCTTTTCTCCTTGAAATTACACCGCTACAAAAGAGTTTCTTGGCCAGTGGTGTTGCGTGCGAGTATCCTTGATCAATAGTGACAGATGGGCCAGTTGGTACATGACTTATTTTGACGAAATGCGCCGCAAGACAAAGACAGAGTAAGAAGACAACACGCGTTGTCTTCTTACTCTGTCCTTGTCTTGCGGCGCATTTTCTCGAAAAAAAAAAAAAGAGCATTCTTGAGTCCCAGTAGTGCCAGTAATATCATGTAAAGTAAAAAAAAAAGAAAAAAAAAATCCAATTGAATATTGTTGCACTGCCCCTTTAAGGGTGAACGAGTACAGGTGGTAGCGGCTGTAAAGTCTCTATTGCCTAAACTTCCTCTTCGGTTGGGAGATAAAATTACCGCAGCACTCATTTTTAAGAAATATTTTCGAGTTGCGAATGAATTAGTCTGCAAGAAACGGCTGCTTATCGTTTCTTTTATCTTTTGCATTTTTACATATACACATTTTTTTTTTCTTCTTAATTTGGAGGAGAGTGTTTTTCTCGGCATAAAGCTAGCCTCAGCGAAAGGAAGCTACGGCGAGCACGATTCGAAACTAGCGTGCCACCGCAGCCACGAGCTTTAGTTAGCGCGCCATAATGACTGCCATTTGCAACAAACTACGTCAAAAGACTTATCCTGCTGCATCCTCTTTCACTTTATCGATATGTGAGGAATTCGAGCTCACTTTCTCAAGACGGAAACTGGAAGCTGAGTCCCCGCTACCGAGCCGAAACGTTACGACAGGCTTCGGCGAACTTTCGCAACTTTCGATTATTGATTCGAATACTGTACTATTCGGCTTGTTCTTCGTATTTCGAATATTGGCCGTACTCGGGAAGTTCCGCCATGTTTCGTTGTTTGTGGTCTCTTCGTGCGTGTTAGTTGGTTCCGTCGAGGGCGTTTCTCCTTGCGCACCGGTGCAGTGTGGTGAAGCGACAGCCGAGGAGTACAGATATCGCGATCCTCCGTAACTATGTCCATCCTTGCTCTTCGCTGCGCAGCCGCGGGGAGGAAGAAGGAGAAAAGCACTCTTCCTAAGTGGGATAACCAGCACAATCGCAGGCATCTTTTTTTTTTTTTTAAGTTAATATATTACACGGGACACTTTTATCTAGCGAGAGGATATCTGAATCCTTTATTAGGCACACTTGGGCGTCACCGTATGTCTAATTTTTCTCAAATCCTTCGTTCTGCCTTTACATGGGTTTCCGAATGTTCAAGGGTACATGGAGGTTAAACTGGAACGAAATAATCTTTAACATTTGACGAATGGATGTTTTGGAATAACCTAAACAAATTCGACTGGATTTTTTAAAGGTATATATACTTCCCGCTTGCTGATCTTACATCGCTATAAAACTTTACGCGCAAATAGACCGATCTCAGTAAAAGTTCGGCGCATGCGTGACGCTGTCATAACTTTAGTTCACAGGAGGCAGACGGCCGTGCACGCGGGGGCTCGTGCTCCACACGCGCAGAGCTCCAGCGGGGTTGTCGCACGTGCAGAAAGACTAAATTTCCCTCGATGCATTGCGGCAGCGGTGGCGTAGTCGAAATGGCTGCTGAGATTGGTCTATTGCCATTGGTGTGCGGTAGTTGCAGTGAATGAAATGAAGCAAAGTATATGCACGTGTTCCAAAAGTTATTGTTTGTTTGTTTTGGGGTGAAAGGAAAAGGGGGAACCCAGCAAAATTTGCTGCTACAAAGTGCACTTTTAGCAACTTGAAAAGGTGACTCGAACCAATGTTGTCACTGATGATATCACCTTGCATTTGTTACTAAATATCATTTCTTTATGAGTCGACTCTTGCTTGTTATAATTAGGGTTCTGTGTTTTCGGTGTATACTACTAAACACCGCAAATAAACCCCCGAGACGGTTTTCTCTGAATCGATGAAAACCGAAAAACCCCAAAACTAACCTAACCATAAAAAAAGTTTTACAGGATTAAATTTTTTATTCTACTTTATTTTTTCT
This sequence comes from Ixodes persulcatus, assembly GCA_013358835.2. NCBI lineage: Eukaryota > Metazoa > Arthropoda > Arachnida > Ixodida > Ixodidae > Ixodes > Ixodes persulcatus. The sequence continues at coordinate 437,617 of JABSTQ010009388.1, read as the reverse complement.
CATTGACCTGGAACACAGCCGTACTGAACTGTCCCTGGGGTTGTTCCTTTCTATCGATACCACATTCCTTGCCCCCGTTCCCTTCTCTTATCTTTACCTGCAAGGTGTCGAACCGAAATTATTTTCGGTTACAGTTCGGATTACGGTTCAGACATTTTGGTTCGGTTTAAATTTAGCTGCGGAAAGGGGAAAAAAAAATAACGGTACAAACCGGTTTGAATCGATTCGTAACGGTTGAGCTACGAGCGAAATGTTTAATATTGATTAAATTGTTCATGGTTAAAGGAGTGCAGAAAGGATAGAAAATGGAATCGTTACGAGATTCCCCCCCCCCCCCCCCCCCCCCGTTTACTGATATCAGAGACAGCTAATCAAGAATTCTTTACGAATCAGCAGCAATGAAAATCGATTATAAGAATGACTCCTATCGGTACGCAACGAATTCTGTATGCCTTAAAAAAACACTGCAAAGGAAAACATATTTTATTACATCTCTTATTACATCTCATCGCTCTAAAAGCAATTACCGAAAAATAAGCCCCCGAATTTCAAGAAACATAAATACCGAAAACACAGAACCTTAATTATAATTTACCATCCATTCTTTTACTTTACCTTTGCCGCTTAAGCAACGAAGGCTAGAAGCGCGAGCGCCTTGCTCAAGGACCCGTATTAGTTGCGCTGACCTCTCTGGCTTCCGTCAAAAGAGGCGGGGAAAAGTAGAGATGCGCATGTACACGCAAGGGCAGGCCAGACCACCGAGGTCTCGATGTAGCACCTCGAGAGAAGTGGGATGATATTTGCTTCGCTGCATTCCCACTATTCTACACTATCGTCCTTCGTTCGTTCTATTACTTCAGAGTAGGCATTTTTGTCATACACTCGCATTCCCACCTTCGTTTTGCAGTGACGACGGCCCTATAGCCGCCGGCAGGATGAGGACCGCAGGACTTTTCTTCCGGATGGCTGGCCGAAGTGCCTTCCGTCCTGATTGGACTGGGCGATCAAGCTCGAAGCTCACGAAGCGCCCAAATGTTATTGAGGGTACGAAGGAGACTCTGGAAGCGGGACAACTCGAAGACTCCCTGCCGTTCTCACCCCTGTCAGTGGCAATAGGAAGCTCGCTTGAGGCGGGACAACGCAAAGACCTTCCCGAGGTTCTCATCCACGTTTTCGACGTCCGTGCTCATGCATGCTCCGTGAACCAGTGAGCCCAGAGCTGCAGCCTTTTCCAGCGATGGAGCGAAAACCCGCCCGCGCAATCGTCGCCATGTTTGCACGATGGAGAGAGGGCCCGTTGCTGTTTTGGACCACACTGGTTCCAGTCTTTTGCTTCTTGCCTTTGCCCAGTCAGTGTTGTGTTCCTCGTTGGAGCGCCTCTCTTTCTCTCTCTCTCTTCGGGGTCCGCTCTGCGAGGCTCTGCCTTGTTTTCCTTTTAGTTGCCTGCCACCGCTATCCGTGCGCGCGCGCTCACAGCTCCCCTGCGCGGGCGGACGAGTGCCGTCAGGTAGGTCACATTACCGTTCGTTGACCTTGGCTCGGCGTCCTCCAAATCGCAACTTCTCCTCTCTCGGGTCTTTGGGAAACGCTTCCTCCTCTTTTTACTTCATTTTATTTTTCTTCGCAGCGCGTTGCGGGGACGCTTTCTTCTCGCCTGGCGGTTGACGGGTCGCTCGCACGGCCGGTGGTTGCAGAGCACGAGTTTGGCGCTCCTTCGCTCACTCGCTCCTGCACCCTTTTGTGCTCTCCGGGGCAGTGTCGGCCGCCAGGCAGACCTTCGGGAGAGGAAGCGGGCGAGGTGGTCCCGTGATCGTTGTCGACGGCCGGGCCGCTGAGTCAGCAGCCGCTGTCCTTTCTACGCTCCGTTCCGCCTTATGAATGGGTCGGAGCGGAAGACGCCGCTACTGCGCATGTGCGCTGCTAGCCTTGTCAGCAGTCTTCCGGATCTCGTAGCGGGTTCTACGGAGAGTGTCGCCGGACCGCGGAAATTACTTTACAGTGGTGGAAGTGCTGCGCCGTTGGCTCCAAATTGCGCATCGAGTGAAGGTCCGCTACAACACCTTGCGCCAAAATGCCGTTTTTGCTACGAATTGCGCTACACCTGCGCCGAAACGGGCATAAACGAAGTAAACAATATAGAATATTTTATGATTGATCGATTCTAATATAAAGAAAGAGAAATGATACAAATATATGATTCATAGCGTCTCTACTCATCGTGTAGTTTGCTTCATCTTTGGTCAGAGCACAGCCGAAGGCTCGAACACATGCAACAACCACGTGCTCACAAAAGCGCGATTCACGGTGCATTCGCTGCACTTGTTTGGTTTAGCCGATGTACAGAACACGTGCAGAAAGATGGCGAAGGCCGTGGTGCCGCACTTTTGACGCTGTTTCATTGGTCCCCTTGACTCGTGGCGTCAGCTGTGGCTTGATTGAAGGTGAAACAAAGTACAGAGGTTTCTCGTCAACCGCATTGGCTTCGTCATCGTCCGCAGTTTCGGACGACGTCGGCGATGTCAGGAGCTAAAAGTCGCGAGAAAAATGCGCAAGATAGTGGGATTGCCGCTGCTGTGATAAGACAGAAAGAACCATGCACTGCCTTTTACTCCTAGTGAGACTACTTGATTCTCGTGTCTGCCACATGTCTGAATAACCTGGCTGCAGTCTCCGGCACTTGCGCCGCTCGCGCATCAACCGCTGCCTCACACCAGCACGCGCACGTCGAGCTTCACCGCTTTGCACCAGAGCGCTAGGAGCTGCGGCTTACATGGGGGAGGCTCTGGGTTAGTGCGATCGGCTCGGAAATTTTGCTCAGTAGTACTATTACAGATCGACCTCTTTTTGTCTGCACTTTAGGTTGACTTAAAATTTCAACCAACTGTACCAAAGAAAAAAACAAAACAAAAAAACAAAAAAAGCGTCACGCGGGACCGTATTTTAATAAATATCTGCTAACCAGGGTCGTTCCCGTCCAGCAGCTGATCGAAGGTGCAGCAGACTTTAACTCGACCCTGGTTCCAATTTAGATAATGTGTGGTGTCACTTTTAAAGCACTCCTGTGGGCTTGTATAATATTTGTAAATGATTCATCTTGCAGGTTTTTTATTTTTTTTTTTTATTAGATCTTTCAGTTTGGTAGGTTTACAAAACTTGAGAAAGAAGGAGAGAGGGAGGGATATGTTCTTTATTGACGTTTCAGGGGATATATATGCTGGTTTGTGCTGTCATTTTACACGAATTGCTCTTCCGGGCTAAATAAACTATCGTGTACGAAAGAGAAAGTGGTAAAGATGCTTTATCGCAGTGGAAGTACAATTACGCTCTGCCATTTTTCAATTTTGTAATACTTATTGTAAATGGATTCTACTTTGGCCGGAGGTTTAATTCTTAAGAGATGACCGTCTGTTCCACTTAACAATGCAATCTTTTTTTTTTTTTCGCTATCAGATGCGCTAACGGGTGTTGGCATCTGTTCCAAAAGCGTCAGGGGCTGCTTCAAACCAATAGGCTGCCCGCTACAAAAACCTGCTACAAAAAGGTCAAATACCGATTCCATCACTGTATCTAAGAAAACTTTCCAATTTGAAGGTTTTCTGTGTGCCCCGCGCGTCGCTGTGCCTCTCTCGAAGATCACGTGACACTCAGGTGGCATTGGATTGGCTCCCGCGATCGTCCGCCGCGATCCATCGTAAGCTGAAACAGTATCTTGCGCGAGGGGGTTCTTATGCTGCACGGTGAAGTTCGCGCTTTCATTTGGTTACGGTTCCGCTTGCAGCATTCGCCTGTCAGCTCTCTGGCATATTTGGGAAGGAGCGTTCTCTTTCGCGCCTTCATGGGCTCTGTATTACCTGTGCCGAGACCATTGGGACATCCTTCGTACGTCGTGCAATCTGATTATTATTATTATTATTATTATTATTATTATTATTATTATTATTATTTTGCAGTGGCGTTTTGATTACTTTTGTTCGATAAGCTGATTGGCATTTTTCGTGGTGGAGAAGAACATATAACCTAATAAGATGAACTAAAATGAAGTCTTACTTCGTGTTCCTTGTTCCTTGAGCGAGAGAGGTATAAAGATATTGAAAGGGTGGAGCGAAAGATTGTGCCATGTCGTGTTGAGACCATGTTCACGGTTTCTGCGCACGCGCCTTTCTCGCGCGGTAGGAAAGATGACGTGGTGATTTTTCTAAAATTATTACATTCATGTTGTGTGTTTCTTTCTTACTTTCTCGTTTCCTAGACTTTTTATGCACATTAAAAAAAAAGGAGAAGACCACCCCCCTCCCCTTTTCCCTCTTCCTTTTTCTGGCGACGTGCGCAGCCGTTTAGATAACACCGTATTTTCGGCTCCCAATGCTTGTGTACCCAGAATGACTGCGATTCATCCAAAACCCAGCAGACATGAACACCCGATTCTCGATTCGTACAGAAATGAACTGCATTTCGAGTCGAAAATATATGTTTTCTGTTTAAATTGGGCCCTGGTAGATCGGGTTTCAGTAAACTTTTTGGCAAGCATAACCATCCTATTAGTGTCCCTTTAATTATGATCGCCATGCAGTGCCGCCTTCGGAGGGCGTATATGTGGTCTCGCGTGCACTGGGGGGCGACTGATTATATTTCATTACGTGCAAGTGGAGACGATGTGCGATGGTAATTCGTTTTTCTGGAGAAATCGGTCGCCTTGGAACCCCAAATATCGATAAACTTAATATTTATCGAACCAGCATTTAAATAAAATTAGGAGAAAAAAAAAAAAAGAAATACGCGAGGCGTACGATTTATTTGATTTTCTTGGGGGCGTACGTGAGTAAGCGAAAAATGTATAGAAGCGCGACGCGGGAGAGTTGGGAGGGAGAAAGTACGAAGAAAGGCATCTCCTTTGGGATGACCGTCGTGACACTGGCCGTTTTACCCCGATTGTCGATCAGCTCTGTCGCGACCTATTATCTTTCGCTCCATTTGCTTTTTTTTTTCGGGAATGATTCTCTTTGTAACTTTCTTTTTTCGCTCGATGGATTTTTGTGTTTCAGAAGAAGACGGTTGGTTTGTTTTTTCTCCTCTTGGTAGAGTCTCGGCTGCTCTAATATTCCCGGGGAACCTTGCGAATCGGGCGGCGGTGCGACCCTAGCGAGATTCTAACCAAGTTACCTTCGACACACATTTGCCCCGGAGGACGCGGTTCTGCCGGACCTCCGAGAGGCATCGTAGATTTGCGTTAACCCGTGCGTGCTCTCTCGGAAGAAAAGCTAAAGAAACACGTTTTTTATATATAGTATTTTTGGGCATAGCTAGACATCCGAAAACAATTATGCTCTTTAAGAGGAGACGCATGCGCGGAATTGTGATAAACGGAAAAATTATAAAGAAAGAACAAAATTTCGAATGCCTGTCAAGGGAGACACGAGCCCAAGACCGCAATATTTTGAGCCCGACACTCAACCATGCTGTACCCATGCAAGGGAGGGGGGGGGGGGGGGGGGGGCGGGGCGTTTGTGAAGTGCTAGTTATTAATTAATTACGTGCCTTTCTCCTCTCCTTATCGCGCGCGTGCGAGGTACGAGGCGCTCACTGAATGTGCAGCAGTCTTCCCAATGCTTCAAAAGAGGAAGGAGTGGACGGACAGCTGAACAGAAGCGGGTTGAAGGAAGGAAAATGTGCTCGAATAACATTTCATTCGTTGGAACCCACCATAAGGTTCGTCGCAATTTAGTTACCACGGAATGGAGACTTTATATAGGAGATACGCAGTCCTATCGCGTTTCGAGGTAGTCTTCTGCCAAGCTTCGCAAAACCTCAGGCCCGTTTTTCTCTTTGAGTTTGAATGGTACCTGTAGAGCGTTTTCTGCATGGAAGGCTGCAGCTGTTCCCACGCTTGCCCAAAACAACGATGTTTTCCCCTCTTCAAAAGGTTGACGCAGTGGTGCTTGTATAGTGGAACAACGGTGCACTCTTCTATTAACAAAAAACATTTTTTTCCTTCACTTCTCTTTTTGTTTTCTTTTTTTTTGCGCCATTTTTTTAGTTGCTTGTAGGGCGCCTTTTTTTTTTTTTTTTTTTTTTTTTTTTTTACCCTGAGACGTTCGCGGATTCGTTCATAAAAGCCCGGAACATATATACTTAGCAGGGTATGTACAGTACTGCGTTCGAGAGAAAATCCCCCGGAGAAATGCTCATCTCAGGAAGCTCCGGAAAAGTTTCCCGATAAAGGAAATGAAAAAGGAAACGGGGCAAAACAGTGTGTCTCCTCGTTGTTCAGTTTGCACTCTTGCACATTGTTAAGATTCGGGATGTTGGGGAAGGTAGTTCTAACAGTATACAATAGTGCACTCTATAGGTTGCGCAAGAGGTATACGTGTTAGGGAACCCGTTGTTTCTTTCTTTTGGGCCCCAACTAATCGAAAGCTTTCCACTGCAACGCTTTCTTCGCTACATTTTTGTCTTTGTTCAGGCGCGTTTCTTTCGCCAACACTGCCAAGTGCAATTAGTGTCGGCACGAAGAATGGAAACGGCGCTTTTGTACGCGCTTGCTTGGGCCATCCTCGGTATAGAAAGCAGCGGCACACGCTCCTCCGACGTAGACCACGCTAGCCGCGACGGTTTCGTCAGATTACTCAGATATGTACCTTTTTCCGGGGCTTTCTATTTTCATAAGGAGGAAGTATTCGGGCGAGGTGCAGATTAGGAGTCATATTTTACGTTGGAAAGAGAAGTTAGCAATCAGCGAAGGGCCGAGCGCCCATCAACAACCGCAGCAAAAAATGTTGTCTGCGCCCAAAAGTTCTGACCTGTATTTTGCTGTAAAGGGAACACGCATGATCAAACTTTTATTACTTTTTACCGCAAATACCGCATAAAAGGTTTCGTAATTAAGTACGTTTGTTTCGGATTTACATTATGACGTCGCGTCCGCGTTCGCTGTCCCGGCTGTTCCGCAATTTTTGTTGGCTGCCGCATTCGTGTTCTCTCGTTCTTCTTTTCTTGCCTTGCCCAGTGACCACGAACATAGCCTCCTCTATAGTGACACAGCCTGGCAGATCGCCACGAGACGCGGCCGCCGAAAGTGAAAAGGTAGTGCGGCAGACAACGGATGAGAGGAGGAGAGGCATGTAACGGGCGCCCCGCTGCGGCGAGGCGCCGAAACACACTTCTCCTGTGCGATGGAATGTCCGCTCGTGCTCCTCGTGTTCTTCGCGCTACTGCTTCTTTTCCCGTCGGGTTTGAAAACCATGTTTCGGGTCCTCGCCGCTGCAAAAGCTGTGCGTTTGAATACCAGAAATGATCTCTCCTACCAGATCCTCGCGCTCCAAATCTGCGGCCGGGCACTCTATGGCTCCGTCGTCGAACTGCCAGGATTCGCGAGTATAAAGGAGGTTATGGCACGAACTTCCCCAAATGCCGCGCCACGTTCTGTCCGCTCACACTTACTCTGAGAGAAAAATATCACTTTTGAGCAATCGAAGCGCTGCAATCGGAACTAACGTTTTAGACCAACATCCTGACGTGAGTTAATAACGACGATTTGCAAACTATATGCACTCGATAGTGTCGCACAGCAGATGCATGAGTGGTTACAAAGAAGTCGAATGGCATTATACTATACGTGTAAGAGTAAACGTTTCACAACTTATCAGACAATGAAAAATACGAGCCAAAATATAGCGTCGAAGCGCAGTGAAACGCAGCGTTTGAGGACAACTTTGAGGCAGCACTTTATCTCTCTTATGAGAGTTATAAAATAGCGTATACCCATTGCTTTACGCGCCCCAAGAAACGTCGCCAGAATCGCCACTGCCCACGCTCGGAAACCCAACGGCATCTCGGAGTTTTGGCGCTCACTGTACTTGGGTGCCCAAACTCGTCCCCAGATCTTCGAATGGCTCTCGCGAGACGCGAGAGGTTGGGAGAGAGCTAAGCCAACACGAATCGTGTTGGAAGCCGACGCCAAGTATAGGGAGCTCCCGACCGCCGTGACCGCGACGTCGGCTGCGTATACTCGCGACTGCAATTTTCACCGCGGGACCAGATTGGGCTTCTGTATACGGGAGACGCACGCCAGAAACTGTTTTGAAGACCCAGCAAAGTGGGCAACGATCGCCAGCAGCAAGTTGCTGCCGGTCAAGCGCTTCTCGCTGGAGCTCGATCGCTCTTTCCGAAGCGACGCGAGTGGACACGAACCGTCGACCGCATGCGCGTATTCCACAATGAAACAAAATCTAAAATGTAATTCAGGACAACCCCCCCCCCCCCCTCGCCCTCCCTCCCTCTATTTATAGCATTCCGTACGCGCAATAAAAGCTACAAGTGCGTCTTGGTGGCGTTGCAAACGCGAGTGTTTTGGATTGCAGGGGAAGAACTCTATGGTCTAAGAAAAACAAAAAGCTCATGCGTAAGTTGCAGTAACGTGCGCTAAACTTGGGTACGCTACTTTAGAATTCCCTATTAACTCGTAAAAAATGTAGTTTTGTTTTTTTTGCTTTGGTTTGTTGTTTGTTTATACCTTTATGTAAGACAAGAGTACAGAGATGTCTCAGGGGACATGGCTGAAGGCATAAATGCCTGACGGGGCCATGCCGTGAAACAGTGTAAACTGCAGCGGGCTCCTCCGGCGCGACGACCCATCTCGCGCTGCGGTATACGCTGCATGGAGTGGAATGCTGTCGCGCGTGTCTCCGCGTCACCCTTAGACCGCTGGCTGTACACAGTCGCGGCCAAGAGTTGTCACCCTCCTGTATACGCTGTTTCACGTTGAAGTTCGACCGCAGCCGACCTAAACGACCCGACGGAGCCAATCATGCGGCGCAAAACGCGCATAGTCACTGTCCTCGTTGTCTTTGCGGGTTTCCTATTACCAGCTAAACCTATCACGCACAAAAAAAAAAAAAAAAACAAAAAAAAACACCCCGCAAGATTGCGGCGTATTTAAGCGCGTGAGTGGCTTAGTCGAACGCACTAATGGCGTTTACACTTGGGGATTTTGGAGCCGGGTGGCGAAATCGAATCGTCGCTGGAGGAATATCTGGGTCCCGGACTGATCTGTCAGTCGGTTTTGCCACCCGGTTCCAAAATCCGCTTTCCGCCTGCGCGGATTTGTCTGCGAATCCGTAACTGTAAACGCGCCATATCGACGACGAGCGCCGGGACTGATGCTCTTTTGGTGCTGCCTGATTGCCACTAGATCGGAGCGCTCGGCTGCGTTTGGACTTGAACGGAATATAGCACCTACAGTAACAAGGCGTCTCTGGCGCTCCCAGGGAGCCTCGAAAGTGGCGTAAAACCGGATCTCGGTTGAGGGCAGTTTAACCTAACTTTTGAGTGCAGTCATTAGTACACCTACTCCCAGAGCAAACTTGAGTAGGTCTGATTAGTCCGCGAGGCTCGTATACAGTCCAGCAACCCTTCCTCGGGGTAGCTTTATCTCTCGCATATCGAGTACACCGTGAACGAACTTTTAGTCGAGCTGCACACAGTGTTGGACAAAAAAGTCTCGTTTCTCTGCCCCTTTCCTCTGTTTCGTTCACCCCTAAGCTGACGGTGTCACGTGATCACGCTCCCGGCCGTACTCAGGCGCAGAGGGCGGGGTCGGGAAGTGAAAGGGAGGCTGTTTATTGGTTCGGCGATCGCGTAGCTCCCACCGCGCTGTCAGGTTGAACGGAGCGCAGAAAGTAAAGAGGAAAAGATGCGAGACCAGCCGAAAGGCACACAGAGAAGGCACGCCTACACGTAGCAGGCGAAAAAGACGTGTGGACACAAGCTCATCTCGGCTTACATGTGTAAGCGAATGAGTCGGCGCACCTGTCCGACACCGGCCTCCCACGCGTCGCGTTAGTCGGAACGAGGGTTGGCACCGCAGCTCGGCCTTGCGTCAGCAGGCCCGCGGAATGGCGGCACGAAAGAACGACTTGATCATCCTGGCTCCTCTGGCTCCCTCGCCCGCCTCCTATTCACTATTAATCTGGCCCCCTCCATCTGTCTCGATGCGCCTAAGCCGCTTTCATTTCACGCGCGCTCTCAATCCGCGTGGAAACTGCGAAACAGCGAAAACCGTAAAAAAACCGCTGCCGCGTGAGTTTTCATTTTTTTTTTTTTTTCTGTCGAGCACGTATTTATGCTTGCTGCTGCAGAGAAGCAGGGATGCATCGCTCATCGCTTTTTTTTTTTTTCTTTTTCCCCTTCTTTTTGCTTTGCCATCGCTTCGCCTCTGCACTGGTCTTTTCTTTTTTCTTTTTTTGCCGTAATAGGCAGTGTAATTTCAGGAGGCTGGCTCAATTAGGCTGTCACAACACAGCGAAGGCGGCGGGTGCCGTACCGTGAACCACAATAGAGCGGAGGCGGGTGGGTGAGAGCGAGCCTGTGTTTGTTCTCATGCTCCCTCTTGGTTCTCAAGCGTTCGGAAGTTGCTCCGTTCCGCGTCCGCCGGGCCGGCTTCTTTGTGCCCTCTCTCTCTCTCTCGCCTGCCCGAGGCTTTTGTTAACATGTGCCGCCGAGCCGTGATCCAACATGCGCCGCCGGGGTTATTGAATTCGTTCGGCCTCTTTTGTCCCACTCGAAGCTCTCGCGTGCTGCTAGCTGCGTTTGACTTTTTTTAATTTTTTTTTTTTAATTTTTATTTAGTTAACGTGAGCGCTATGGAATGCTAGGATGTTTTCCCACCCTTATGCGCCGCGTTTGTTTTTCTTTTGTACCCCGTTTCGCCTCGTGACGTACCGCGACGGAAGCTATGGGCAACCGGCGCCAATCATTCCGCTTGGATGGAGCGGAGCTTGAAGCCACGTGGCACGCGTGGAGTGCTGTGATTGGCCAAGAGGTGCATCGTAGAGTGAAACGCGACCGTCGTCATATTGACGGAACTTCTTGCTTGGGCGATAACGTCGTTTTTAATGTAAAGATCACTGCATGTTCTTGTTTTCTCTCGACTACATCTTCTTCTTCTTATTATTATTATTATTATTATTATTATTATTATTATTATTATTATTATTATTATTAAATGTTTCATTGTTTTTTTTTTTGTTTTTGTTTTTTGTAGCCCATACCCGGTAGCGAAACCACCTGTCCGGTGGTTTCGGTACCGGGTACCTCAGTCCGATTGAGGCGCCCCTCCGCTTCCTCAAGGAAGGCGCGAGGGCCGGCGCTGGCCAATCGCCACGACGGATAAGCGTTGAGTGATCTGTAGTTAGGCATTGAAAAGGCAACCTGCTCTCTTGCCTCATGTTTCTGCAATGTTACGTGCTTCATTATTTCTTTGTGTCGTCGGCGGAGCATTATGTCCTTCTCATCGCCACTTCCCAGTGATCGACTGTGAAACGCCATCGCCGTGAAACGCAATTGTACAGACAATCGCCACCTAACTACGAAATGTGCGCATGCAAACAAGACAATACGCAACATCCCCCCCCCCAAAAAAAAAAAAAGATAAATAAAGAGTGCGTTGGACGTACTCAGGTCATAAATTACCCTCCCCCAAACACACACACACGTGCACACACATACATACATATTTTTCTTTCTACATTTCTCGCTGTTTGTAGTTCGTCTTCGTTTTATTCGCGTAGAAAAATTTCCCAGAAGCTTGAATGTTTGTCGTTGCGTGGTCCTTGCAAGTCCCTCCTCTGCTGCGAAAGCGGGCAAGGGTGTGTGATTCCCTTCTCCCTCGATGCCACCACCGGCTGGCCTCCGGCCGACGGCGCGCTGTCTGGCGGCCTTCCCCGTCTAACTTCTCGGAGTCTGCCGGCATGACTTGTGCGTCTCGGCCCCCACACCAGACGACGGCTCTTCGAGAAAGTTGTTTTCCGACGCCGTTTTAATTTTTGTGCGTGGCGCGCGGGCGCGAGGCTTGGCTTGCTTTTCGCGCGTTCATAGGTCAGGGGCGCTAACCGATGCGCTCAGCTGTTTTATCGGGCCGCTGGTGATTTCTTTATTTCTCCGGGGCTCCTTGATCTTTTTCGCCCTCTCCCTCGGCGTCTGCGCTTTGCCTGTCTCCGAGTTCTTGTTTTCCAGCCCGCTTCCGCGCCGCCGCCGCCGCCGAGTAGGTGTTTGTGTCGAGGGTTTCCGACGGGTCCCCGGCTGCGGCGGCGTTCGCACGGAGAACACGGCCGCTCCTTTGTGCCGCGGGTAGTCTGCGTAGCGCGCGGTGTCGGGTTACTCCCGACGACCCCCGCGGCAGTCTGTCCCTCGCACCCCTTCTCGCGTCTTCATTGCCCCCCTTCGTATGTTTACCCTTTGAGGGCTGCGTCCGTCGTCTCCCATGTTCGCGGAACCTCCCTCTCTCTCTCTCTCTCTCTGAGTGCAGGAGTGAAGTTTTGCCGCAGGTAAAGCAAAGACAAAATGAAAGCGAACCTCCTTGTTCGTGGTTCCAACAGGTTCTATACGTTTGCATACTCTTCTCGCCGGGTTTGTCCGGGTTGGTTCATTTGTAAAACAAGGTAGATTTTGTTGCGGGTTAAGAAACGTACCTTCGCACAAAGCCTCCTCACACCCTTTCGGCTTTTTTGTACGAACTACAGCACAACCGCCGTTTCTGAAACCCATACGCACCATTTGATTTAAGGCTCTCTTTCTGTGTCCAGCTTCAAAATTGAAAAAAAAAAGCCGCGAGAATTGTTACATTAACAATATCCCGAAACCCATTGCCTCTTCAAAAGTGACTGTTTCTAAAACTGTAAATTAACGTAATTTAACTATTTGTCCAGCTTACCCCCTAAGAAAGAAACTATCGTCCACCGAGCCCTATGAAAACGCAACGAGGACGGCATTCATGTAACTCTTACCCCGCCCCCCCCCCCTTTTTTTTTTCTCCTTTTTTACTGTTTGAATTAAAACCTACATCCTGTATATGTTTTGCATATACTGTTTCATGCGAGGATATTGTAAATTCTCGAGTTCACGCACCACGGTTGCGTACAGTATAAACTCGGATTCAAAATCATTGGCGAAACTGGCCGGCGGCGACTTGCTCCGCTGTTTGCCGCGACAATCGTAGCGGGTGCCTCGTTCCCTGGGCGTTTTCTTCCGGCGTCAAAATTACTGGGCCTCTGATTACAATGTATCAAGGAGGGAGCGCTGCTCGTTTCTATCCCCCTCTTTCCGGTTCTGGATTAGCCCCGGGCTCCGCCACGAGATGACATTTATCTCGACTCTCATCGAGCTATTTGCATGGCGGGACCGTGTGTGTATTCGCGGGGCTTGTTTCGCTTTGTTCTTGGTTCAGACGCATCCCTGTCCTCGTTCTTTATGGGAGGGGAGGGTACGGATGAGGAGGAGAGCATAATCTCCGTACCTTCCCCTTCTCCTCTTCAGAAGCTGCGCTCTAATTCGGCGTTACAAAAAATTGTAAACGTCTTTTTTTTTTTTTTTTTGACTGGGTACGAGTAAAGAGATTTGGGTCGTGGCCCGATAGTGAGAGGAAATCATGTCAGATGCTCAAAAAGGTGTTTTTTTTTAGTAGGATGAAGACTATTTTCTGGAATGCAGCAGCTACAGTGGACTATCTTGACGACCTGTTTCAAAATGCCTGACCGGAATGCGCCACCCGAGACGGATATTGGAAAGGGAATTAGTGAAAGTTTAGTCAATTTTTTCGACTCATTGTCAGGTAACTCTGGCGCCCTGACTGCCGTCCGTCGCGGAATCGACCGCATCTTGCATTATTTTCCTTCTTGTGTAGGAGATAGAGGAAGAAGGATGTGCTTTGCGTGTTCTACTTTCTTTGACCACCGTGCTTCTAACAAAAGCGCCACGCTTTTTTTTTTTTTTTTTTTAGGGGGTTATGTATTTGACCTGTAGTTTTTGCGTGTGTCTCTGCGTTTAAATTGATTTCCCCCTCGGGAGAAACAAAAAATGCAGCTTGTTGTCGAACTGCCCAATCGTGCACCGAGACCAGTCGACCCACGAGCAACCTTGGGCTATCGTCAAGGCAAATCCAAATCCAAAGTCGAGCTCAGATTGGCAGGTACGTCGTGCGCATCCTCTGAGGACCTGAAGGCTGGTTCACATAGTTGCGTTCGAGTGCGACTGGAACCACTTGCGCCTTGTTAAGACTGCTTGCGTCGAGCTGTTGCTATGGCGACCCGTACGACGACCCAATGGGGAGGCGCTGTGCTGCACGACGCAATACAGCGCAACGCAGTCGACGAAACTGCGTGACCGAGCCTTGAGACTGCAGCCAAAAGCACAAGCTAGCTCGCGGTCCTTGCTTTGGGACGTGCCTTTCTAGCGGGAGCGTTTGTTCTGCGGAGGAACTTTTTCAATTCCGAGGTCTTTTGATATTGACATTAATATTTATTTTGGCTCACCAGAGCCGCGGTGCTGCAGAAAGACAGGTTGCCCATACCGTGAAAGCCTGCGCCGCCGCGTCTAATGCTGGCGAGATGGTATTGGATATAGACGAATTTAAACGAAGCGCGGGACGCTTTGTTTCCCGAGGCGGCCTTCCGAAACGCAGTTGCAAGGGCGTCGCTTTTCGGGGTTTACTACGGTTGATAAAATGCCTATTCGTCGAAGCACGTTTTAGAGAACGGGCACGTTTTATCGAAGCACAGTTTAGAGAAAGCAGAGCCTCAGTTTAGAGAAATGCTGTTTATCGAAAAGGGTACGCTATTTAAAAAAGGGTTTTCTACTTCGCCGGGTGTATCACTGGTGCGCGTATTAACCCAAGCCCCCCGCTGCGTTCCCGCCGCTTCGCGGCGGCAGTCTGCGGCGGCTCATGACAAAAACGTTAACTCACCTGACTTATCCGCACTCGCCGCTTCGCGGCGGCCGAATTCGCTAAAAGGAGGCTCATCGCCATTTTCTCTAAACTGGGGTTCTGTATAAAGGAATTTGATAAACTGGGGTCGGTAGAACGGCGTTCGCTAAAACGAGCTTCTCTAAGCCGCATGACTCCGCGCGTTCCGAAGGCCGACGGGAACACCTCGACTGCCTCCTCCGGAGAATCCCACTATTTATCTCTGCCCAACGTCGTTGGAGATCTTGATCTGCCGCATTTGCCAGTTTATTGCCATTGAGAACAGCGGCCTTCCTTGTCACGGCTCTTAAGGGCCAAGTACGAGGCCATTTAACAGCTCCGCCGTTCCCGTATCGTGCGGGGCCCTCGACGTTTAAGGGCTCCTAAAAGAGGCTCTAAAGACTGCTCATTCCACGCTCGTCCGTGTTTTCATATTCGCCTTCCCTTCGCTTACCGCCGATTTAGACCCCTCCTCTCCTAAGCGTTTTTTTTTTGTTTTTTCGTCCGAACTGCACTGATAGCGTTTATGAGCCGACGGTACCGTTAAAATCGGAATGCAGGACGGGCGCTGTGCGACCTCGGACGCTGTGTTTCCCTCTCACGCGACGTGCTCGTAAATGAGAGCCACCATCTTTTGGTTCGGTATCTTGCTCGGCGAACTTTGGTGGTCTCCTGCCCTGGCAGGAACTCGGCAACTGATTTTGTGCGAAGGAGGAAAGCCGGTTAATTAAGGTGAGGGTAGGCGGCTATGAACACATCGGGAGGGCGTCGGCTTATTGAGTTTGAACTCGGTGAAGTAAACTAATACCCCATGCACACGACCGTAAAGGTACTTTTAGCTAAGGGACCTTTATTCTCTGCGGCCAATCAATTAACGATCTTCCGCGCGTGGCGTGTGCTCGCTACCCAAGAGCACGGGCTGATTCGCCCATAGCAAAGGAACCAGGCACGTAGCCAGGATTTTGTTTCGGGGGGGGGGGGGGGGGGGGGGGGGGCCCGCCCATGACAAAATGCTGTATGAGGGGGAGGGGGGAGAGGAGGTCCCAGCAAAATGGAAGATTTCGGGGGGGGGGGGGGCCTGGACCCCATGGGCCCCCCCCCTCCCCCCTGGATACGTGCCTGAAAGGAACCTATGTTAAATGTACCGTCATGTTGACCGTGTGAATGGAGTATTACTCGTGCGCGAGGCATGCATCAAATATTTAAATATACAAGGTGTTTTTGGAAACGCGGGCCAAATCGCTCCCGCAAAAACTACGCATCGCACAAACAAAAATGATTGATGATGTAGTAGTAGTTTGTGCCAAAGAGCCCGTTAAGGAAAATTATTAGCGGTTACTATAATTGGACAATTAATTACTTTCTAGTAATTAAATTTTAATTACTAACTGGTAAGGTTTTTGTTAGAAACTTTTAAAATCCAAAACATTTTTTTTTTTTTTTGGTGCGATGCGTAGTTTTCGCAAAAGCGTTTGGCCCGTGTAAAAAAAAATAATAATCGCGGGTATTGCAAACCTTTACGCCGAGCTTTACAGCAGCGAGGAATTTTTACTCTGAACGCAGCTTATTTCTGTGGAATATTGTTTTTTTTTTTTAATCTTTTTTGGCCAGTCCAATGGTTTCACGTCTTAGCTTTTCAGCACCTTTAGCTTGAAAGCCTAAACTACCGCCAATTTTTTTTTTTTTTTTTTTTTGGGGGGGGGGGGGGGGCAGGGCAGCAGTGTGAATAGGGTTCTTGCCTACGAAATTGCACGTTCGTCAAATTAAGACTGCAGAAATATGTCTTTGAATGATCGAATAGCTTAGAAGCCACGCGACCGTTGCAATCCACCTTTCTCGGAATCATGGTTCCACACAGGCACAGGGTCTGCTGAAAACATGTTCGCGTTCCATGGATTCATGAGCTGCCATGAGAGGCTTTCAAGCGAGATGCTTGTGTCAGTGCTCATAGTGTTTCAACGAGTGTTCACTGCCAAAACATCTTAAACCAACAATCCCCCCCCCCCCAAAAAAAAAAAAGAAAAAGAAAAAAAAAAGATTTTTTTATTATTAGTGTTGAAGAGCTGCTTTTGTACGGTTCAGGCAAAAGCAATTCTCCAACACGATCGTTTCCAGAGGCGGCTGTCTGAGCAGCTACGGAAGCTTCGAAGGCGGCAGATCGTCTCCATACACAGAACGAGTTAGGCCGAACGACGTCGAGAGATGTTTCGGAAGGTCCTTGTTCTCACACCTTTCGCATGACGAGGCACTGCACGATCAATTGGCGGGCAGCAGCGCGATAGCAGCCCGGCGGCAACGGTGTCAGCTCCCAGAAGGACGACGAGGACGTGTCCCGGAAACAGCCGGCAATCAGACGTGACCGAGCTAAGGCGACCGGCGCCGAGGTTGCGCGCGAGCGAGCAGCGGTGGTCGCCACGTGACGAAGCGCACGCAGCAACCCACGTTTTGGGCTTGCGCTGAGTGTGGGACCCCGTTGCATCAGGATCAATTCTCCGGCTGCTTTGCGACACCGAGAAAAACCTGCACGAAGGCGTGCATGCGTGGCTCTATCTGGTGTCTCCAGGACGTCGTACGAGTGCCGTCAGTTCTCATGCCTTCTCATGAAATGCGGCAGTCAGGAAAAACTGTTCGTGCACCTACCATAAAATCGATCATGAAGGAACACCGGTCTGGGCGGAAAGTCCCATTCTCACAATAACGTCTGCTTACGTTATCTTACTTATAAGTGTTTTGAATGTCGCGTCCAAAGTTCCAAAGCACTGTGTTGCGTTTGGATGTCGGAATCGGCACCGGCCCGGAGGAGGAGGAGGAGGAGTTTTTTTTCGGTTTCCCTCGGAAGAATTTGACCTTGATGGAAGAGCGCTGTGGGTTCGTGCGGTGAAACATGTTGACCTGCCAGGCCCTACAAAGGCTTGGGAGGCCGATGAGCATTCACGGCAATTTTTGCGAATTTCGCGACTTAAATAGTACCGCGAAAAATACAACCCACGGATATATTACCCTGTGGTAAAGAAAAGAAAGCACGAGTCCGCCAAATATTCCCGAAGCCCACATTTTCCTAATTTTGTGAAATATCGAGCTTGTGGAAATATAGTCGTTTGCAGTATGCGGAGCTCACTTCGTCGCAGGTCAATCACTTCAGTCGCACCATAGGAAAGAACGCTAGAACGTTGCGTGATTGTTACACTGCCACTTTATTAGAGAGGAAAACCATCGCTGTACAAACATCACGCAAACTTTGTGCCGACTGTGTTCGCTAACACGACGGCAATCTCGATCTCTAGGAGCGATGGAAATATCGCCCGTCCACCAAAGGTAGGTAGTGGCAGCTAGAGCACACTGCTCTAGCAGACTGCGCTACTCTCCTCCGAAGGAGGAGAGTAGCGCAGTCTAGAACGCCATCTCTCGGTGGAGGTTCCAACTCCAGTCACAAATGCATAGGGAACGTGAGAAAATCGTGTTTCCTTCAATATTTTGAGGATGTACAAAACCAAAATAGTTTTTAACATAATAAAGGAACATTTTATAATAATTTGTGCGAAGTTGTGCTTCTCGAGAACCACACCGATATCGTGTAGGACGCCGTCTTCACCGATGAAAGGCAGACGTCCCGGATATACGAGAGTCAGCTGTGGTGTTCCACCTAACGTTGCGGACGTATACCTCGGTGGGCCTGTCACAGCGAGTCCGTCTTGTAGTGCGGGTATTCAGCCGTCGGACTGAAACGTCAACGGCCGGATGTCCTAGGCCATCCTGAGTTGTCACCGAGAAGTCGCGGAGCCACAAAAACTCGACAGGAAGCCGGCGTACTGGAAAACAAACCCAGCAACGGGCAGAGATCAAGCCTAATGGCGCCCGTGTTTTCCACCGAAGAAACCCTCGAACCTAGTCACAGACTCACAGCCATGGTTTCAATGTTTGCCGACAAGTGACGCCACAACGGGGAAAAGGGTAGATTGGCTGCCACACTTAATACGAAGCACAGACGTAAACTTCCTTAACGTGACGCAACAGGAGTAAACAGTACTGTGTGAACGTTGTAACATTTGCTTACGTTTTCTTACGTTACGTTATAAATCACCGTAACATCCGTGCTTCGTATGTCGCGTGCAAAGCTACACCTTGAACTGTTTGCCACGCTTCATGCGAAGCACGGTTATCCCGTGACTTGCGTCGTGAGCGGACGTAATATGCTCCTGTAACATAACGCAACATAAGCAGTGATGTGATTACTGCGCCAAAGCGCATACGTCTGCTACATATTGTCAAACTGTGAGGAATTCGCTCCAACTTTGCACCAAAGCTTTGTTTCACTTTGTTATTCTGAAAATATAAGAAACGAGGCCCGGCTACACGGCAGGGTCGTTACGGTATAGACTTTTGCGAATTTCCAAAACTTACGATTACCGACTCAAATAACATCATATTCGATTTGATCTTTCTATCAAACAGAGGCAGCACTCGGAAGTTCCGCCACATTTGCCAGGCTCGTCGTCTCTTCTGGCTGGATAACTATAGCGTCGTTGACTGCGCTTGTCACCGCGCAGTGCTGTACCGAAGTGAAGCGACAATTAATCGCGTAGCGTCGCAATTTTGCGTCTCTTGCTTCGCCGCAGCGCACTCGTATGCTAAGGGGAAAGCACTCCTCCAGAGCGGGATGTTCACGAAAAATGCGGGATTATCACACATTATTGTTTTGCCTCGCCTATATTCTCTCGCATACCCCAGGTTAAAATGCTTTATTATTTTTTTCGTACCGCATACCAGATACGGGACCCTCGTGGCTGAGAACAAATGGGAACGAAGAACGTCTATAATGATAGACTGCGATATTCTGACGATATTTTACAGCGGCAGTAGTTAGTGCTCCCTCCGTCCCCCGGTTTGGCGACGGCGTGAGCCTAAATGAAACAGTTTCCTCGCTAAATTTCTAGGGAAAATTAATGTCACGTGACCCGACGTCGCGGAACCTACAGACAAATTCAGGTACCCCGCTAAATTTAGCGGGAAATTGACGTCACGTGACTTATGCACCAATTCAATCTCCCCGCTAAATTTAGCGGAAAAATATACGTCACGTGACCTATCCACAAATTCAGTTTCCCTGCTAAATTTGGCTTAAAAATTGACGTCATGTTCTCCTAAATTGATCAATCTCCCCGCTAAATTTAGCGGAAAAATATACGTCACGTGACCTATGCACAAGTTCAGTTTCCCCACTAACTTTGGCGTAAAACTTGACGTCAGCTTCTCCTAAATTCGGCGTAAAAATTGAATTCAGGTTCTCCTAAATGTAGTGGAGAAATTGACGTCACGTGACCTATGCACAAATTCAGTTTCCCCGCTAAATTTGGCGGGAAATTGATATCACGAGACCTGACGTCACGGGACCTGCAGACAAATTCAGGTTCCCCTAAATTGAACGGAAAATTGACGTCACGTGACCTATGCACAAATTCAGTTTCCCGGCTAAATTTGGTGGGAAATTTATATCACGAGACCCGACGTCACGGGACCTACAGACAAATTCAGGTTCCCTAGATTGAACGGAAAATTGACGTCTCGTGACCTATGCACAAATTCAGTTTCCCCGCTAAATTTGGTTGGAAATTGATATCACGAGACCTGACATCACGGGACCTGCAGACAAATTCAGGTTCCCCTAAATTGAACGGAAAATTGACGTCACGTGACCTATGCACAAATTCAGTTTCCCCGCTAAATTTGGTGGGAAATTGATATCACGAGACCTGAGATCACGGGACCTACAGACAAATTCAGGTTCCCTAAATTGAACGGAAAATTGACGTCTCGTGACCTATGCACAAATTCAGTTTCCCCGCTAAATTTGGTTGGAAATTGATATCACGAGACCTGACATCACGGGACCTGCAGACAAATTCAGGTTCCCCTAAATTGAACGGAAAATTGACGTCACGTGACCTATGCACCAGTTCAGTTTCCCCGCTAAATTTAGTGGGAAATTGATATCACGAGACCTGACGTCACGGGACCTACAGACAAATTCAGGTTCCCCTAAATTGAACGGAAAATTGACGTCACGCGACTTATGCACCAATTAAGTTTCCCCGCTAAATTTGGTGGGAAATTTATATCACGAGACCTGACGTCATGGGACCTACAGACAAATTCAGGTTCCCCTAAATTGAACGGAAAATTGATGTCACGTGACCTATGCACAAATTCAGTTTCCCAGCTAAATATGGTGGGAAATTGATATCACGAGACCTGACGTCATGGGACCTACAGACAAATTCAGGTTCCCTAAATTGAACGGAAAATTGACGTCACGTGACCTATGCACAAATTCAGTTTCCCCGCTAAATATGGTGGGAAATTGATATCACGAGACCTGACGTCATGGGACCTACAGACAAATTCAGGTTCCCCTAAATTGAACGGAAAATTGACGTCACGTGACCTATGCACAAATTCAGTTTCCCAGCTAAATATGGTGGGAAATTGATATCACGAGACCTGACGTCACGGGACGTACAGTCAAATTCAGGTTCCCCTAAATTGAACGGAAAATTGACGTCACGTGACCTATGCACAAATTCAGTTTCCCAGCTAAATTTGGTGGGAAATTGATATCACGAGACCTGAGATCACGGGACCTACAGACAAATTCAGGTTCCCTAGATTGAACGGAAAATTGACGTCTCGTGACCTATGCACAAATTCAGTTTCCCCGCTAAATTTGGTGGGAAATTGATATCACGAGACCTGACGTCACGGGACCTACAGACAAATTCAGGTTCCCTAAATTGAACGCAAAATTGACATCACGTGAGCTATGCACAAATTCAGTTT
This sequence comes from Ixodes persulcatus, assembly GCA_013358835.2. Classification (NCBI taxonomy): domain Eukaryota; kingdom Metazoa; phylum Arthropoda; class Arachnida; order Ixodida; family Ixodidae; genus Ixodes; species Ixodes persulcatus. The sequence continues at coordinate 416,049 of JABSTQ010009388.1, read as the reverse complement.
CCCCGCTAAATTTGGTGGGAAATTGATATCACGAGACCTGACGTCACGGGACCTACAGACAAATTCAGGTTCCCTAAATTGAACGGAAAATTGACGTCACGTTACCTATGCACAAATTCAGTTTCCCCGCTAAATTTGGTGGGAAATTGATATCACGAGACCTGACGTCACGGGACCTGCAGACAAATTCAGGTTCCCTAAATTGAACGCAAAATTGACATCACGTGAGCTATGCACAAATTCAGTTTCCCCGCTAAATTTAGGTGGGAAATTGATATCACGAGACCTGACGTCACGGGACCTACAGACAAATTCAGGTTCCCCTAAATTGAACGGAAAATTAACGTCACGTGACCTATGCACCAATTCAGTTTCCCCGCTAAATTTGGTGGGAAATTGATATCACGAGACCTGATGTCACGGGACCTACAGACAAATTCAGGTTCCCTAGATTGAACGGAAAATTGACGTCACGTGACCTATGCACAAATTCAGTTTCCCCGCTAAATATTGGTGGGAAATTGATATCACGAGACCTGACGTCACTGGGACCTACAGACAAATTCAGGTTCTCCTAAATTGAACGGAAAATTGACGTCACGTGACCTATGCACAAATTCAGTTTCCCCGCTAAATATTAGTGGGAAATTGATATCACGAGACCTGACGTCACGGGACCTACAGACAAATTCAGGTTCCCCTAAATTGAACGGAAAATTGACGTCACGTGACCTATGCACAAATTCAGTTTCCCCGCTAAATTTGGTGGGAAATTGATATCACGAGACCTGACGTCACGGGACCTACAGACAAATTCAGGTTCCCTAAATTGAACGGAAAATTGACGTCACGTGACCTATGCACAAATTCAGTTTCCCCGCTAAATTTGGTGGGAAATTGATATCACGAGACCTGACGTCACGGGACCTACAGACAAATTCAGGTTCCCTAGATTGAACGGAAAATTGACGTCACGTGACCTATGCACAAATTCAGTTTCCCCGCTAAATTTGGTGGGAAATTGATATCACGAGACCTGACGTCACGGGACCTACAGACAAATTCAGGTTCCCCTAAATTGAACGGAAAATTGACGTCACGTGACCTATGCACAAATTCAGTTTCCCCGCTAAATTTGGTGGGAAATTGATATCACGAGACCTGACGTCACGGGACCTACAGACAAATTCAGGTTCCCCTAAATTGAACGGAAAATTGATGTCACGTGACCTTCTGCACAAATTCAGTTTCCCAGCTAAATATGGGGGAACTTGAATCACGAGACCTGACGCTACGGGACGTACAGTCCAATTCAGGTTCTCCCTAAATTGAACGGAAAATTGACGTCACGTGACCTCTGCACAAATTCAGTTTCCCAGCTAAATTTGGTGGGAAATTGATATCACGAGACCTGAGATCACTGGGACCTACAGACAAATTCAGGTTCCCCTAAATTGAACGGAAACTTGACGTCTCGTGACTATGCACAAATTCAGTTTCCCCGCTAAATTTGGTTGGAAATTGATATCACGAGGACCTGACATCACGGGACCTGCAGACAAATTCAGGTTCCTCTAAATTGAACGGAAAATGACGCCACGTGACCTATGCACCAGATTCAGTTTCCCTAAATTCCTGCGCGCCGCTAGCCTTGACTGAAGAAACCCGGATCTCGTAGCGGGTTGCGGAGAGCGCCGCGGGACGGTAGAAACGATCTACGAAAACACCCTATTTAGTTTCCCCGCCAAATTTAGCGGAAAAATTGACGTCATGCGACCTATATGCACCAATCCAGTTTCCTCGCTATATTTGGCGGGAAAACACATCACGATCATAAAATAATTTATTCATCAACGGATCGACGCTAAATCAACACCACGTCATTTGAATTAGGAGTTTTCGTAGACCGGGTGTCCCCCTCCGCTAAGCCTTCCGCAACGAAGAAGTTGCTACTGCGCCTGCGCGCCGATAGCCTTGACTGTAGAGTTCCGGGTATCGTAGCGGGTTGCGGAGGGCGTTGCGGGACGGCGAAAACGATTTACGAAAACTCCCTAATATCAGGTCACCTTATGACGCACGATCGGCGCAATGTCAATCGATCGTCATCGTTATATCGTCGAATCAGCAGCGCAGCTGTCGCCGTCTAAACGCGTGACGTCATGGTATCTCTGTGAATATTTTTTTCTGCATTCCAGATTTTTGAAAGGATACTTCAGCATTGCGAGAACACTTTTATGGACTGCCTATGCGTTTATTTTTAGAGCGCAGCCCCTGGGTGCTCGTTTCCGTGTTTTGCCGCGTCGCCGTCGCCGTCGGCGTAACCGGAGGAAGGGGATACGGAGGAGGAGGAGGGACGATGTTGGGACGATACGCAGGAGGAGGGGAGGGTACGGAGTAGGAGGTGGAGAGGAGGAGGATATGGAGGGGGAGGAGGATACGGAGGAGGAGGGGGAGGGGACGATCAACACCTCCTAGAAGACAAGGCCAGAGCGCTCCTCTGGTGACGTTGCGAAGGAAGGCCATCGGGGGCGCGCGTCGAAGCGAAGGCAACGCGCGTGGATCGACCGTCGTAACGCGCTTTTAGTCACATACGCGTGTCTTATTAGCTAAAATGAAAGCTGCACATATATCAAGTCACGTGACCTATGCACAAATTCAGTTTCCCCGCTAAATTTGGTGGGAAATTGATATCACAAGACCTGACGTCACGGGACCTGCAGACAAATTCAGGTTCCCCTAAATTGAACAGAAAATTTACGTCACGGGACCTATGCACCAATTCAGTTTCCCCGTTAAATTTGTTGGGAAATTGATATCACGAGACCTGACGTCACGGGACCTACAGACTAATTCAGGTTCCCCTAAATTGAATAGAAAATTGACGTCACGTGACCTATGCACAAATTCAGTTTCCCCGCTAAATTTGGTGGGAAATTGATATCACGAGACCTGACGTCACGGGACCTACAAATTCAGGTTCCCCTAAATTGAACGGTAAATTGACGTCACGTGACCTATGCACAAATTCAGTTTCCCCGCTAAATTTAGCGGGAAATGGATATCACGAGACCTGACGTCACGGGACCTACAGACAAATTCAGGTTGCTCTAAATATAACGGAAAATTGACGTCACGTGACCTATGCACCAATTCAGTTTCCCGCTAAATTTAGCGGAGAAATTAACGTCATATGACCTATGCACCAATTCAGTTTCCCCGCTAAATTTAGCGGAGAATTTAACGTCACGTGACTTATGCACCAATTCAGTTTCCCCGCTAAATTTGGCGGGATTTTTTCGCCGTCCCGTAACGCTCTCCGTAGCCCGCTACGATACCCGGAACTCTACAGTCTAAGGCCATCGGCGCGCAGGCGCAGTAACGGTTTCTTCATTGCGGAGGGCTTAGCGGAGGGGGAAACGCGGTCTACGAAAACTCCCTAGTTTTCGTAAACCGCTTTCCTCCCTCCGCTAAGCTACCCACAACGAAGAGACTGCTACTGCGCCTGCGCGCCGCTAGCCTTGACTGAAGAAACCCGGATCTCGTAGCGGGTTGCGGAGAGCGCCGCGGGACGGTAGAAACGATCTACGAAAACACCCTATTTAGTTTCCCCGCCAAATTTAGCGGAAAAATTGACGTCATGCGACCTATATGCACCAATCCAGTTTCCTCGCTATATTTGGCGGGAAAACACATCACGATCATAAAATAATTTATTCATCAACGGATCGACGCTAAATCAACACCACGTCATTTGAATTAGGAGTTTTCGTAGACCGGGTGTCCCCCTCCGCTAAGCCTTCCGCAACGAAGAAGTTGCTACTGCGCCTGCGCGCCGATAGCCTTGACTGTAGAGTTCCGGGTATCGTAGCGGGTTGCGGAGGGCGTTGCGGGACGGCGAAAACGATTTACGAAAACTCCCTAATATCAGGTCACCTTATGACGCACGATCGGCGCAATGTCAATCGATCGTCATCGTTATATCGTCGAATCAGCAGCGCAGCTGTCGCCGTCTAAACGCGTGACGTCATGGTATCTCTGTGAATATTTTTTTCTGCATTCCAGATTTTTGAAAGGATACTTCAGCATTGCGAGAACACTTTTATGGACTGCCTATGCGTTTATTTTTAGAGCGCAGCCCCTGGGTGCTCGTTTCCGTGTTTTGCCGCGTCGCCGTCGCCGTCGGCGTAACCGGAGGAAGGGGATACGGAGGAGGAGGAGGGGACGATGTTGGGACGATACGCAGGAGGAGGGGAGGGTACGGAGGAGGAGGTGGAGAGGAGGAGGATATGGAGGGGGAGGAGGATACGGAGGAGGAGGGGGAGGGGACGATCAACACCTCCTAGAAGACAAGGCCAGAGCGCTCCTCTGGTGACGTTGCGAAGGAAGGCCATCGGGGGCGCGCGTCGAAGCGAAGGCAACGCGCGTGGATCGACCGTCGTAACGCGCTTTTAGTCACATACGCGTGTCTTATTAGCTAAAATGAAAGCTGCACATATATCAAGGGGTCTCGAAAATATTTTATTACACGGGCAAAATATTACACCGCTAAATAATCGGTATGAAATGGTACGTGGTAGGCGTATAAGAGAAAACATTGAGTCACGCAATTATTGCTGTAGGAATGCATATTTTACACAGAAATACTTCGACAAAATGGCGAGACAAGCAGTGATTGGACACAGCAAAACAGATCACAGTTAAAAATCAGCTAGACTTAGTCAACGCGGATACGGCTAGACAAATGTCACTTACGATCATTTAAGCGATGTTATCGCGTGCAGTCACTGAATTCTTGCATCATACCCTGGCCAGATGGCAAAAGTAATGTAATTTCGATCGAATTACATTATGGGGTCGACAAATCAGCTTGCGACGATCGTATAATCACTCAACACCGCGAGCTGATTAAGTCCCATATCATTTAATGAAAATATATGAACTTTTTCGTGTGGCAGGGGTACTAAACATACTATTTACAATCAACTAATTTACTTCTCCCTATGGGCTCGAGCTGCCTTAGAACAAAATATCTTATTTTGCATACAATAATACTATTACCTTAATACAGTTAATATTCTAGTATAAAAGCGGTAAAGGCAATAAAATAACATTAGTATAAATAAACACATAAGCACAAACAACGCACTTTTTATAATCACACAAACTTGTTATTCACCTAACAGTGAAAACTAGAATATTACCACACAGATTTACAAATGTCGACGCAACCGCACACGGATAACGATCGAACAAGATGCCATTCTATCACGAAAAACAAAACAAAAAAAAAACCGACTGCAGAACTTCACTCCGTCCCACATGACCAAGAAAGCCCGTAAATAAGTTGTTTCTCACCTGTCGATCGTATCCATACGTCCCACAATATCCGTGAAGAAAACATTTGAACACGAACTTTAAGTCTCTCTCTGTCAAAAGAGAGGTCTATCGATAATCGACCAGAGACGTCGTTGGCTAGTTGTCACACATGTCACTCAAACCGTAGCAGGACTTGTTCCGCGAATCCACGTAAATGCCGTAGTATCAAGCGAACACAAAAAAACTACCCGAGACTGCGGTTACGACCAAGAAACGACGGGCAGGATCAAAAGAACCACACACACACGCACACGAGAGCAGTGGCCGCAGTGGGAGGCTTAAGGCCGGTTCAGATACTTGCGTTTGACTGCGTTGCGGCGAGAACCGAAAGCGAGTCACCGGCACATCTGTGCTTCGTATGAAGCGTGGAATCCAATTCAAGGAATCATCTTGGCACGCGACATAAGCAGCAGGGATGTCCTGGTGTCTCGCTGCCGCAACGCAGTCAAACGCAGTCAAACGCAACTGTGTGAACCGGGCTTTAACGTCGTCGACCCATCTCTTGCTCGCGTGCGCTCCCTGCGACGATTACTGGATTTTTTTCGGTTCCCTTCTCTTCTGAAAGTCTCAGCGTTCCTTTTTAGACAGTCAGCAGCTCACACACAACTTAAATTTACCAGAATCGAAGCCCGTACGAGGGAAGAAAACGTCCCAGCGGACCGGTTCATTCGAAAAGTGTGGTGATCTGCGGGATTGCACGTAGTCCCGCGGTTACGAGTATAATCATAAATATAAAAAATTGGTACTTTCAACCTTGGTAGCGCGTTGTATATTATGTTTATATCATATATATAATAAAGTGTACAATACTGCGCTTTTAAAACATATATTAATGTCGGATAAACGCTCACAAACACCCCGCACCGCTCGAGAATTTTTTTTTTTTTTTTTTACGTCGATGCTTAGAATTTTTTTTTTTTTTTTTTCACGCAGTTGCGCGATGGACTTCCTTCCTCCGCCATTGTGACGTAACGACTCGGAGCGCTCTGGCCTTTTCTTCTAGGAGGTGTTGGGACGATACGACGGAGGAGGAGAGGGTACGGAGGAGGAGGTGGGGAGGGTGCAGAGGAGGAGGGGAAGGTACGGAGGAGGAGGAGGGAAGGGTATGGAGGTAGGGAGAGTATGGAAGAGGAGGGGAGGTTACGGAGGAGGAGGGTACAAACGAGGAGGAGGAGGGTGCAGAAAGAAGGTTACGTAATCACGGGAAGTTACGTGATCACGTGTGGTTACGTGATCACGTGACCTTACGTAATCACGTGAAGTCTAGATTTGTTCATATATATATATATATATATATATATATATATATATATATATATATATATTTATTTATTTCTCAAGTACTTTAGCACGGTATATCGGAAAAATCAAAATACATCAAGAGCTGCGCTCTAATTTCGTGTCACAGAGATCTGCAAACGTCTTTCATTTTTTATGTTAACTCTCGTTTAGTTATTACCTTTATGCAAGTTCCATTCGTTCGATGGTACAGTGAATACAGTAAATTAAAACAAAGTTAGCTGTAGCAATAAATGCAGTGATGGAAGTGCTGCGCCATTAGCGCCAAATTGCGCCTTGAGCGAAAGTCTGCTACATGTTGCGCCAAAGTGTCATTTTGGCTAAAAACTTCGCCACACCTGCGCCGAGATTGGCAAAAAAATACATTTTTTATTGGTTGACTTTAATATTCAAAGTAGAAAGAAAGAAAAACGGTAGAAATTTGTATTTCACAGCGTCTCTACTCACCGTATACTGTGTTTCATCTAAGGTCGGAGCACAGTCGAAGGCTCGAACATATACAACACGAACACACAGTAAAAGCGCAAGTCACGGGACGTTCGCTGCATTTGATTGGTTTAATCGATGAAAGAACACGTACAGTAAGATGGTCGGATGCCTCGATGTCGCGCTTTGACATTGTTTGGTTAATCCCATTGGCTCGTGGAGTCGGCTGCGCTTTAAATTAAGGTGAAACGAAGTTTTAAGATTGCTCGACCACCGGTTTGGCCAGTTGATGCGCTAACGGCTTGATCACCGACATCCTCTAAAAATTCAGACGATGTCGGCGATGTCAGGAGCCAAAAGTCGCGACAAAACATTGCAAAATACACGGTATACGATGGCGGCTACTGCGATAAGACAGAACCAGGCTCCTGTACTCCTGGTGAGATGAATTGATTATTATGTCTGGCGTATGTCTCCATGGCGCCTCCTCTCACCAGCCCACGGGTGTCGAGCTCCACCGCCTTGCACCGGAGTGTTTGGAATAGCTGCTGGCATGGGTGAGCTAGGGAGCCTTCATGTGCGCTTTGTAGGGTGAGCGTATGGTTTAGCACGATATGCATGTAAATTATGCTCATTACTATTGCAGGTCCACATTCTTTGATCTCGATTATATGATATTTTTAGATGCTGCGTCAAGAAAGAAATAAAAAAAAATATGTGGTGCTTCATTTGAATAAATGTAAGCGCAAGAGTAGGTTTTCATAATTAATGGCTGTTTTTTTGTTTTGTTTTCTGTTTGGCATTGAAGTCTTGAGTTTGGTAACGATCAAATTTGAGAGGCATATTTTTACTAATAGACTTGTTAGCGATTATGTTGGCTTTTGGTGGCACTTTACAAAACATTATACATACAAGCTAAATAAACTACCAGGTGTAAAAATGGGAGGGCAGGGAGGCTTTATTCTATATGAAGTGTGATTGATTTCTCATCAATTTGATTAGTCCCCATTGTAAATGAAACCTACTCTGAACAGAGCCTCATTTCTAAAATGAAAGCTCTATGTACCTTTTGTGCCCTATCTGTTCATACTACAAAAGGTAATAAGTAATATGCTCCAGTATCAAAGACAAACCCTCAGTCATTATCAAAAATAAACTCATTTAGCGATGCAATAATTTTTTTCTTTTTTAATTTTCAAGTGATATGCTAACAGACGTTGGCATCTGCTCCAAAAGCGTCAGTGGCTGCTCCAAACGAATATTTTGCCTGCTACAGAATCTGCTCCATAGGATCAAATGCCGCTTCCATCACTGTAAATGCAAGCCTGGAAATAACTCAAACAAATTCGTTTTTTTTTTTTTTTTAAGAAAGCATATTTATTTTCTACGTGCGGATTTTTGTTATGAAGTTCCGCTTATAAAATGTCATCGATATTCATAATCAAATGTCGAAAGCTTGGTTTTACCTCTAAATTAACTCTGCAGTTTTATTTCAACAACTAAAAAAAAAAAAAACAATCTGGGTGCTCAAAATGGTGATATTGTAGCATTATTTCAGTGGAATATACTGTTTGGTTTACTTTTGATTTCGTACTTAAAATAGCCGTGCACAGCAGTTTGTACTATTCGGTACTGCCCTTCATCAATCGGAATCTTCTTACCGTGACATCTACGCGGATTTAAACGCCCAGCTATGGGGAATCAAACCTGCCATATGCTGATGATGCCATAAAAAGGTTGCACAGGAGCAGGAAGGCAAAGTAAACATAAACACATAAACTGTTGTGTTACGATTCGCTGTTATACTCTGCCAAACTTAACATGATGTTCGCACTGATACGAATGAAAATGAAATGTGTGTAGATATGTTTCAAAAGTACTTTTTGCAGCTCCCAAGTTTTGACTGCTCTAGAAGGTACTCCAGAATGACTGAGACCAATCACATTACTCAACGGAAACGGTGCTGTGTGAACGCAGCCTTTAGCCTCAGAATGCCCCGCTCGTGTTGCAGTGGCGCTAAACAATTAAAGCCCGTTGACACAATTGCATTTGAGCGCGTTTGACCGCATTTCATCCATGCTTCGTATGCCGCGTGCCAAGCTATTGGCGCCGAGATGTTTCGGTGGCGCCCTCTTATGGTTTCCCTCCCTGACGTCACGACTGGGATTTGCCTCGCCGCGACGTCACCAGTTGTTATTCTGGCTACTTACCATCGGGTACGACGACGAGTTCGATGGTGTGTTTAAAAAGCACAGTAGAAGCTAGGAGCCATCGCAATCGAAAACTAACACCGTCAAAGTTGACAATCTGACAGTGCTCATATGCCCATGCTTTGGCCAATCGTGGAAAGCAGAGCCGTTTATACTGAGAGAGTTTGGCCAATAAGCGGAGCTTGTTGGCCGCTAGAACAAGCGGATTTCGCGGTAACACAATATGGCGTTACTTCTTTGTCTTGTTCATTCCTGAGAAATCGCGTAGAGTTCCTATGAGTCAGAGCCACAATATGGCGGACGGAAGTAGTCATCCCCCGGTTGTCAGACTACGCTGCTGTGGTTGTCAGGCTGTCAAAATCTCCTTAAGAAGGCCAAACTCTCTCAGTATAAACGACTCTGGTGGAAAGCTGACCACAGCGACGCTTTTGGCCGCGCACATCGCTAATACTGCATAGATTGGCTGCCACGCTTCGTACGACGAACGAATCTCCCCGTAAAACCTGATGCACGTGGTGCGATTTTTTTTTTTTTTTTTTTGCGATTTCGCAGCTGTGGCGTTGAGCACTGCAGCTTCCACCACGCTTCTCTCGCCGCACGATGGCCGTCGAAACTGCGAAATCCTACGTAAAATCGTACCATTTCAATAGGGCCTAAAGGCCGGTTCAGACACTTGCGTTTGAGTGCGTTTGACTGCGTTGCGGCGAGAACCGAAAGCGAGTCACCGGCACATCTGTGCTTCGTATGAAGCGTGGAATCCAATTCAAGGAATCATCTTGGCACGCGACATAAGCAGCAGGGATGTCCTGGTGTCTCGCTGCCGCAACGCAGTCAAACGCAGTCAAACGCAACTGTGTGAACCGGGCTTAACCCGCTGCCGTATCTCTCGACGCAACGCAGTCAAAAGCACTCAACCGCAACTTGGTGGTGGGAACCGGATGATCTTTAAGCTCACTATCTCGTTCATGAAGTGACGTCATTACGATTTTCGGGCGATGCGTCCAGCGTGGTCCGTGGCTATTCGCTACTAACGACCAGGAAATAGGGAACTCGTAAACACTCGAGCCTGTGTATTCTTCCGAGAGGTCGCAGCAGTTATCGAGTGAAGCCTCCGCCGCCCGGACGTATGAGCAGGAGGAATGTCGAGCGAGCACGTTGTGATCGAGACAGCCGGCCCAACGGAAGCACCCCGACAGCCAACGAAAACACGTAAAGTCGAAAGGCTGTTTGTCAGCGAGGCGTCGATCGGCTGTGACGGAGAGTCTTCGGTGAGCGATCCTTCCGCGCGAGCGAGGGGCCCCGATTGCTCGCTTGTGCGCGACTTTCCAATTCGCCGTTACGGATGGCGCTCTCCTAACCCGTCCGGCTCCTACCCTCGCCTTTTACTTTTTTTTTTTTTTTGTTTCTTGCGATCGTTTACTACGCCCTTCGCGTTCCCGTGTCCCAGGAGAACGGCGCTGAGCGGCGGTCGACCGGACTGGCTGGATACATTGTGTCCGTAAAAGTGAACAACAATTAAACTTTTTTCTTTTCTTTTTTTTTGTTTTTCGTATTAGCTTGTGATTTTACCGTAGTTTCGAGCGCGTCGATGTGACGTACTGCGAACTTGCGTTTTCCCCGCTTAGCCAAACACATTCGACATGCCATATCGCATTGAGAGAACGGGTCCGATTTTGAGCCGAGATGTCTACCGCGTGCCAACGCATCCATCGGAAACACACGTCCGCCGCGAGAACTCAAAATTTATTACGGGCGACTTTGTGCAACGTGTCGTCACGTCCAAAGTTCCATTTCATCCACCCCTTCGTTGCTTCATTGTACCCGTTGTAATAGGGCAGTTGATCTATAATGGCACGAAATTAAATCTCTGCAGTGGCCCCTGAGGATATTATATACTGGTCACGTTTGAGGGCTGATAATCCAGATGACCGATCGAGACCGTTATACTCTGCCAATCCCTGCTTACCTATATTTAATGCTACGTCACTGACAAATTGCAGTTCCGGAATTCAGAACTGTCACGAAGAGCGGGTCTCCACTCTCCACTAAATGAACACATTGGCAACGCGTTGATTCAATTTCGGTTGATTTCATTTCTTTCCGAGCTAGCTTACGTTGATAAACGCTCAAACCTCCTACTCCTATGAGCCAATCAGAGCCCGAAGGCGAGCTCTCAAGAGCCCCACTCCGTCGCTCTGACTGGCTCACGGGGACCCTTTTTTACCGAGTTACGCTGAGGGTGATTCAGCTGATTAGCTCGTCTTGCAAACTCAGGCAGGGACGAAGGTCCCGAGATTAGAGTGGAGGTAAAGGCAAGATGAATAGGGTCTTGGCGTGTCCGCCCCACGCTATTTCCGGCCATTCAAATACTGCCGACTTCCGCTAGCTCTGTAAGTGGAGATGAAGTGCCCTGTGAAGGAGCGCCACTTCCGCCAGATGGGGCTCACGGTTTCCCGGCGCGCCATGCATATTTGTTCTCATCTAATTGTCGTCGGTCCTTGGGGCGAGTGCGTGACGTATCCTCATAAAACCTCTTTTTCAAAAGCTTAATTTTTTGTTTTATTATTTCTTTCGTACGTTGCATTCTAAACTTGGAATAAGAATTTTAATTCTCAATAGATCGTTTTTGTTTTTTTCCCACGCTAAAAAGAGCGGCAGTTCTGGTTCCGCAGGCGCTTGCTAACGCGATGTGCTGAAACTCGGTTACCTATAAACAAACCAGCGTCCCTGTTACCCCAACCACATTAACCCTGCGACCAGCACTTGTGCCGCCATGTAAGTGCCGTCCACATCGCCAAGCTTTAGCTCCAGTCTTGTCGTCAGTGTGGCCGGTAACGGCGTTACCGTTAACGCGTTAAGGCTCTGTTATACTCCGACGTTGAGCGCAGCGAACGTAACGTAGCGCAGAACGTGGGCCTTTGATTGGCCGGCGAGCAGGAACTCGATATCTGCGACCAATCAGCATCGGTGTCCGCTGCGCTGCGTCACGTTTGCTACGCTCGACGTCGGAGTATAACAGAGCCTTTGCTCTTTTGGTAACTTACTAACTTTCATGTTACCCTGTTAAAGCAGTAACGCATAACGTAGTTACGTAACTTATATCGAGTGACGTGTAACGTGCTGACGTTACTCGTTACGTCTTCGCAAACAAATATACTTAAATATTTTTAATGTTTTTATGCATTTATGAAAACATGTCACGAATTCTTGAAAATAGAAGATAGGGTAATTATATTAAGTTTCTGTATGGACATAATGTTTCTTAAAATATGGCGTTTATGCATGTCTGCAACATCAAAACAGTAACCGTTTTAGTTGTATATATATATATATATATATATATATATATATATATATATATATATAAAGTAACGTACATTACTTTTATCCGTAACCATATGGCATTCCATTAATTTTGATGTAAGGGTAACGCTTTCCTTTTATTTGCAAGTAATGAGTATCGTATTTCGTTACTTTTTTCTGTGACGCCCAAAAAACTGGACTCGTGAGTCACTTCTCTATTCGAATGGATGGATGGATGGATGGGGCTGAACCCTTTGAATCGGGCGGCGGCTTGCGCCACCTAGCCAGTATTTTTTTAAAGCTATTTAATTTACGAGTTACAAATCCAGATATTTAGTCTTAAAAGCTACGGTCCGTACGACGGAGGCGCCTCTATGCAACCGGGTGCACACACCTTCCGCAGAAAGGGTCGCCCAGTAGGGAATAGGAAAATATTCACCCTTCCCTTGACCTATGCCACCAGTCAGATAATCTCTTCTTAGTTATCTCCACCTTCCCCATGTCTCCACCTTCCCCAGAGGAGTTGATGCCATCCAGCGGCCAAGGCGTGACTTTTAGAAGCGGAGAGCTCGCGCTTTCCAGATCTGGGGCGAAAACTTCCGCTGCCTGGCGGCTGCAGTGTGAAACAGAAGAACAGGAATATACCGTCGGAGTAGCGAGTGTTGCGCACGAACGACTGCTATAAACATGACTTGTTGCAACACAATACATGTTGGAAAGACTCCGCCGTGGAATTCTTCGAAGAAATGACGTCACTGTTTCAATTAGTATGAACGCATAAATTTTCTGTCGTCACGTCCCTCCTTATTTTCACCCAGTGTTGGCGGTAACGGGTTACAAGTAACGACGTTACCGGTAACGCCTTACTTTCTTTCGCTAACGTAGTAACGTACTCGTTACATTTTCAAAACAGTAACGGGTAACATACTTACGGTACTTATTTCAAGTAACCTATAGTTACGTTACTCGTTACATGTTCTTCCCAAAACCTGGAAAAAAAAGTACGCTTACATTTTTTTTTCTATACTTTGTTTTAGCCTAAAGTGCGATTCCCACATTTGCGTCGAGTCGGACCGAGGGCAACTTCAACGGCTTGCGACGTACGGGTTGCTATGGCAACAGCTGCGTCGGCTCCAGCAAACCGGTTTTTACCCCGTTTTGTTGGAGCCGGCGCAGCTGTTGCCATAGCAACCCGTACGTCGCAAGCCGTTGAAGTTGCCCTCGGTCCGACTCGACGCAAATGTGGGAATCGCCCCAAGTCCGGACGCAGCCGACGATATGTACGAGCTGATGGGACCAATGAAACGGCGTCAAAAGGATCATGCTGTTGTCATGTTTCTCTACGTGTTCTATGATCTCTATGACATTAACCCTGCGACCAGCACTTGTGCCGCCATGTAAGTGCCGTCCACATCGCCAAGCTTTAGCTCCAGTCTTGTCGTCAGTGTGGCCGGTAACGGCGTTACCGTTAACGCGTTAAGGCTCTGTTATACTCCGACGTTGAGCGCAGCGAACGTAACGTAGCGCAGAACGTGGGCCTTTGATTGGCCGGCGAGCAGGAACTCGATATCTGCGACCAATCAGCATCGGTGTCCGCTGCGCTGCGTCACGTTTGCTACGCTCGACGTCGGAGTATAACAGAGCCTTTGCTCTTTTGGTAACTTACTAACTTTCATGTTACCCTGTTAAAGCAGTAACGCATAACGTAGTTACGTAACTTATATCGAGTGACGTGTAACGTGCTGACGTTACTCGTTACGTCTTCGCAAACAAATATACTTAAATATTTTTAATGTTTTTATGCATTTATGAAAACATGTCACGAATTCTTGAAAATAGAAGATAGGGTAATTATATTAAGTTTCTGTATGGACATAATGTTTCTTAAAATATGGCGTTTATGCATGTCTGCAACATCAAAACAGTAACCGTTTTAGTTGTATATATATATATATATATATATATATAAAGTAACGTACATTACTTTTATCCGTAACCATATGGCATTCCATTAATTTTGATGTAAGGGTAACGCTTTCCTTTTATTTGCAAGTAATGAGTATCGTATTTCGTTACTTTTTTCTGTGACGCCCAAAAAACTGGACTCGTGAGTCACTTCTCTATTCGAATGGATGGATGGATGGATGGGGCTGAACCCTTTGAATCGGGCGGCGGCTTGCGCCACCTAGCCAGTATTTTTTTAAAGCTATTTAATTTACGAGTTACAAATCCAGATATTTAGTCTTAAAAGCTACGGTCCGTACGACGGAGGCGCCTCTATGCAACCGGGTGCACACACCTTCCGCAGAAAGGGTCGCCCAGTAGGGAATAGGAAAATATTCACCCTTCCCTTGACCTATGCCACCAGTCAGATAATCTCTTCTTAGTTATCTCCACCTTCCCCATGTCTCCACCTTCCCCAGAGGAGTTGATGCCATCCAGCGGCCAAGGCGTGACTTTTAGAAGCGGAGAGCTCGCGCTTTCCCAGATCTGGGGCGAAAACTTCCGCTGCCTGGCGGCTGCAGTGTGAAACAGAAGAACAGGAATATACCGTCGGAGTAGCGAGTGTTGCGCACGAACGACTGCTATAAACATGACTTGTTGCAACACAATACATGTTGGAAAGACTCCGCCGTGGAATTCTTCGAAGAAATGACGTCACTGTTTCAATTAGTATGAACGCATAAATTTTCTGTCGTCACGTCCCTCCTTATTTTCACCCAGTGTTGGCGGTAACGGGTTACAAGTAACGACGTTACCGGTAACGCCTTACTTTCTTTCGCTAACGTAGTAACGTACTCGTTACATTTTCAAAACAGTAACGGGTAACATACTTACGGTACTTATTTCAAGTAACCTATAGTTACGTTACTCGTTACATGTTCTTCCCAAAACCTGGAAAAAAAGTACGCTTACATTTTTTTTTTCTATACTTTGTTTTAGCCTAAAGTGCGATTCCCACATTTGCGTCGAGTCGGACCGAGGGCAACTTCAACGGCTTGCGACGTACGGGTTGCTATGGCAACAGCTGCGTCGGCTCCAGCAAACCGGTTTTTACCCCGTTTTGTTGGAGCCGGCGCAGCTGTTGCCATAGCAACCCGTACGTCGCAAGCCGTTGGAGTTGCCCTCGGTCGGACTCGACGCAAGTGTGGGAATCGCCCCAAGTCCGGACGCAGCCGACGATATGTACGAGCTGATGGGACCAATGAAACGGCGTCAAAAGGATCATGCTGTTGTCATGTTTCTCTACGTGTTCTATCATCGCTGAACCAATCATAAACAGTCACGTGCGCCTTCGACGCTGCTTGATTGGTCCCACTAGCTCGTAGCGTCGGCTGCGTCTGGACTTAAGCTGATACGAAGTATGGGCGCAGCCGACGATATATACGAGCTGATGGGATCAATGAAACGGCGTCAAAAGGATCATGCTGTTGTCATGTTTCTCTACGTGTTCTATCATCGCTGAACCAATCATAAACAGTCACGTGCGCCTTCGACGTTGCTTGATTGGTCCCATTAGCTCGTAGCGTCGGCTGCGTCTGGACTTAAGCTGATACGAAGTATGGGCGCAGCCGACGATATATACGAGCTGATGGGACCAATGAAACGGCGTCAAAAGGATCATGCTGTTGTCATGTTTCTCTACGTGTTCTATCATCGCTGAACCAATCATAAACAGTCACGTGCGCCTTCGACGTTGCTTGATTGGTCCCATTAGCTCGTAGCGTCGGCTGCGTCTGGACTTAAGCTGATACGAAGTATGGGCGCAGCCGACGATATATACGAGCTGATGGGACCAATGAAACGGCGTCAAAAGGATCATGCTGTTGTCATGTTTCTCTACGTGTTCTATCATCGCTGAACCAATCATAAACAGTCACGTGCGCCTTCGACGTTGCTTGATTGGTCCCATTAGCTCGTAGCGTCGGCTGCGTCTGGACTTAAGCTGATACGAAGTATGGGCGCAGCCGACGATATATACGAGCTGATGGGACCAATGAAACGGCGTCAAAAGGATCATGCTGTTGTCATGTTTCTCTACGTGTTCTATCATCGCTGAACCAATCATAAACAGTCACGTGCGCCTTCGACGTTGCTTGATTGGTCCCATTAGCTCGTAGCGTCGGCTGCGTCTGGACTTAAGCTGATACGAAGTATGGGCGCAGCCGACGATATATACGAGCTGATGGGACCAATGAAACGGCGTCAAAAGGATCATGCTGTTGTCATGTTTCTCTACGTGTTCTATCATCGCTGAACCAATCATAAACAGTCACGTGCGTCTTAAGCTGATACGAAGTATGGGCTCCAAGTCATTAATCGTAGCATTCATTCCACGTTCCTTCAAACTTTGGCCCCTTTTCCCCACGCAAAAACGTCGCACTTTATAGGAAAACCCCAACGCCCTCGTCCCTTGTCCCAGTGTCGAAAAACGCTGTCGCAAGAAACAAAAAAAGCGCTGTTACCTTCAACTTATAAATAAAAAGTAACGCGCTTTACTTTTTTTTTTTATTGGTAGCGGTAACGCGTTTCTTTTATTAGGGAGTTTTCGTAGATCGTTTCCACTGTCCCGCAACGTTCTCCGCAACCCGCCACGAGATCCGGGACTCTGCAGGCGAGGCTAGCGCCGGTCATGCGCACGCGGTAGTGGCGTCCTCGTTCCGGAAAGCGTAGCGGAGGTGGGAAAACGGTCTACGAAAACCCTAGTTTAAAGTAACGTAGGTCGGTAACGCGTTCCTTTATTTTGCAAGTAACGAGTAACGTATTTCGTTACTTTTTTTTTGGCAACGCCTACAACAGTTTTCACCCACAAGAACAAAACTTCGCCCAATTCACCTGGGGACATTGGTACTAGCCTAGCGGGTTTTTTTTTTTTGTTATGTTTTTTGTCGCCGGTTATGTTGCAACAGTACAATTAACGTATTTTAACGAAGAAACTATAATAATGCAGGCGCATGCATAGATGGTCCACTTGACGCGGTTCCTGCATACGCGCAGCGGCCACACCTAAAGTGAGGACTCGTTTGGAAACAACGCGTTGGCCTATAGACAATTGCAAGCATGGAATCACGACTGGTGCCCCAGGCGTGCAAGCACGTGTAACATGCGCGTGAAGATAGCTTTGGCAAGCTTGAAATTGCATGAGCTTTCCCGCACGAGCAGAGAAATGGCGGCGGCCAGTCGCTTTGCTTGCAATCGTCTAGGTAGTATTCACTGGCGGCCATAGCTGTGTGCACGACTGCTGATCGCGTGCTGATGCCGAGCTTCCACAGTTCTTTTGTAACGTGCATTTCGCACCCTCAATATTGCCGGTCTTAGCAGCCTATTAATGTGGGCTCGTTCAGAGCATGCGCTCTAGACATCACCCACAGTCCACACGTGCTAAATCACAGTCCAGCCAGGGCCCGCTCACAATCGCGGCCAGCCAGAAAGTGCGCGTGCATAACACACAAACAGAGCAATATGAACGCGCCCTCGAACGCTTTTACGTAAAGGTGTGTACACCATTCCAATATTTACAATAAAAAATAGGGAGGGTGCTTGAGCTTATGATAAAGCTATTTGGTGCCCAACATTTGCATTTGTTTGTTTGTTTTTACTTTTAAATTGAGCGTTTCCCAGTTGAAGTTAGCGGGGAAATTGATTGAGTGCATACACCTAGTGTCACTAAATAAGCTACTCTCATTTAGTGGCTCTACATACACCAATTCAGGGTTTCCCTCTAAATATGGCAGGGAAATTACGTGTTACGCTTGTTCAAGGTCGCGTCATAAAGGTGACGTAACACCCGTGGCTGAAGCGATGGTGGCTGATGCCTAATTGCTCCGGTCGCATAAGCTCGTAAGCGCCGGGCGCGTAACGCGGGTTGCTGACGTGACCTGACGTCCTTGACATCGTCCTAGAAGTCGTCCTAGACGTTGTCCTCGATGTCGTCTTTGAGGTCGTCCTTGAGGTCGTCCTCGACGCCGTCCTAGAAGTCGTTCTTTTGAACGTCGTCCTAGACGTCGTTCTTGACGCCGTCCTCTAGGACGTCGCCCTTGAGGTCGTCCTCCAATTCATCTTTGACGTCGTCCTAGACGTCGTTCTTGATGTCGTCTTAGAGGTCGTCCTTGACGTCGTTCTTGACGTCGTCCTCGACGTCAACCTAGACGCCGTCCTTGTATGTGTGCGCGGCATATTACAACCATTTCATCACCGTGGTAATTTCCTTTTCTAATTGTTTTTACTAACGATGTTCCTGTGAAGCTACCGCCTTTCATCGCGTTTGGCATCGCGTTTGGTAAATAAACCTAGCACATTCTACGTGGAGGCGGATAGCCACAAACCGCGTTTCAGTGATGCATGTATTTTGTATCAGACAGGTACCCCTGCCTGCGTGGCGTGTGTGGCGCACCGCGGCTCGAAAAGATTTCGGTACGAATGGGGGCGCCGCAGTTGCTGTCGGCCACATCACCACGTATTTCATTTATCGAAGTGTAATATCCACAGGGGGCAATGCTTCCGTTCCACTGGTGCTTTACTTTAAGAGAACGGCATAAGAAGGTATCTCTATCATGTTTGTTCTTGTTGTTGCTTTGTTGTTGTTTGCTGAGCGTGTAAACCGGTAACAGGGCCTCGTCATTCACTGCAAATAGTATTTTTTTTTTTTGCCTCGCTACGCTAACCCTTGTGTCACTGAATACTGGTCAAAGTACCGCATTCCTTTTTTTTTTTTTTTTTTGCCGACAACAGACTCTATCCTTGTCAGCTTTCTCGACAACATACTCTACCTAGACCGTTTGTCCGAATAAAGAAGAAACACAGGCAGTGTGAGGGGTGCTACGTGGGCGCCAGTCGCGTTCCCAAGTTCCGGCCTGCGGTTTGAGTTGAGCCCTCATCCGTCTTCCACGGTGCCTCCGAAAGCACGCGGGATGGAGGAGCAGTCCGAAGCGCCGTTTTTCTTCTCCGGAGGGGACCGCGTTGGGGCTGTTGACCCCGCGGGTGTGGAGGGGACCGGGGGCAGTGACTGGTCCTTCCGCGAATGCGCCGGGCTTCGCCGGAGCACTTCTCCAAGTGGGCCACGCGGCGGTGGAAACGACTCCGAGAGCGACATTTGGGCCTCTTCCGGATTAATCGCGCCCGCGCTTCCGGCTCCGCGGGCTGCGTCGTTGCGAGTCAGCGCCGACCGAAGAGCAACAGACCTGAGATATTTCCCCTTCAGATGACGTATGCCAGACGGTTTTGCTGGTATTTTAATATCTTAGAACTACAATTCACAGATTTGCTATTTTACCAAGCCTGAAATGCTTTTTTTTATTCAAATTTCCGTGATAAATTAAAGGTACAAACAGCGCAACGACACGGACAGTGTAAATCTTCACCGCCTTGGGGACTTCCCCTAAATCATTATATATAATACATACGCGCGCGTGCGCGCGCACGCACGCACGCACGCACGCACGCACGCACGCACGCATGCGCACACACACACACACACACACACACACACACACACACACACACACACACACACACACACACACACATATATATATATATATATATATATAAAGACCGACAGGTTAACTCTTAGTTCGAAGTATTTACTGACCGAAAGACTGGTTGTCACATGTTACAAAGTTCTTAGTAATCTTAGGACGACTCTGCTATAGTCGGTTACAAGTCAAGAAGGTAACGGCAAATGTCCCTCAAAGGGAATTTTGTATTCCTCCGCCACCAATCGCGTCCCGTTGTTTCCGTGACGTCACGACCTGCCCGAACCAATCTTGTTTTGGCAAATGAATATTTTCAACATGGCTGCCGGGCAGATTTTCTACGACCCCAGTATCTTCCAGCAATTATTCTGTTTTTTAACGCGGTTTTTTACTTACTCGACCATACGTCGCTAAGTCGTAACCGCGTCCACTTTTATTCGCAATAGGTTCTGCGCGACAGCGTGAAAATCCAGCGATAGCATTGCCATCGAAAAGTTCGATGCGGGAGTAAGGCCTAGCATCGTACGTATACGTCGAACACCGTCTGCTTCTCTGCCTCAGGTTCCGCCTCAACATCGTGACGGCAGCGGCTTTTCTTCGCAGTGGTTTCCGTGGAGCGACGTTAACATGCAGCGGTCACCCAAATTTTCTTTATAAGTGTAGTGGACTGTGCGGGAATAAGTGAAATAAGTGAACCGCGAACACAGTAAAGCCCGGTTCACACAGTTGCGTTTGACTGCGTTTGACTGCGTTGCGGCAGCGAGAAACCAGGACATCCCTGCTGCTTATATCGCGTGCCAAGATGATTCCTTGAATTGGATTCCACGCTTCATACGAAGCACAGATGTGCCGGTGACTCGCTTTCGGTTCTCGCCGCAACGCAGTCAAACGCACTCAAACGCAAGTGTCTGAACCGGCCTTAAGGGCTGTTTACACTCCGACGTTGAGCGCAGTGAACGCAGCGTAGCGCAGCACGCGCGCCTTTCATTGGCCGGCAACCAAGAACTCGATATCTGCGACCAATCAGTATCTGTGCGCGCTGCGCTACGCCGCGCCCGTCGACGTTACGTTGGAGTATAGACGTACCTTTAAAGCCTGGTTCAGACAGTTGCGTTTGACTGCGTTTGACTGCGTTGCGGCAGCGAGAAACCAGGACATTCCTGCTATTTATATCGCGTGCCAAGATGATTCCTTGAATTGGATTCCACGCTTCATACGAAGCACAGATGTGTCGGTGACTCGCTCTCGGTACTCGACGCAACGCAGTCAAACGCACTCAAACGCAAGTGTCTGAACCGGCCTTTAGTGTCTTCACCCGATTTCGACCGTATCTTTGCTGGCGTTAATAAATAGTCTGTCTACTGAAATGACGCCTTCGAAGCAGTATGTATTCATCTGTGAAACGTGGCGTCTTTGTCAAGTTTCCGCGTCGCAATCAGCTGCACGCTAATCTATGACTGCGATAGTACCCGCGGGTGCACCCTCGTTTTTCAATAATGAGCTGTAACATACATGTGGCATACAAATGATAAAGCCAGTGATGCGTATGTTACAAACATTTAATTGATATTGTTTTGGACGTTAAGAAGCCGATGTCTTCTTTTGGGAAAAAATATCAGAATTTGAGGGAAGCAGATTTGGTTCTCTCAAATGCTTCCGAACATTCTGCTTGCTCTCAGAGGCCCTGTCAGTCGTATATTTATGCTTCGAAACCCGGGTGCGTGACGCGTGTAACCCCACTCGCGTCGCGTCGCGGCCTGGGGTATTACCGGTAAACACGCACCAACTTTTCCAATTTACTTTAGAAGGAAAATGTGTCCACAATATTGGATCGCAGCATTGGTTTAATAATTTGTAAAAGATGAAAAGTATGTCAATAAAAATTGATTGCAAGGGCAGCTTCCCGCTTCATGAATTGTGGCTTTCTTATATGCGAAATATTTGTTTAAATCAAAAATTGAAAGCATACCGAATACTCTGATGTCCTGATCTTGGTCCGAATGCAAGTGGCAGAATGATTTGTCTTTATAACAATAAAATCAACAATGTTTGAATCAAGCAACAGCTCAAACCGCCTAATTACGTTTCTGATGTATGTTTATCTCTGCATTATACCAGGCCGTAGCCGCGAACGAGCTCTTCAGAGTCTGCCATCATCTTTCTGGTCTACCTTGGCAAAGACAGACTCGTGTAAAAAACATATTGAGCTTCTTGGAGGCAACTTCGCAGTCCTCATTGTCAGAGCTTTCATGAAACCATCGGAAAGAAGGGTCCCTGTCGTTTCATCGACACATGTTTCATCAACTTTTTACGACTCTCGTTTCATCGACACTGATTGTTTCATCGATACTACCACACTGTGCTGTGAAGTTTGATCGACACACAAATTGCACGCTGTAGGGACATTTTGTTGTGCGTTTATCACTGGGGCACATGTTAAACTATCCGACCCACCCAGTTCACGACGCTTTGCGGCGACAGTCTCCAGCAGTTCATTACAAAAATGTGGACCCACCCAGCCCACCCGTACATGCCGCTTCGCAGCAGCGTGTAAGGGTGGTCCTGCCCCCGTGCATGTACCCGTACCCTTGCTCACCAACAAACCAGCGCACCCCTAACCAAGCGAAAATGTTTTCGACGAAACATAGCAAGATATGTCGATGAACGAGTGTCGAGGAAACAATTTGTTGATAAAACGTCGCAGCGTTGATGGAACGAACTGTCGGGGAAATGTCATTTGATGAAATGAGTGGCACCGCACAAAAAGCCTGTTTCCGAGCCGCGTTACTTAAACACTATCGCAGGCATCATTTCTAGACACCCATTGCCAGACAAAATGCACTCTGAACAAAAAAAAAAAAAAAAGAAAATGAATTTCACGTCCTTCTGCTGTTAAAGTTCACGACCTGGAATTGGATAAGGAGCCATCAGGCAAATTTGAAATGGTTCTGGACTGGACAACATGGATTCGTCATCGGCGTTATTGGTTCAAAATTATTACGAGTACAGCGGGCTCGGGCCTGAGAGCTAAGGGTTAGCGTGGGGCCCCCCAAGCCGAGAGGGTATGGCAAGTGCACACCGACAGTGGGAAGCGACCAACTACCTATCTGATCTCGTTGAAAGCCTTAGACCTCAGCCTTCAAAGGGCTCTGCATGATTCGTCTTATGGGATAACTTCTTAGCAGCCCATTAGACTGATCCTACAATTCCGCTCCAACAGTACATTTCCAGGCCTTCCAGGAGGCGATCCCACTTGATCCGGGTGCGAGAAGGGACCCCAAATCGTGACCTGCACTATATATTTGCCTCTGGGCCAACTGATGGGGGCACTACAGCAGCACCAACGGAAAAGGGGATTAGGCCTGTTACAGACTATAGCATCACAAAACCCAGAAATACCTCCATTCATTCTAAACCAGTTTTGGAAGCCACCCAAGCACTCAAAAACGACCTCTCAGTACTTCACAACTCTGCCCTCGGCAACAAGTCAGGCTGCAATCTGTGCATCATGGTTCTTATCGGCTTTAAAAAGGTTTGATTAAATCCTCTACATTGCACTAGTCCGGGAGGCTCAAAACTGAGGTCTCTATGGAAGACCGCTTCACCTCATCACAGCGTTTCTGCAAGACGGACGATATCATGCTTGAGTCGAACTGAACTAGGCCCAGTTAATGGCATTGGCATTCCTTAGATCTCCGTCCTCACACCAATTCTTCAACAATGTTGTAGCCGACTTTTTCTCACGTCAAGCAATCGGTGCTGTTGCGATATATTTCAAGCCAGTACAATGACGCCTCTGAAATTCAGGAAATCTATGCCACACCCCTTCAGACCGCACTTCGGCGCACAGGGCAGCCTGCTCCTCATCCCCCACGAGGTGTTAGCCAACTCGCCGAAGTGCGACCCAAGAGTCATAATGGCCGTCGACTTCAAGGGAACTTTCGACGTCTCTATTATGCTTCGAAACGAAGCACTAGCACTGGGATTTTGCTATCCACTGTGCTAACACAAGGTATTGTTATCCCCAGGGTGGCCTCAGTCGTGTGAATGGCCACAGACGTCCCGTTTTTGTTTCGAAACAGATCATTAGCAGTTAGAGTTAGCTGCTTACAGTGCTGACGTACGTTATTGTTATTCTCAGAGTGGCCTCGGTCGTGTGAATTGCGACCGACGTCCAGTTTATGCTTCGAAGCAGATCATTGGCAGTAAGAGTTAGCTGCCCACAGTGCTGACGCACATTACTGTTATTCTCAGAGTGGCCTCAGTCGTTTGAATGGCCACTGACGTCCAGTTTATGCTTCGAAACAGATCAGTGGCAGTAAGAGTTAGCTACCCACAGTGCTGACGCACATTACTGTTATTCTCAGAGTGGCCTCGGTCTTGTGAATGGCGACCGGCATCCAGTTTATGCTTCGAAACAGATCATTGGCAGTTAGAGATAGCTGCCCGCAGTGCTGACGCACGTTATTCTTATTCTCAGAGTGGCCTCGGTCATGTGAATGGCGACAGACGTCCAGTTTATGCCTCGAAACAGATCATTGGCAGTTAGAGTTAGCTGCCCGCAGTGCTGACGCACGTTATTCTTATTCTCAGAGTGGCCTCGGTCATGTGAATGGCGACAGACTTCCAGTATATGCTTCGAAACAGATCATCGGCAGTTAGAGTTAGCTGCCCGCAGTGCTGACGCACGTTATTCTTATTCTCAGAGTGGCCTCGGTCATGTGAATGGCGACAGACGTCCAGTTTATGCTTCGAAACAGATCATTGGCAGTTAGAGTTAGCTGCCCGCAGTGTTGACGGACGTTATTCTTATTCTCAGAGTGGCCTCGGTCATGTGAATGGCAACAGACGTCCAGTTTATGCTTCGAAACAGATCATTGGCAGTTAGAGTTAGCTGTTCGCAGTGCTGACGCACGTTATTCTTATTCTCAGAGTGGCCTCGGTCATGTGAATGGCGACCGACGTCCAGTTTATGCTTCGAAACAGATAATTGGCAGTTAGAGTTAGCTGCCCACAGTGCTGACGCACATTACTGTT
Organism: Ixodes persulcatus; assembly: GCA_013358835.2. Lineage (NCBI taxonomy): Eukaryota > Metazoa > Arthropoda > Arachnida > Ixodida > Ixodidae > Ixodes > Ixodes persulcatus. Next base: position 390,923 of record JABSTQ010009388.1, on the reverse strand, counting down.
ATTCTCAGAGTGGCCTCGGTCGTGTGAATGGCCACTGACGTCCAGTTTATGCTTCGAAACAGATCACTGGCAGTAAGAGTTAGCTGTCCACAGTGCTGACACACGTTACTGTTGTTTTCAGAGGGGCCTCGGTCATGTGAATGACGACAGGCGTTTCCTTTAGACTTCAAAAAAGAACACTGGTACTGCGATTTCGCTCTCCGCTGTGCTAACACACGGTTTTGTTATTCCCAGAGGCCTCAGTCGTGTGAATGGCCACAGGTGTCCCATTTATGCTTCAAAGCAGAGCACTGGCAGTGATCTGTTGTCGTTTTTCTTAGACAAAAAAGAGCTTATTTGCAGTCAAACTTCTATTTGTTGCGTAACAAAGATGTTTGGACAGCGGGAAGGGCCAATATGGCATCTGATGTCTTCGCCGTAGATGGGCTGCAAACTTTTGTTTTCGCGAAGTTGAAATCTATACTTGTGATTCATGGCACAGTGCAATGTATAGACCAGCTTAGACATTATCGCAACAAAAATAAAAAGTTTGTCTGGTGGCTGCATATCGAAATGCTATACGGCAACGAGCAGAGAAGCATGACAACATGAGACACGGGAGGTCAGTGGTGGACAAGAATAACGATCCGATTTTAAAGCATATGAGCGGTCCTTAAAAGGACCGTTTTCTGTTCCGAGATGTTCCACGCTTTCTCCATAATGGTGGCGTTAAGCTTCGTCAAAGGGCTCGACACCAGACAGGTCGCTCTCGGATGGGGTGTCCTCTCCATCCAGCTGGATGACGATGGGCTGGATGTGGGCACTTGTGGCACCGCCTCGTCGGAACGTTGCTTAGATGTCAATAACGTGCCTGACAGCATTAACCCAGTTGTCAGTGGTGACCTTGTAACTTCTTCGTTGAGGAGTGTCCCCACGTCGACAATCTTGAACGTCGTGTTTCGGGCAGCAACGCCGTTCTTGATCTGCGCCCATATCAGTTCAATGGGGTTAAACTCGCAGTGATACGGTGGGAGCCTGACCACAGTGCAGCCAGCCGTCTCGGCAGCAGTGTCCACACGATACTTCAGGTGCTGTGGCTTCACCAAGGCCACAATGTCGAGCAGCTGCTTCTTCAGCATCTTGGGGTCCCATGAAACTTTTTTAGACGTCAGCCACTGTCGGATGTCGTCCTTGCGGGAACCCGTCGTCGGCACTGCTTCCAACCGCCGTGAATGGTAAGAAGCGTTGTCCATGACGATAACGCAACCTGTCGGCAGTTTGTCGAGGACACCGTCGAACCACTTCTCGAAGCGGGCGCCATCCATTTCCTCGTGGTAATCGCCGGTCTTTTGTCCACGGAACACGTCCCGGCAGCCGTCGACGAAGCCTTCATCGCTGCCGATGTGGGTGACAATAAGACGCTGGCCCTTCCCCGATGGCTGCTTGAGGCCAGTCGAGAGACCACGCATGAAGGCGTCGTGAGACGAGGCCACGGTCGTGTCTACCCACACCCTTGAGACAGTGTGCCCTGCCGTCACCCACGTCTCGTCCAAGTAGAAGATCTTTCGACCATCTTGTCGGTGACGTGCGATCTCATGCAGGTACTTCTGCTGCCAGGCGACGATGTCCTCTCGTTCAATCAGCCGCGAGTTTCGTTCCCTCTTGTCATGCTCGAATCCGATGTCGTGGAGAAGGCGACGCACAGGCCAAGCCTTCAACGAGGGACGTTCAGTGCTCGTGCAGAATTCGGCCGTTATCTTCTTGACCGTGGGGACCTCGTTCCGTCGAAAGAAACGGTGGACGCTGTTAGAGGCGGGGTTTAAGCCGCACGTCCGGAGGCTTCCTGGCTCGTGACGACGATCATTCCCCGAAGTGAAGAACCCAGGGGTCCAGAGGAGGTGGGAGAATTGGTAACGTAACGAACGGTTTAATTACATGGTTGCGATACAGTCGTCAAATCCGAGAGAACAATGGAGCAACCTCACGCTCCGCCTTATATAGGGTCCGTTTTCTCCCTCACTCTCCGCCAGGGCAGCAGGTGCGACGTAGCAAACCGCCGCCAAGTGCGTTGCAGCAAAGTCCGCCGCGTCGTAGCCAGAAGTGCGTCGTAGCCATGGTTCTCCGCAGTTAGGCCATGCCTCTCTCCCCTTCCGGAGCGCACGAACCCACACGCACACACACACGTCCCGTCGACGTCACGGACGCGTTGAGACTCGTTTTGGGCAGGCCCAGACAGGCGGGTGACGGTCCTGAACACGTCGTGACTCGTTTCCGCAGCGTTGAAACTCTGAAGAAGGTCGCCGAAGGTTCCATTCTTAACAACGCACGATCTCAGCGCGCACAACGTGAAGTCGCCGTACCTGACTTTGCGCCGCCTCTTGCCTTCACTTGCTGGGCGCTTCCGAGAAGGTGTTACAACTTGTCCCTCGGTTTCTTTCGCCTGCTTCCTAATCTCGAGGACGGTGCGTACACCAACGCCAAGCAGTTTGCTGACTTTGATGCAGGACTCCTCCAGAGTGAGGCCGGGCTTGGCGGGCGGTTCGTGTCGCATCTGAACGTACGCGTTCATTATCAGCTGCCGTGCAACTCGGTTGAGGACATCGCCGCTCTTATGCTTCTTGTAGAGGCGCCTTGGCGTAGACGGCGAGGCTGCACCAGACTCTCTTGACGAAGCAGAATCGGAGAAATTGCATTTCACTGTCTCCACGTTGGGATTCATAACGGAAAAGAAAAGACGACTTCGGATTTTTCAAAACGCGAATCGCAGGGGGTTTCAAAACCCGAAACACATGGTTTTTTGAACAAACGCAGCAAATGCACGGAATGTACCTAATTCGTGTAGGAAGGTTATCAAGCTAAAACCAACAACCATATATGCATTACTTATAAAAGTTGCAATTTTCGTTGCACTGAAGCCTTCTTTTTACTTCAACCTTCCAAGCGAGTAATTTGCCTCGGCTAGGTGGCGCAAGCTGCCACCCGCTACAAAGTCTGTCTGTAGTCAATATCTATCCATTGAAGCAGAAGGGGCGTTTTCAGCGAACTATTTTCTCGACTGCGGAGGCGTCTGAAGCGGGCGCATCACGCTTATGGGGAAGAGCTTCTACTACCTTCTTAACTTGTAACCGAGTAACGATTACTATAGTCCGTTGCAACCGAAGAACGAAGGGCGAGGGTAAGACGGGTCGGGGAGGAAGCAGACGGAACGCTAAAGAGAGAAGGAGGTTTCCCCCTCTCTTCTCCAGCGCCGTCTGCTTCCTCCTCCCCGGCCCGTCTTACCCTCGCCCTACCTTCTCGAGTTGCAACGGACTATAGCTCACCAAGCCATACTACGTTTCACCTCGCGGTAAACCGCCGGGGGCACTAACCATCCCAGCCAATCCAGCGAGCGCTATGAAGGCATCACGTGACTGCGAGTCGGTGCGCACCCCCCCCCCCCCCCCTGAAGGTCACGACTCACGTTACACTCACAGGACATTGGATTGGCTCCGATGGCTCATAGCGTCCGCTGCTACTTGTTGACCCGTAGTGCCACATAGCTCTATCTTCTAGGTGGCGCTAGCTACCGCCAAATTCAAACGTCATAAGAATATATTTGCTTTGCTTGCGCGGTTATAGGTCTTGAGGTTTTACATCTTCTAGACATATTACACACTCATTGCACGCGTTATTAATCGGCTGAACGGTTTGCATACTGTGGTGGCTTGCGCAAGCCGAGCACACGGAAACACAAAAATGAGCGCACGCCACTCCAATCACTACCTTCGTCGACTGCTTTTCCGCCTTGGGTACCAGCCAGTTTCAAGGCACTCCTTTCCTGGATGATCACATCTGCAATAAATAAATTTACGAGAACATTGCTTAGTTATCACTACTGTCATTCCTCAAAATTGATTTTGAACGGTCTAAGGGATGCGTCTCTTGAAAACTAATCGTTTACACTTTTAGCTGTCTGCGACACTTGATATGAAACCTGCGCCCCTGCGCTTCATAGCAGACAAGTCTTCGCTTCTCTGCATAGCTCCGCAGTAACAGAGTAACACTGTAGTAATGGCTACTCCAGATTCTTGGCTAATAATGATAACTCGCTCAATTCTCTTTACTAGTATAACCGTGTTTACTATCGGCGAGTAGATCGAACTATGCATGGCTTGCACGTGACGTCATCCAAAGAGCGCTCCGATAGCCACCAGAGAAGAGGGGAAAGCTCCCCTCTTACCAGGATCCTCTTTTGTGTCTCCCAGATTTTCACAGACGTCGCTGTTCTCATAGAATAAAGAAGATTAACCCGTCACTCAAAATTCTTACAAAAGCAGTTTCCCCCTCTCTCTCTCTTACATGGTGGTCAAAAGTACGTGATGTGACGTAAGTGCAAACCATGTATAGGAGGCGCAGTTTCATAATCATCATTATCACCACAAACAATCGCTGTGCGGCAAACAACTCCGACGCCAACACTCGCCAAACGTGAACCGCATCGTTTCCGCGCTCGCTGCATATTTGTTTGTCGCGACATGGTGCGGACTTGCTGTGTACCGCAGTGCTCGAAGCATGCTTTTGAACCGGTTATATGCAGCGCGGAGGACTGCAGCACGTACGCGACGATGCGGACACTGTCTGCCGTCGTCTCTGGTGCAACGCTGCACTCGATGACATGATCGCAGTTGAGCACGTACTCTCCTTCAACAAGACACCGCTTGCTTTCGCCGATGTCGTCCATCATTGTCGCAAGATACAGGATGACTGAAAAGTGATGTGCGTGTTTCGTGAATCATTCAGAAAAACACGGACGCCACGCCGGCCATGTATACGATCCAGTGCGCGCGGCAGACGCGACGTGGCAGGCCCGGCACGCGGGTATTTTCAGAGAGGGGGGAGGTCAGTTAGAGCGTATCATATGTTTTAGAACCTCTCTCCCCTCTACCGCCCCTCTCCTCTGAATCAGCCACTACCACGCATGCGCTTTTTTTTGCCTTCCAAGAGGACTTCGATGACATTAAACGCAAGAGGGGACTAGATTACTTTTATATCGATGCGTTTAGGAGAAAAGAATAGTGTTACATATATCTTTCACGAGTCTCGCGTCGTCGTTTTCTATGGCAGCGAATGCACTAATGACTGCGGTCGAAGGGTTTGTTTGCCACCCAGCGTTAGTCCCCGAGGTGGCCGCTAGGGAGCGCCACTTTTTCATCTCCTCCCCCAATAGTCGGTGGCAGGTTAAAAGTGGAAGCTCCTCCCACCTCTTTCCACTCCAGCGAAGCGAACGCTTGAAAGGAGGTCGCCTCCTCTCCAGCGTTTGCTCTGCCAAAGGGGAGAGAGGTGGGGGGAGCTTCCACTTTTCTCTTAACCTGACTATACCTGCGGCGTCTTTGAGGTGGTTAGGAGCTAGTAAAAATCAACAAACGGCCATAAAGGGTAGTAATTGCTGAAGTTACCAACCTTTTACGTTTTTTCTTCTAAGAGTGTACACGTATAGTATTTTATACTCGGTGTCAGCGCCAATAAAGTTTACTTGACTGAGTGCCGGTGCTGTTCGTAGTGTTTCCTTTGCCACCTAGGAGGGAGCCTCCGCGTGCCCTGGCTGCCCGCGGTAACGCGCGACGTCTTGTCGCGTAGGCGTATCGCGGCCTTCGAGTGTCATTCATTCTTTGTCGCTGCGTTCCCCTTCTCCATTCAGGGCGGCTGGTCGCCCTGAATGGAGAAGCCAGGCCAGGCCAGGGCGGCTAGTCGCCCTGGCCTGGCTCGCAGCGCTCCTCGCGTCAGTTCTTGCCCCGTCCTCGACGCTCTGCCTCGACGCAGCCCTTTCCGGGTTTCCTGACGTGAGAGGGACACGCGACTGTCGTCACGCGATACCGCCTGCGTGTGAAAGCGCTCTACTGCGGTTTCCGGTCATGCCACTATATTGCCTGGAATGCATCTCCCCGCCCGGCGTGCTTGCCGCGTCCAAAAAGGTGGTCCCTCGATTTCCGCCTAGGGATGTCATAGACGTGGCATGTTGTCGCCGGCCGCGATCCTGGCGGTGTCCCAGTAGCGGGGGTAGATGTGGCAGACGCCTGTTCTGCAACAGGTTGCTCTCTTCAGCTTGACAGTCCACGGAAGCTTCGGCAGCCAGAAGTTGGGACGCCGCGACGACGGCGACACTCGCGTTCGCTCGGGATTTTCACCATCATTTCTCTGACCAACCTCCAGGATCGCGACGTCCGACAGCGTGACACCCGAGCTTCTGTGACGTCATTCGTTGCCACTTACCACTTTTGATGTATTGGCGAGATAGGACGCTAATCACACCAGTCGGAGCCGCGCTTCGGGCATCACAATGCCACTCTATAGGGAGTATTCACTGGACGCCATATTTGTGGGTGCTATTTAGAGCGCATGCTCAGAACGAGCTCACATTAATAGGCTGCTAAGACCGCCAACCTTGATGGTGTGCAATGCAGGTTGCAAAAGAACTGTGGAAGCTCGCCCTTAGCACGCGCTAAGCAGTCGCGCACACAGCTATGGCCGCCAGCACGCAACACGAGGCCGCTGCTGCTGCTGCTCGCGCTTGTGCTGTAAGGGCAGGGTTCTAAGGTCAGCAGTAGCATATCCTCCTCTACTCAAAAAGCCTGGCAGTTCGACGACGGAGCCGTAGAGTGCCCGGTCGCAGATTCGGAGCGCGAGGATCTGGTAGCACATAGCATTCCTGGGGGAACCTGGTCGCCAGCGCACAGCTTTTGCAGCGGCGAGGACCCGAAACATGGTTTTCAAACCCGACGAGAAAACAAGCGATAGCGCGAAGAACGCGAGGAGCATGAGCGGAGATTCTATCGCTCGGGATAAGTGTGTTCCGGCGTCTCGCCGCAGCGGGGCGCCCGTTACACGCCTCTCCCCTCATTCATTGCCCTGCCGCTCTACTTTTTCACTTTCGGCTCCGCCTCAAGCGCTAACTTCCTACCCTGAGTCACACTTCGCTAACGATCATTGAGTTTAACTAAGCTGGGGGACCTCATGTTAACTGATGAAAATTCGCCTTCCCCATCGAATTAGTTGTCGCATTTAATGCGGTCATGTAAACAGCATAATGCGTTAAGGAAGCGCATCGCATTCAAGTCGCTAGACAGAAGTGCACCGAGACAGCGAATGCGCATTCATTCAGCACATGTAAACGGAGGTCGTATCGCATTTTGGAACGCGGGGAGGATTATGGAAAGGCGCTCGCTGTGGCGGCCAACCTCGTCGGCGGCGTGGAGAGCGGTTCCCTGTGGTCGCCCGCAGTCTTCTCCCGAGAAGAAACGCGAGCTTTTATTTCTATCGTAAGTGACGGAATATAACTTGAAGGGACACTGACACCCCTCAAAATTTATGCTTTTATTTTTTTGCCAGGCGACTTATTATGGTGTCAGAAGACTACCCAATCAATATTTTGCTACGGCGTCACGTATATTTTTAATGAAGTTAAAAAAAGGCAACAGCTCGAAACCAAAACCGAAACTGGACTGGGGAGGAAGAAGAAATATAGAGGAGGAGAGATGTGGCGGACGTCACGTGGCGGTGATACTTTCTTCTCACCAAACAACGCATTTGTAGCTTTTTAGAAGCCACAAAAAATGGGTATCGTATTTCTTTTCTATTTTTAATATTCTGTGTTTGCCTTCGATGACCTACGACCTTGCTTAAATTTGGTGGTCGTGTCTTAGGAAAACGGCCCGTGACCACGGAGAAGAGAGTGACTGCGACTCACACCGGCCAGTTCTCGATCGGCGGTTTTCGGGCAGAAAGAGACCGAATTTCGAGCTGCAAATTCTGTTCTGGGTAGTAGGGCTCTCATATGTGATGTAGAACTAAAAACCTCGGCGAGCATAAATACCCTGGCAGTGTCATTTTAACTGCTCGGTGAGGGCGGCCCCCGTCTAAGCCTTGCGAAGTACGACTTGCGCGTCCGAGGGAGTTTCGCTTCGACACAAGCACGAACAACGGCGAGAGCTCCGAGCACTGCATGGTAGCGCAGAACGAGCAGGTCCTACCTCGATGCCGTTCCTGGCTGCGCCGGAGCCTTTCAGGCTCGGGGTTCGGTTGGTCCGATCGCGGTCGGCGAGGTTCGGCGAGGCGAAGCGCGGTTACACCATAGCGCGGTGGCGTCGTCGGACACCTCGGAGCGTTCGGAAACGATCTCGCTCGCCAGCTGGCTTGCGCATACACGACGCCTTTGGTCCAGAGTGATCCGGCGGCCCGGCCCGGAGCCGAAAACGCTTGGGTTTTGATGTTTCTTCCGTCTCCTAACTTCTTGCACAGCACCGAGGACAGTGGGCACGATCTTTACGCTCGCCGAAAGCGTCGAAAGGCCTTCACGTGCGATGCACCGGAAAACGTAGTCACGTGGTGCGGTTGTTGCCGGAGACGCAGCTTTAACTTTGACACGGCATGGAGCCACCTTCGCGTTGGACTTGAAGCGCATTCATGTAAACTTTGCCTCGTCGGCTTCATTCGAAGGACGATTAGAGTCGAAGCGCTGATGTCACATTCATGTTAACGCAGCTTGTGCTGCTAGTCCCTCCTTATGCCTCAGCCTGGCATACCCTTGAACTGCGGCACACACGCTACAACGACTCACCTTCACGCTGATCGCGACGGTTATTTCAGCTTCGCCTCGGCATGGAAACCGTGAGAACTGAGCGAAGCAAAAACGTTCAGTGTGGTGCTCGACATATAAATCTCCCCCAGCTCTCCGGCGCTCTCGTACTATAGTTACTAAATTAATAATCCACCGTCATTTTTTTTTTTTTTTGAAGCAGCTGTGTTTTGTGCGAGTCGGTATTCATTTCCCTGCACTGTATGCGTATAAAATAAAACGCTCGCCTTTGTCGACACGGGCCGTGCGCCTTGCTGGGAACAGAGCCAGCTGCCGCTTGTGCACGCACGCGTGTGGCATGCCGCGCCGGGCGTTCCGTTTCGCCAAGCGCGCTCCTTTCTTCTTGGACGCAGCTTCCGTGCCACGCTAACAGCTCATTTGTATTGGGGTAATTGGCTAGCGACGCCTCTGTCTTTCTCCCTCTGTCCGCATGCAGCGGCAGGAGGGCAGACAGAATCGGGCGAGAAAAAGTAGCCACGTCAGGTGCCATTTGCTTTCAGAATTGCTTTCTTTCATTTGCTTTCAGAGAAGTTGGAGTTGTGTTATTTACCGACTCTTCAGTTCCCAGAGGAAAAAAAACAAAAAAACAACGGCGGCACATTTATTATTATTATTATTATTATTATTATTATTATTATTATTATTAATCGACCACTCGGCTCACGTGAAGGCAACGACATGTTGTGCTGCTGCTGGGGCTGAATCGAATCAACGTAGAATGGGGTGATTTTACGTACCAAACCAAAGAAGGGCATCTATCACGCCCCAGCGGAGGACTGAGGGGTAATTCACTTAATATGATGAACCACCTGGGAATCCTTTGACGGTCAACCGAAATCTCGGTTGCACGGCGCCCTCTCCGCAAGAAGCCTCCGTCAGAATGGCGGGCACCTCGGCTGGGATTCCTGCCTGTCACCCGGTGCGGACTAAGTTAAAAGTTACTAAAAAATGTAACTTGATAGCAGTTATTGAGATTTCATTTAACTTAAATTTAGACAATTTTTGCGTTTTCTTGATTTCATGTGAAACTTGTATCCTGTACCCGTAACATCCCCCCGTAAGGGGTGAAAAGTATTTATACATAATTTAAATAAATAAAACGTCCATTATATATACTTTTAATTAGTTTCTTTACAGCTCTGCAACAGTTTCGGTCACCTCGTCGTTCACCGAAGACGGTACAAGATGTGAAAGTGAAAATTGCTATACAGGATCTGGTGATGTGGGGGGGGGGGGGGGGGGGGGGGGGGGCGTGTTTGCGTGTTTGCCGCTTAGAGCGGGTGGGGGAATCCACCAACGATGACGTCATGTTCAGACCTTCCCATCTGAGGGTTACTGCTTCGGTGCAGCCGCGAACCGCACAACAATACTCTGAAACGATGTTTTTCATTCGGAGTACTTGCTGTTTGATCTAGGTGAGGCAAATGCAGAGAAAAAACCGAAATAACTTGGGGCGATTTTGTTTTTCCTTGGCCAATATTCCGGCGCGCGCGCTAATACCATCGGCTGCTGTTGCGGCACACACAAAACGACCGAGAAGATGCATCTTTGCACGATCCCAAAGGAAATGGTGGCGGCGGATTCCTCGGGGAGGGAAGAAAGCAGACGAGGCGTCGACAGCCAAGGTCCTTGGAGTGACGTGGCCTCTCCGTTTTGCGCCGGAGGTAATTTGCCACGACAACACTGCGTCAGCGGCGCTGCAAAGCGAGGTATACGACGAGGGCGGCATCCTCTTGGCCGCGCCTCGTTGTGGTGCGGGCCGCCGGGTACGACAGGCGGCGTTGGTCGGAGGAAAAGTTGCACCCTCTGATGGATGGGCTTTCGGTGCTGCTTTCCTTTCTTCGCAGTCCCGGCGGTCGTTGATGCGGCACAAGGGCGCGCCCGTCGGTCTCTACTCGATCGTGCAGACATCGCGTACGACGAACTCGCGTACGACGCTGGCCTCGTCCATTCACCGAGGATGTAGCAGCGGCCAGCGTCTCTACCAGCGGCCTCGTGCAAGCTACTGCGTTTCACTTTACCATGGATCATGGTGGACGCTAGGGTGCTACGTGACCTTCGGAGGGACGCAGTGACGCGTCGGGTGCTCGTGTCTATACGCACACTCGCGTTTGAACGCGTTTGGGTGCGTTGCGGCGTCCTTGCGGCCAGGAGCGGTCGCTTGCGGTACGACGCGGGCCGTCCCGCAACGCTCGGTAGCGCGACGGAAGGGACTCGCGCAATTTTCCAAAGCGTTGCGGCGTGTTCGACTAATCAGAGGCCGGGAAAGGAGAGGGGGGTCACGTGATTGCTCGCGCTACTCGACGATGCGTATCCGGTTCTAAGCTCGCCAAACTTGCTTTTCTGTTTTGGGGAGCGGTGGGGACTGCTTTTTCCAAGGCTGCGATGGTTCAAACCTGAAGGTTCATATGCACATCTGCGTTTGAGCGCGGTGCGCTCCGTAGCGGCAAGCGGACGCGATGCGTTGCGAAGAGCGCTTGCGCCAAGCTTGTACACACAGTTCCGCTGGCACGCAGTCAACCGCAGTCAGGGGCCAATAAGAACATGCTACCGTCGCTAGCGGCTCACCAGTAGTAAGTGAAATCCACGGCAACATGGTGGCGCCCAGCGACATCGCCGAAGGGTTTGATCTTGGGAGAATCCCGCTGGCTTCCCCGACATTTTGTCGAACTTGAACATCGCAGCCTTGGAAAAACCAGTCCCCACCGCTCCCCAAAACGAAAAAGCAAGCACTGCGAACGGAGAACCGGGTACGTCTCGCCAAGTCGGCCGAGTGGCGCGAACACGTCACCCTCCTTTCCTCTCTCGGCTTCTGATTGATCAAACGCACCGCAACGCTTCGGAAAATTGAGCGACTCCGAGTCTACTCGCTTGCTTCGCGCTACCGGGCGTTGCGGGAAGGCGCGCGTCGTACCGCAAGCGACGGCGACTGGCCGCAAGGACTCCGCAACGCACCCAAACGCGTTCAAACGCGAATGTGCGTATGGACCGTAGACCGCGTTTCCCCCTCCGCTAAGCCCTCCGCAACGAAGAAGCCGCTACTGCGCCTGCGCGCCGATGGCCTTGACTGTAGAGTTCCGGGTATCGTAGCGGGTTGCGGAGAGCGTTGCGGGACGGCGGAAAGGATCTACGAGAACTCCCTAATGTCTGGGAAGCCAGCGGGATTGTCCCAAGATCGAACACTCTGACGCTGTCGCCGGGCCCCGTCGTGTTGCCGTGGATTTCGCTAGCGACGAAAGCGCACTCCAGTCGCGCGCGCTAACGTCGCAGCGCTCTTGAGTCGCGCGCGATAACGTCGCCGCGCTCTCGAGTCGCGCGCTCTAACGTCGCGGCGCTCTAGTGTCACGCGCTCTAACGTCGCGGCGCTCTAGCGCGCGCTAACGTCGTGGTGCTCTACTGTCGGCGCTCTTGTGTCGTGCGCTCTAGTGTTGTACAGCCCTTTAACGCACGACTTCGTCGTGTGTTCAAGTCGTGACCATCCAAAACGGCGTATCGCGTTTCTTTATTTTTTATTTACTTAACTTTGCGAGCCCTATCTTGTAAAAATAAAAATGAATAAAGCTTGAGGCTATGCAAACTGTTTATCCATCTTCTGTTACACCACTGAGCGGCAGTGCGTCCCCATGTTTTTAGAGGCACCGCGGATACAGGCCACGACGGCGGAAAAGCGGCCGCCGTCCTGACGACCGCCATGTTTGCCTGAGTTGCTTAGCTTGTCGCAGTGGTTGCAAGTGTATGTGCGCGCGGCGCAGAGCGGTCGTTCCTGTCGCAAGTACGTGCTCCGGAGCGCGCGAGTTCACTACACGCCCTCACCCTCACTACCTTTTGCGGAGATAGCAGCCAATGCTACAAGCGTGAGGTAGCCGGCGCTCCTGGCTTTGAGACGTGCACTTCTAGCGCGAGTTCTCGTCTTGTGGTAGAACGCTGAAAAGCAGCGACCTCGAGCTCTCGTACATGGGGCACTAGTCTCAGCTTAAAGGGGCCATGAAACGATTTTTCTACTTCCGCTAAATACTACTCAGAAGCATTCCCTGAAAGCTATCACCGCTATCTTTGCTCGCTCGGAGCGTGCGGCGCGAGAAAGCTAGCGCGTGCGCTTTAGCTGTTGCTTGCGGCGAGCTTCCTCGCGCCGCACGCGTCGAGCGAGCAAAGATGGCGATGATAAAGCCCCTTCGTGTTTTTAAAAGTTGCGTAAGGTGCGTCTATGTACGAGGCACGTGCAACGTGCAGCCCTTGGGAAGATCATGACGGCACAGCGCATTACCACTGTAGCAGTACTGACAACGTTACTGAGCTAGATTTTAGACGCCATGTTCTTCCCAGAAGTGGCGCGCGGCACGTGTCTCGAGCATTTCCACAACAATGAATGGCGCAACTTTTCCCAGGACCACGGTGCCCAGGACAGAGGGGCTTTAAGCAGTGATAGCTTTAAGCGCACTAACCGCCGAATTCACAAACCTCACTCAAATTGAGGGGCACCTCCACTTCCTCGAGAAAGTGGAGGGGCCCTGAGGTTTGTGAATTCGGCGGTAAGAGGCCCAATGCCGAAGCTTGGGGAGCGCCGAGCGAAGGGCGTAAACACATGGGAGTAGGTTACGCACCCTAGCCCCTAGGCTCCCTTTCAGGCGGCGCAGCCTGTACCGAGAGCCACGCTCTCCTCTGTTCGCATTTCATTTTCCCCCGATAGCACATTCCTTGCTCGTTTTTCTAGTGGTTCTGGTGACCGGTCATACAAAAAATCGTGTTTTCTCTTCGGATATTTTCCCCTTCCGGATGTTTTCTATTTTCTTGAATTTGCTCTCTGTATTCTGCTGAATGTACTGCTCGTATGGCTCCAGTTGCTGTATTATACTCATATTTATAAAAAGTAACGAGTAATTAAAGTAATCTCTTACCAATATTTTGTATCGAAATTCCATTACAAATTACTTCCGAAAACAAGTAACGTGGCAATTACAAAATTACTTGAACAAGTGACGGATTACAAGTAATTCGTTACTTGCAACGGATTACTTTTTAAGTCTGGCTACAGCTACCGGCACTTACGACCATAGGCGACTGGCGCTTACGTGAACGGAGCTTACGCAACCGGTGCTTATGCGACCGGCGCTTACGAGCTTACGCTTCACTACAGCCACGGGCGTTACGTGACCTTAATAGGGAGTTTTCGTAGATTGTTTTCGCCGTCCCGCAACGCACTCCGCAACACGATAATCGGAACTCTACAGCCAAGGCCGTCGGCGCGCAGGCGCAGTAGCGGCTTCTTCGTTGCGGAGGGCATAGCGGAGGGGGAAACGCGGTCTACGAGAACTCCCTAATAACGCGACCTTGGGCGCGGTTAGTCTCTCCTTCTCTCTCGCGTGCACGTGCGAACGGAGCGTATGAGCTTACGGGACCGGAGCTTACGCTTCAGCCACGGGCGTTAGGTGACCTTGGTAACCCGACCTTGAGCTTCGGCCACGGGCGTTACGTGACCTTGAGGACGCGACCTTGAATATGGTTGGGCCTATAAAGCTACGGCTTTGAAAGATGTTTCGATTGGAAAGCCGAAACATCTCCTTGCCGTAGGAGGTCTGTTCGTGCGTATCGTCTGAAAACAAATGGACGTGCTATCTATTGAACGGTGGTGTGCCGGTAGCACATCGACGGGTTTCGTCTCGCGCTTCAAGACGGAACCACGGAACATCTCCTGCGTCGACAATCGAGTTCAAGAATGTTGTCTTAGATCTGAACAGGATGCATGGTCAATAAATAGATCGGTCAAGGTAACTTTCCGCATGTGTGCTCGGAGCGAGTCTTTACACCTTTCAGGAATATCGAAATATTTGAAGAAAATTGATAACGTTACCGTTTCTTACTTTACACTCTGCCGTTCCTCACAATTTTGTCTTAGAAATAATTTCTGCTTCTGCCACCCGTATCCACGAGATGCCGGCTTCGTCATAACCGTGTAGTCGGAACTGGCTCATGCGGCTCGTCGACAGTTTCGGTGTGTCGCGCTCCTCGAAGTAACATACTCGGAGCGCCGCCGCAGTAGGAGCAAAGGAGCGCGAGTTACTCAACGCGTCCAATGACTCTTTAAATATGGAGTGACTGTCCCTAAAAGGCTATGCACACGGGGGGAAATCCCTCCCTTTGCTTTCCGGGATACGCGTCACGTGGTCACGTCAACGCCACGCTTTTGCGCGGAGCCGCGCTGACGATGGGGGAGCTTTTGCTCGGGCTACCTCGGGCTGCACAAACGCTTCCCACCTTGGCGTTGTTCGCGTAACTGGCAACTTTACAAATTTTGCTCAGCGAGACACAGGCGGTGGCATCGCAATCGCCTAACTTGTTGTGGCTAAAGTTGTGGCTTGCGCTGTTGCGCATTTCGTCCGAGGCACCCGGAGGACTTTTCGATAATCATCGGTGCCGTCCTCAGGCCGCTCCTCATACAACTGGTTCTTGATTCCACGTACTTTGTGTTGCATCCACCCATTCAAGAAGCATATGTCTTTTAGCAGGAAGCAGTTGGTCGTCATCTTCATCTTACAGCTCTGCTGCCATAATCGCGTATCGCCGTTTTATGTATACGCCTCCATTTTTCTATTCTCGTCAGTCTGCACCGAGACCTGTTGTCGGGCGTGCGACCGCTAAGTGCGCATGATAACACTGACACCCTCTCCGCTCCCCGCCGTTCGTGTGAATGCTGGAGTCAAGGAGGGAGTCCCGCACTGGTTTCGTTGACGACACGCACATCCCAATGGTTTGTCCATTTTTTTTTTCTTTCCAGGCGATTTAATAGGCTGTCAGGCGACTACCCAATTAATATTTTGCTATAGCACATATATTTTAACAACCCCCCCCCCCCAAAAAAAAAAAAAATAAAAAAAAAATAAAAATCTCAACTCGTCGGAATCGAAACACGAGCACGGAAGCTCATGGCCGGAAGTCACGAATTTTGAGCCGCCAATTCTGTTCTGGGTAGTTGGGCATTTAAAGGTGATGTTCAAATAAAAACCTCGGCGAGCATAAATACCCTGTCAGTGTCCTTTTAACGCAGCTGCGCTGCACGTCACAAGTTATATGCGGCACCACCGAGGGTGCGGAGGGAGAGGTTATCTCTCCAAGACGCCCTGTTTGTTTGGTCCAGAAGCTCTACTCAATGAGCACTCGGAGAACGAAAGTACACTCCGTCCGCGACACTGTTAATGCAAACACAACATCAACGCTCTATTTTTTTTTTACATTTTGTTTAGACAGTTTATTTTTCTCCAACGCAAGCAAGCTTTATGGCAGCACTTCGATTACATAGAGAGAAAAAATAGGGAAAACTGGCGATCGCTTGTTCGCGCTAAAAGTAGTTTTAGTAGATCGTTCGGATGCCTACGATAACGATAGCCAATACTCCGCCGCCGCCTTTACGCATGCATCGTATCGTTATGGGGGGTACCGGAAGTATCGGAACGATCTACTACTAAAACTCTAATCTCGCGCTGCGCACCATGCATATGGGGCACATCGTGTCCGCGCATTCCACCGCTCTGCTCAGGGAAACAAACGTCGACATTAGAACGAGTACAAAGTCGCTGCGCCAGATTTGTCCGAATAATTATACTTTCAAAGCAAGCGTCACGGCTATGAAAGAACAGTTAAACTGGCAACTGCTCTCATGCAGACGGAAAAAATTCAAGATTAAAACTTTTTTATTGTCTATATAATGATAAAACTTGCATCAGTAAGGAAAATTACATCCGATGTCCTTTCTACGTGTCAGAAAAAGTTGGCCATCGATACAAAGTTGCAACTATAAACTTTTGTTGTAGATCATTTTTTATTCGAACTGCATTAGACTGGAACACGCTTAATGAAATGTCTTTGCCTCTGTATTTTCATCCGAAATGTTCCTCTCCCTGCAATAATGCCCCCAAGGCGGTGCAGGTGATCCGAATAAATAAATACATAATCCACACACACACACAAACACACACACGCGCACACACACACACAGCACAATTGGCAGTACTTTGTCTCTTGCACGTTTGTACGTCTCTTCTAATTTAGTCCCCTCACATGCGCTTTGTCTTTGCCCAGTCGACGTATAATATGTTTCGACAAGTTTCCTTTGTACGCGTGCGTGCGCCGAAGGGGGGTGAGGTGTTCGTATACCTGGGGCGCGCTTTATGGGAACGCCGGTTGGTCGTCGGTCATACGCTATTGGGCTCACGTCATCGTCGTCGAGGTCCCGACAGAGGAGGTTGCGTCTTGTCGTAAGACTTGTAGGAAAACAAAACATAGATGGGAGGGTTCAGCCCTGGGGAACTTCGCGAAGTTACGTATACGCACTCCCCGGATGACAACGCTGTCCGTGTTGTCTATCCCGCCCAAGCGTCCCGGGCCGAGCGTGCGCGCTCATGGGATGCCTCGTCGATCTCGTCTGATTGCGTTGGGCAGGGTGAAGTTCGGCGAGGCCGCAAAAAAAAGACGGACCTGATGGAATGGGGGTGCCTGTCGATGCGCCGGTCAAGAGCGTGCAGCGCTCACGTCCACCGACGGAGAGGAGGGAAATGATGGAGTGTACGGGCGAATGGCGAGCTTACACGACGCGTTAAATCATCGCCGCAACGCTCGAGGTCGTCTCCCTGCGCTCTCAGACGGGTTCTTTATATTGTTACGCTTACACCCCATGGTTTCTCGTATGTACGAATATCAGCCGCCAAAGCCGTAAGATGACGGGGAAGATTGCAGTCAACGAAGCACGGCGAGATGAAGAGAGCACGCATATCGACAATGAGGGGAGAGGGTTCGCACATGCGCGCGCGGGAAAACGTTATGAATTTCGAGCAAAGTTTCATTTCGCTCGATCGTTGCATGGCCACAGACGGGTTCGTGCACCCTTCTATAGACGTCCCAAAAAATACCCCAACACTTTTTTTTTTTTTTTTTCTCATCGGTGACGGGTTGCAGCGAAAGGTGAGGGCTGTCACGCGAACCAACTCCCGTGTGTGCACAAGTTTTGTGGCACAGTGTATATAGCAGTTGTCAAACGGCTGCCCTCTGTCTTTGTTCTCTCTCTCTCCAGGCTGAGGGCACACACTCTTGAGACCGAAACCAGTTCCCGTGGGGTGCATTGATCAGACGTTTGCGAGGCGGCGTTTCGCTCGCATCTGACCGTCCGCAGCGTCTCCCATGATCTGTAGCGACGTCGCGCGGAATACGGCCGACGTGTGTGGTAGTCAGTTCCATTTTCAGCGTTCTCTTTTTACCAATTTAAAAATCGACTTCTTTTTTTTTTTTCTTTTTTTAAGCATGGACGAAAGTTGTGTTTGCATCTTGCAGTTCTTTTTTTCTTTCTCTTTTTTTTTCATATTACATAACGCAGCATTTTCTTTTTTGGTTTGACGGAATCTAAACAATTTGGGCGTTTTAAACTGATTGTGCAATGCTGTGGCCTTGAAACTGTAACTACGCACTTTAAATGAAAGGAATCGCCGGTGAATTCTGTGTAGAACCGGCTGTCGCCGTACTGGTGGTTCCCTATTGAAGCCGGGTGGATGGATGGTATGGGATACGCCCTCTGATCGGGCGGTAGCTTGCGCCACCTAGCCTTGAAAGCCCGTGGCTGTTGGCATTTACGTCGACAGGCCTGCGCTGCCGAGCGGGGTACAGCGGCAGAGCGGAACAGGCGCCTGCCGTAGAGCCACCGGCGCTGCTGTATTCACCGTCAGGATCGCTGCGATCTGCAGCGCTCCCTAGAGAGCATAGGTTGACGACACGAGAGGGTCCATCTCAAAACGATGGGGGAGCGTTTGCAATTTAATGGCGGACGCCTCTTGCGGAGATTGATTGGAAGTACGCATGCGCTGCGTTGTCGTGTGGCGAGGAGGAAGCAGGCAGAAAGGTGGAGACGTTTGCAGTCGACCAACGCTTTCGTCTCTTCCTTGCAGCTCGCATTGCAAACGCTGCCCGCGAACCACGTGACCTCGATCGCGCAGTTGAAAAAACACTCTGTACTCTCAGCACTCCCCGGCTGTGACGTCATCAGTGCGGAATGGAGAGGACAAGACGACAGCCATGGGCAGTGTCGAAGACACATGTGTATCTTCGATACTATCTTTCGATACATTTTGTGTATCGGTATTAGGTATCGCAATTGCCTGAAATTAAAGTATCGGTGTACTTTCACGATACTGAAAAAAAAAAGTAAAAGAAAATATTAGCAATATATAAGCGTCACACCATATATTCTTTCGATTGATATTTTGCTTGGTATCGTCGCTTGTTTTTACACGCCTGCTAAAGAAAAAAAAAGTGCCAACTAAAGTCATTACACTTTTACAGTGTTAATAATGGTACATCCTATTCGGTACGACCCGAATAACAAAGGTGTTCCATGTTATTTTCCGGCGAAGAGACAAAATTCACGTGCGTTTTCCCATAGCAATGCACAGGAGCACCGCAAAAGTAGACTGGTTGCTGTCTGCTTCAATTTGCCTCCCGGAAGTCGCATAGACACTAGCGCCAGTTGAACCTCTAGCGTACATTATAATAACTCTATGACTTGTGATATTGGTCTGTTCCAGTGTACGGGCTTCCATCATTCTGTAATATGTGGCGTTGCACGGGCTCGCGTCGCCCAATTGCCTCCTATATATTTGAAACCGCGCGCCAGGGGTGCTATGTTGCGCTTTTTGGACTCCCAGGAGACTTGGAAGAGGGAAGTGACGTCAACGACTAGAGAAACGGAGATTGGCTGTTTACAGAAGAAAACAAAGTCAACATCCAATCTGCATTTGCTGCGTTGTTGACGTCACTTCCCTCTCCCTAGTCTCCTGGGAGTCCAAAAAGCGCAACATAGCCCCCCAGGTCTAAACAGCGCCTTATATGATGGATATCGTATTCGCCACCGGCGCATTCGCGAAAGTGTCGGGCCCGGGCGCCGCAGCGTCGGGACGCCGTGGTGACAAATTGCATTCATTACACAAAGCCCGCGCTCGGTGCTATCCTAGACGAACCCCCCGAAACCCTGCCGTTTTCTCCGCGTTCCAGAATCGCGGTAAACGGGCCAAAACCCTGCTAGAGAGACCCGAAGCGGCTTTCGGAAAGGGGGCAGCATGGTTCATGTAAATCAGCTTCAAAACACGGGGAGGAAGAGAGAAACAAACACTGTTCCTTTCTTCGTCCCCGTTTTTTGAAGCTGATTGTCATCAACCATGTTTAACTATTACCAACTGGCCCAGTTTACTACCTTGTTGAGGGGGCATCGTTCGCATCCCAGGATTCGATGGTCAAGCTGACAGTGCGGTGGAAGCTACAGAGTCATTAGACCAGTCACGTGATCACGCTCCTAACCCACACGCAGAGCTACCGGGGTCAGATGAAAGGGAGGCGGTTGATTGGCCCGGCGACCGCGTACAGCTACCACCGCGCTGTCAGCTTTCCTGCGCGCCGTTGCATGGCGCCGAGCGCTCCTCGCGTAGAATTCGCGCTTCCATTCTTTTTTTTTTTTTTTTTTCGCGCTCGGTCGTGTGCGTTTTGAGCCCTGGGAGAATGCCGAGTGAGAAGGGTGCGCAGTAGACGCTTAATTTTTCGCTGGGCTCCGGCCGTTTGAAGACTTTAGAGCGCACCGCGGACTGGCCCGGCCACCCGACCGGCTCGTGAAAGTGGCCGCGACAGCCACGATAACAGCAGCACCGTTTTTCATTCTCTGCAACGTAAACTTGAAAAAAAAAAAAAAATAATAATAATAATAATAAAAGAGATGGCGGCATTCTTTTTTTTTTTTTTTTAGGCGTTTGTTTCCGCGACACTGGGGAGCCAATATTTATGCGTTGCGAGACCGCGCGTTATTGCTCGCACAAGGTTTTGGAGAGCTCGTACGTCGGTCGTCCTGGAGATTTTGTGCGTCGTTCTTGTGGGTCCTTGGCGTTCCGTTGCAGTTTATGGTGTGGTGTTTAATTGACATCTTTTCTTAGGCTGCGCCTTTTTCTATTGTAAGAAAAATAACGCACTCTGGGAAGCGTAAGTATGATGTGTTTCGTGTTGAATAATCGCACTAATTTTCGCGGCAAGATTGATTACTGTGTAAAGAAAAGGGACACTTCTAACATCTGCAGTGGTGTCACGCTCGCTTTTATAGTTAGGTACAAGAATGCTCTATACTCTGTTTCACCTTATGATGTACCGCAGGAAAGGCTACAAGCGCGAGCTCCTTGCTCTGGGGCACATCTCGGCGGCACAAGCTCTCGTGACTTAAAGGGGCGATGCAACAATTTTTGTACTTTGCGCAAATACCGCTTAGAACGGATCCCTGACGTTAATGACCTATGAAACACGCGTTCGTTTTTCACCCCACGCAATAGAAGTCCCAGTAAAAAATTAAAGAAAAACGAGCAGCGTTCACCCTCCTCAACTCGCAGCCAGAACAAGCGGCCACGTGATCTGAAGCCGATTATATGCCGCCAATGTTGATCATAGCTACGCGCTGGGGTTGGCAAAGCACAGGACACGCGCAGAGTTCCAGACATTGTTATGGCTCGGCTATTGTCGTCGTTGCAGCGATTGGACACGGGCCACTATCCGAATGCTTCTCGAGCTATCAATTATCACGAGCCCAAATCGAGTGCTCACGCAATGCTCGGGTCCAGTCTATGAGCCGCATTCAAATATCGTCCCTGGAGGATGCTGCTACCACCAGGGTACGTCATCAAAATTTGCGAAGGAGAGATTGAAAAAAAAACGCTCGCTTTCTCCTTGAAATTACACCGCAACAAAGAGGTTTCTTGGTCAGTGGCGTTGCGTGCGAGTGTACTTGGGTCCCACTAGTGCCAGTAAACTCATACAAAGTGAAAAACGCTCAAAACGAATATCGTTGCACCTCCCCTTTAAGAGCGGCTGCCAACGCTATGAGCTCGCGCTTCTAGCCTTCGCTCCGCCTCCGACACGCGCCCGTTGCCTTCCGCTGCCCTTTTAGCTGGTGCCTGCTCACGAGACCCCCAAGTGTTACTCAAGGGAAAAAGCTCGCGCTGGAGGCGGAGCTTATTATGGCGCATTCTTAATTTGTATCTGACTATTAGCGGCGAGATGTTTTAGTGGCGCCCTCCTATGGTTACCTTTCGTGACGTCATTACCTTGCGAACAACAAGTTCGATGGTGTTTGTAAAGAGCACGGTGGAAGCTTGAAATCATTGCGCTCTTAAAGCGACACTACCAACACCGTCGAAATTGAAGTTCTTCCATTCCTCTTATTTCCGTCGATGAGAAATTCTTTGCTGACGTCATAGTCAGCATTCGGCCAATCGCGGAAGGCCGACCACAGCGACGCTTTTGATCGCGCACTTCGCCAATAGTAAGTTGTAATAATTGCTTCTTGGTGCCCATTTTCTTATATCAAAGTCAAGGATTTAAGAAGCTGTGTACCGTAGCTTTTTCCCCTAACCGTAAATCGTTTTTTTTTTTTTTTTTTTTTTTTTTTTTCGGTTTCGAGCGCAGCTCTTACGCGCCTGCTTCCGGCTTGAGCGGCGTCGGCGTAACCGCGCAGTGCATTATGGGTCGTTTCCCATGATGACGTCACCGCGCGTTGCATTATGGATAAATTCCCCGCTAAATTTAAGATTTCCTACTAAATTTAGCGGGAAAAATTGCCAGTCACATTTAGCGGAAAATTTTTCCCGCTAAATTTAGCGGGAAAATTTCTCCGTTAAATTTAGCGGGAAAATTTCCCCGTTAAATTTAGGGAAATATTTCCTCGCTAAATTTAGCAAAAAAAAGTTTCCGCAAAGTTTAGCGGAAAAACGTCCCGCTAAATTTAGCGGAAAAATTTCTCCGCTAAATTTAGCGGAAAAAATTCCCCGCTAAGTTTAGCGGAAATTTCCCTCTAAATGGGAGGCGAGCAGGAGAGGAGGAGGGGAGGGTACGGATGAGGAGGAGGAGCGTATACCCTCCTCTCCGTACCTTCCCCTCCTCCTCCTCAAGAGCTGCGCTCTAATTTGGCGTTACAGGGGATTGTAAACGTTTTTCTCTCTTTTTTTTTTCTTTCTAAAGGTTGTTTGAAAAAGGAAAGATATCTGATAACGCGAAAATAGCTTGACCACATATACTCAAAAAACGGACCGCACGGGGGAAGTTTAACTGCGCGGAAACCACGAATACGGTTCTGTTTAAATCGTACTTGCGATTTTCTTTCTGTTTTTTAGTGCGCTAAAACATCAATCCAACTATTGGCTTTTATTATTATTTTTTTTTTTACAGCTTGGTTTTGAATATTTGCCGACGGATAGAATGTTACCAAGCGCAAGTCGACCGGTGATGCGATGCTCGCGTTTCCAATCAGTGAGCGGCGTTCGTTCGTGACACGCCCGGTACCGTATCAGTGCCACACTGTTTTACATCACACGAAAGACAGTCGGCATGCAGATTTTAACGCGAGGCACCTCGAGATCCGTGCTTCGAATGCCGCACGGCAATGAGTTCAAGGAGAAACTTGGCACGGGGAATTCTAACCACGGATATTGCGATGACTTATGTCCCCTAGACTGTCTTTTGTATAAGAGATGAGCAATGTGACCCCGGCCAATTAATGGACCTGGGCAGTTTACAAAGGAAAGTCACGAAGCTTGAAAAACACATTCCATCTCTTATTTTCCCAATTTCACGGCGGAATTAAATCACGGCCACCTTTTACGTCGTACAAAAGACATGTGGTGTTCGCTCCAGACAGGATGGCAGGATTATCGGCGATCACGCCTTAAGCATATGTTTCCAGCGCTTCATATATGCTTGGAAGATGTATACAGACAGTGTGACCCATGTGACCTCAGGCACTGTATGCTGTCCTTGATAAGATGGATTAGCAGCGAGACCGCGGCTTTAGACGCACTTGAGACGGGCAGTCTCGGGGTTGCTGACGAGTTGTTCCCTGGAATCGATGGCAAGTCAAATGATCCATGAAACGATGTTACTACCTTCGCTAAACACTACTCAGAATCACTCCCTTAAGTGAATAAATTTGTCTTAGTTTTTTTTCTTTCTGTTGGCAATGAGAGTCGCCAAATAAATTCGAGAAATATGAGCATCGTTCATCTTCGCAACTCGGAGACAGAACAAGCGGCCACGTGGCCTGGTGCCTATCCTATGCCTCGAACGCTAATCATAGCCAAGTGCTGGGGTAGGCAAAGTAGAAAACGCGTGCTGAGCGGGCATTGTTAGAGAGTTCGGCTGTTCTGGTCACCGCAGTGGTTGGAAACGAGTCATTGTCCGAGCATGTCCGCCCAGGCATTGATTGTTACGAGCAGAAGTGGAGTGCTCACCCAGTTCTCGTGTCCAATCCATGAGCCGCGCTCGACTGTCGTCAGGTGTGTGGTTTCGATTCCACAATGACGTCATCAAGCTTTGCGAAGGCAAAGACTGAAAGAAATAGTCTCCTTTTATCCTCGCAATTTCACCTCGACAAAGACGTTTCAAAATGGTGGTCCGTGCGAGTATAGGGATTATTCACTGGTGGCCATAGCTGTGTGCGCGACTGCTGAGCGCGTGCTGATGGTGAGCTTCCACAGTTCTTTTGTAACGTGCATTCCGCACCCTCAAGATTGCCGGTCTTAGCAGCCTATTAATGTGGGCTCGTTCTGAGCATGCGTTCTAGACAGCACCCACAAATATGGCGCCCAGTGAATACTCCTTATACCTGGGTCAGACTAGGACCAGTACGCCTCTGCGATGTCGTGAACATTCCAACCCGATATCGTTTCATGACCTCTTTTAAAGGGGCCATGAAATGGATTTCGGGCTGGGATAAATGATTTTAGATTAGGACTTTACTAATCGCATATCGTTTAGTGGACCAAAAAATAGAGGGTAGAATGTCAAAAGTCAGCATTTTCGGTACGAACATTTCAAAATATAGCGGACTATTTCGTACCTCCTTTCCTTCGAAAGCTCTACGCCTATACGATACATCCGTGGTACCCAAACATGTCCGCCGACCCTGCAGCTCACGCATTGGACACGAGAACTGCGCCACTCGGACGTATGCGCTCCTCAGCAATCAATCCTTCGCCGAATATTTGGATTCGCGTTCGTGGCCAATGAATGAGCGCCCTGACAAAACTTATCATCACTTGCGAATGACAAGTTCTATGGTTTGCTTAAAAAGCACGGTGGAAGCTGGGAGTCATCGCTCCGGTGCGATGACTCCAAGGTCGTGGGCATCCGGTCCGATACCTCGGACCGGATGCTCACTGGAGCCAACGATACTTCACGCGGATGATGTGCGGGCCCTTCGATCGCGCGCCTTCGAATGGAACTAGACTGACCGTCTGCAAGGTTTCCTTCTCTTTGTTCCTCGGGAAAGAAGAGTGCCGCTGGGGTGCAGTATGTGTGTTTGAAACATGAAGCCGCAGTTATACTGTGCAAACCTCGTACAAAAGACGCGAAGTTCTCTGCGGATATGACGACAGAATTGTCTGCGGACTCGTCTCAAGCAAGCTCCAAGCAACCACATTCTTTTAGAAAGAGTGTGGTTCTCTGCGAAAGTCCTTCGTGTTTTTATTCTTTCTAAGAAAAAAAAAAAAAAAAAAAAACTGGCATGGCTGTAACGTTTTGGCGGTAACGTTGCGGCTGTATATCTTTATTATCCTTCAATGGAAACTTTGTTTTATTGATTATGTCGTCCTCTCTATGCTTAAACTTCTATAGTAAAAAAAGAAAATAGTTTGCTTTAGAAGTGGAAAATGTAAATAAATATGTACTGCAAGAAATAAATTAAGGGAACACTGACTGGGTATTTATGGTGTCCAGTGTTTTTATTTGTACATAACATATGAGAGCCCAACTACCCAGAACACAGTTTGCGGCCCGATATTCATTTTCGTTCCACCCGAAAACCGCCGATCGAGAATTGGCCGGTTTGAGTCGCGCTCACTCTCTTCTCCGAGGTCACGTGCCGTTTTCTATGGTTTAGACAGAACCACCAAAGATAATCGAGGTAATGGGTCATCGAAGGCACACACTCAATACTAAAAAAAACAAAAAACAAATATGATGCCCTTTTTTTTGTGACTTCTAAAAAACTACAAATATGTTATTTGAAAAAAAAAAAAAAAGTTGCACAGTTACGAGCTTTTTTGTTAACTTTCTCCTTTCTATTTCTTATTCCTCCCCAGTCCAGTTTCGGTTTCGAGCAGTTGCGTATTTTGACTTTATTAAAAATATACGTGACGCTGTAGCAAAATATTGATTAAGTAGTGGGACACGATACTAAGTCGCCTGGCAAAAAAAAAAAAAATTAAAAAAAATTTGGGAGTTGTGTTGGTGTCTTTTTAATCGGTACGCTCCGCTCTCATGACGGAGCCGGATGTTATTATGCCCCGA
Organism: Ixodes persulcatus; assembly: GCA_013358835.2. Lineage (NCBI taxonomy): Eukaryota > Metazoa > Arthropoda > Arachnida > Ixodida > Ixodidae > Ixodes > Ixodes persulcatus. The sequence goes on along the minus strand of JABSTQ010009388.1, from coordinate 364,987 downwards.
TGTTGCCGCACATAACCCACTCCTTTGAAAACGTTTTTGTTGAAAGACCCGTAGTTGCAAAACACGGAATGTGTGTGGTGATCTTGACGTTTCCGGTAGGTAGCATGGCATACTCGCGACAGCGTCGCTTAGATTCGACGTGTGGTTGTTGCACACTCGATATAGCTTACAATTTGCAATAAAAACAAAGCAAAAATCAACGCTCTTTTATATTTGCGTTAAGTGGGCGTGGCATACAGCAACGACCCGCTTGACGTCGACGAGTGGTTTTGCCGTCTGTCTCGATCCTTTTTGCTAATAATTGGAAACGCGCGTGTGTTGCTGTAGCAGTCGAAAAGACATGCCTCCTTATCACGGACAGCCAAGACAGCCCTTCAATAAGCCTGTCAACACACTTGTCGACGTCGATTGAGCGGGCTCTCGACTATTTGTTCTTGAATCCAGGAAAGCGACGGTCGATGAAATATCAATCAATCAGGCGGTGGCTATTAGAACGGTCATTCGGACGAGGGGGGGGGGGGGGGGGGGGTAAAAATTCATATAAAAAAAAAATAAAACCGGCGCGACTGGGATGGCGACAAAGGGGAGAGATACATAGGACAAGCGAAACGCACGTTGAAGGGAACGAAATGTTGGGGCAGAACTAATTTAGCGTTTTAATGATTTTCTAAAGAGTTCGGGCACGCTGTGTAAGCTGAAAAGGCTCCCGCGCCGTCTTTTCAGCTGGTTGGCAGCGTCACCAACGACAGCGTCCCGTCGGTGTATTGGGATTAGCAGCTTGAGCTTTGAAAACCTACCCGCGTCCAGCGTTGCACTGTATCTGTGTTCACGTCGACCTGGTGGAGCTGTCCAGAGCTCGGATTCAATCGTGTCCCCCGCAGGAAGCGGAAAGGGCGCCAACACATCGCCATATTTTTCGTTTATCTTTCGTTGGAATATATACGCCTTCATGTAGCGCTTGTGTATTCGACGGCCCGCAAATCATTACGGAACGACATTCCGTAATTGATCAAATCTACATGAAAAGTATTTTTTGCTCCTCTTATTAGGAGATTGCTCTTCGCTCGTTCGCAGATTGAGTGGGATTGATATGATCGCGGCTATTTTCGCCCGCCTGCATGGAGGGCATCTGTGTTCTCAACTTTCAGATCTTCTGTGAAAAACAACAATAACAAAGTTAGCAGTTCGGAACGTTTTGTACAGACCTGTGCTCAGGTGAGCTGACATTGATGACAGAGACTAAGGTCCGCTGCTACACACGATGTCTCTGCGAAAGGCTTCTGCTAAGTGCCGTAGCGTGGCGCCATTGTCTTGTCGCATCCTTCCAAGACCAGTAGACGTCATCATGCTTGTCCTCTCCGATAGCGAACTGTCTCTGAAAGACATGCGCGCAAGACGGAAACGAAAACACGAGCAAGCACACAAAATTGACTTCTTCCGCGACAAACTGCCGGTCGCTCATTTCGTTTCTGTCTTGTTCAGTTTCGCTCTTCCACTGAATACGTTTCATGACGAGGAAATCATTCAATTTGCGAATTTTTATTTTGTTTCTTAAAGCTAAAAGTGATTTTTTTTTTTTTTTTCTAACCCGTCGTTATGTTTGAGGTGTTTGAGCACACCATACCGTTTCCTTGTTATGTTGCGGGAACTTACGTTCTCTTACGGTACGAGTCACCTGGATACCTGTGCCTCGGAGTGTGGTAACCATTTCAAGGTGTAGCTTCGTACGCGACAGACATATTACGGAGCGCGTATGTCCATTTGAAAATAAGCGAACGCTCCTGTTGCGTCCTTGCTTTTACTGTCCTGTTCTGAGCTCGTCGGCACGCCTGCACTCAGATTGTCGTCGAGGGAAGCGCCTACTAGGTATCCGTGCTCTATCCACGCAAGAAGTACCCCTTCGAAGTTTCCGCGGGTAGCGCTCCTCGCAGATGCCGACTCGAGCTCCGCGTCCGCTCCGGCTGCTCCGGCGCTCTCGCTCGCAACGGCGTGGAGAGCGGCAGGAAGTGTTCCTGCCTTCTCCCGCCTATTAGCGCCGATGCGGGACAACCCTTCTCCACCCCGATCAATGGCTATGCGTCGCCGCATGGCGCATGCTGTACCTGAAGCTGACAGTGCCGTGGAAGCTATACGTGCTCGTTGGACTAGCCATGCACTCGTCTAGCTCCCTCCACGTGATCTCGCTCCCGTCGGTACCCATGCTCAGGACTCCGAGTCAAGGAGTCCAACCAACTCAAGAGATCCAACGAGTCGAAATATCCAATATTAAACGTTTTGGCTGTCGCTTGACTGTTGGATCTCTCGACTCGGTGGACCTTTTGACTCGTCGGATCTCCTGACCATAAGCGATGTGCAGAGAGCGGGGTCAGGTGATGAAATGGGGAGGGTTGATTTGTCCGGCGAGCGGGTAACTTCCATCGGACTGTTAGCCTTACCGGTGAGTGTAGAAACGGACGAACAATGCAGATCTGTCATCCATTCCCGCGTCGTCCTCTCCTCCATTTCCCCCAACGAGTGTTTGTTTCTCTGTGTCGGCGAGCGCTTTTCATTGTCTCGCCAGCTGCAGCCCGAGCGGGCAGCTTATGCAACGCCGAGGCGCTTTTTTTTTTTTTTTCTTCCTCTCTACTTGGCGTTTCGCCGCCGCTGCTTCATAATTAATTAGCGGTGGTTAATTAAAACGATACGCGCGCCTCCATTTCTTGCGCCACGCTTTTCTCGCGCGTACCCCCTCCTCTCTCTTCTCGCTCGGGTAACACAATGTAACAAAGAGAAAAGTAACCAGCAAAAAACAAAAACAAACATGGAGAAAGAAAAAAGGTGTATTCATCGCGGCGTTTCTCTGCCGTGCGTTTTTCTTTACTCTTTTTTTTTTTTTTTTCTTATCGGGATGGAGTAGTGCCGGCCGTGCAGAGGGACCGTGCTCCGTTGTCTGGTGCCGCCGCGAACGGTTAATAATTAATTTCGGCACCGTTAAGTTTAGGTTCCGGCGGACAACGTTTACGGCATGCCCCGACGCGAGGGGTTACCCTTTAGTTCATTTATTTAGTTTATTTTATCAATATTATTTTTGCTTTCCCCGCGCCGTGTCCCCCGTGCGCGAATTCCTCATGGTCGTTTCGCTCACGTAAGGGATGAATGTGCGTACGCTGCGAGAGAGCGGGGGCGTACGTAAACATGATGCCCAGTTTATCGAACGAATCTTACGTTTCTTCCGCCTTCTTTTTTTCTTAGTTGGCACGTTCAGACTTTACGTTTATATATATATATATATACGTTTACGTTATATATATATATATATATATATATATATATATATATATATATATGTGTGTGTGTGTGTGTGTGTGCAGCTTTCGTCGATCTCATGATCATTTATAATGTATACGTGCGGGGGGAACTCCTCGCGCTCGCTCGCGGGTCCCGTTAGTGGGCGGCGGTCGTTTCAGCTCATGTGTATACACGAGTGCATGTTTGCCAAGCGCGTATGCGTACGCCATGCCTCGTTTAACGTGACCGGCGAGTCCCCGCGTTGCGTCGCACTTAATTGATTCGTGCCTGGCGTATCTCTCTTCTCTCCCGATTTCTTTTTTTTTTTATTATTCTCGAGTGTGTCGTTAAAAATGCTCGATAAAGGGGGAGAGAAAGAGAGCGCTCGTGTCAATAAATGCGCGTCCCGAGTCAACCTGCAGTTGTGAGCAACGGCATCCTTTCGCGTGTGTGGGTGGCAAGCCGATACGTCGTTCAATTGACCGTGATACCGCGAAAAAAAATCTGTAGCTGCGTGTTTCTTCTCATTGTTTCGTTCGCGTTTCGTGGTAAACGTCGCCGCGGCTTTGCGTTCACCCACATCTGATTCGAGGCCTCGAAGCTCTATTTTCAAACGCAGTCTACTGCTTCGATCCAGCATCAACGTTGTTCTTTCGCGCTAATGTTTATGTTTTTTCAACGTTTATGGATTTTTTTCCTTAAGTTGACAGCCCATGTTGCATATTTAAGTGTCCTTTTTATTTATTTTTTGCGCTTTTTTATGTATTGGTTGTACCTGCTATAATGCCGGAGCTCGGAGTTGCACTTTTTTTTTCTGTAAATAAACAAAAAAAAAAATCGTTTCTACGATCCATTTCTGAAAGTTTCTGCGTGCGATTCAAAACGTGCTTAGGAATGAATGATATTGTTCCACGGAATGCTAAACTATCTGGTTTTAGCAAAGAGTTATCAACAGAGAGTTTTAGTATAGATCGTTCCGATGTCTCCGATAACGATACCTGACACTCGGCCATCGCCTTTGCGCACGCATCGTATCGTTGTCGGGGGTATATCGGAGGTATCGGAAGGATCTACCAAAACTCTCTCTGGTTTCGACTCCAGCTTGCAGCATGCTCAAGCTACGAGAAACACTTTGTTTTTTTGCCGAAACAGTGTCGACAGAAATGGAATGGTAGCTCGCTTTTAATAGACCTCTTGCCGACAGTATAAGGAAGGCGAGCGCGTGCAGCGCGTGTACCTACGTTCGATCCTAGCATTCTCTTTGATGCTAGGACAATTTAGCGAAAGGTCTATTGCTGAGGGAAGACGGTGGCGAGGCGATCGAACTACACACAGGAGACGCTTCGTCCAGCTTGTTCTTCAAAGAGCTGGGTATTTATAGACATTGAGGCACCCTAGGTATTTACCCAACACAGGCCCCATGGACTTTATTGTTTACGTCATCTTTCTCGATCCAGCGTTGGGTGCAAATTGGAAATGAGGGCATCAGCTTTCGGCTAGAATCGCGCTCAATTGGCGCGTACTAGGGCTGGCTAGCGATTACATATTTGAACCCGATTAATCGATTAATCGGTCGCGTTAATGTAAGGGCATTTTAATGCGAAAACACAAAATCACATTTTTCCTTTTTTTTTATGTGTGTGTGATAAGCGTTGCAGTGTCTATTTTCAGCCGGGGATAAACATGCGCGGTTGAGTGCAGTCGGAATATACTTACAGATTCCACCGTCGAAGGCATAACGGAAGTGTTTTTCTCGTTCTTTTGTGACACGAGCGAGTTGGATCCTTGCTACACAGACAGGCGCTCGACAGCGCAACAATTGGCAACGTCAGCCGAGGAGGACATATGCTCTTTTCTTCGACGCGCCGCTTTCGGGATTCTCAGAACTGCGTGCCGATTGCCGCTGAAGAGTGGTCAGCCAACGTCGTGTAGGATATTTTCCCGTCCACGAACATTTGGACATGGCCAGAGCGAGATCGAGCGCAGACATTGGGCACGGATGCTGCATCAGCGTTCGTCCTCATCGAGTCCAATGAAGGCGTCGAAAGACGCTCGGACGACGTCAGACTCTAATCGCTGACCTGGCGCCCTCTTTGATATTTCGGGAAGAAAACCGGTTTCCTGTATCCTTCTCTCCATTCTCTTATCTCCCCACATAAGCTACTCCTCCCCGCAGAGAAGAGGAGGGTCTCCCCAACTCCCTTTTTCTCGAATGGAAAGGAGTTTCCTCCTTTCTGGCTGCTAAGAGGTACTTCTTTTCTCCCCCTTTTTCCCACAAAAGTGAATCGTCACGCGGCTCTCGTTTTCTGTGTGTTGCCACGGGCCAAGGCGATGAGCGCCGTGGCCGTGACGATGCACTTTTAGCACTTCCTGATTTCGGACTTGAAGGGAAACGGAGTGGGGTTGTGCCAGCCCAAGTTTCCTAACACACCGAAGAAAAAAAAAAAAAAAAAAAAACGCTGGTTGACGCGAGAAGGCGGCGATTGACGGCTTCCGCGGTCAGGTCGACGTGCCGAGCGCGGCAACCGGCCGCTCATCAAGCGCCAGAACGGCCTGCGCCAGTGCCTTGAATTGGGACCAAGGTGAGAGTGTTTTGGTGTCGCGTTCCGGGATCTGAGCATTTATGCCGAGCCGGGCGCGGGGTCAATTAGTCTAATTTCCGGATATGTGTGTCCTTGCTGGCACGCTTGCCGGTCCGTGACAGAGCGCGTGGCCGCACTCTGCCCGCTGCGACAGGGAACTGGCTGTACGAACGACGACGCGCGCTCGTAATGAATACGCTTGACGCCTACAGGGGACATACCGATGTTATCGGAGGCTTGAGTACGGCTATCAATACCTTACACCCGCTCGTTGTTGTTGTTTTGCTCAAAATTGCATAGGCATTTTTTTTTTTTTTTTTGCAACATGTACGCGATTACGCCTTGTTTTCATTCACCTTGTGAGCTTTCGAACCAGGTTCGGCCGTCGTAAGGCGCTTAGGACTCAGGGCGCTTCAGTTTCGCCCTACGTATACTACGGTTGTCCGTAGTTACGAAAAGAATCGGGTCCACGGTCATGTTTCTTTAGTAGAAGTTTGGGTGTCTCGTCGTTTATATATATTTTTTTAATATTGATGTGCAATTTTGATGCATTTAGATAAATGAACTGCGTTTCTGGAATAAAAACGTAACTACAATAATGGCGAAGCACATTTTTCTTACATATTCGAGTATATTTGCACTATTTGACGTTGAAGCACCCTTGGAATGCACATTGAAACGAATGTTCAAGCCAGCTCGTTACGCGACACGAACTAGATAATCTTATCTAGTCTACAGATAAAACAACATCGAATGAACAGGCCTATTTTACCAAACGGTCTAGGTCGGTCTATTCGTGAATCGAAGTCTCTTAGAGCTTTTTCCTCTTCGTCGCCCATTTCCCATTGCTTTTTATCGGTGACATCCTTAATGAGCGCCGATTGAACAGATCGCTTCTGCGTGCCTTGTCTTCGCTCCTGGGTCATCTCGATGATCGATCGGTCTGCAGCTCTCCGTTTCACCTCGTCCTTCTCCGTCTCCCTTACTATCCCATTGTGTTTGTTCGTACTTTCTGCTCGGTGCTCGCCGATTGTCGCTCCGTGCTGCGCTCCTTGCTTGTCGTCCCCATAGCCCGGTGTTTACCAACGAAGCGTAACAAAGAAATTGAACCTCGCATAGCACGAGCGCTTCGCTCTGGCCAGTGCTTTGGTCGCACGATGAGTGGCCTTCAAATCGCCATCTTGGAATTCTCCGATCAGAAACAAACGAGGAAATTCGGTTTGTTGCACCCATAGCTGAATCGTACCGCTAGACGCGCAATTGTTCCATCTCCTCCAGAGATGTCCATATAGCACAATAAACTGTATGTACTACATAGTATTTACAAAAGCAGGACATAATGAGTACGCGCCCGGTCGTTGGTCTGTTCACCAATGCGCCCGCTGACGATCTTCTATTCGCACGGCACGAGAATACGCTGCTCCCAGTGGCTCATGGCATGCTCGTACGTAGACATTTTTTTTTTTTTTTTAGTTCCGAACGCGTGTTTTGGTTTGCACCAAAACGAAACTATTTGAGCGCTATAACGATATTTAGAAAAGCAAGCTATAGCCAGTGACTATTCATAATTATAACGAACTCGAGATTTTCCTTTCTATTTGTTCCTAAACTTCAGATTGTATACTTAGGTAAACTAATGTAAACGTATCCTGGCTAGATAACTCTCAGTGCCCTTTTTGAGGCCTTCTGGTGTAGAAGCGACGTTAGTATGTTTTCAACGCTTATCATAGACGATGATAAGCGTTGTTATGGCAATGTTACTATACTGGCCGCCGCAATGTCTCTGCTCGTGCGGACAACCCCGTGCAATTTCGTGCTTGCCAAAGCTAGGTTCACGCGCAAGCTGCACGTACTTGCACTCATGGGACACCAGTTGGGCGCCATGCTTGCACTTGCCTACATACAGCACTTAGCAATAGCTTGTTGGGGAAAGAGACGTTGACCGCCGTAAGACAGGAGCTTTGTGGACAAGAGTGTGCGGTGCTGACAGTCCAGAAAGCGTTCTCCACTTCGCTAATGTGCTTATCAGGGTGCCTCGTTCTTCTTGTCGGTTCAGGTTGTTTTGCCAAGCACCGTAGCAGGAGTTTATGGTGAAGTAAAAAGGTTGTTTACTTACTTAATGCAAATCAGCCCGCTGTGAGAGGAGGCTCGTTCTGCAAAGGTTGGGACTGCGATCGAGGCATTTTGTTTACATATTCATTCACTTCGGAACAGCAAACGGCTGGAATGGAGAGTTGACCAAGTCGAGAGTTGACCAATTAGGAACAGTGACATCTAAATAACATCGCATATAGAGGAAAAAAAAAAAAAAAGTCAGTGCCTAAGATAAGTCCAAGTTATGTTATCCGGTCGTGTACAACTTCGCGGCATTTCGCCGATGGGGCAGGCCGCAGGTGTTCAGCGATGTCTGGGATTGCTGGAGTCCTTGTAAGGGCTCCCAGCTGTCACTAATTGAGAGCTCGGTAAAGTCTTTATCGTGCACACGTTCATTAAGAAGAGGCATACGATTAAGCATACTGCATTAATTGCTTACAAGTTCAATTTGTAGATAATTAGTGTAATGATGTACCTTGTTTTATTTATTTATTACTACGTCGGTAATTATTACGTGGACTATATATCATAAATCGGTTATACTTAAAAGAAGCAAGTTTTATGTAAATACGCCAATAGTGATCCCTCATGGCGCTAAAGAAACTCCCAACATATGCGCGCTCTTTGCAGTGTTCAAGATAGAAATGCAGTTGAAAAAAAAAAAAAAAAAAACGTAATAAGCTATATTAATAAAAATGTTGCAGCGGGCTTGATGCACATACATAAGTTGTATAATCAGAGCGGCGTGTTGACGTTGCGATCTTGAAATTATCACTATTGTATGTTCAATGAAAACTGGAATGGAGCCTGGTCCTAGCCACCTTCAGCCACCGGACGAGCAGCGGGTCAGCTAGCATTTGTTGCTTTGTGTTCATGCGATATTTTACGAGTGGAATCAGCTTAAGTTAGATAGTTGTGGAGTTAACTAGCTACGTTAGTAAATGCGTAACTGTATTTGTAAGTTAATTTTATTTTAGCTCAAGTAATTGTAGCTGTAACCTAGTTATCTTTTCGAAGAGTAACTTTGACAGGTCTGTCTCCGGGTGAGAAGAAAGACGACCGCTGGTGAGGCGACGTATCCCGGAGTCTGCATCGCAACGACTGCAGCTCGCTTATTCGCACGTAACAACCGCCGTCGACACCCCAAATTGCTTCTTTGAATAGTCTCGAGACATATCAGTGCGCCATATCAAGGCACTACCCGCCTTGTCCGTTCAGCAGACAGGTTGCAACTACCATTATAGGTCTCTTATCGCGATGACCGCATCAGCAGGGGGGCTATGTTGCGCTTTTTGGACTCCCAGGAGACTAGGGAGAAGGAAGTGACGTCAACAACGCAGCAAATGCAGATTGGATGTTGATTTTGTTTTCTTCTGTCAACATCCAATCTGCGTTTGCTCTAGTCGTTGACGTCACTTCCTTCTTCCAAGTCTCCTGGGAGTCCAAAAAGCGCTACATAGCACCCGTGCTCTATCTTTCCAAGGAACATTTTCTTCTTTTGCAACGTCACTTCGTGTGGAAAACATTTAAACGTGCGGGTGAACGTTCAGTTTCAGCATGTGACACTATTTCAAATGGTGCCTGTTGGCACTAGTTAAAATGGTATATAGGCATTGTTTCTTTGTGTCCTGCGTGCCAGGTCACAGCTAGTTCAAGCTCATTTTCATCTGAAATGATTTGGCTTCATTAACTTCCTCCGTGTCTACTTTGAAACTCACGGAGGTTCTGCAACCATTCGGACAAAGTGAATGAGACCCAAAAGCATCAAGTGAGCTTCAGCGCCATACTGTTGCGTAGAATCAATGTTCCCAGCAGCAGCCGTCGGCTTCTGTCGACGTGCCTGACGGAAACTGCAAGAAGTGCTTTCCGTCGTCCCGCTCGCTAAAACAGGTTACGGTAGTTGAAAAACGACACCACAATGATCTCGTAACGTCTGCCGCTCAAACATCACGATTCAGAATTGCAGCTGTCGCAAGCGGCGTTCGCGCGGCACCACAATGGCGGCGTCCACGAGCCGCTGTCACGTAAGCCTGGCGTCACGTGACGCGAACGGACGAATGAGCGCCGTGGCGGCGTCGAGCAATGGGGGGAAAAAGAGTGCCGGCGCTTCCGAGGCGTAGCCTTCGAGCTACTCATCAGACCTAACTCATTAGATTCACTTTAGCCATTGTTCCAGCTGTACAAGGAGGACGAGCCGGCGCTTATTCAGCGGAGCATTGCGGGAGAAAGGAAGGCCATCGAGCGTAGGTATAGTTGACCTTTGCGCCCATGACCGACGCCCCGTACGCGATCCCGACACCGTATCCATGATGACTCGCTGGTGACGTCGTCGCAACATGCTGGTGGTCATTCCTGTTTGTTTTTGCCGAGAGAAACAAGTTGAATGGCGCGAAATGTATGCCGCTCAAGGTGCGCAGACGGCAGTTTTGGTCACGTTTCTCGCTTTTGGGACTCGTTTTCTTCAATCGAATACTATATACGATGCCGCCGTCGCATTGGCCGCGAAGCGGTAATAAAATACGCGGGACTGCTTTCGTAACCTGTCTCGTTTCGGGCCCCGTTGTCCATCGCTGCGACGTTTTTCACCAACGAGCATAATAAGGCCGCAGTCGCACCGCGCCTCTCGGATCGTTCGAGTCGCACTTTGGCCTCGGAAATATTCCTCCTGTTTGGCCGCCATGCATAGCTTGCGAGGAATCCCCGTCTACACCCCGACGTTTTGGTTCGCGGCTTCGCCGAGAAAAGAAAGTGCGTATCTACGCAACGCACGTAGCTTTCACTAACGGAGTTTTCATTTTTTTTTTCTAAAGAGAAGGGGGGGGGGGGGGGGGGGGGGGAGGAGGAGGAGGAGGAGGAGGAGGTCGCGTCGCCTTTCGCAGAAGTGGGAACGGGGATGTGCGAGAGCGGACACAAGACAAGCCACCAATGAAAGAAAAGAAGTCGAGCTTAAAAAGAAAAAAAAAAGTATTTTAGTTATTACGAAAACAAAATAGAAAAGAAAAAGGCGCTGCCGTCAGGTGCGTGCGCCAAGGTCATGCAGCGTGAAATCGGGGGTTCATGAACCAGAATTAGGCACCATGTATCACAGTCCCGCGTGTCGTTTCCATGGGTCGGCTGTTTATTTTCGTCTGGAGTTTAAAAAAAAAAAAAAAAAAAAGACGGGCCGCGGCGGGTGTGAGCGTGCCCCGCGTCCTGCGTGGATGTTTACTTTTGCTTAGTGTGCCTTGCTTTCGGAGTGCTCTCGACTGCTCCATTGGGATCACGTGGTGTACGAGCTGCGAAAACTTTGACGAAAGTGCCGATCCTCCGACTTCCCGCCCGCTTTGCGCCTTGGCACGCGACAACGCAACGCATGCGCACTTGCGACCATTCTGCGCACGAGGCGTCCGCGATTAAATTACAACCGGTCCCCCCGGTTCTGAGTTGCTCGCTCTCCTAAATCGAGGCTCTCTACTTTTGCTCGTTCATCGCCGCGATCGCGAGCCACCCCGGGAGCTCGCAGTAAATCGGCCGACGGCGACGGCATGGCCTCAGATGCCTCAGCTGGGATGGGTGCCGCGTCACCCGTGTGCCGCCATATTGCGCGGCAGAAGGTCAGTCGCGCACCACATCTGCGCTACACTTGCGCCACTGTTCGGGGATCGTATCCAATCGTTCTATTTCCGAAAAATAATAATAATAATAATAGGTTTATTTTCCAACAAAAAGGTACAGTGTTGGTGGGGGCTTTGGAAAAAAGCTGTGGATACAGCTTGACTAGTCCTAAGCCCCCATAACTTCAGCAGCTACAAGCAGCGTGCACGGAAAAAAGGCAATACACTGAGAACACTAAACAAAACAAAAAAAGAAAAAGAGATTGAACAGTCGGCAATGAGCTATATGAAACTAAAGAAAATAAGCAGACACTATAGCAAAACGTCACTTGCATACATCGTTCGAGGCACTATAACAACAAATTCTGGCATACAATATTTAAGCGTAGACAAAAAAAAGAGCACTGCCCTACAACATTCCAGGAAAAACCAGAAAAAAAGCTTAAGTTAATTAATTGTACAATATACAAAACACGAGCATATTCCCCTTTACAAAAAATACTCAGAAAATACGCACAAAGGCACCGTTCAATCATGGCCGATTTGCCCAGAGAGTATCATGTCCCGCAAGGTACCTACCGATAGCTTGTCAAGTTCTATGTTGTGCATATGAAGGTGGTTAAGTATGGTCGGTAGTGTGTATGCAATGGTATAATGGCCGTAATTTGTTCTAAAAAGAGGCACTTGCCAGGGTTGCAGAATGTGAAAAAGAAGACAAGACGAGAGGGGACGTCAGAACGCCGAGCTCTGATTGGAACGATTAGTGGAAAGCCCGAAAGCAGTCTTTGTCTCCATTGCACTCGTCGAACGCGTTAGAACGCGGAACGACGGCGTCCGGCGTTTGGCTTTCGCATTTGAACGCGCCCGGTAGCTTACGTCATTCACCCGCGTGCGTTCGGGGGCTTCGTCGGACACCAGTTCCCCCTTCAAAAATTACGAAAATGACATGCCTTTGTAGGTTAGTTCTCAAACTTTGCCCTCTGGTTTGGACCACTAGCGCTACGTTTGAAAGGAGATTGGCCATTAGGCGATACGTAGTTTACTTTTGCGGCAAAATAAACACTTTTTTTAAGGGGGGGGGGGGGGGGGGGGTATATTCTGTGCCAAAGTACGGCAGTGTACGCAGCTTTGCCGAGAATGTAGCTTCTTCCTCTGGACTTCTAGCCTCATCCGCGCTGCCAGGACACGATATATATATAGTCTATATCAGCTCGCGGTTGCAACCCTTCCTGCATTTTACGTCGCACGAGGCGTAGCCTAGATGGGGATGCCTTGTCGATGAGTTTCTGACGCCGGGGTCGACGTTCTGAAGGATATATGGCGCTGTTCATTTTGAGGTCGCGGTTCACTTCGCCGGAAATTTGTCTGGAGCACCGTGAAGGGAATTCGCTAAGACAGGAAAAAGCAACATGTGCTTTTATTTCCTTTTTTTTTTTTCAACTGCATTATACCGGATCGAAGGTGACCTTTTTTTTTTAGTCTCGTTTTTGTGGATTTTTTTTTTCTCTTTCACTTGTGACGCTTGCATGTGCAACGTAGTTTCCCTTTTTTTTACACGTTGTGCTAATTTATTATTGTTGGGAAACACGTAGCAAAAGGGTCCCTAAAAAAAAAAGAAAGCTTGGACATTTTAGCTTACAGAAATTACAAAATGGCGGCCAACAGGTTTAAACGACGAGGCGTTCACGTAAAATGCGCGTGGATCTTTTTGGGGAAGGTCTTGGGTCAAACACAGCTTGACGGAGGGGTTTTCTCAGGAATTGAAATTAGGGTGGTGTCTAAATTTGTGTGTGTGTTTGGGGGGACGGGGGGTTAGGGGGGGTGGGGGGCATTGAGAACAGAGGAGTCTTTGCAAATTAAGGGGGTGCCTTCAAAAAAACAAAAGGGGGGTGTACCCCCCCCCCCCCCCCCCCCCCCTAGGGGGTGTGTAGGGAAATCACTGGCTTGACATCAATGCAGGGTGTTCTGGGAAACTCGGACCAAATCGCTCTTGCGAAAACTACCTTAAGGGGCCCTGCAATCATATTTAAGCGTCTGCCTTTTTTGCGGTTTCCACGTCTCTTGGGGTTCGGGAAAGCCAGCGGGCATGGAGAGACTAACTAAATACATACCTGCCAAGTTTTACGATTTTATCGTAAAGTGTCCGCTTTCCAGCGCTTTCTTACGATTATCGTATTAACAACAATATTTGTACGATTTTCCGCACCCCGTGTAAAAAAAAAAAAAAAAAGTTTCTGTTTAAGCTGCATCTCGCCTGTTTACAAGTTGGGGTTGGCAGCACTGGTACATCGACTTGTATGCCAGGGGGCGCAAGCTACCGCTCCAGTGTTGTAAGGGGTGGTATAGCCCATAACCGTATATGTAGAGAGTTTGGCCATTCGTTGGGAAGTATAGGAGACAAATGAGGAGGCGCAATTGGCCGAAAGCGGGCTGGGCGTGTTCCAGGGCGTCTTCAGAAATTCGAATGTGACCAACCAGAAGCCGGGAATAATACCCTGGCGGTGGTCGCGAGAAACAAACCTGATAACTGCATTGGAGTAACTCTGGATGACTGAAAATATGGTACACGTGATGTTTCAATCACGCTCATCCAAAATGATGGTGGAAGAGTGCGACTAGCGGAACGATCGACATAACCCGTACGCCAAGCGCCGAGGGCCGGGAATCTGCCGTCCGAGCGGTCACACTCTGTCCGAGCGGTCACACTCTGTCCGAGCAAAACAGAGTTGAGCGGCGCATTCGTTTCTTACATCTTTCTGCATGATCATGATGAAAACAACACGTGTACCCTATTTTCAACCACAAAGAGTTACTACACATCACTCTTAAGCGCTTATTAAAACCATTTACGAACATAGACCTTTGATCAGAACTGTTTCTCGCTACCACCGCTAGGGGATTCTTTTCGGCTTCTGGTTGGTCGAGAGAGCATGCCAAGCCCTCTTTCCGAGTCTGCCGCACGCCCTGGCTCTGCCCGCGCCTCCCATTGACCAAACTCTCTACATATACGGCTCTGGTATAGCCGCTAACATCCATCCATCCATCTTAAAGGGACCATGAAATGACCTTTTTACTTTTGCCAGATAACTTTTACATTAAACCGTCAATGTTCACTGAATGCCGAACAGGCATTCGTTTTCGTCTCGGTTTATTAACTTCTACACAAAAAATTAATGAAATATCGACTTTTTCTTTCTCTCCAACTGACCGCCAAACAAGCTGCGGCGTAATTTTGACGGTCGTGACGTACCCTGTTTCCGGAACCGGAAGCTCTCTCGGCAGTAGGAGATGGGAGCGTTAGCGGCGGCGAGTTGGCGGTGTGCCGGTAGGTTTTACTGCGCTGATGGCACTGATGTCACCGACGTATTTACATCGCAGCTGAGCGAAATTCAATGAAATATGTTGCGCTACAGCGACAGCATGGGACTAGTCCCATACGCCGGTATGCCTGTTGGGAAGTGCGGCGAGTCTTCCGGTGAAGACTCCAGAAGTCAACCCAACTGTCATTGTTGGTAAAAGGCGGCCAGTGTCAGTCGTTCGAAAAGCGACGTAGATGGAAACAAATTGCCGCGGCGTTTTTCGCGGCCTCGGAGATGCAGGAGCGAGCCGACGTTAAAAAAAGGTACGTTTGAACTACGACAGTCTCAGCAAGAGCCACGTAAATACCTGTTCACACTCGGAGCGGACGCGCGCGGTTGATGGAAGTGCTGTATTCGCGCTGTTGGTAAGCGCTTCGGGACCGATCTTTTACGATTGCAACTCGATACTTACGTGACACTCGGCAAAAGAAGGTTGGACCGGCATTGCACGTAGCTCCCACGAACTGTTATAGCTCGACAGTGACGTGCAGTTGTGTCAGAATAAAAAATGGCATACTAATAACAAAGTGTACATACCGTGTTACGAAGGTAATCCATACGGCGTTTATTTGAGCTCTATATCACACAAAACAAGAAGATAGAATCGACGAGAGTCCCTTTTCGACGACAGTGTTCATCAACACTGCCTTGGAAAACAAGGGGAAGAGATTGACCTCACCTCTTAATCTAAAATTGAGGTCAGCGATCAAACTATAATACGGGAAGGGTCCACAAGGGTCGCCCGGCCATATTCCCTTCAGCACGCCAGCCGGTCGTGGGCAGACGGTCTTGGCCAAGTACCGTTGAAGCAACGCTGTTCCGAGTCGGGAGTGCCTGCTAGGCCGCAAGGCCTATCCGCCAAGCTCGCTTGGTCGGACCCGGTGGATTCGTCGCCGTTGTAGCTTTTCTCGGGTGTTTGTGGATCCAGCGTTCTTGTTCGTCGTGGTCTGTTTCAAGTACTTTTTTCTTGCTGCTTGAAGTCGGGACGCGCGAGAAGAACACGTAGAAAAATAAACGTTCTTTGGTCGTCGCGAAGTAGTAACTGAACAACGCTGTCGGCCCGGTCGGCCCTACTGCGCAGGTGCAGTAGTTGCTTCGTTTACCACACGATAGATGGCGCTAGCCTCTCAGCATTATCAAATTTGGCAATTTCCGTCACACTTTAATTATGCTACAAAATGTGGATCTGAATATTATTTAACAAAACTTTTAGGAAACACTCGCCGGCTATCTATTGTTTACGATCGCGTTGCTGGTGTGGTGGGCTCTTACCCAATAGGCGACGTGGATTCGGCTGACGTGCTGCGTTTCCGCGGATGCATCGCAGTGAAAAGGCAGAGAGCTTTCGAAGGAAAGAAGGCGCAAAAGAGTCCAGTTTTCTTTTAAAAGTTCTATAGCGAAGAATTTTTTTTGGCTTCTTATTTTTGTGTTTTTGTGTTTCTTTTCACACCTTTTACGACGATCGGTGGATGAAATTCGATTTCAGAATCGTTTCATGGTCCCTTTAATCCAAAACTGTTTAGGAAATCTCCTTTGTTGTGGCGACGTTGGTTGTGGCGAACGTTGTGCGTTGTGTGACTGGAACTTTTACTCATGATCCCTTGAAACCATCTTTGCTACAAGATGTCTGAAAAAAAAATATTTTCAAGTGTCTATTCCGATCTATTCAACCGACTTTACATTTATGAAGACGTCGCGCAAGGGCGAAAGGTACGCATTTTGTAGTCTGTGTCGCTGCGATGTCAACATTTCGCACGCTGGTCGCCGGGACATTCTGTGTCATCTGAATACAAAAAAGCACAAGGATTCTGCAAATTTAGTTGAAACCAACGAGAAGCTTGGAGGATTAGTCGATCAACGGATTACGACATTACCCGAGCAGAATGTCTTTTTACGGCATTTTGATCGAACACAACGTGCCGTTCACGGCGGTTGTTGTGGAGACGTTAAAGAGCAAGAACTTTGCTCTTTAACGTCTCCGTTAAACCAGGTACAGGCGAAAGAGCTTTCAGCAAAGTGAAGAAGGCACACACGCAGTTCCGCTCCTCCATGTCGAAAAAGACCCTTGAACAGTTGTTAGTTGTGAGATGCAGCCAGTCCGGAAAGTGCCATGAACAAGTGTTCGACAAGAACTTCCTAAGGAAAGCAAAAACTGCAACTTCCTCAGTGTTGGCCCAACCTTCTACTTCTAAAGAATAAGCCATTTCGTGCAATGTATGATGTGTTTGTGCCCTAGTTGAGGCATTTTTCTTACTTAAACCAAGTTTTTGAAGAATAAAACAATTTTCGTATTTCTTGACACAATTGTAGTGTTTTTTGGCATCCCATCTAGTATTTTCAGCATTGTAGGGTTGGCAGGTCTGTAAATATCAGTGCGTCATATTTTAACCGCACGACGCGGAAACCTCCTCCGCCTACGAGGGCGACCCACGTTGCCGAAAGTGCGCGAAATGTGACGTCTTTGGTCCTGGGCTTACTACTGGTCAGAGCCGCTAAAAGCTTTTTTTTAGTCGAGATACAAAATATAAGTGTCGCGAACCGTTTCAATTATGTATGAAACTAATTTTTCTTCAGTATTTTAGATCAGAAAAGAAACAAATGCAGTTTGTAAAGTATGGAAACAAGAAATGATCCGACGACGTACCCGCCACCAAGCGGCGGAAAAAACGGCGCATACTAGAAAGGGCTAGTGGGATGAGGCCCCGACGAACGGCGAGCGTATAAAAATCCCGGGTGTGCGCGGCGGCGCTGCGATCGTATACCGGCTCGAGCATCCGACCGCTTCCGAGCGTTCCGAAGGCCTTCGGCGCGGGCTTGGTTGGCGATTTGGCCATTTGGCGGTATGGCAGCTCGAAGTGACTCCCATTCTGAACTGATCTTTACCCCGTGTTTGCTGTCGTTTGTGGCCAACGAAGTGTTACGCCGAATTAGTCTTTAATCGCGCAGCAAATGCAATGCGAGCCGCCCTGGCCGCCCGCTTCATACAGCCTATCCAAAACATGCTTTAGTGGCGCCCTCTCGAGCCGTCGACACGGAGTGCGGCAGCCGTGAACGCTCGATGAGCCCACTATACCCTTCCTCTAGTTCACGGCCACTCAAGCCAGGACCTACGACGTCATGAAGGAGGTTATTTTTTGCTTGTTTTTGTATTTCTAATTTGCCTATAACTTTTAAAATAAAGCGAAATTTGAGAAAAGTGCGCTCAGGTTCAGTGCAAATTAAAAGTGCGCTCAGGTTCAGTGCAAATTAAAAAACAGTAAAAAAGTCATTGCAGGGCCCCTTTAATGATGCCTTAATGATCTGTGTCAAAGGGTCTATTATTAAGGAAAATTATTTGCGTTTGGTATAATTAGGTAATTAATTACTTTGTAGTAATTAAAATAGTGATTAACTTTAAAAGTACGATTTCAATTGGAAACTTGATGCGAATAATCCAGAACTACTAAATCAACCATATACAATTATATTAAATGCGCAGTATTTTACGGCGTTCCGAAAGATTGCTCAATTTGGACGCGTTTCCAGTAGCCCCTTCCCCTGGCAAATAGCGAGCGCTCGCCGAGCGGATTCCCCTCGTGAGATGTGTGTGAGCAATCTCTCCGTGTGCTGCTTGTAGATCTGGAGGTGAGCGCTCGCCGAGCGGCTCCAACCGATCCGTGGGGAAGTGGCGGAGCGCGGCGAGCGGTCCCGAGTAGTTCTCCGCGCAGCCTTTTTTGGAGGAGTACGATCTGTAGTCACTCGCAAGTCGCAACATTTCAGTTTCGTTATCAACGTTCCCGCGGGGTAGTGAAGAAGTTTCGCGGCTTCTTTGTTTCGATTGCTGGGTGGGCTCTCTTGCTGTGTTTGCTTTCGTTCCTCTCGTCATGAGCGACTCGCCCGAGCATACTGCGGCGATGACATCGTTGCAATGAATTTCAGCAGGTCTAATAAAACGCAGTGACAGCGAAAGTAGCGGCAGCGACGAAGATACCATCTTAGCTCCAGCTCGGGTGACGACGAGGCAGCCGTTCTCGGCGAAGTGTTTTGCCGAATCGTTCGCCTTGCCAGCGAAGAGGCCCAAGATATCGCGTTACGTCGAAGACGTTGTGCGCTCCTATACGGATGAATAGCTAGGTATGTCGTTTGTTCGTTGTGTGGTCTCTGTAATGTAATTGGAATAATTAGAAGACAATACGCCAAATACTCCGCAGATGGAAGTCGCCTACGGCTCGTACTAGTTAGGGTGCCTTCATGTGCGCTTTGCTTGGGGTGATGACATCTGGCCATTTTGTTTCGAACGCTTATTTTTATTTTTTGTTCTGAAGCGCATGAAAGAGCGTGTCCCTGCACGCGCTCGTGGCGCTGACTGTGTTACGGCGACATTTTGTTTCCTGCGATTTCTTTGTATTTCCCCTGTGAGCGCGTGCTGTCTGCATCGGGTACTACAAACGATGGCATCACCCTAAACAGAAAGGCATTGAGGCACACTAGTACTGGTACTTCTATAGTTGCCTTCATCGGGTTTATATAACTGCAAGGAAAAATAAATTGTGTCTTAAGGTCGGGGTCACCGTTAAAATCAAGAAGTAAACAATCAACATTTTTACAGCGGATTTGTTAAAGGGCCCCTGAAAAGAAAAAAAAAGTTTTTTTTAAACAGTTTGGTTGGGACACGCGTGTCGAAAAATGAATTTTACGCGAAAAAAAAAAATTTTTAGAGCAATATTGACGGCGAGAGATTTATTTGAAGTTTTGCGCGCAAATTCCATGGATCATTCAGCTCGGCTTCTCATTGGTAACGATGGTCATTCAAATCAGCTTCTCATTGGCCAATAGAATGAGTGACAGCTTAGATGTTGGTTATAAAATCTTCGTGATCTCTTGAAATCGCCTTTTGAATTACATCTTTTTAGGTTTAAAAAACAATCCATCGAATGAACGTCGTAATTGTTTACAAACGTTTTACAAAATCGTAACTTCCGTCCAGATAAAACAACAAACAAAAGCTTCGCCATTTTTTTTTTCTGTCATGGTCGCCGTCTTGCAACGTGTCTCGCGTCCTCAAGTGGTTTTATAGTTTTATCGCGTTTATATGTGAAGACCTCCTGAAGAGGGCTTGTTGCTTGTGTTAGTTAGTCATGGCCGATTCACAGGACGGATTGATTGATCACTTGACGACATGTCCGCGGTTCGTCTGTCTCCCAAGCGCATCCACACAAGGGAGACGACGAGCAGACGCCAGCGAGGACGGACCGAACCTGGTCGCCACCCCACAGTGCCGCGAAACTCCAACATCGCACCGTTGGACCGTTGTCCAAGAGAGAAATCGACGCTCGCTACCGCGATAATGAATCGTACGCCGCTGTTACGTACAGATCGAGACAAAACACCGTGATAGGCTTCGCGCGAAACGCCACTAGCTTTACTAACCCAAAGCATGAGTGACACAGGCTTGGTCCTGCGCGAGAAGGGTTTCGCGTGGAAGCGACGAAGTTCTGGGCTCGCGAAGGGGCGTTTGGAGATGCCTTCACGCACTCCGCGCTCGTGCACAACACTCAAGTTCACCACAGCCACAAGAGAGGTCTTGCTCGATGAAATCCTGATTGGACGTGCAAGAAATATCGCGGCGTGCTAGACGAGTTTTGACGGAAGCTTCTTGACGCGGACCCGGAGTACCGGAACCTGCGTCGCATCAGCCAGACAAAGTTTCTGCAGTTCCTTTCACACGTGGAACGAAGAACCGCCCGACAAAAGCAACCAGCGAACGAACAAAACACAACGATGCGCCACTTTTGTTTTCATCGCCCAGAAACAAACACAAAACAAGAAAACAATAAACCGTTGCCAGACTAAACGCTTTTCAAGTCAATCTCTCGCCAAAAATCCGCGAGTGAAAAAGGCGCTTGACTTTATCAGTCCGCGCGTCCGCGGACGAGGCGCGGATCACAGGAATCGGTGACGAGCCGGTCACTTGGTACACGGTCTGCGGACGAAAATCGCGATTCGGTCCGTCGTGTGAATCGGCTGTACAACGCGGTACGACGTGCGACCGGCAGACACAGGAAATAGCAATGACTCTCGTACGGGGCGCAGCCAAGCAGCCAAGCCGATCCACTACGAAGAGGCGGGGAGTACCTCTCCTCCACGCGCCCGAAATGCCGCGAGAGAGAACAAGTGGAAAGGAGGTGACTACCGACTAAATTGCGTCTGGCGCAGTCAATATTGCTCTAAAAATTTTTTTTTTTTTCGCGTAAAATTTATATTTTGACACGCGTGTCCCAACCAGACTGTTTTCAAAAAAACTTTTGTTTTCTTTTCAGGGGCCCTTTAAGGGCTACTTTCTCCAGGATCGTGACCCCCGCAAAGAAATGTCGACACAAAACTCTGGACAGCTACCGCCATCTATGAGTGACGGCGGCAACCAGACAACCGGTTTACCGGCCTCGCTCATAGATGGCGGCAACCTTTCCAGCCTTTCCACTCTGGTTTTCACCAGAGTGGAAAGGCTGAATTTCTCTAGGCGTCGTCCTAGATGTCGTCCTAAAAGTCGTCCTTGAGGTTGTAAAAGAAGTTGTCCTTGAGGTCGTCCAAGAAGTTGTCCTTGGGGTCGTCCCACCATAGCACAGCACAGCTTCGCTGGTCTTTTTTCTTCACCAGAGTGGAAAGGCGGAAAGTTTTTGTCAAAGCATGAAGTTCCGATCAGAACTTCATGCTTTCAGCAAGATAGCAATGGGAACCGAAACTGTTAAAAAGCGAGGGCAGACGCTCTGAAAGCGGTGGCGCTGGGGTGACCGCTAGCGCGGAGCGGACCTCAAATGGCAGTCCGGAGGCTTTCTTATCGAGCCTCTTCCAGGTGCGATGAGTGGCGGCGCACGTACGTTGCGCGTTTGGCCAAGGGGGCCGGATTGCTGGCACGGAGATGGGCTCCGATAAGAAACCGAAACCTAGAAACGCATCCCAATTGAGCACTTCTTTTCGTAACGCGGTGAAATGCTGCGCGTGCCCTATATCATTGTTATAAGGGTGGATTTAGTAGTTTTGGATGATTCGCATCATGTTTCTAATGGAAACAACACCTTTAAATGAGATAATAAACATTTTATTCCAAACAAATAATTAATTACCCAATTATACCGAACGCTAACAATTTTTTAATTGGCCTTTTAAAGCAGACCACTACGGCATCGAACGTTTTATTATCTTTTTCTGTGCGATGCGCAGTTTTTGCACGATCCATTTGGTCCGCTTTTCCAGAACACCTTGTATATAAGTACTTCGCCCACGCCGGTGGGAGCTACACACACGCCGGGCCATTCAACCGCCTCCCTTTTATCACCTGACCCCACTGTCTGCGCCTGAGTATGGGCAATACCTCCTAGATAACAAAGTAGAGATGTCGTCATCAGCGAAGGCCAACGCTGGGCACAGATTGGACACGACGATTGCGTCAATCTTCGGCTCAAACTTAACTCGGGGCCGAGCGCTGACGCAGCACTCGTTTCCAATCTGTGCAGCGTTATTGGCCTTCGCTGGTGTCGCAAAAACGTCAGCACTACGGCCTTGTTTTCAAGGCGGTGTTGGTACGGCGGGAGCGTGATCGATCACGTGACGAAAGACATACGACGTATACTATAATAGTGGCCCCGGCAGCTTAGGTGTGAACGGTGTGACATCGATCGGTCTAATGTTTCGCAACAATGAGCCCGTTCGCTTTCATCAACAAGAATGGACCGTATGTGAACGCCATAACGCATGTCCCGTTGGGCGTTTTCAGATAAGATCGAACAACCATGTCCGGTGACCATTTTTAATTTCGATGAAAAAAAAAAAATTGCTTGCTTTATGCCCAGAAGGAGAAAACCAATCCTTTGTTTCCGGAAAAAAAAAAAATGTTTTTGCGAAAAAAAAAATTGTAAGCACCCCCTCAGTCACGTGCGCGTTTTGCGTATCGCGCGATGTTGACATTTCGGGCGGCTTCCCCCAAAAAACTGTTCTGGCTACGGGTCTTGAAATATTCACTGGCAAATTAGACATAGGAAGGATTGACAAAAAGTATTTATCACCGAGTATTAGGGTAGTTATTTTGAGAAAAAAAAAATCGCAAACACGGCACATTGCGCAATAATGCTCTGGATTAAAGGAGCGGTGCAACGATATTCATTTGAGGTTTTTCACTTTACACGAGCTTAGTGGTACTAGTGAGACTCAAGGATACTCGCACGCAACGCCACTGGCCAAGAAACTCCTTTGTTGCGGTGCAATTTCAAGGACAAAAGCGATCATTTTCATGCAATCTCTCCTTTGCAAAATTTGGTGACGTAACGTGGGGACCGCAGTAGACCCATATGACGATATTTGAATGCGGTTCATAGATTTGACCCGAGCATTGCGTGGGCACTCGATTTGGGCTCGTGACAATTACTAGCTCGAGAAGCATTCGGGTAGTGGCCCGTGTCCAATCGCTGCAATGACGACAAAAGCCGAGCCATAACAATGTCTGGAACTCAGCGCGTGTCCTGTGCTTTGCCAACCCCAGCGCGTGGCTATGATCAACATTGGCGGCATATGATCGGCTCCAGATCACGTGGCCGCTTGTTCTGGCTGTGAGTTGAGGGGGTGAACGATGCTAGTTTTTCTTGAATTTTTTTTGGGGACTTTTATTGCGCAAAATACGAAAATTGTTGCGTCGCCCTTTTAAAGAATATTTTTCTCCGTATCTATAAAAGCTAAGGCATAGACATAGACAACTTTATGCTTATACAGCCTTTTGAAGATGCACTAGCGTGATTGTGATTGTTTCTTCACAAAAAACATGTAGAGAGGAAAGTTACGCGAAACGAATTGAACAACGAAAAGTCTAATATCTCTTCAAGAAATGCATAAATAAAATACTGCTCACTGTTTTTCTCAAAATCACTTATGAAATGCATCTTTCGCTCATATTCTCGAAAATGCATCGTCTAAGTCGTGTCAAAAAAACTCGATTCAAGTTTTAAAGAAATTGAAATCAAATATGCTCGCTTTATGCTTAGATCGTTTTTACAACTTTTTCGGGCTCATGTATATATTTCACAAATTGTGTCGGGCTCGGGCCGGGCTCAATCGTCTGTCTAAAAATTCTGCCCGGTCCGGGCCGTGCCTCTACCGGGCCGGGCAATTCCGGCCCGTGCAGTGCTCTATCTTCGATACCCATTGCGGGTGACGCAGGGGAGGGCGCGTGGTGCATCGGCGGAGGCATCGACAACGCCAGGAATGCGGCGGCGGGGGACGCGCGGAATCGATGCGGCAGTGGCCCCGCGCGAGAAATTACGAACCAGTTTCCTCATTGGGGGGCCTCCGTGCGGCGGCGGCGGCAGCAGTGGCGCTTCCCGGCTTCCCTTTCTCATTAGAGGAAGACGAAGGAATGCCCCCTCCTCTCCACATTGCTCAGCTTCTTTCAATTTGGTACCGCTTTGGCAGGCAGTGCCGTGCGGCCGTGCGGCCCCCTCTCGTAGCGCGGAAAGGAAAAGAGAAGGCCGGAGCGCTCGTCCCGTGACGTCACCGGTGAAGGCGGTCGAGCCGGGCGCCTCGGGATAGCGCTGATGCGAAGGCATCGCGGCGTGAAAACAAGTTTTTTTATTGATACAAACATGTTTTATTCCGCAGGGAATATTTTAGAAATAACAAGCGGGCTAAGAAATATTTTGTAGCGCGGGAAGCGATCGGGCGCCGCGGAACAGCGCTGGCTTGTCAGCAATGCGAGTAGATTTACATTCGTATCTACAAACTATTATTAACGCAGTCGTTTTTTACAACCTAGGATGATGGCAATACGCGACAATTAAGCTAGAGAAGAATACACGAGTAAATTATTAGGGCGCAGAAAAATTGAGGCGTAGAGTGAAAACGATACGTGCCTTGCACCTACGTCACATGATAACGTCGAACGCCAGTAGCCGCCATGCTGGTGGTTGACTCGACGGCCCTTCGCAGCGGGAGCAGTGGTAAACTGCGCCGC
The DNA here is from genome assembly GCA_013358835.2 of Ixodes persulcatus. NCBI lineage: Eukaryota > Metazoa > Arthropoda > Arachnida > Ixodida > Ixodidae > Ixodes > Ixodes persulcatus. The sequence goes on along the minus strand of JABSTQ010009388.1, from coordinate 340,116 downwards.
GCTCGGCTGTAGCAATTACTACGTATCCCGATGATCGTTTCGTCGGCATGTCCCGCGAGACAGAGTAGCCGTCAGGTTAAAGAAAGTACGAGCGGCAGGAAAGGGATGCGGCAGCGGATTACTGAGCTTGCGGGACGCATTTCATAGCGGCGAGCGACGGCACTTTTCTACCGTTGTTTACGTTAGTGCACGCCTTTGCGTCGGCTTTTGCCCGTTCGTGGTGTAGATGCCCTTTGCCTTTCGTTACATCACGCCGTTTCCACGCTTCGAGCGCACCTTCGGGGCTCACGGCCGAGTACGGGCGACTGTCGCGCCGCGAGCCCAGCCAGACGGCGATCGGTCGGCGTCGTCGTCATCGGTTTGTGCCGTCCGAGGGACGGTAACCTTTGCAAAAAGCGAAAGTATGCAGGCGAGCCGGTTAGCAAACATCGTAATATAACTTCTGAGACAATGAGAGATTGTCTTGTCCGTTATTTGATTCATCCTTGTCTCAGAATTTAGAATATGACGGTGAAGCTTGCGTTGTTTACAGGTATTCCGCACAATCGTAACAATTTTTCTACAAGCGACTCCTGGGGCCGCTCTTCAAATTTAAAAACTCGCAATAAAGTTTTTTTTTTAGCGGCGCGTCAGTTTTTTTGTTAAAGCTTTGTCGGCGGCATATCGAAACTTTCTGCTCGTAGCGCGATCGCACCAATGCCAAAAACTTCCGCACGTACTGGCTAAACGTCATCATCGTAAGCTCGGCTCGTTTTTCCAAGTTCACATGTAACAAAACTAGGTACCTTTGTTAAAAATATCGTGCGTGTCCAGGCAGTTAGCGGCATCCTACGCCTTGGTAAGCGCATCCGCCATGCGGTGTGAAGTCAACCACCAGTATGGTGCACGGCACCGCCCTTCCCTAGCGTGACGTCACGTGCAAGGCATATATACGTGTACACTGATGCCTCGGGAAAGATAGACTTGCTTTTAAGCAGACTCCTTTAGTGATGTAAATATCGCTCGAAAAGACTCATTTTATCATAATCCTCATAAAATGTCATGATACCAAATAATGCGACATGGCAGAACAGAGCACACAATACCAAACGGTCACGGAAAGTATGGCCTACAAAAGCGATAACATATTGTTGAGGAATTATGTTTTACTTTCCAGATAGAACAGCATAAAAGTTACTTTATTGAAGGGAATAAAAACGACGCCGAATGAAATTTGGAAAACATTCTTTTTGAAAGAGTTGCTGTCTACCTCAGTCTTCCATATTTATTTTTAATTGGTCGAAGTCAATTCAACTTAATCAAATTCGTTGCGGATTTACTACTCAGGCACTTATAAACGCCTATTAATTGTATCACTTATCGCCAAACAACATATTTGTGAAAAAAACAGTTAGGCCGCAGGCAAGCTAATGTAGGTTTACCTTTTTTTTTTTTTTTTTTAGTCAAATGGCTATTTTGCACCGCCACACGAACTGTCAACAGAACAGCAAACCCTTCCCGAGCTAGTAGCTCTGACGAGAGACTGAGGTCTCGATAAAGACAGAGATACGGCGTGATTCTCCCCGATACCTACACTCTCAATTGCACCAATATTCTGCTCGCCTAGCATCCCATTCGACGAGCAAATCTCATAAAAAGTTCTTACCTCCTAAAGGTATTCATACAGTCAAGCCACCGCCATAAGTGAACTTGTGTACCACCACCTCGGACAACGGCCAATGAATGCCTCTCCACATCGCTCGAGAGACTTCGTGAAGCCTCTCAAGCTACAGCCGAAACAAAACACAAAAGCCGTAACATAAAAAAAAATGCAAGCAAGTTACAAACGCTGCATAACGGAAAGCACTTTCGGAAGCCGACAGCTCGTTACATAACCGAAGACGTCGTCGTCGTGTTTGAGCTCGCCGGTGACTTTTATGGATATCCTCTTCTTCTTCAGCGTCTCGACGTTCTTTGGGGACACTCCGATCTCAAATACATACGAAAGGCACCCAAAAGAAAGCGATTGAATATCCCGAGGCGAGACCCATGCGGTTTCACATCCCGTGCCCAATGGCGGCGGCAACGCGACGACAGCCGGCTTCCGGGTCGATCGAGTCGGTAATTTCGTTTCTTTCGTTGTAGAATGTATACAAGCAGTGACTATTTCTACGTCCACCATAAAAATATCAACAAAAAAAAAAATATTTCGACGTCTGTGATGTCACTTCCGTAAAACGTCAAGATAGTGTCTTTATTATTTCGACGTCCTCCTTCAATGCAGCAGCGGTAGCAATGGTAGCCGTTTTGCTGTTTCGTTCTCTTTAGTTTCTGATGGTGTCGTCGGTGTTGTGTTGGCGTTTTGACGGATGTTTTCGGTCCTAGTTGGCGGTGGAAACGGGTGGCACTCGTCGAACGACGTTTTAGCGAACGTCGACTTTTCATCGAAAGACACTTTAGTGAAGGGTCGGCCGCCGCGAAGCGGCGTTTTCGGGTGGGCCACGTGGGTTAACATTTTTGCAATGAGCCGCCGCAGACTCCGCCGCGAACCGGCGTGAACGCATCGCGGGGGACGGGTTAACGTGCGCCCCCGTTATTCGCTAAAATATCGATTCGCTCAGTCAGATGGCGCTGTTCTCTAAAACGTCATTCGCTCATGTGATGTGGACCCGTTTTTAACCAGGTTTCGAGAGTTCGTTGTTTAGTTTAGATTTTCTGTTGGTTCGTGTATAACAAGCGGGTTAACAACGAAGCGATCAGGATGTTAAATAAAAGGTTGTGAATGCAAACATTGCTTTGATGTTTCTTGACCGGTGCGATCGAACAAAGGCTGGCGCGGTTGTACGAGACACACGCATTTTCCAATCAACTGCAAATTTATGGCACCGCATTCAGCTCCTTTGTCTATATAAATCACGTGAAATAAATCATGAAAAGCAGCGGTGCCGCATTCTGTAATGTTTGGCACAACCAAGCAAACGTTAGGATATGTAGTTTGAGAAGGTCTTTTTGCATTCCACATCACTTAAAAGGTCATAAAAACATCAGTCGACTGCATGGCATTTGTTTTCGGAAAATGCGTGTCGAACTGCGACGCTGCCTGCAAGCAAGATGATATTTTTTTGACCGTTACCTTCGATCGCTCACCAGTTCGAACTCCAAAGCTTCAAAGTTCTAAGTTGGAGACGTCAAAATAATGACAATAATATTCTGACGGGGACGTCAAAATGTTTTTGAAGATAATATCACGTCTTCATGAAGAGGCCTCACGGACGTCAAAATAATATTTAAAATGATTTTGAAAGTGGACGTTGAAATTGTCACTGCCTTGAATCTAGATAATATACGAACTTGCGATCCCAACCTCAGAAATAATTTTAAGGTATAGCCTGTTTTTATTATAAAAACGCTAACTATTGAAACGGGTGAATTATATTTAGCAACATTTTGAAGACGGAACTACGACTACTACGACGTTCGAATAGAGCCTACTGCCCGGAAGCAAGGAGAGAGGAAAAAAAAAAAAAAAAGAGAGAAATGAAATAAGGTCAAGGAGAAGCCCAACTTCCAGGATTGCCTCCTCCTTCTGACGTTGGTGTCGTCATTCCTCCAAATGCTGCGGCCTTCCCTCTTAGTGGTGTTGGATAGGGGCGATAAATAAGACGCGAGCGGTTCTAGTTCACTGAACTCTTTTTCTTTTCCCCCCTTTTTTTTTTTTTTTCTTGCCGCCGCCGCCGTTGTATATGCGCGGCCTCCACCAATTCCGTGGGTCGGTCTTTTGATGACTTTCTTATTATTTGCCTGTTTGCCCAGGGCGAGCCGCGTGTTTGCGCCTGTGTGGTTGTGTCCTTTTGCGGGTACACACGGTCCTCCTTCTCCGCGTCCTCCTCGCCACAAGAGCGCCTCGACAGTTTTTGGCGTCTTCCATTGTGTCGACGTGTGCGCATAGCAGATACTGTTCACGCTTTCCTATCTGCTTGCTGGGGCTCTATGGACACTCGGCGAGAAAGTCGGCAAGTTCGCCGACCGCCGCGATTGGCCAGCGCCTAGGTCAAGCGCGGTGCTGGCCAATTGCGGGATCTCGCCGACTTTCTCTTCGACTGTTGGGACAACACAGCACCTCCTAGATTACAAAGCCGTAGTGATGAGCGAAGTCCCACGCTGGTCACAGATTGGACACGACGATTGCGTCAACGTTCGGCTCAAACTCACACTGCGTGGGAGGCGGATGATAAATCGACGAGCAAAAAATGCCCCCCTTAGAGATTGGGCAATACCATCTGTAAAAGATCACCTTCTCTTCGGCATGCCGAGGTGAAGAGATGAAGGTTGAAACTGAAACGTGCTCAAAGAGCGGGAGGAAACAAGACGGTGGAAACGAGAAGGTGGAAACGAGAAGGTGGAGACGCATGCAGAGATGCTAAATCGTGCGTGCATCCTGACAGGAAGCAAGCGTATGCAAAATATTGGACCCTCTTTAGAGATCTGCCTTCTCTCCGTGGCTGTTTATTTTCTTTATATTTTTTGTCTCGCTCTACCTGCTGTTTTTGTTTTTTTCGGTGGGGTCCTCCTTTTTCCTTGGAAGTTTGTCACGAGATAGAATATATATATATATATCAGTGTGTCGAACCGAAAAAAATACGGGTTCGGTGACGGTTCAGGTTCAGGTAAATTTATTTTGTTCCGGTTCAGTTCCGGTTCGATTAATTTGATCCGCGAACCGGTTCGGGGCGCTGAACCGGTTCGCGAACCTGTTCGGAAATTATAAATGACAAATTGCAACATCAAAATAACAAAATCAAAATAACATCAAAATAACAACATCAAAATAAAAAAAAAAAATTGCAACATCACGTTCTAGAAACGTGTTATGAAATGAGCACACAGCAGCATTTAGGATTTACGAGATTGTAGGAAAATGAAATCCCGTGATGCGATTTTTTTTTTGCACAGCCTTCCAATTCTCTTCTGTGCAAGCCGCGACCAGCGCAATACTGGTTCCTATGTCAAGATTCATGGATGCAGCGTTTGTCAAGATTCATGGATGCAGCGTTTATATTCCTAAGACTGAGTGGAGAAGAAAAATATGTAAGTGAGGTGTGTGTCAGTTGACGGCACTTAAAAAACAAATGGCATTGATAGCACATTCATTGTCAACAGCGCGTGGCCGAACCGTTTTGACATGAGCCGGTAGCCGTTATTTTTTTTCCGGTTCAGTTCCGGTTCGGGTTCATCGCGAAACAATATAACGGTTCGGGTTCGGGTTCAGTTCCGGAAACAATACCGGTTCGGTTCCGGTTTTCGGTTCGGTTCGGTTCGACACCCTGATATATATATATATATATATATATATATATATATATATATATGAAGCCACAGCTATGGGTATTCGTGCGCTCGCGCAACGCCGATCGAAGCTGTGCATTCGGGGTCTTTACTTTTCAGTTGTCCTCGAGGAGGGGAGAGAAAAGATAAAACATTCTTATTGCACCACGTCAAGTGCTACCGCTAGGTTATGGGGTTGGGGTGGAGACGTCCAACGAATCTAAATGTCGAAGCAGATCTCCGTCGGTTAAAAAATAGCCCACGAGTCAGAACCTCCACCGTGACAAAAACCGCAACACAGGGGCCCTATATGTTGCGGTTTTTGGACTCCCACGGCGCCTAGGGAGAAGGAAGTGACGTCAACAACGCAGCAAACGCAGATTGGATGTTGATGAGTGAGAGTCGTTGATGAAGAATTTCCGCAGAAGAAGCATCCAATCCGCGTTAGCTGCGTTGTTGACGTCACTTCTTTCTCCCTAGTCGCCGTGGGAGTCCAAAACCGCAACATAGGGCCCCTGAACACCCACCGAGTCACAATGTCAAAATAGAGAGTTTTAGTAGATCGTTCCGATACCTCCGATACCCCCGATAACGATACTATATATGTAAGCGCAAAGGCGGAGGCAGAGTATCGGGTATCGTTATCGGAGTCATCGGAACGATCTACTAAAACTCTCTAATCGCTCTGACAATCGTACTTCCCTGCGAGACTGGAGAGGTGAAAGCTGCGATGCCATTCGTAAAGAATGCGCTTGCCCCGGAGGTTTAGTCTCGATTGGTCTCGATTTGATGCACAGTGCCAGACTGACACTGTCAATTTACGTTGCACGTAAAACCTTCTGCTGCAGATCCCCCAACAAGCCCGAGATCTTCCGGTGGCGTGATATCGGTGATGTGGTTAGGGGCAACGCGTCGGTGTGAATATCGAGTTCGACTCATAGACCGCTTTCGAAACTCACGTTCCGAGTGCTAGAAGATCTGACCTACTGCAAAATGACCGAGCAGCCGACCCCGCGGAACACTCAAGCATACAAGTGTTAGCAACGATAACCGCGAAGGCCGTAAGCGCGAACGATTGGTTTTTACTTGCTCTTCCTCTCCACAAGTGTTGGGGACGCTGTCTTCGTTGCGTGACCATTGTGTCTAGAGTAACGATGCCTGCTCCGAGCATGACTGGGCCGCCCCGCGCCAGACCGGCGACTCCAAAGTAATACGCCGAGTTTTGTTCGCAAAAAAAAGAGCCACCCACGAGGGCCGTACATAACGAGGCATGAATGACCGCGGACGATATCTGGGGCCCTAATTTACACGGCGGGACGAAGCGCGACCAAAGGACCGGGATATCGCCGCCGGCTGCGATTGGCCAGCTCCGCACCGCTGGCCAATCACAGCAGGCGGCGATGTCCAGGTTCCTTGGTCCCGCCGTGTAGATTAGGGCCTCTGAAGTGCTTGAGATGAAACACCGTTTGGCGGCATCTAATTTTCGCCAGCGTGCTCTGTCCGCCGATTCACTCGAGAGAGACCTACCTATCCGGGTGCGTTGGTGGGGCCTTGACCGGTCACGTCACGCTGCGTGAACGCGTCAAGGCACGAAGCCGGCGCGCAGGTGTTCGTTGACTCATGCCCTCGATTGGTCGCTGACCGGAGCGAACAGCGTTCGCGTCTGTGCATCATTATTTTCGTCGCTACAGGACGAGTCGCGAACATGTTATTACTGCAGCCAACAAGACGAGCCGATAGGAACACCGAGGAACGAACGGAAGTGCTAGAGTAACTCGATTCGCGGCGAGAAGTTTGAGCATCGCCGCTTGGTGGAATATTTTCACGACATACCCGGAGTGAGGATACTTCAACTTCCTCTTGCGGGTGCAAGCACGTGCAATGCCAAGCTTTTATGCGCTATATATGAAAATTACCGCGTGAGGAAAACAGAAGCACTGCTCTTCTCACCGCGATATTCGTCCATCTCCAGGATCCCTTGGAAGCGCGCGTGTGACGAGCTTGGTCGTCATGTCGTCTGCTTGCTCACGGTCGCTTTGAAACTGCGCTCGCGTTATAAAAATAGCGCAATCGACTCTTTTCAGTAAGCCATCGAGCAACACTGGCGGCCGCCATTTCGTGGACACCAAGCGTGCGATTGGCTCCGATTTCGCGCCGAACGCTGACGCAGCCTTTGTGTCCAATTCGTGCTCAGAGTGCCCAAACAATGGCAGACAGAATGCCCGTAGGTGCAAGAAGCTTCCTGCTCGTCATACTTTTGTGGAAGATCTACATCGCGAACGCAAAACGAAACATATGTACCGCGCACCAAACCCGGCGCTCCTAATATGGCTTCCCTGCAACTGCGAAGGCCATATTTGCCGCATGTGACCCCTTCTCCACCAATGAGGAGTTGGCGACGAAAGGAAAAGGAAGGCGATACGCCGGCTTAGCCATTTAGGTGCTCTAAAAATTGGCAACAACCTTTCCCTTTTCAATAAAAAAAAGTGTTTGTATGTTTGTACAGAAGAAAGTTTGTCAGCCCCAGTGGGCGTGTGGTGTCTTAGCTGTAGATGAGAAGTTTAGTCAGCGTATAGACAATTGGATGCATGGCGGCCCGGCTGGTGCCCCATGCGTGCAAGGACGTGTAGCTGGCAAGTGGACGTAGCTTTGGCTTGCCTTGGCAGACTTACGATTGCGCTGGCTCGCTCGCACGTGCAGAGACACGGCGGCGGCCAGGTGCCCGCTTGCAATCGTGTATACATATTTTGAGGGTGTCGCCATTGCTAGGTACTGACGGTTATTTCTACTTACCGGTTTCTTCGAACTACAACTTCTGCGGTGTGCAACTAACACGGCGAACCGAACGCTCGTGGCGCATAAAATACTGGCACGACCCCGAATGACGTCACGTGCAAGCTATATGTATACTACAACCTCTAGCCTGGGGCCCACTACCGCGCGCCGGTACGATGCTCATCCAGATCGAAACGGGAAGGGATTCCGGGGATTGAAGACTGGATTCTGCAGCGCGAGCTTTTGCTCCACGCGCTCCGATCTGCGGGGCGCTAACACACTCGCGGCCACCGATCGATTCCGCTTTCTTCAAAGAATGCAGCATATATGAGCGATTGTTTCAAAATCAATCAATCAGTTGTTAGGAAGACATTAAACAGTCGTTCCGGAACTGAAGGTTCTTTTTCTATTCTGGGGAAACCACGCGATGAGGGGGAGGGGGGTAAGGAGGCAAGGGAGGGAGGGCACTGTAGGTGTATTGTAAGAGGAGGGACAGATGGGGTGGGAAGGGAAGGAAAAGGGAGAGCGCCATGGGAGTGAGGAGAGGGATTGGCGGAGCAAAGGAAGGAGATACGGATGGTGAGGGAGAATTGGTGTGTCAAGTGACCTATATTTCCCTGCTAAAATTAGCGGGGAAACTGAATTGGTGTGTCACATGACACATTCATATGACCAAGGATGGGCAGGGAGGGGAAAGGGAGGAACATGGGGAGGGGGAGAGAGAGAAAGGGAGAGGGAAATGGTGTGTCACGTGACGTATATTTCCAGCTATATTTAGCGGGAAAACCGGATCGGTGTTTAGGTCCCAGAACCTAAAGCTTTCCATTGAATTTAGTGGGGAAACTGAATTGACGCATAGGCCACGTGACGTCAATTTCCCCGCTAATTTTAGCGGAAAATGAACGGACAGACAAAATTTTGGGAATCGGGGGTTCCGTTAAAAATCATTTCGTGCTTTAAAAGGGGAAAACGGTACGGTGCGAACATGACGAAAATAGCCGACGTGTTGTGACCTGCCCTCAAAAGCCACGCGCGTTCGTAAATGCACCCTGATTACACTTCCATAATTGAACACTCCGAGCAGAAGTATTAGGCGCTTCTGAAGCTTTCGCCTGGAACCCTTCCCGAGAACAGCCCTGCTCGTAGCCCGAGTCCTTACACGGAGGTGGAAAACGGGGGCGGAGGCAAGCTATCTTTTGTTCAGCTTGAAGATGGAAACCAGAGACATAATGAATGGGCACACGCAAGGAGGGAAGGAAAAACAAAAGGTCGAGGTTAACCGTAACCACTTTTTGCTTTTGTCCTAACGTTTTTTTTTTTCTTTTTGTTTTAATATCATGTTTTTTTGTTTTTTTTGTGATTGTGGAAGTGACGTTTTTGGGCGGACGTTTAATTTCCCGTCTGACTGGGCACGTTCGTTCACTGGCCGCACCTTTCAGCATTCGGTGAACTGAATCAAAGCTAGATGGGGAGGGCAAAGTTTGCTTTTAGAGGTCCCTATTTTCTCGTGCGCACGTATTGTTCTATCTTTTTTCTAAAATTCTGATCGAAGTAAAGGGAGGCGGAGGAGTCATTATTTCCTCGCGCCCCTCGGCTTTTCGCTCGACGCGGTGAAAATCGGGACGAATCGAAGAAATTAGTGTGTCGCAAAACATTCCCGTGCCGCAATGAAAAAGAAAAGAATATATATATATATATTTTATGTCGAGGGAAAATATGTTTATCATCCACTCAAGTGATATACACTTTTCCATCGTCCTCACCATGTATGTCTTGCATCGTCATGACAATCGGTTCACCGTGCTCTCTCATCACACCTCTTCCTTTTCCCCCTTCCCCTAACCACAGTTCAAACTAGCCGGCTGGGACAAACGTCCAGGCTAACCTCTCTGGCGAGGAAAGCTCGCTAAGTGGTTAGCCTGGTTCGCCGAGAGGTAGACAGTTCTGTTTCTCGGTGGTTATTAGATTAGCGAACCTCATTTAGTTACCGCTACCTTTTCTGCACTTGCGCGAAGCAGTTCCGAACTTCCTTGTATTGTGTGAAGGGTTTCCCTCATTTACGTGGTTAACTTCCTAAAACATTTTATATAGAATACAGGTTTTTGTCGCGTTCTCGAATTTCCTCGCAGCATATATGACTATTCTCTTTCCTTCCTTTTTTATTTCCCATTATCTCGAGACTCGCAGCAGGGCATGTAACCGGCAACCGCGCAGTGCATATAACCGGCGACTGCCTTTTGGTGCAACGTAGCTCGAGCCAGTAAACCGCGCGAAGGGGGGGGGGGGGGGGGGGGTGGGGGAGGGGGGGGGGGAGGGGAGGGAGGAGGGAGAGGGAGGGGATGTCGGATAAACAGACGCGCTAAGCGGTCTTTTCTGTTCTTGACACAACCTCTATTAATCTCAGCCAATCCAGCTCCGTGAGTCGCTGCACCCATCCCTAGGGTCACGTGACAACTAGACATCATTGGACAGGCTTTATGGCTCGTAGCTTGCGCTGTGATCGGTCCCCGGGCGCCCGCTTTCACAGGACAAAACAAAAGAAATCTGGTCGCCATGCAGCCGTTTGGGGAGCTGAGAAGCTCGAATTGTTTAGCCAACAACTGTTGTTCCTGGAATGCAAATGCGATCGCGGCCGGTATCGCTTGTCAAGCGGATACCGCGCTAGGCGCACAGCTAGAAGTCGGTGTTGGCGCTGCGTCATCCTTTGTTCGAGAGCGACTAATTTCCCCGCCGCCGCATGGGCACCTCCGCATTGCTAAAGCTATCGTAATCCTGCTTAATTTGCATTCGCTCTTCAAACACGGCCCGCCCCGTAAGAAAAAAAAAAAAAGTCGATGCGTTGTTTGTGGGGGCCACATTATTCCTTGCGCTCAGAGTTTTGCCGAATAAGGTAACAGTGTTGGTACGTAATTCCCGACTCTGTTGATTTTTCGGGCGGTGCTTGTGGAAGGGTCGTTTCATCGACAGTTCCGGTGATTCGTGGGAGTCCGCGCCTTATCATCCCTTATGCGCCGACAAACTGAGGGAGAAGGGGAGACGAGAGCGCGAGGGGGGACGTCTGAATGGCGAGCCCTGGTTGGAATGATTAAGACCTAAAGCTTGCCGACTTTGTCTCCACTGCAATAGTCGAACGCGGAACGCCGGCGTCCGGCTTTCGCATTCGAATACGTTCGACGAGTGAAGTGGAAACAAAGGTAGCCTCTGTCTCCAGTGCACTCGTCGGACGCGTTAGAATGAGGAACGCCGGCGTCCGATGTTTGGCTCTCGCATTTCAACGCGTTCGAAGGATGCAGTGGAGACAAAGACATAAGGTTGCCAACTCTTCAATGAAGGAAGTCGGGACGGGGGGGGGGGGGGGGGTGAGGAGGGGACGAAGGGAGACACAAAGGGGTTTATACGTCTGTAAACCGACGAAACATGCGTGAGCCTTTCTCACTATGAAGTGACAGGCAGCGCGAGGGAGAAGGGAGACACAAAGGGGTTTAAGGCCCGTTCACACTCTTGCGACCTCTTAAACCTGAGTTCCTTAAAACTTCTTAAACCAGAGGACAGACTGGCGCCATCTATTGGGTAGCAGTGTAAACTCGGCGGTCCGGTATATTTTTTTTATTTCTCTCGCGCGTTATCCTTTCTTTCTTGGCTCGAAAAACTTTTGTCAATGTTATAAACGAGCCTTTCTATGGGTATTACGCACATTTGACCTCGGAAATCCCGCAAAACCTTCGGTCTTGTGAAATGCAGTTCCAGGGTCACCGCATAGATGGCGCCACAATGCCAGTGTGTTCCCTCGTTCTAAAAAAATTTTAAGAAGTTTTAAGAGATCTCGTCTCTCTCAGTCGTACTCGGTCGCGAGAGTGTGAACGGGCCTTTATGCAAACGGTGATGATGATAACAGGTGCTACCCGGCACCAGTGGTGCCCCGATTTCCGGCTTGCCATGGTTTGCATGCTAAAATGGCTAAAGCGTCTGACAGCCAACGCTAGTCACCGCAGCATTGCTTCGTGCGATTCGTGCTTCGCAGCGTGACGCGCATTGTTGGGCGTGCATTGGATCACATATAAGATTTCTAACTCGACTGTCTGAACAAAATCCGGGACATAAAGTTGTCCCGACAAGGACGATGCGGGACTCGGGACGCCTAATGAAAATTCGGGACAGTCCCACGAAATCCGGGACGGTTGGTAACCAAGGCAGCTAGCTTTAGGTCTACCCCCTAATTATTCCAACCAGAGCTCGGCGTTCTCTCGTCTCCCCCTCTCCCTCAGTGTTTCGGCGCATACCGTCTGAAACTTTTGAATGCGAAAGCGTTGAAGGCTGAACCGCGTGAAAGCGATGAGCGGCGGCATCAGCGACGTGAGTCAGCAACAAGCGACGGAGATTTCTCACTGTCGCTCATCGAGTCGCTCGTTTTTTTTTTATTTTTTTTTTATTTTTAGAAAACGTCGCTTATCGCCTTGGTCGCTTGTTCCCGTCGCTTTCATGCGGTTTGCTTCGTCGCGCGACTGACCGAGCGACAGCGAAGCGGGTCGCCGTCGCTTGTCTCGTCTCTCGCCAAATCGCTGGCGCGTCTGTAGCCGTTGTGTGTAGCAGCGAAAAACGGCCCCTAAATGCCCGTTGGCTGAGTGAAACGGCATTTAAGGTCCCATTGGCTGCGACGCGCCACATCAGCGACGCGTCATATCGGAATTCGTCGGGGCCGCTCGAGGTCAAAGCGGACGCGCCTCAGAAAAAATAAAACACAAAAAAAAAAAAACACAGCCACGCAGATGCATCGTCCCGGAAGCCGTGGAGCCGATTGGCGCGCCGCACCTTCGCAGTGGGGGAGTGCGATGTCGCCGCCGGAGCGCCGTCCGAAATAGGAAGACGTGGCACGCTGCTTGTAGGAATGCGCTGCGTGTAAAAAATGTTTTCGCATTCCTACCTGTAAGCAATCTTAAATAACTCTGCCGATTTTTTTTTTTTCTTACAGCTTTTTGCGCTTGTCGCGTTGCTATCAGACACGGGATCGAGGGCGTATCTCCGCAAAATACTTCGCTGCTTGTACGAGTACTACTCGTGTAAGGTGAGCGTATACATTCCAATACGCACTCGTATACCCGTGGTTTTCAGAGCGCTGCACACGGAGCTCTTCTGGTAGGACCAGTGAGTCCACCCTTTTGCTCAGCCACAGCGAGGGATGTGTTTGCGAGATTGTTCTGCACTGCGCAACTCCGTTAGCGCAATAAGACCTGGGCGCTTTTTCGCATTTTAGTCGGTGAGTGCGTTGACGACGTCAAACTTTTCGCCGCTTGGTTTGTATCCCGAAGGAGCATCTGCTGCCGCACTAGCAGTCTTAATAACAACCTAAAAACTCACACACGCGCACGCACGCACGCACGCACGCACGCACGCACGCACGCACGCACGCGCGCACGCACGCACGCACGCACGCACGCACGCACGCACGCACACACACACACACACACACACACACACACACACACACACACACACACACACACACACACACACACACACACACACACACACACACACACACACACGCGCGCGCGCGCGCGCACGCACAAACAAACAAACACACGCAAAAAAAAAAAAAAGCGGCGATTGTTTGTTTCGCGATTCGCGCAGGAGGAATGGCGCAACTTTCCAAAGCTGTCGACTCCCGCTCACAGCTTTCGCTTTATTTATTCAAGAAAACTCGCAGGTAACCCCAGAATTCCGCGTGCGTTACTGAAGGGTGTATGTTGGTTAGTGCGAAGCGAAACTTGTAGTTCTCGATCATTGTGACTATGCCATCGTGAAAACAGTCCACAATCGTGAGTAATCTTGATTAAACGTGAGTAATCGCATCAGGCTGAATGGAGCGGGCTTCTCGAGTTTGGACGGTTTCGCCGGTTGATGATCGTGGCATATCGATGAAGCGTATTGAGCGGACGACGAAAGAAGCCGTTTTAGGTCCCAAGGGACAGATTTAAAATTGCGACAAATATAACCGAGTGAATGGTTAGCTAGGATACTACTTTGTTATCATGTGTTTTAGTACTTACACACGGCGTCAACTATCTTGTGCTACGTTACGAAGACTAGCGTAGCGTCCACAGTGCTGCAGCCCTGCACTGCTGCGAGAGGAGCACGTGGCTTCGTCTTGCGTCTCATTCGTACACTTTCGCGCAAGTGGCTTTGGCAGTGGTGGGGCACTGCGGAAGCTACGCTAGCATTGACAACGCAGCACAAAAATAGTTAAGATAGTTCTACTGCAGCAGACTGAAGGACGGTATCATAATTTTCAACGCACAATTATGTGCAGGGTGGAGAAGGGGGTAATATACAGGTTTAGTAGGGTACGTTGTTGGGCTAGTTGGTTCATCTTAGTTAAACATATAAAATAGCGCAGAAAAGACAAGGACAAGAAGTGTAGAGGAAACGCGCCTCACTTTCAACTAGTTTTACTGAGGAAAAGCAAGCATATATACACACGACAGGCGAAGCAGCACCACATAAAAGTTGATTAATCTTGTGCCCGATCATTCTAGAACTAAAATTCCTTACTATGAATCACAGTAGAGGTGTCGCTGACACATGCCGCCCCACTTTTTTTTTTTATATAAAGAATGCCTTTACATTGCAACACGTGTGGCGGTGTTCCGCGACTTCAACAGATAAGGATTCTGGGGAGAAGCCGAGAGACGGTCGCTTGTGAGCTATTGCAGGCATTCTTTATAAAAAAAAAAAAAGTGAGACGGCATGTGTAAGCGACACTTCTATTGTGCTTCAAAGTAAGGAATTTCAGTTTTTGAATGATCGGGTACACAATTAATAAACTTTTATGTGGTGCTGCTTCGCCCGCCGTGTGTATATATGCTTGCTTTTCCTGAGTAAAACTAGTTAAAAGTTAGCGCTTGTCCTGTACACTTCTTGTCCTTGTCTTTTTTTGCGCTATTTTATATGTTTAACTAAGTAATATACAGGGTCGTCGAGATAAATCCGGACTTTTTCAAGATTTCGTCTCTGCAGAAGTGAAGCTAACCGGCCGTATTGCGCTTCTGCGGCCGCGTGATTCGACAGCGAACCATGGCATGATAAACAATTCGCGACTTGCTCAAAAATGAGCAGGGAGTACGACCGAAGATCAGCAATACTTGAATCGCTTCGTACCAGAAAGTCGCATAAGCAAAACGTTGCCTGGTATGGCTACAAGAAGACGCAAGCTTACAGCATTGCCAAGACGTTGTCAGCCAGAAAGACGTTACGGCAGACCGAGCAAATCACAGATATTCATCGATATTCATATTATCTTGTGTGTTCTCCTTTGTTTTCCTGAATACGGTGAATCTTCCGGATTTATTTCGACGACCCTCTATATGTGCATGCCTGTGTTATTATTCAGACGTCTTTGTTAAAGGTCTTTGTATATATGGTAGACCACGGCCGCGGGAACCGCAACCGAGCGGCCATGGCTCGATGGCCGCTGAGAGGTTTTATTGTTCAATAAACCATACAGCCGTCAGCGAAAAGGAACGTCATTAATGTAGATTATAAAGAGTAAAGAGCAAGGTACAGGGTCTACGGTTCCTTGCTGACGATTGTGTTGGCTTGCCGAAACCTTTAAAATCATGACGCTGTGCTGCCGCTGCGTTATCGTTTAGCACTCCGGCAGAGCAGAAGTGCTTTTTGCTAAGCAGAATTTTCTTCTTCCTTTAATGAGCTCCGGTTAATATGCAGATTTATAGGACAGGCTGTGATGTCCTTACAAGCAAAGTGCGTCAGTGTCTGCGATTGATTGTTATTAGCAATCCTAAATCAAAGAACAGAAAAAAATTAAAAAAAAAAGATATACTTAAGCGAAATTTTCTTTGCCTAGCTTGGCTACGCCATATCTTTATTTATAAGTTAAATACATCATTTACCTACCACCTTTGTGTAGGCCAGTGGATTGCTTGGAGGCATACAACAAATAATTACTTTAGTTTTTCTTACATATCCTAGGGTTAGCGCTAGCAGTAAACGAGTACATTGACTGTGTTTCGCTTCGGTATAACTACAACTTTGGGCGATTTTTTTTTGTATTTTACCGTTTTGGTAATTTTTTATTGCCACCGCAATATACTTTTCTGCAAAATATCATTCAAATGTGCCACTATGATTAATCTTTTAACGAAATAAAAATTGCATTAATATCAAATTTCCGCATAGGAAAATGAATTGCACTTTTTAAATGCAAAACCTAATACACCCACCTAAAAAAAAAGTTTCCGTTGGTTTAATTACATTTATTCACGTTCAACAAAGCTGCTAAAAAATAAAAGTAAAAGAAAAGGGGGTGGGGGGTCGGGTCGAATCTGCTCTTAGCCGTGAAGTCAGGGAAGGTGCCTGCCAGCTCGGAGGTGCTTCTCACCGTTCTCCTTGTTTTCCCTCCCTCAGCCTGGATGCGCGTTTTCGGTGCGCGAAATGGGAAATCGATGCTTCGGTGGACGCGTGCGGTGGTCCGCGCAGCCAAGCGTCTCCCTTGCACCACGAGCGTTCCGGCCGATCGGCTTGCGGTCGCGGACCAATCGGCGCAGATCCGCCGAGTCCAAATGGACTGTTGCAGCGGCGGCCGCCGGATCGGATTCAACCGACTTCCCTCCGGGCACGTTTGTTGGCGGCCAGATGAGGCCCCGGTTGAGTCCCCACGGCCTTAATGGCGCGTGTCAAATGAGCCCGGGATCGAGGCCGCCCGTCATACGCCGCGGGGGATCCTTTAGGGGCGTGCTCCGGCTGGAGGGAGGCTAGGCGGCTGGGCTAGGCTAGGCTAACAAACCGAAGATGCAAGCTGGCAGGGGGTATTTCACGGCCGGTCCTTATGCGACCCTGATCAGTGTACACTTTCCTTGCTGCTATAATGTCCTTATTTATTTATCTAACATGCTGCATGGCCTTACCCAGGACAAAATATCCAGTTGGTATCTAGCTGGTCCTAGTTCGTTCCAACTGGTCCTAGGTGGTTTCAGCTGGTCCCATTTGGTTTTAGCTGGAACTTAGACGGGATCAGCTGGGACCAACCAGCACTAATCTGGCACCAGCAAGCACTAATCTGGGACCAGCAAGCACTAAGCTGGGACCAGCTAGTACTTAGCTGGCACATAGTTGGGTCCAGCTGGAACTTTGCTGATATAGGTGTTTTTGCTGAGATGGGCCGCTAACATATTATATAAAAGGAACATGCTTTAGGGCATTCTCAGTATTACCATTAGCTTGCCCGACTCGGCGGCCGCTTTGATCATGATCTTGTGTACAATTAGGCACTTAATTAACAAAAATCTGTTCATTAACTATTTATTTAGTAAAAAAAAAAACGCATAGTTCTAATTAGAAGCCTGCTGGGCATATTTGAAAACCCTTAAATCAGTCAGTTTTAAAAGATTGGGAGCACATATGAAGCATAGTGTTGCTAAAAAAAGTCCTCACTTTGGATGCAGGTGCAAGGCTGGCGTAGTGAAAATGCGGATGAGAGCCGAAAAATCTAGCCGTGCGCAACGCAATTTCAGGAGACACTGAGAACAGTACACATGCTGCCTATCTTTCTAAATTTGACTGATTTAGTGGTTTCCGACGATTCCCAGCAAGTTCCTAATTGAAACCTAAATTTGTGTTTATTTTTACTAACTAAAAAGTCAGTTAACATATATTTGTAAAATTAGGTGCCTAATTGCACACAGCCTTGATACTAGTGACCACCAAGTCGGGCAAGCCAATGGTAATATTGAAAGTGCCCTAAAGTTCCTTCTTTTTTAATATTTTGTCCCGTCTTAGTAAAAACACCCGATAAATGAGCTGGAGTTCGGATGGGACGAGTTGGGGTACAGCTTAAAGGGATACTGAACCATAGAATTTAGTGTCCATAATAAGTGGCGCACGTTCTTTCCACGAGCCAGCAGCCGCCGGTGTGCGCGAGCACTCGCAACGAAAATGACGTCAAAGACCTCCATTCGCGCTTGAGGTGCAGTGAAATGCATGGGCTTCGGGTCAAAGGAGAATAAAGACAGGCTTTTCATCTCTACAAGTGAAAGCTACATGCTTGTTAGACCAATTAATCGCTTACCTTTTACACCAGACACCTCTGTATAGATGAAAAACTTGTCTTTATTCTCCTTTGGCCCGAAGCCCATGCATTTCACTGCCATCTTAACCGCGAATGGAGATCTTTGACGTCATTTTTGTTGCGTGTGCTCGCGCACACCGGCGGCTGCTGGCTCGTGGAAAGAACGTGCGCCACTTATTATGGACACTAAATTCTATGGTTCAGTATCCCTTTAAACAAGCAAGAGTTTAGAGTTTGTGCTACGTGAGCAAGAGCCGGCAAATTTGCTTGGGCCTGAGCTGGCAGCATTTGTAGCAGTTAGCTGAGCCAAGCTAAGAATTTGAGACAGACACCAGCTGGCTTTTTTCTGGTACTTGCCCAGTTAGAAATAACCATTGAGTCCAATCGGGATATTCAATTGGAATCAATAGAATTCAATTGGTTCTGGGTTATCAAATTGATCATTCTAATTGGCTTCAATGTTTCCAATCGGTCACCCCAATCGGGACCAATAAAATTCAGTTGGCACTTGGCCACCTAATTGCTTTGCTCCTTCAGGAAGGGAGAACTTGCGTCCTGAAGGGGGGCAAACTACCGTATTTTCCGGACTATAGTCCGCGGACTATACATGTTTAAAAGTTGAAAATTCAGGCTGTGCGGACTATCTACGCGTGCGGACTATACAGGAATTTTGTTTTTCAATATCGTTGATTATGACGAGACGAGACGGATTTTGTGAATAAAAGAGTATGTAAGTTATGATTTATGTATAATACAAGCTTCTTTGTGAGCTACGAAAGCAGTCATATGTCAAGGTGTGCCGCGTATGAGAAGATTTTCGTGTCGACTAAGCACCAGGTGCGGACTATGCACCGAGTGCGGACTATGCACCGGGTGCGGACTATCTAAGCAAAGTCTTTTATTTTTGACTTTGAAGTTGCCCCTGCGGGCTATACACCGGGTGCGGACTATAGTCCGGAAAATACGGTAATTGGGTTCAATGTTTCCAACTGGTTACCCCAATTGGGATCCATAAAATTCAATTAGCGCTGTGTCACCTTATTGGTCACTCCAGTTGGGTTCAATGTTTCCAACTTGTGCTGGGTCACCCAATTGGTCATTGTAATTGGGTTCAAAATGTAGTGTGTGCGATTGATGGCTGCATACTTTATAAACATAATAAACATAACATAACATGCTCGCATCAATGAAGTCTCCTTATTCAAGACACTGGGAGGAATATCATGAATGACTACACTGTGAAGAAATAACATAAAAAACAACAGTAACAAATTTTTTTTTTGTCTACATTCCAAAAAGGCATGTACTTTTAAGGATAAAAGTAGCTCCTTTCTGCGGCATGCACAATGCAATCCTTACCGATATTAAGGACTAATCATGCTTTCTGTAAGAAAAAGAAAAGAAGCAATCCTGACCATTTTATGCTGAATTATGAACCCTTGAGAATGTGTTATGGGTTGCCATTGCGGCAGCGTGTGGTACTTAGTTTCAGCTTAGGTCCAGACGCAGCGGATGCTACAAGCGCGAGCTCCGGGCTTTCAGCGTCCCTGCCAAGCACGCGCGCTCGTGCAGTGCAAGCACTGTTCAGGGCCACATGCTCGCGCTTGTAGCATCGGCTGCGTCTGGACCTAAGCTGAAACGAAGTATAGGTGGCATTGCTGCATTATGTGATAATTGGGTTGCATATTTCTATACTGTATATGTATAGATAGACAAATTTATTTATTTATTTTCTTTGGCCAGCGGGGGGAGGGGGGTTGCTTTTAGAGGATGAAGTTAAGGGCATGTTTTGGGCGGAGTTCCATAGGGATTTTTTTATGTACAGAGATCAGGTATCGGTACACATTCCCATTATGGTGATCTATGTGTGCACGTTTTATGCGGTTTTCAGTGATTGACTAACACTCAACATTTGTTTGTCATTACTGAATTCTTTGGAAATTATATTTTTTCTATAGTTAGTGGATTTGTATACACCATTGAACACTTATGGAAATCCTGGGCAGGGCCATGCCATTTTATACATATAAATGCATATGGGAGGTTGTTTCTACTCTTCCGTCGAGGCAATCGTGGAACAAGAATAATATGCGTCGCTTTTTTTCAGGGCCGCTTATGTCCGTAGTCTCGTCACGCACACAAACTAGTTAGGGCTGGTCCCAGCCGCCGAGTCTGCCCGCTCAGTCTGTGCCTCTGTGCAGGGAGCCAGTGCATCCCGAGGGGCGTGAACTTCACCCGCCTGTCGGAGCCCAGGCTTGTGGTGGTGAAGAATGGGCCCCTCCTGCTCCAGTGCTCCGTGTCCAGTCTGCCGGAGCTGGCTCCAGTCAACGTCACCTGGAACCACGACGTGAGCCCCCCTCCCTCGGTTGGAACTTTCCACTTCAGCAGGGTGAATGCTGGAGGGGAGGCGAGTCCCCTCCTCGTTAGCTCTGCTAAACTGGAAAGTCTTTGTGGGACGAGCCTGTCCTGCAGATTTCAGTGTTTCCAAGTGCTCGATCGCTGGTATATGGGCCGCGTTTGCAATACAAGGCGCGAGAAGGAGGCGGTGCAAGCGTCTCCAAGCTCGGCTCAGTCTCTCCGCCCACTCTCCTTCCTCACGCGAACGCATGGGCACCCAAACTGCGCAGGAGATTGTGTGCCCACATCTTCAACCGTCACACCTTCAACGAAAAAGTTTTTTTTTTTTTTTTTTGTCTTTTCTGTGCAAGGTTTAAATTGCGAGATTAATTTTTGAATATTGCGACCTGCATTTTTGTTTTTGGACTTTATTTTGGGTCTTTCTGCGAAAATAAAACATGTTTCGAAATTGTAAAAATAGAAGCATGTTTCGAAATTGCTCTTTGCTCAAAATGAGTCTCACGTCATAAATATTACTCTAACATTTCTTTATTGGGGTAAGTTTATTTTTTGACTTACATCCGCAATCCAGGCATATATATGGGTGGTTTCATCTCAAATCGGGCAGGCTAAAACGGTCTAATTTTTAATTTTCACGAAAAAATATATACGTTTTGGGGACATTTCTTAAATGAAGGGGGGTGCAAACCGCATGTTCCCCAGATTTTTTGTGGCAGAAACTAGCGTTTTTGCCTGCCGTCGCAGGTCGCGTGTTTGACACCCTCTGCTGGCGCTAGTGTTTTTCCTACACCCTTTTAACTTTTCCCCCTAATTTAATAGGTACTAAAGATACCTTGACGTATTCAAATATTTCTAATAATTTGATAGTCTTCTAAACAAAATGTCAATCTCGTCACTCAGGTCGATTTTCGGCCAACTTTGACAGGTCATTACTTTGTCTGTACTTAAAGGAGTCATGAAACGATTTTCCTACTTCTTCCTCCTTAGCTCTAATCCTCAACTCAAATGCGAATTGTGAAATCACGTGGTCGTGACATTCCTTCGGCACCGGTGTGATGACTCCTAGCTTCCCCCGTGCTTTTTATGCACACCATAGAACTTGTCATTCCCCAGTGACAATAAGGTCCGTCAGGGCACTCATTGGCCACGAACGCGAATCCAAATATTCGTCGACGGATTGATTGTTGACGAGCGCATACGTCCGAGTGACGCAGTTCTCGTGTCCAATGCGTGAGCTGGGCTCTGCTGACGTCAGTTTGGCGCCGGTGACGCGCTTTTGGAACCGCGGATGTATCATAGTAAAAAGGCGGAGAGCTTTCGAAGGCAAGAAGGTACAAAATAGTCCGCTATATTTTCAAACGTTCGTACCGAAAAGCTGGCTTTTGACTTTCTAGCCTCTTTCTTTTGGCCAACTAAACGATATGCGATTAGTAAAGTCCCAATTTAAAATCATTCATCCCAACCCAAAATTCGTTTCATGGCCCCTTTAAAGGGGTACTCCGGCGATTTCTTCATGGTCCCCGATTTGCTTGAAATTTTGCTAAACTCTCCAAACAACAAGGCTAAAATAGTATCCCAAATATTAGGTTAAAATATTTTTTTTTTTTTTCACGAAGTTATTGAATTTACAATTTTGGTCCTCACCGTGTTTTTCAAACTGAAAGTCTCTACTGGCAACAACGAAAAAGTGACGTCAGTGGAAGTGCTGGGGTTCACTCTTTGGACTGTAGAATTTGTTCCCAACTGATTTGAAGCAGTTTCATGGTGTCAAATGAATGCTTTGGAAGCTCGCTTCAGGATCCGTGCTCCGGCACGGAACAAATGAATGGCATATTCTATTTTTTAGACTGCTCGCTCGACTGGCAAGCCTGCCCGCCACTGACGTCACGGCACTGAAAAGTGCGGGTATATTTGAATGTTGGTTTTTGCATCCTTTTCATTTGCCGATTTCGCAATAACTATTATGAATTTCGCGATACTAAATAGCATACCAGAAAGGGTAAAGGCCGGGGAGTCAGAAAATATAGTTTGTTGAGGTAGCTCGAATATCGCCAGAGTACCCCTTTAAGGTGCAATTTATTTCTTTAGCTCTATAGAAAGCCCTAGCATGCCTAGTACAGATATAGTAATATCATTATGATCTGCTGAGTAGCCGCTCCGCTACCTTCACGTAAACGTCGTGAAAAATAATAAATGTTCACACATTTCACGTGATTGCGGCTCAAATAGAGGACGTACAACCAAAATATTACTTTTCTAGATTGTTTTTTCTTGTAGTCGACTAATATATCTAAAATAATTTAAAAAATAAAAATTTACAAAAATAGGGTTTTTGAGAAAATCGACCTCAAACTTTCAGCATTTGTTATTTCTTACAACGTTTACGTGAAGGTAGCGGAGCGGCTAGTCAACAGATCATAATGATATTATTATTTCTATAATGGGCTTGCTTTGGGCTTTCTATAGAGCCAAAGAAAGAAAATTTACCTTAAGTACAGACAAAGTAACGACCTGTCAAAGTTGACCAAAAAGCGACCGGAGTGACGAGTTTGACATTTGTTTTAGAAAACAATCAAATTCTTAAAAATATCTGAATACATCAAGGTATCTTTATAGTACTTATTAAATGAGGGAAAAAAAGTTAAAAGGGTGTAGGAAAAACTCTAGCGCCAGCAGAGGGTGTCAAACACGCGACCTGCGACGGCAGGCAAAAACACTAGTTTCTGCCATTGCGGCTTCCACGCTTCGTAACTCGAAAACAAAAAAAATCTGAGGAACATGCGGTTTGCGCCGTCCTTCATTTGAGAAATGCCCCCAAAGCATATATTTTTTTCGTGAAAATTAAAAATTAGACCCTTTTAGCCTGCCCGATTTGAGATGAAACCTCACATATCGGGCAGGCTGAAACGGTCTAATTTTTAATTTTCACGAAAAAAAAAAAAATGTTTTGGGGACATTTCTCAAATGAAGGAGGGCGCAAACCGCATGTTCCCCAGATTTTTTGTTCTCGAGTTACGAAGCGTAGAAGCCGCAGTGGCAGAAACTAGTGTTTTTGCCTGCCGTCGCAGGTCGCGTGTTTGACACCCTCTGCTGGCGCTAGGGTTTTTCCTACACCCTTTTAACTTTTCCCCCTAATTTAGTAGGTACTATAAAGATACCTTGACGTATTCAAATATTTCTAATAATTTGAGTCTTCTAAACAAAATGTCAAACTCGTCACTCAGGTCGATTTTCGGCCAACTTTGACAGGTCATTACTTTGTCTGTACTTAAGGTACAATTTATTTCTTTAGCTCTATAGAAAGCCCTAAGCATGCCTAGTATAGATATATTAATATCATTATGATCTGCTGAGTAGCCGCTCCGCTACCTTCACGTAAACAGTTGTGAAAAATAATAAATGTTCACACATTTCACGTGATTGCGGCTCAAATAGAGGACATACAACCAAAATATTACTTTTCTAGATTGTTTTTTCTTGTAGTCGACTGATATATCTAAAAGAATTAAAAAAATAGAAATTTACAAAAATAGCTTTTTTTTACTAAATCGACTTCAAACTTTCAACATTTCTTATTTCTTACAACGTTTACGGGAAGGTAGCGGAGAGGCTAGTCAACAGATCATAATGATATTATTATTTCTATAATGGGCTTGCTTTGGGCTTTCTGTAGAGCCAAAGAAAGAAAATTTACCTTGAGTACAGACAAAGTAACGACCTGTCAAAGTTGACCAAAAAGCGACCGGAGTGACGAGTTTGACATTTGTTTTAGAAAACAATCAAATTCCTAAAAATATCTGAATACATCAAGGTATCTTTATAGTACTTATTAAATGAGGGGTAAAAGCTGAAAGGGTGTAAAAAAAACTCCAGCGCCAGCAGAGGGTGTCAAACACACGACCTGCGGCGGCAGCAAAAACACTAGTTTCTGCCTCTGCGGCTTCTACGCTTCGTAACTCGAGAACAAAAAATCTGGGGAACATGCGGTTTTCGCCCTCCTTCATTTGAGAAATGTCCCCAAAACATATATTTTTTTCGTGAAAATTGAAAATTAGATCCTTTTAGCCTGCCCGCCCCATTTGAGATGAAAACTCCCATATTTAAAAAAAAAAAAAGGATTTTTAGAGTTTTGTACAATTCGATTCAGAAACATGCTTCTATTTCAGGTAGACCTGCCAATATGCCAGAATCACTCCTAACTGAAAATGTTGCTTGTAACGTAAACATTTATTTATTTATTAAATATACCCTCAGGGCCCGAGGACGTTATAAAAAAGAAAGCGTTGTGGTGGTGTCAATAGCGTCAACGCATTACAACCGAGCCGATCGAAGTACCCGGCGTGGGGTGAGGAGCATATGGCTGGCCCAAGGAGCACGTAGCTTCCACAGTACTGTCAGCTTAGAAGTGAACGGGCTGGGAAAAAGCAACTTTTGTCCAAAATATGAGCGACTGACTAATGTTCTAGGGGGAGAATGGCTGTGTCCGGGTGCACAAACGAGGGCCCGCGAAACAGGGGAGTCCCTCCTTTCTGTCTTCTTGGACTGTTTGGTTCAATGCGCGATTTGTGAGTTGAGGAGGAAAGCTAAGAAGGAAAATGCTGAAATTCCCAAGAGTGGCGCTGCTCCGATGGAGCTTGCTACGTCATGACTACGTAGCAAGTTCCCCAACGTTGCTAGATTAACTCCCAAATAGGCTCCGCATGCATCCACCAGGTGCACATATAAAGATTGTTTAATTAGCTTTAAAATTAGTTTGCTTGTGCCTTTCAAAGCAAGCCTGGTGTTTTTGAGGTTATGCTGCAACATGCAACACGTTAAAGGGGGGGTGCAACAATATCCGGACTTCGGTCACAAATATGTGGAATTTGCCCTCTGACACTTTTAAAGTAAAGACCAGAAAACAGATTTCGCTTGCATGTCCTAGTTGTTGCGTAAAAAAAAGATAAAGATTGGCATTTCTGGCCCCCCTCAACTCACTCCCAGTCTTCAGGGTCACACCTGGTCCCCCTCCTAGTGACGTCATTCGGAGTGCCGTGTAGCTTCCCGTGTGCTCTCTCAGAGGACGCTTCCTTTCCCTCTCTCTGCTGACAGTAGCGGGCGTTACGCTGCAGCTTAGAGCCGAGCGAGGTCACGTAATCTTCCGGCCTGATTCCCTCGGCTGCCACTATGCGGCTGCAGGTGGGGGAAAAAGCTTGACTTTTGTTTTGCGATTATGCAGCGGAATCGCGACATTTTTTAGTCAAGGAGATGTTTTTTTCTTTTCTCCGGGACACGATAAACAACGCAAAAATAACGAGATGCAAATTCTTTTAATCTTAAAATCGTTGCACCCCCCCTTTAAAGCTATAAAATGAGCGCTGGAATTTCGTTTCCCTACCCCTTTAATGAGTTTGAGACTCCGACTATGTGCTGATGATCCATGTTTGTTGAGATGTAAACGGAAGGGGGGGGGGGGGGGTTATTATTTGATCGTTTAAGATAGGATTATGAAAATAAATCTTACGAACTAAACATAAGCGTGAAATTTTACTACGCAGAGAGAGAGAGAGATGGTAAGGATAAACCAATTTTTTATTGATGTGACACTTGCAGTGTGATGATAGTACAATAGAATGAAATGAGCTGATAGATTTTGGATGAACTTTAATGCAGTGAGGAGGATGTCATGACTGGGATCCCAGATTGAGGCTGCATATTCTAGCTTTGGTCTTATTAATGTCTTACAAAGAACCAATTTAAGTGAAACGGGTGCCAATGAGAGGTTGCGTTTTCCCAGCATGCAGTTAGCACGAGTAGTCATACTGAATGTGGGGTTTCCATGAGAGGTTAGAGGTGATGCAAACATCAATACATATTTGTAAGATGTTACTTGTTCCAAAGAATTGCCATCAAGGTAGTAACAAGGGCTATCATTTGGTTTACGTGACACTCTCCTGTATTTACATTTATTAATGTTTAGTTTCATTAGCCACAGGTCACACCAAAGAAGAGACAGAGTTGATATCAGACCTTATCGATTGCTTTGGCATAATCCAGAAAATGCAGTCCACGTGAAAGCCACAGTTAATGATAGAATGAATGTCATGGGTGAAGGAAGAAGCTGTGTTTCGCATGACAATGATCTATGAAATCCCTGTTGTGCCATGGTGAAGAAATTATTTGTCTCTAAGAAGTTCACTAGGTGATAATAGATAATGTGCTATAGAACTTTACATGGAATGCTGGTTAACGAAATGGGACGTTAGTTGTAGGAAGAATGTTCATCGCCACCTTTAGGAATAGGAACCATCTTCCCTACTTTCCATCTCCAACCAGATTGTAAAACACCTTTTTAATGTGATTGGTCACATAATTTAGCAAGAATTAGAGATGAGTATATCTTCATATTTTAAAGAAACTTTAAGTGAATTCCATCCACACCCAATAAAAAAGACAACTTCAATCCATCTATATATTCTTAGAGGTACCAACAAGGTCAATGAAAGTAGCATAAATTCGAAGAAAAAGGTACACTTCATTAAATTGCTATATGTATATTGATAATATTTGAAGAGGCCTAAAAAATATGTCATTCATCACATCTGCACATTCGTCATTTAGCACGCTATCACCATTTGACAACTTAAATGACAATAAAAAAAGTTTTTTTTTATTGTAATTTTTTAAATTTTGGGTTATTAGCTATCAGCAAATATTTTGATTTTGCATCTTTGAACGCTACCTTGTATTCTTCTGCAGAACACTGATAATAACCCAACATCATTTTAAGTATTTTTTTGGGGGGAGAAGTTTTTTTATTGAAGCATTTGACAAAAAGTTTTTATGAGTTCAGTGCCTTTTAAAGCTTTTTTTATGTGACTTCATTAAATAGTATGCAACATTATAAAGAAGTGTTGACTAGATTGTTTTTAGGTCAAACACAGACTCGAGAGGAGACAGTGCAATGATAAGAGCATCCCCTACTACAAAATACATACCTAAGTATCCAACTGTTGTATGCTTGGACTGTGCTTAACCTTGAAAGTGGGGTTTCCAGTGACTGAAAACAGAAATTTATAGTCATGTGCGAATAGTGGATTTTGTGTTTGAAGCAAATAGTGATTTTGTCCAAAAGTTTTTTAATCAAATATTGAATAGTTTCTCTAAGTCTTTCACTACTGCACCATTCTTTAACAAAAACCCAGCTGAGCTCGTGAACATGGTTCCCAAGCTTCCACTTGTCCATTGTTAAGCTAAGTTAATTTTAATCCAACTGTATTAATCGACTGTGGCCTCAGAAAGTCCAGTGCCTTCATTGGTATTATTTAACATAAATTAAACCCACGGAGATGCTCAGCTAGAATACCTATTTGAGGGAATTTATAAATACTCTTTCTATATGCAAATATATTTTCTTCAGTCATGAATGATTAATGTGGGTTGTCAGGGCCTCACCGCCTAACATACTCATGCAAATAGCCAAATTAATATAGAACATTTTACTACAATGTACATGTCAACATTCACAAATTTCTCTTTCTTTTTAAATACACCAAGGTGCTCGTGTGTATCCTTCCGCTTTGAAAGTGAGCTTTCCTTCTAAGCATGCAGCTGCAATACTTGTACTTTTCAGTTTTGATTGCTGCGTTTTAGCACCGTTGAGTGCGCTTCTTACCGGGTGGTGGTGCACTGCGGGCAAACAACAGCCTCGGAAATGAGCTCTGTCTGTGTTTGTTGCTTCCCTGCGATGCACCGGTGCTCGGTAAGAAGCCCGCTCAACGAGGATATCCTGCCGCGATCAACACTTCGGAAAATACGAATATTGCATTTCATATCGAAGCGAATATCGAACGACGTATTTGCAGAACCCTAGGAATTTTAAGAAATTAGGAGAGAAAGAAATGTTTTGAACACTGAACTCGTCAGATATTCAGTGTTATGTTGTTTGCAGTAGTATCAAAAATGTAGCAATATTAACATACTGAACTAATTGTCTTGGAGGGAGTAGCTTTCCTCAGCTCTCAATGTGAGCAAGTCTCAGATTTCTTGTCTGTGTTTAGTAGGCTGTTAATTGATGCTTTCCACAAAACACTTCTTACTTTTGGTATGCCCCCAAAAGTGATCATAACCTTTCTCGCCATTTCTCGCTGAATAAAAGTACATTACTGAACTACAGATTGGTAAGTAGGTATGTTTTTGTGCCTACGGTACAAACCTAGGTACACATACTTTTAGTTCTTGGTAACTATAACTGTATATTAGACGCCGACCTAGAGAATCGTCTTCTGCCAGGAAGAAAACCGGTTCCCAGTTTCCTTCTCTCCGTTTCCTCTTGCACTCTTCTTCCCTCCTCTCCCCACAGGAGCAAGCCTCTGAGCAATTCTTTACAGAAAGGAGGAGGGTTTCCCCCTTCTTTACTGGAAAGGAGCAGTTGAGGCAGAGTTTCCTCTTTTCTGGCTGGTCGTCGGCTTTTAAGTTTTATTTCTAGTAACTGGTAGCTACGACAGGTAACTTTTCTGTTATCACCATAAAAACTAGAGAATTCTCATGTCTTCATGGGACGAGCCTAAAGAGCAGAATTATACCCAAACTCTGCAGTCCAGACATTTCCTCGCATGAGCATTTAATCCCAAGCAAAATGAAACTCGGAAATCGATTTGATATTTGTGGGGAGTGTCTAAGATGAAGCAACTTTGAGCATGTTAGGATAAATAGACCTTTCCAGAAATTTCCACAAGACCTCTCGGACCCCCTATTGCGCCGTGTGGCATGAGGAGTTTTGGGTCATTCAGATGTACGCTTGGGCAGACATGCAGACTCCATACCTCCCAGAAGCAGAGCAATCCCTTATCTCTAAGATTCCGTGCTTTCGGAGTTTATTTCTCGTAAAATTCGGAAGGGTGTCTTTTGTAATTTAGTTTTTGCTGAAAATTCGGGGTTTATCGAAGTTTATTTTTGTTAGATTCCCAATCCTCTAAAATTCAGAGTTCACTTTACTGTGTTCTCAATTTTTAAAAATTCAAAAACAAAAGAAAAAAGTTTGGGTACCATGACCCATCGTCCTGAAGGAACCTCGACGAGCTTAAAGGTAAACCTCTTTTTTTTGTCAGTAGTTCCATATCTCAAAGGAATCTGAAGTTGCACCTCCTCAGAACCGCTGACCTTGTGCTCTTATAGATTTTTATTTGTAAAACACACTCTTTTTTGCTTCTTTTTTTTTTTTTTTTTTTTTGTCGTTGCGACTTCGAAATTTTGAGTTTTTCGGATAAATCTGAATTGTCAAAACATTTACTGTCGAATGTCTTTCGGATTTTTTCGGGTTTATCCGTAAACATGGAGGCCTACTTATCTCTTACCATTCTAAGTTAAAAACACGAAGAAAGACAAAATGAACACATAACAGAGCCAATCTACATAGCCCGTTTTGTTATCATCCTGGCCTATTTGTGTTCTTAAATCGAAAAATGCTAAACCAAAAGAACAGCTTCTTCTCTTCATTTGTACTCCTTTACATGCCATTGATCAAATTCAGGAAATTTGTTGAGAAGATGGAAGGGCACTGCATATTTCCACGATGGTTTATTGATTGCATGCCACAGAAAGGCCAGGCCGATATTACACCACGACAACCAAAAAGATGCTTTACAAATGACGAACACTTCTTCGGCTGTCTTCTCTGAAATTCTATGCATTGCTGCTGGTTATTTCATTTGGAGTTTGAAAGCTTTGCATAGAAACAAAGGGGTTAAAATGGCATAATCATGGCATATTATATTCTAATAATTGAACTCTGAGCAAGGTGTCTCACTGTTCTTCAAAATGTTTTGCAGTTCAAATATATTGAACTGCAAATGACTAGATGTGTTTCTGCAAACACACACGCATAAGTTCTTTCCTATCAACAATTTGTTATTTCTGAAAAATACAAAAACCTAACCTCTAAAGTGCTCGCTGTTCTATTTAAAGCAACACTTTTGTTATTCAGAGCCTCGTAAAGGTTTCTGACAACTGGCTAGCACAAACTTTCCATTCAGTGTATCCAAGCTGGCTTCCAGTATGCCGTGTGGGAGTTCTTTCCTTGTAATGCTGCGTTACAGCTTCTCTGTGTCTGGTTTCAGGGTGTACCTCAACAGCTGGGGACCGTGCTGCCGAATGGGTCACTACTCATTGAGCGGGTCGCCCACCACAAGAAGAAAAACGGGCGCAAGGACGACGGAGACTACTCCTGCCTTGCCCACACCAATGCGGGCATCATGTTCAGCCCTCCCGTGCAGGTTAAAGTGGCACGTGAGTGGCCCTCTCTGCTGCGGTTGTGAGAAGCACCATTATTATTTCTGTCTGCAAAGCAAAATCAACGTAGTACTTCCTTCTACTCTTGGACTTCCTAACTTGTTGGTGGGGGGAGCGTGTCTATATGGCAAGCGAGTCAACCAAAACATGTCTCTCCATACATGAGAGAGGAGGACAGAAAGAGAGGGACTGGATCTCAGGTGCGACCAGGCTCCACGCCGCAGACTCCTGCTCCATTCCAGATATCGTTTGAACGAATCCAAGTCACTCTGGCAAGTAACGTCGCTTGACGATGCAGTTAGAGCAACGCTGGTTGTGGGTAGGTTTTCGAACGCTGAGGTAGAAAACTCTGCCCTAGTTTGAGACCGAGTGAATCTTGAAGCAAGGACCCCGTTTTCTTTGGTCGTTAGCAGACATTGTCTCGGCTGCGAGTTCTTTATTCGTTGTAGCTTATCCGCTATATTCACGGACAAGGTGAGAACGGCCGGGTGCCTTTTTCGAAAGCAAGGCTCCCCCCCCCCTCGCTTGTTGCCTTTCGCTGTGCTTTGGCCGTACGTGCACGCTCGAGGCTCATGAGACATTGAAGTGTTATCAAAGGTAGGAAGCTTGCACTGGAGGCGGTACAACCGAAACTCCTCTCTGTCATTCTCATCTTGTCGGTGACTATAGTTGTTAGTCGACAAAACTACATGCAGCCGCGATTCGCGTGAAGGTGAACGCGCAATCGTCGGCTGCTCCACACCTGCAGCAGCAGACGTGGCGGCGTCTGTGGGTGTCAGTGTTTTGTGACATTATGAAAAGCGGTCAACAATCGTGTCTTTACCTCCATATGGATTATGATTCTACCAATTGCTATGACTAGGTGCACTGATGCCGCAAGCAATCCTTGTGCAAGGAGCAGGTGAAGTTGCTCCTATCTTTGTGTATACCCACTATTTTGCTCCAGTCATAGCTCGACACTGGGAAACTCGGCCCGTGTGCCTACCAATCTAATTGAAGTATGGCTCTGTGACATCGGAACCCTCTGTGCAATAAGCGGACATAATTGCTCGTCGTACGGACTCGTTGGAATGGTAGAATTGACTTTGCTTTCAGTGTCATTGCATAGGAACAGGGTTGAATAGCCCATCTGCATGTAGGCTGAGTGGTTTCAGTCTGTTATAATCTTGGAAGAATACTAGTTTTGATGAGCCACGACCCAAATAGCGGGGACGTGACTCATCAGTGTGTGACCCAAGTATACTCGCACGCAATGCCACTGACCCAGGAGCCCCTCTGTCGTGGTGTAATTTCAAGGATAAAGGCACACTGTTTTCTTCAGTCTCTCTCTTGCAAAACGGGACGACATAGTCATGGGGATTATCCCTTGGTGACTATAGTCGAATGGGGCTCATGAATTGGACATGAGCACTGTGTGAGCATTGGCTTGGGCTCGTAACATAAATGCCTTGGCTGGTGGCTCGTGCCCAATCGCTGCTGTGGCGGGAATAGCGCCCAACTTTAACAATGTCTTAAGCTCAGTATGTTCCCTGTGTTTATCCAACCCCAGCATGTGGCTATCTGTGATGAACGTGAGTGGCATATAATCCTCACCACGTCATGTGGCCACTTGCTCTGGCTGAGAGTAGAGGGAGTGAACATTATTCTATATTATTTTTTTGCGAGTAGCACTGTGTGGAGAGGCAGACTAATGCGTGTTTCGTAAGTTTTAAGGATTAATTCTAAGCAATATGTACTGAAAGTGCAAAAATTGCTAGATAGCGATTTAACTTGTTTTTTTAGTAACCTACTGTTTTTGACAATTTAGACGAAGTTTAATCGACAGGCTTACTGCAAGGCATGTGATTTATGAAGCAGATGCCCAGTGTTTGGATCGGTGTAGTGCCAACACGGTTTATTTTTTTATCATTTCAAAATCATGGGGTTTAAATCATAAATGAAAAATTCAAATTAATTTAATTTCACATTTCAACATGAAAAGGGGGGGGGGGGGGGTGCTGCTGCTGCTGCTGATGAAAACAGCTGATCGAGCAGCCGACATGGCCCTCAGCCCCCCTCCACAAGGCAGTGGCAGCAGCAATGAAAAAAAGCAAGGTGTTCATACGGTAGCTCATACACAGTAAAATAGTCTAGTATATACGAAATATGGCATTAACAACAAAACAAACCAAACCACAAAAAAAACTGATTTGAAATTTGGCAACATTAATAAATGTAACTAAATATTTACACTAAAATTATACAAAGGATAAAAACATAACTGGGACATCACAATAAAGTGCATTTGAGTCGTTAAAGGACAGTCTTCCAGATAAAATGGCTTTTGTTTTTTTGTGAGTTTAAGATGATTATGCTTGGTCCATTCGCAATTTGTACAAGTAAACACCAACATTTGGTAGTACAGTATGAATGTCTCGATTTTTGTTGGTGGCATCATCAAAGAACGTCACCTCTGGAGTTTTAGAGTCTATTACGTATGCATTAAGATATTCTGTCAATCACCTATGCCAACAGAATGAAAACGGCAGGGCGTGTCTTTCGAACGCCCGGCCTCCAGCATGCACTGCATGCATTCTGCCATGCTTTGGGTGTGCTTGCATGCTCGAGGTGCATGAGATGCCAAAGTGATGTCAAAAGTAAAAAGCCCGCTCTGGAGGCAGGACAGCTGAGGCTCCTCTCTGCTGGTCTCACCTTGTCAGAGAATATAGGACAGCTGCTTACTCTGGAGAAACATTCCAGGATGTTTTATTTGGAAGTATAGGGGGCCGCACACTTTTGGGCAACGTCCTGACCAAAATACGTTCTCTCCCAGGCATGGCCAAAGGGTTCACGGAAGAGCCGCGGCCAGTGAATGCACCTGTGGGCAGCATAGCCAGGTTTGCCTGTCACATCGGGGCCGTTCCCCCAGCACACTACACCTGGCAGCGCAACCTAGAAGACCTCCCATTTGGTGATCCAAGGTAATTGGCAACTGGTTGCATTGACTGTATGAGACAGTAGTCCCTTTCAGAAATTCAGTCTGACCATCCTGGTCACCAGTGGCGTACCAACTTGTTTTTGAGTGGGGGGGCAAACCAGACACCCCCCCCCCAGGGCCGGGGGCGGTTCACTTCGTATCCAAGAGTCAAAGAAAGATTAAAAACACTTAGGAACAAGGACAGACAGCACAGTTATTTCAACTAGCAACACACATTACTTTTAGTGATGTCTCCTTCGATACCTACTATCTCCCTCCTAACTTTTGAATCTAATGAGGAAGTTACGTAAAAAAAAATTATATTTATATACGCCTGGAAAAAGGACAAAATCCCCAAATACACTAGAAGATAAAGACAAAATAAGAAAGAAAAAAGGAAACACCATTGACAAAATCAGATAGAGGGCCCTTTGACTAATTCAGCTCTGGCTTCAGGTAGTTCATCTCAACTCTGGGCAACCCAAGAGAAGGAGCAGCGATGATGTGTTCGTCACCGGCTATCCTGTATGCTTCAGTAATCTCTCGGCCGAGCTTGTTCTTGTGTCTTCCAATTATGCTGGTGTCCTGGAACCGGGCTTCACAGTTCTTGCAGAGGCGTCGATGAACAACTATTAGCCCCGTGCGCGACCGAAAGCGTCGCTGTGGTCGGCCTTCCACGATTGGCCGAACGCTGACTATGACGTCGGAAAGGGGATTATCATCGACGGAAATAAGAGGAATGAAAGAACTTTAATTTTGACGGTGTTGGCAGTGTTCCTTTAAGAGCGCAATGATTTCAAGCTTCCACCATGCTAATAACAAACACCATCGAACTTGTTGTTTGCAAGCTAATGACGTCACAAAGGGGAACCACAGGAGGGCACCACCGAAACATCTCGCCGCTAATTGGATGAAGAGTCGCTTGAAGCACGGGAAACCTCGAGGACGTGCTCTCGTAGGCGGGTGTTCAGGCTCTGTCTGACCAATGTATCAGTCAACGCATGAAAACGGGATGGAGTATACCACCCCCTCTTCACAAGGAATGTGGTGGTTTCGTTGTTGTTCGCTCGTCTGCAAAGTTGTTTTAGGCGCAACTTGCACGAGAAGACAATTGAAGTGTTGAAGCGCGCTGCGATTCCCTTCAGTCTGTGTGCAGAGTTGTGCACATATGGTATGGAGATAACATGTGAAGCCTTACTACGTGGAGCACGGGGCCTTTGGGTGGCTAAAATTAACTGAACAAGAATAGTGCTCAAAAGACCTTGCGGATAACCAGCTTTGAGGAGACTTTCTTGTTGTTTTGCAATGCTTAAGCTTAAAAGTGAGAGCATGATTTGGCGCGAGAAGATAAAAGGAGAGATTGAATGATTCCATGTTTTACCGACTACAGACTCATGCAGATTTCAAGGAAGGAGGTGTCACAACAGTTACGCCTAATGGAGACGATCCTCCCACAACAGATGAACATCATCTTTGGTCCAGCTTATGGAACCGACCCATCTTTCCGGTTCCTCCAAAAAGCTGCGTCCAATCTTCTCGAATCTTAATGGAAGAAAGTTGTCATCGGTGTGACCAGTTCTCACCATAAGACCCTCGAAACGAAATTTGAGCCTCCGGTTGTTTTTTGTGACCATCAATTCAGCCCTGGCACCTTGGATCTCCTTTCCAAAGGTCCCAAGTTTTCTCCGAACATTTCAACTACAAGGGTCGACCAACTAACTTCAGTCCATTCTGTTGCGACACACATTCCAGAACAGGACCGTCAAGCATTTCTTGATGCTGGAGTCCGATCTGCCTGCGCCCATCCTCCTCCACCTATGGGGAAAGTTCCAATCCGGGCTACAGTCGAAGAATTGCAAACATGTCACCTGAAACCACTGGAATCAGATAAAACCGGTGTTTTTGTCATCTTAGATGAAGGTTCCTATGGACAGAAGGTGAGCCAGGCATTAAGAAATAATTTTGGTACTCTTAAGACTGGGCCTTCAGGCTCTCTCCGCTCAAAGGCAAAGCAACTTTATTGCTTCCTTAATCTCCCGGCTCGTAAAGCCGCCATTGGGGCCCCTTCCAAGCAATATCTAACTGTGTTTTTCACGACAAAGACCCATAAAGAAAGAGTTCCCCTAAGAAGCATCATTTCAGAAAAGGGATGCTGGCAAAAGCCCTTGCTCTTTTTCTGCAAAAGCATCTCTCATCGATCAGTCTCAACCAACCTTTCCGAGTTGCCAACTCCACAGAACTAGTATCTCGTCTTCATGACCTCCATTTTACTCGCGAGGCCTATACCATGTTTTCGTTAGACATTTCGGAATTATATTGCCAATTAGATCCCGCATTTCTAATGGATTCTGTATCAAGTGCCATCCACGAACACGGCCCATGCGACTTTCAAAACGCATCTAGGGTATCTGAACGGGGTTTCCTAGACCTATTGACCCTATATCTACAATCAACACTTGTCGAACATGAGAAGGAAATTCTCAGGGAAAAGAAAGGTGTTTGCATAGGCTCCTCTCTCGCCCCGGTACTCAGCCAAATCTTTCTTCTGTATGTGGACCGGGAGATCAAAGCTCGCCTTGAAGAGTTGACTCTCGTCTTCCATGTTTTTCGTTATGCGGATGATCATTTAGTCATTCACCGGATCTCAGTTTCATCTGAATCTGTAGTTCAAGCCTTTACTTTTTCATCTTCAGGCATGAATTTCACAAGGGAAGACAGCTCAGGCAATGGTCTCCAGTATCTCGATCTTCGTCTCCGTCTTCTTCCGACCGGCATTTGTTGGGCCTTTCCAACAACAATCTCGGAGACCTATTCTTCCATTTTGCAGCTCTCATCCTAAACTGGTAAAACATGGAATCACTCGGTCTCTCCTTAAGCATTGCAAAACAACAAGAACGTCTCCTCAAAGCTGGTTATCCGCAAGGTCTTCTGAGCACTATTCTTGTTCAGATAATTTTAGCCACCCAAGGGCCCCGTGCTCCACATAGCACGGCTGCACATGTTATCTCCATAGCATATGTGCACAACTCTGCACACAGACTGAAGGGAATTGCAGCGCGCTTCAACACTTCAATTGTCTTCTCGTGCAAGTTGCGCCTAAAACAACTTTGCAGACGAGTGAACAACAACAAAGCCCCCAAAGGATGCATCAAACATGCCAATCAGACCGTTCCCTGTGAAGAGGGAGTGGTATACTCCATCCCTTTTTCATGCCGTGAGCGATACATTGGTCAGACAGGGCGTTGCTTGAACACCCGCCTACGAGAGAACGTCCTCGAGGTTTCCCGTGCTTCAAGCGACTCTTTTCATCCAATAGTTGTTCATCAACGCCTCTGCAAGAACTGTGAAGCCCGGTTCCAGGACACCAGCATAATTGGAAGACATAAGAACAAGCTCGGCCGAGAGATTACTGAAGCATACAGGATAGCCGGTGACGAACACAACATCGCTGCTCCTTCTCTTGGGTTGTCCAGAGTTGAGATTAACAACCTGAAGCCAGAGCTGAATTAGTCAAAGGGCCCTCCATCTGATTTTGTCAATGGTGTTTCCTTTTTAGAGCGCAGCTCTTAGGCGCCCGTTTCCGGCTTGAGCGGCGTCGCCGTCGCCGTCGGCGTAACCGCGCGGTGCATTATGGGTAAATTTTCCCGAAGAAACCCGAGGTCCTCCCGAAGGAACCCGGGTCCTTCGGGAGGACCTCGGGAGGACCTCGGGAGGACCTCGGGTTCCTTTGGGAGGACCTCGGAAGGACCTCGGGTTCCTTCGGAAGGACCTCGGGAGGACCTCGGGTTCTTTCAGGAGGACGTCGGGAGGACCTCGGGTTCCTTCGGGAGGACCTCGGGAGGACCTCGGGTACCTTCGGTGACCACGGGGAGGGGGGGTCACGTGACCCCCCGAAGTCACGTGACCCCCGAAGTCACGTGACCCTCCCTTCCCCGAGGTCACGTGACCCCCCCCCCCCCCCCAAGGTATCGGCATCGTCACTGATGACGTCATCAGTGACGTCACTGGTGACGTCATCGGCATTCGCATCGTCATCGTCATCGTCACTGATGACGTCATCAGTGACGTCACTGATGACGTCATTGGCATCGTCATCGTCACATGACCCCCCCCCCCCCCCCCCCCCCCCCCCCCGAGGTCACGCGACCCCCGAGGTCACGTGACCCCCCCCCCCTCCCCCCAGTACTGTTCCCTCCTCCTCCTCAAGAGCTGCGCTCCAATTCGGCGTTACAGGGAGTTGTAAACGGCTTTAATTTTTTATTTTTTATTTTCTTTGTCTTTATCTTGAAGTGTATTTGGGGATTTTGTCCTTTTTCCAGGCTTATATAAATATATTATTTTTTCCGTAACTTCCTCATTAGTTTCAAAAGTTAGGAGGGAGATTGTACGTATTGAGGAGACATCAGTAAATGTGTGTTGCTAGTGGAAAGAACTGTGCTGTCTGTCCATGTCCCTAAGTGCTTTTATTCTTTCTTTCACTCCTGTACTTTCACCAACCCGCTCTTTGTTCTTTGACTTGGTATCCCTTGGGCGCCGCGGCCAGTGTTTGCCCTGCCAAGTTGCGGCTTTTTCTGGGGGGGGCAAAACATATGCTTTGCCCCCCCACTCTAAGAACTGGGGGGGCAAGCGCCCCCCTTGCCCCCCCGGTTGGTACGCCCATGCTGGTCACTATCTGAGGTATGGCATCTATGCCATATTAATGGTGACCTTCTGGTGACTGATGAAAGAAGTTCAAGATGTGCTAAGAAGAATGATGCGAGACCTATACATTTGAGACATTAGTACAATGCGACGCATAAATTAAATATGAGCTGCATAAGTACTCATTTCTAACTCGGGTCCAACCCATCTGTTGGCACTTGATTGGCTCTAAAGCTACTCGATATTATGGGACATTCCATGCCAAACGTTCCAGACAGTAATACCTGCCATCACCGATTTCTTTGAAAAAAATTATAGTTAACTAGACTCAAGTAGAATTTTGCCAAAATATTTTTCTAGACAAAACATTCTTTATGACATGATCGCTTTCTGAAATTTCTGCAGTGAAGCCGAAGTAGGTATTAGTTACAAATCTCTGAAAAATCCAAGTGACTAAAACAGGATCGGTCAATTATTTTCAAATGCTATGGTGAGGTTGTTCTTTCGTGTGATGCCAGAGATTGTATTATGTAATAGCTTTTTATGTTAGTTTTGCTGCAGTGAACAAGCTTGAAACGAGACACATTTTAAAACAGAAAGCACTGTTGACCTTAAAGATATTTTAAAACCTTATCTGGGTTGAACTTATGTTATATTTTACACTTAAAATTATTTGAGAATGATAAAGCCAACAAGTTTCCCCCTCCCCCCCCCTCCAAAAAAGAAAAAAAAAGTCAAAGTTGTTCAAAATTGAATACTTGAAATATTTGAGATAAGTTCAAAAAATTGTTTGATATAAAAAAATTAAAATAATTTGAGATGATTTTATTTGAAAAATAAGTATTTCGTATTATATAAAAAATAATTTGAGATGATTTCAAATAATTTGTAAATTATTTGAAAATTATAAAGCAAACAGGTTGCCCAAAAATCAATGTCAAAGTTGCTTAAAACTGACTTTTTCTGAAGATTCAGATGCAAATTAAGCACCGATTGGCCCTCTTGATAAAAATATGCCGGATGCCTCATCAGGTACACTAAGTAGTTTCTAACTTTGTAACTATAAGCAAATTTTATCAAAGTAAATTTTTGTGTTATGTGAGAAAAACATTTTATAAGATGAGCGCCGCTGAATTGGTTTTCATGGTACCGTAGTGTGTTTTCACTGCACAACATGCACATGCCGCTTTTAATTAAAGACATTCCACAAGCTTTATTTTATTGCTACTTATTCTGCAACAACATAGTTCAAGGTACATGTGGTATATGGCCCAAACTCTATGCACTTGAGGCCCAAAAGCATGTGGCATGTCTCAAACGACCAGCTGCATCTGCAGTTGTACAGTGAAGGCACAATATGGTAACATGAAAATCAATTATGCTGATGCTCAACTTCAAAAATATTTTTTCTTGCTTGGAGCAAAATTTACTGTGATAAACTTTTCCTAGTCACAAGGTAAGAAGCTTACGTACCTAATGAGCCATCTGGCATATTTATCAAGAGAAACTTCTTGCTTAATTTGCATCTTCAGCAAAATTCAGTTTCGGGCAACTTTGACATATATTTTTGGGAAACCTGTTTGCTTTATTGTTCTCAAATATTTTACCGTAAAATTCTGAGCGAACGCCTACGTTTGAAGGATCGCCCACCCCCCCCTTTTTGTCCAACATCTGTTGGGAACGGTATTCCGATACATCGCCCTTCCCCCGATTCCCGCCGGACATCACGCGATGTCCGACGGGAATCGCGCGTCAACGGCGCGATCCGCGGTCCCGCGTTTTTGTCTGCGATCTGCGCGCGTGAAATGCGTGAAATGCAAATCTGCTGCGTTTGCGATCTGCGCTATCCGTTCCCGAGTTTTTAGCGGATTCCCGTGTTTTTGCCCACAATCTGCGCGCGCGATATCGATTCCTAGCTGTAAAGCGCGAAACACACGTACGATGAAACCGTCCGATCCGACGTCCGATCAGGCGATACGACGGTCGGAGGCGAGGGTTTTCAACGCTCTCCGGTGCTACGAAAACCCTCGCCCCCCAAAGTCATTCCGGCAGTCCGCACATCGGATCGGACGGTTTCGTCGTACATGTGTTTCGGGCTTAACACGCGCGAGTTGTTCCCACGTGTATTATTGCATCGTGAAATGCAATTCTGCTGCGGCCGCGATCTGCTTGATTTGTTTCCGTGACATGCGGGTTTGCAGCGGATTCCCGCGTGTACGTCCGCGATCTGCGCACGCGATATCGGTTTCTGCAGTATCCGTTCCCGTGAGATGCGAGTTCTCGGCGGGTTTCCGCGGGTCCTTCGCGCTGTCAAACGCGAATCTGCTGCGTCTGCAACCTGCAATATCCTTTCCCGTGACACAGGAGTTCATAGTGAATTCCGGCGTGTTTATCGCATCGTAAAACTCGAATTCGCCGTGTCCGCGATCTGCAGTATCAGTTCCCGCGTCACACGGTTTGTAGCGGGTGCCCCGGTTCTTATCATTATTTCTGATAAAATTTTGCTGTGGCATCCCCAAAGATAGCCCACCCCATGTTTTTCACCATTTATCTCTTCATTTTGGGTGGGCGTTCGCTCGGAATTTTACGGGTAAGCATAAAATTTAACAAAAGTTCAGCCCAGATGAGCTTTTAAAATATCTTCAGGGTCAAGAGTCCTTCTTTTCTTAAAGGCTCAACATGTCTCGTTTCATGCCGAGTGAAACTCATGTTTATGCGTTTCACTCCCACAAGACCAACGTAAAAGCTATTACATGACAGGAACTCGGGCACCAAACGAAAAAACAATATCAGCGGAGTATTACACAGCAAAGTTTTTTATAGCCCCAGAGCCCACGTCTAGGAGGCGCCGCAGTCGGGCAATGGTCAGCGCCTCCACTGGCAAAGAAGCGCAACGATGGGCAGTCGCCGACGGGCCGTCCGCCTCTCCTGCCCCCTTCCTCGTTGCTAACTTCCAAACGCGGCGCTGGCTTGTTTAACTGCGTACGTCCCTGCATGTATTGAAAATATAGTGACTGGTTTGCTTGAGGTAGACCTGAACTGTTCTTTTGGTATTGTGGACATAAGGCTCCGGGCATAGGTATCCTGTATGATCAATTTAATGCACTCTGATGCAAAAGGCACTCACGAGTTGACTTCCCTCTCGGTGTGCTAATCATTGTGATTACCATTCACAAAATCAT
Source organism: Ixodes persulcatus (assembly GCA_013358835.2). Taxonomy (NCBI): domain Eukaryota; kingdom Metazoa; phylum Arthropoda; class Arachnida; order Ixodida; family Ixodidae; genus Ixodes; species Ixodes persulcatus. Next base: position 298,550 of record JABSTQ010009388.1, on the reverse strand, counting down.
GTCTGCCCTTAGTTCTTTTTTTTTTAATTTCTATATGTATACAGAATATTTTGCATCAGCTCAAAAATATGTTTGAGGTAAGAATAATTTTATTTACATTAATATTTTATTGTTGGTGAACATTTGAAAGAACCTTGTTATATTTTTAGTTTATTTTCAATCTGAAAAATATATTTGCACTACCACCCTTTTTGGGATTGTTTGGGATTCGGAGGGCTTAAGTCACTATGATATATGGCTGGTTTAAAATATATAAACTCTGATTTGTTTCGACAGAAGTGCCAGATAACTAAAATTTATTGACTGCCAAATTAGCGCATAACAATGTGACCACAAAAAAAGACAACGTTGCAAGGCTAAAATTAAAGGCTAAAATGTACCCACCAACTTACTCATTTCTTCCGCCGGCCGTATGCTAGAACCTTATGGCGTGCGGCTGGGGCTTTAGTTCTCTCATTAAAGAAAACACAGCCACAAATGAAGTTTTGACGGTTTTGACTGAGCGCTACAACAAAGTAAATCAATCACCGAAACACGGTATCAATTAATTGATCGCGAAACCTAGAAAATACATAAAATAGGTAAAAAAATTAAGTATTTTATCTTAAAACATTATTGTTACCACATGGTTCCATATGTACAGAAAACAAGGACCCTTCGCTGTTTTACACTTCAGGATGACACAAAATAATGTTTTAATCGCAGACTAAAGAAAATAAAAGAAAAAAATGCAGTCGTATGTTTCTGCTGTCGTGCACTATGCCAACGAAAGTACAGCATTTGCAACTGCGCAAATAATGAACTGGACTTCCCATCATTGCGGAAGTTGCGCACCAGATGGCGCGACCTGTCGGGGCAAGTTCCATTGCAAGGTTTCCATGGCTAGGGGTCCGTAGATTTTTGGTGTGCGTGACCAAAAACTTTATGCTCGCACCACCGCATGCGCACGCCTTCCCCGTATAAAAGATTCAAAGTAAATAACCCAAATAAAGCGATGACGAACGCATGTGCAAGATGCCATTTGTTTTGGGTTTTTGCTTTAGAACAGTTACTGCCGCAGACGCTTGAATGTGCGGCACATGAAACACCATTCCCTGCATTCTTCTTTAGCAGTAGGTCTATTTAGTAGATTAGTTATCAATAGGCACCATTTTCAACATCAGTAGACTCGCAGGTCGAAAATAAAGGTTTCTCAAAGATTTGCCGCTGTGCGACCTGCGTTGGCTATGTCTACGCTCGCACCGCCCTCTCTTTGTCGTTGTTCCAAGCGCTTGCATGCCTAATTTCCTTTCCTTCGACTCTAACGGGGTGGCGGTCCGGTGCGCATGTCTTCTTTCCATTGGGTGGCAGTCCCATCGCGCGTGTCTAGTTTCCTCTGGCTCCTCGAAGTGGGTCTGTGTCGTGTGCTAAACAGCTTCGCTGGTCATCCTCCTTCTCAAAAATAATTATCTTATTTGAATAGCTTAGACTTTTCAGAGATTTTTTAATTACCGTAATATCTCGAGAGATGCCCCACCCCCTAAAGATATTTTTGCCCTTTATAGCACTTTTTCAACTTTTGTTGATCGCACACTGCAATGTAGCCCACTCCTTAGTTCCACTCGATTTGCTTTCAATTTTAAGCGGGCTATCTCTTGGAATATTACAATACACCTAGTTCGGCTCCACTGCAAAAACTTCTGAGAGCGCTCACATTATAATGTATTTTTTTGTTCTAAAAGAATATTTTGGCGAAAGTCAATTTAGAATTTAGCAAACAGCTACAATTTTTTCGAAGAAATCAGTGATCATCGGTGTCATCATCTGGGACGTTTGGCATGGAATGGCCCCTATAGGATTTTATCAAGGAGTTTATGCAGGTTGGCACTCTCCATTGAAACTTAAAAAGATAATAAGAATTGAACAGTGAAGTACACATTCTCGTTTGCCATTCACTTGCAAAAGTGGAACGTAATTCTACATGCTCATTTCTGTCATTAGTGTAATAAAAGTTAAGCTGCAGTTTGTGCCACCCGGTGACACTGAATTTTAGAAAGTGTCTATTGCCCGGCTTTGCATGTCATTGTTTTTAACATGAAATGTACTTTGGCTATGTGTTCGGCATTTCGTGAAGCCCAGATAAATGTGAAGCCTGGATAAAAGCGTGGCCGTGAGGCTCAACACTGATTGGTTGATGGGTGGGAAAGGAGGAGAGAGAAGCTGGATGCTGATTGGCTAAAGGGGAGGTCATGTGACCAGGGGGGTAGGCGACGAGGAGATTGACCACCAGTGCGCGCTGGGGGAGAGGAGCTCGAGAGTATGGAAGGCTCTGAACGGTTCCCAGGTCTATCCGTTTGATTTGAGGTAGTATCGCTTCATTCTAGAAAGAGCTATGGAGTGTACTCATGATACGCGTTAAATTATCTAATGGAGAGTGCCGTGAAGGTTAGGCATCTGGCGTCCGGAAACTCGAGAGTATCGCTAAATGTTTGTGACGCTAGAACGTTTCACATAGGCAACACAATTCAAATGAGCGCTCGAAGATCAGCCATCGAAGAGTGCGATGCATCTCACAGGAGCTACCAATTGACGTCATGGATATGATGTCACTTGGTCCAGCACAGGCAAAGCTGCTTGGGAGCTGGCGTGTTTATGAGCTCTGCCACTTGGCATCATTAGCACGTTACAACCTGGCCATTTTTAGTTGCCCTCCCCCCCCCCCTAAAGTTGAATAGGCCGGGAGAGAAGGGAAATCCGGTTCAACAGGGCTCGCACGCATGCAGCTTGCTGCCATATTTCCGCGGAGTGGCGCTGCTTTTAAGTGCATAGTAACATAACAACATTCGGTTTATTCCTTTTAAATAATGTTTTTATGTCTTTTCGAGCAAAAAATTGGTGTCTCCATGATGTTGCCAGAACGTGGTTGACATTTGGACAATAATATAGGCGCTAGAGTGTCGTTGCAGCATCCCTTTAAAACCTTTCGTACTGCATATGCTTTCTTCAAGATTATAAAAAATATTGCTGTTGGTAGGCAAAAGGCCAGGGGGAGCATCATGAGTGAGGCAGTACCGAGCTCCCAGCCCTGTGCTGCAATTGTTTTCGCCCAAGTTTTGTGTTATGACGTTCGACATCATCTTGCAGCAATGAAGACTCTTCCAGTTTACATGTCATGCTTGTTTTGGAGTTGTCTTTGTACTTGCCACCTCCTTTGCCAAGAAGGTTTGGCTGTTGTCCTGCCGCTCAGAGTTCAGCGTTCTCCCTTTTGTGCTAAACACTGTGAGACATTGGCACAACCAAAACCATCCTGTTTTTAGGGAAGGCCTTGCTGACAGACTTTGTACAGTTGTTCATCAGTTGCTGTTGTATCATCCAGTCATTTTTCTTCTGTATTTTGCTGTACAGCCTGTTTGAAGGGGGAAAGCTGACAGAAACTTTCATGGAGCTTTTTTGATCTTTATTTATTTATTTATTTATTTATTTATTTATTCATACTGCTGGCCCGTGGGCCGTGGCAGGGAGGAACAACACACAACAAAGCGATACAGTTCATATCTCCAATAAAAAGTTTGAAAAAGGCAGGTGATAAAATGTGGACAAAGAGGCTAGCCATGGCATTTACCTAGCTGGATGCTCTCAAGTGCTTTTGTCTCGTGAAGTGTGCAGAGCTCCTGGAGGTTTTCCTTGGTTTCTATGCTTGTCTCAGTTGTGTATTTTACACTCTGACATGTGTTGGGCTTCCCTGTTGGTTCTGTTTTCAGATTTACTCAGCTTTCCTCAGGCATCCTGCAAATCATCAATACCACGGCATCTGATGCCGGAAATTATCGCTGCATTGCCAAAAACATTGCGAAGACCATGCAGAGCGCTGAAGCCGCACTGACAGTTCCACCTACAGTTCATCATGGTTTGTAGATGTTAACCTCTTGCATTAACTTCCATTAATGACGTTTCTTGAGTCTTTTCAATCAATTTTTATTTGATTGCTTCCACAGAAATGACCTCGTGCAAGAAATGTTCAACTTTGTTAATGTTTTTAAGAATATGCTTTTAAAATAGAAATTTGAAATACCTGTATATATATAATATTTTGAAAGCCTTTTGAACTTGCCTTATGAATGCTTTTCTTTGGCACATTATTTTGTGATATTAACTAGGATTGTGTGGATATTCAAATTTTAGAATAATAGTTCTGAATAATACGCTATTTAATATTTGCTTTGAGAGAAACTGCTGTATTCCTATTTTTCAAAGTGTTAATCACGGTGGGTTAGCCTTGTTGAGCGTGCTTCCTACTGAACACTGGTGCACTGCAAAGAAGCAACACCCGTGGAGTTTGGTTCTGCTGGTGCTGCTTCTCTGAAGTGCACCAATGCTCGGTAAGGAGTGCACTCAATGGGGCTAGCCTGCCGTGAGCAACACTTTAAAAAGTACAAATATTGCGGTCATGCACAAGAGAAACACACTTTCAAAGTGGGATGGTGCACACATGCATCTTGTGTGTTTAAAAAGAAACAAACTTTGTGAATGTTGATATCTACATTGCAGCAAAATATCATACGAGAGATGCTCTGACAACCTGCATGCACCATCAGTCATTGTATTTTTTTTTTTCACATTTGAGATTGAAGAAAGGATATTTTCATGTAGCAATGAAAATTATAAATCCTTTGATTACATATAGCTGGGCATCTATAGGTTGAATTTTATGTCAGATGTATAATTTACTTGCCATCCCAATGTAGGCATTCAACTTTTGGAGGCTGCAGTACGGAAATATAGTTAGATTAAAATTAACTTCGTTTAGAAATGGACATGTGGAAGCTTGGAAACAACCTTCACGAGTTCGGCTAGGTTTTGGTTTAAGCATGGTGCAGTAGTGAGAGGTTTAGAGAAACTATTCAATATTCATTTAAAAATATTCAGCCAAACAGCTATTCGCTTTGAACTAAAAAAAAAAAATCTATTTGCACATGAGTAATGTGTTTGTTTGTTTGTTTGTTGCCTACTGAACCTACAGAGCAGCTTCCAGAGTTCCTAAGCCCACCTTCCCAAGAGCTGACATCTGTAGTGGGGGAAACTGTCGAATTTGAGTGCCTCCTCAGGTCATCCCTACATCCTGTTATCACATGGCTTCGGGAAGGTGAGCGCAAGTGTTCAAATGTCGGCTCCGCTGACTCGTCCTCAGTTTCTCCTGAAAGCAACCACTAATGAAGAAATTCATAAACAAACCCTCTAAGAAAAACAAAAACAAAAAAAAGACACGTTTTTTATTGTGGTCACACATTGTTTACTGCTCTTATGTGCCAAAATGCCTATTTATTCTTTTCTTTTAGAGCGCAGCTCTTAGGCGCCCGTTTCCGGCTTGAGCGGCGTCGCCGTCGGCCTAACTGCGCGTTGCATTATGGGACGTTTCCCATAATGACGTCATGTGTGACGTCACAAGGGTTGCTGACGTCACGAGTGACGTCACTCATAACTGCACGTTGCATTATGAGACGTTTCTCATAATGACGTCACATGTGATGTCATGAGGGTTACGAGTGACGTCACGAGGGTCACTAGGGTCACGAGTGACGTTACGAGGGAGGAGGAAGGGAGGAGGAGGGGAGGAGAATGAGAGCAAGAGCAGGGAGGAGGAGGATGGAAGAGGGGAGGAGGGAGGAGGAGGGGCATACCCTCCTCTGCATACCCTACCCTCCTCCTCCTCAAGAGCTGCGCTCTAATTTGGCATTACGGGGAATTGTAAACGTGTTTCATTCTTTGATGATGTGCAACACTCTGGTTAAGCAACATTACAGACACCTTGAAAAACTGTCACAGAAGCAGATAAGCAGTAGTTAGCTCCCAACTTTACGTGAAACATTGTTTAGTGCCGCCAAGGCAAGTTGTAAGCATATACTGTAAACGGCTTAATTTTCGCGAATCGGGCCAAAGCTGAAAATTTGAAATTATTTGCGGGTTCTAATTTTCGCGAATCGAGTGTAACTTTCGTAACGTTCACATATTGCCCAAATTGTTCGCGGGACATATTTTTGCGTTTGTAGGCGATTCGCGAAATTCGCGAAAATTAGGTTCTCGCAAAAATTTAGTCGTTTACAGTATGTAAAAAAATGGAATTCCATCCTTTCAGGTGCCCTCCCCTTGCCGGAGGGTCGCAGCTTCATTGTGGGCCAGGGAAACTTAAGAATAGAAAAGCTGAAACGCAGTGACGCCGGTCGCTACCAGTGCCTGGTCAACTTTACGCATGGCACACCGCAAGCCCTTACTTCACTCTCCCAGTCACATACACTGGTTGTTCACGGTGAGCGTACCTCCTAAAATCCCGCCTCTTTGATGGGCAACATATACGAGTGTACAGGGTGCTCCTGAGCGTTATTCGGGCATAAAAACAGTTGTACAGAAAAGCCAATGAACTGAGTACAATGAAACTTTTCACAGAGTGTCTCTAGGTGGGGCATTTATCATACTAAGATTTTCTGATTGTAGGTTTCTGGATAAAAAAAAAGTTCAAGCCAAAAGAAATCCTGCACAGGGAGGAAAATGATAACGAACCATTTGGTTGATGCTGCTACTTTCAGATTGCACAGAACGAAACAAAAACATGAAAGAAATCTTTTTAGAGATGTGGGGTTTAGCTACTAACAGAGTAACCGAAGGGTCATTTCAACAGTGGCGATGATCTCAAAGGAGACATGAAACCTGGTAGCTCAGTCCCAGATCTCCGCAGCAATGTTGGCTACGTTCAGGCTACGTCACCAAGGGTCGGTTCGATAAATGCCTCCGTCGGTGCCAATGATCGCTACCTTGCCTCTCTCTCTCTAACATAGCAGAGAAGAGAAAACGTACGTACCCAAGTAAGGACATTGTTTTAAACGTAAACCTTTCGGTGGACATCCACCTGGTTAGGATTGACAATGAATGAAAGGAAAACTTAACTAAAAAATTGATATGGAGGCCGACGTTTCAAGGCCAGTTCGGCCCCTTGATCACGGGTGACTGTTTTCGTCCTTGTCGTCGTCTTGCAAATTGCCCGGTGTTGTTGGCTTCTTTAAAGCGGCCGTTGTATCTGCACACGCTTTATGGTTCGTAGCGCCTCGCGTGACGCACCGCAAACCGGACACGTAGGCGCTTGGCAGTGTCCCAGCTGACCGGTTGACGTTATTTTCGGTGTTCTGAATGTACCAGGACTCTAATAAAAGGCGTCTTTGCCGGGAATATATATATTTCCAAGTACAATCAACGAGCTTGAGTATAACTTAGAGCGGTAAACCGCAACCCAAGGCCTGCAGCAGAAATAGCACCCTCCCGGTTGCCGCCATCTTGCCCGTTTGCCACATTAGTGATCACGTGACGTCAAGATGGCTGCGCCCAGAGGTGGGCCAGATCAGATTGGCCAGATCACGGTAAGCAGAGGGGCCCTCTGGGGCTGCGTTCCCATCTTACTCGAATGGATCCGAGTTACTCCGGTGGGTCATGTCACGCGACAAGACTGATAGAGCAACTGGACGCAGGTAGGTTTTCGAACGCCTAGGAACAGAACATTTACCCTAGAGTGAGATCAAGTAAATTTTGAACCGCGGCTTTGCTTACCATAATCTGGCCAATCTGATCTGGCGCACCTATGGGCGCAGCCATCTTAAAGTCACGTGATCACTAATGTGGCAAACTGTCAAGATGGCAGCAACCGGGGGGGTGCCATTTTTGGTCGCTGGTTTACCGCTCTAAGTTTACTCAAGCTCGTTGAGTACAATATATATATTGTACCTGGACATTGTTCAAGAGATTACAATCTCCTAAACAGTGGCGTAGCCAGGAATATATATATATATTTTTTTGGGGGGGAGGCGGGGGGGGGGGGGGGGGGGGGGGCTGAGGTGGCTGGTATGTCCACGACTTGAAGTGCAAAGAGGGGAAGAAGGAGTCAAAATGCATGTGTATATTATAGGGTCGGCTGGATTTCGGGGGGGGGAGAAGGCTGAAGCCCCATAAGCCCCCCCCCCTGGCTACGCCCCTGCTCCTAAAAGAACTAGAATGTCCCCATCCAAAATGCCCCCCCCCCCCCCCCCGCGCCGGCAAGGTAAGGAAGAGTCGTTACCTGCCGGGCACGGGGTCCCTAGAGTGGCCGAGGGTGGGAACGCGTAGGAGAGGTTGCCGGCTCGCACGTCTGAACTCTGTTGCGGCCGCCCGGTGAGTCCTCCCCCCAAGGCGGAAAAAGAAGAGGCGTATCCCCTGTCAGTCATGATTGCATCAGGTTTCCCTGGGAGAGAGTGAAAAGGAAGGCCCTCGAGGGGGAGGCCGACACTTCACAAACAGTCCGGAGCTCACGATGAAGGAGGCCTAGCATTTCGACCCGCGGCCCTTAATGACAGCTGTCAGGGAAGGGAGACCACAGGAATTCCCACTAAGATGAACACCCGAAAGCAGATTCATGCATGTGTGGTAGCATCTCTAAGTAGCAGCATCGGTTGGACGGTTTGTTTCCCTTTTCCTCTCTGTGCATAGGAGTGACAGCATTTTTAGGCTTTAATTTCTTTTCCAGAAACCCTCACTCATGAAATTTTAGTACGATAAATACACCATTTAAAGACATCTTTGTTAAAAGCTTTATTGGACTCTGTTCAGTGGCTTATTTATGCAGTCCATTTTTTACGACTGAATAGCACGTAGGAACACCCCATATAAAATGCTATAGTGAGAAACAAACTAATGTTTGGGCAATCAAGAATTAGCTTTCAGCCAAAATCATTCATAACCCCAAAATGGGAAATATTAAATAAAACTTTCTTTTAATTTTTTTTTTTTTAATGGGCAGGCAATGAAATTTGCAATCAGATGCTCTTTCTTAAGTTGCTAAATTATTTGCTTAAAATATTTTTCCCGTCACCAAAAAACTTGTCTAGCTATGATTCCTGATGGTCATAATATATAAGACACAGGCTCAGTTCTAGCTTCAGATGCTAACTGTTACATTTACAGGAAAGACAAAAGAAGATCGAGGGAGCAATAACCTCCTTGATTCGTTCCATTCTTTTGAAGGCTTTTGCCACCAACATTGATTACTGTCACATGCCTGGGCTGGCAATGCTTGCAGTATGTGCTGCACTCCAGACATTGTTACACTTAGGGGATTTCTGTTGCCATGCAAATTGGCCACGAATGCTAATCTGAATCTTTGCCTCAACCAATTTATTATTACCGAGTATGAGCCGGCCATTAATGTAGTGCTCGAATCCAATCCGTGAGTCACATTTGGCCTTGGTGCACCCGGCACTGTTTGGAAGCAGGCAAATCACAATAAGTTGCCGATAAACTTGCTACAGAAGAGAAAGAAAAAAAAATTGGCCGCTCTTGCTCTAGAAATTCACAGAGCGAATCACATTTCTGGCTCTGTACCTACATGTACCAATTCTTTTGTGTCTCATTTGAGTGACATGCAGTTAGTAAATTTTGAACCCAATATTGTTTCATGGTCACTTTAAGACTAAAAATACTGAAACTTTTTTTTTTATACTCCCATTGAAGAATGGCAGCTGCAAGAATGCAGCCTGCGTTGCAGTAAACAAGGGTGTTCAAGGCTTGGACCAAAGACATAGTAGACTCAACAGTGATTGGAGGGACTGAGGGCATAGGAGAGGAGGGGAAGGGAAAGTCAGGAATCAGTACATACATTTGGGGAGAGAACATAAACGTACAGACAGATAGGACTCCCAAGGTGGGAGCATGGGACGAGACATCACAGGCTCGCAAGTTTACATCAAAGTCAGGGTGAGTGGGTTGGTTATAAGTACACACATTTAGGGAGAGAACATAAATGAATGGACAGACGTGACAGTCAAGCTCAGTCATGGAGCACCCTGCAGTTGGGCAAAAAGTTGTGAATGAAACGAAAGTTCTTTATCTGCTGCATTCTCTGCAGAGCCTCCCAGTTTCACCTCAGAGTTGGCCAGTCTTGTGAGCCCCGCTGCTCGCACGGTTCGGTTTGAGTGCGACACCCAGGGCTTTCCTGCCCCCGAGGTACGCTGGTTCAAGGATGGGAAGCCCCTCATCATCAATGGACGCATCAAGGTGCGTGAGACGTCTTCCGCCTCCAGAGGCACCGGCATGTGCTCTCTTCACACTTCGGGGATATTTAGTCATAAAGCAGCATCACCTATTGCAGAACAGAGGGATGCAAAAACCTTAAGCACATTGTGTGAATGCTTTTCAAACATTTAAAGGGCAAAAGGTTACTTACCAGTGCTCTAAAACAAAATGCAGGAATTGCACTTCTAACGGAAGTATTTTGGACGGCATAGATGTTGGCATGACTACTGTAGTGTCCTGAGAGAGGTTATTACGCTTGCTCGTGCTCAGGTACAAAAAAGAAGTAAAAAGCATCAGGAACAAAATGGTCAAGTTCCATCACCCTAAGCAAAGCGCACATGAAGGCACCCTATTCCGAGCAACAGACCAGCGTGTACTGCTGTCAAGCCCGGCACACACGTGTGCGTCGCTTGAGAAGGCGAGAAAAGCACGTGCCATACGCGCAGACTTTCTAGATGGCACCTTCCAGAGGCTTTCTTTTTTGAAGATGTAGAGACCGTCTAGCTAATAAAGAGCTTCTGTCAGGTGCCATCTTGAGAGCTGGGCACAGAAGAGTCAGCTACAAGGCAACCCCAAAGTTCCTGCCAAAGAACCGGGCATCTTAATTGCAAGTTGTTAACTTTTTCTTCCCTTTTAATTTTTCAATAAAGTGGTACTGCTCGGGCCATTTAGTTCGGTCAGATTGGCAGGCTTTTTGACCTACAATACTTTCATTCTTCATGGCCAGATTTGTTTGCATGCATGTACACTGTATTTTTAGAGCTCTTTCAGGGTTCACATTCTTGGGTGTGTGGAACTCCAAAAGAAAATTATTTATAGGCATTTATAAACTTTGTGCAATTCTTTTTAATTCTGAAAAATATTTTTAATATGATTTAAAACCAATACAGGTAAAGCGTGTAATTAGGTTGCAAGATCTTCACTTTCTGAAGGCAGCTTTCTTGAGGAATGATAAGAAAATGTACAAAAATAAACAGTACAGTCATTCCAGATATCTCCCCTAAGGACCGAGGTAAAATGAGCACACAACTTCAGTCACCCAAGACAACTCTGTAGAGGAACGATTCATTATCTTGAAAGTCTACTTCCTGGTTCATTTAAAGGGACACTAACAACCCCCCAAAACTTTTTTTTAATTCTTTGCCAGGCAAACTAATATGGTGTCAGAAGACTACCCAATCAATATTTTGCTACAGTGTCACATATATTTGTAATAAACTCAAAAAATGCAACTGCTCGAAACCGAAACTGAAACTGGACTGGGGAGGAAGAGGAAATATAGAGAAGGAGTGTTGCCAAAAGTCACATGGCTGTGCAATTTCTTTTTTTTTTTTTTCAATCAACATATTTGCAGTTTTTTAGAAGCCACAATGAATGGGTATCATATTTTTTGTCGATTTTTAGTATAGAGTCTGTGCCTTGATAACCTTCGACTTTGAATATCTTTGGTGGTTATGTCTAAACCATAGAAAACGACACGTGACCACAGAGAAGAGTGTGAGCGCAACTCAAACCAGCCAGTTCTCGATCGGCGGTTTTCGGGCGGAAGGAAAACGAATTTCGAGCCGCAAATTGTGCTCTGGGTAGTTGTGCTTTCATATGTCATGTACAAATAAATACTTTGGCGCGAGCTTAAATACCCTGCCAGTGTCCCTTTAATGAGATCATAATGACTGTATGTATGTCAGCCTGCTCCATGCTTGATCATTGGATCTTCGCCGAAAAGGTAAAAAAGGTCGCAAAGTGTCGCGAAGTGAAACGAAACTCGAAGCACGCCGCGACTCGCAGCAACGAGGTCGGGGCAGTTGCCAGTCGGGGCTCGCCAATAACAGGCAAGATAGGCAAGGACTCGTGTGGTGGCTCCGCCTACGAACAGCAAATAAAAGCTGCAGCGTAATATATTGAATTCCGATGAAATTTGCAATTCGTCAAACTTTTCAAGATGGCAGGTTCGGAAGTATGTTAGCTTTCAAACTTTTCAAGAAACAAATTCGAAAGTTCCAGAATTGTTGAATTTTTAAATTTAGTAAGTTTGAAAGTTGGTAACTTTAAATTTTCTTAATGCAAAAAGTTTGAAATAATAAAATTTTATAATACAAGAAGTTCGAAATGATACAATTTATAAATGCAAAAGTTCGACAAAGTGAAACTTCTCGAACCTTTCAAACCCCCTGGTTCGACTTTTGTACCTTAGGTTCGAGAACAGTTTGCGGCATCTCTAATAGCAATGGAGAAACTCTGGAGTGATTTTCACAACTTCATTTTCCTTTGGCCATTGCCCTGCAGAGGTTTTGACCATGTCTTCATGAACAGGTGTCGGCAAACTTGGTATTGTTTTCTGCAATACTTGAACGCTATCCCAAATTTTTCCTTTTGCCCTAAACTCGGTAGGTAAAAAGCAGCAATGGAAGTGCTACGCCATTTGCGCCAAATTGCGCCATGAACGAAAGGCTGCTACATCTGGCACTAAAGTGCCATTTTTGCTAAGATTTGCACCATGCTTGCTCCGACATAGGCTTAAGCAATGCAAAGGAAATTTTGTTTTATTATCGGTTGACAATAATATTCAGAGAATTAGGCGGGAAGAAAAATGGTACAAATATCTGTCTCACTCAACGTATAGTTTGTTTCTTTTAGGTCAAAGCACAGTTGAAGACTCGGAACAGATAAAACAACAAACACACACTGAAAGCGTGAAGTCACGGGACATTTGCTGCACTTGATTTAGTCGATGAAAGAACCTGTCCAGGAAGATGGACGGAAGTCATGATGTCGTGCTTTGACGCTGTTTGGTTGGCCCCATTGACTCGTGGCGTCGGCAGCGCTTATAATAAAGATGAAATGAAGCATATATAGAGATTGCTTGTCCACCATGCTGGCCGGATGATGCACTGGCAAGTTGATCGCTGACATTGTCTAAAGTTTCAGACGATGTCAGCAATGTCATGAGCTAAAGGTTGCGAGAAAACATTGCATAGTAGTAGGATGGCGACCAGTGGCGTACCCACTTGTTCTTAAGTGGGGGGGCAAACCAGACCCCCCCCCCCCCCCTCCAGGGCCGGGGGGCGGTGCCCTTGGTATCCCTTGTGCGCCGCCGGCCAGTGTTTGCCCTGCCCAGTGGCGGCTGTTTCAGGGGGGGGGGTGCAAAACACATGCCTTGCCCCCCCACTCTGAGAACTGGGGGGGGGGGCCAAGCGCCCCCCTTGTCCCCCCCCCCCCCCGTTGGTACGACCATGGTGGCGACTACTGTGATAAGAAAGGACCAGGGTCTTGTACTCCTGATGAGATCACTTGATTATCATGTTTGCCACATGCTCCTGTGCCGACTCACCAACGTGCGTGCGTCGAGCTTCGCCGCTTTGCACTAGAGTGCTAGATGCAACTGCTGACATGGTTGTAGGTTGATCTATAATTTTAAAAAGTTGTGCTGAAAATAAAAAAACAAACGCGAGTTTATATGTAAATAAATGCTGTAGTCAAGGTTGTCCGTGCAGCTGTCGATCGAAAGAGCAGCAAACATTGGCTTATCGTTATATACCAGGCAAGCGTCCACTCAAAATAGAGAGATAATCACGAGAAATGGGGGATGGGCGCTTGTCCGGTCTTCAATTTTACATATCGGTGCACTGTGCATGATTTCTCAGATCTTACAAATTTGGGAATGGGCGCTTAGTGTCGGCAGATGTCCGATATTCTACGGTAAGTCTAATTCCAAGGCCGCTAAATAGCAGCGTCACTTTTAAAACACAAGTGTAGGTTTTCATGATATTTGTGGGTGGTTGTTTGTGCAGTTTATAATATTAGAGCCTTGAGTTTTGAATTTATGAAACTTGGGGGACGCATTTTTATTGATAGACCCGTTAGCGAATGCGCTGGGTTTTGCTGGCATTTTACAGAAATTATGTTTAGAGGCTAAATAAACTACTGGGTGTAAAAATGGGGGGGGAGAGTATTTATCCCAAATGAAATGTTGTGCTATGAGTCCTTCTTCAACCATTTGTAAATAGAACCTACTCTGACCAGAGCTTTCCTCTAAAAAAAGGCTCTGTGTTCCTTTTGTGCCCTATCTATTCTTATTACAGAAAGTTAATAAGTAATATGCTCTAGTATCAAGGAAGAACCCTCAATCATGAAATATACTCATTTAGCGATGCAATCACTTTTTAATTTTCAAGTGATATACTAACACATGTTGGCATCTGCTCCAAAAGCGTCAATGGCTGCTCCAAACCAATATTTCGCCTGCTACAGAATCTGCTACAAAAGGTCAAATGCCACTTCCATCACTGGAAAAGTAATGAACTTAAACTTAAGATAATTGCCATGCTATATTTTTCTTTCATAATAGTGATGTGTTCTTAATAATAAATAATGATACTTTATAAGTATTGTATTAGCTTCAAGATATATAGTGAACCCTAGGGAAACATTATATCTATACTTCGTCTACGATGGACTGAAGCCCAATGCTACAGGCCGCCAAGTCCAACCACGAGCCTGTTTGAAACCACATGCTTTAGTTGCTCCGTCGTACATATCAGTGTGTTAAACGGCAACTCCACTCAATTCCGAAAAATTTAGGCTAACATGTGATTTCATTTCACAAAGCACTACTGAACAGCTCCACGTCTTCGGATTCGCATCAAGTGGAATATTATTTGTTTAATCTTAATTTAAACATCAGCTGATACTGAAACCGAAAGTTTGGTTGCGTCAGGCAACATTGGTCTCATGTCGTCAGAGGCATGGCCACGTCACGTCGAACCACGTGGTCTTGAAACGTTCGTGGGGGCGAGGTACAGGACACGCGACGCGGGCAGGTCGCTTCGCATGGCGTGGACGGTGATGGCCTGGGGGAGAGGGGGAAGGGGAGAAGACGAAAGAGGGGAGGGGGAGCGTAGAAACAGACCGGTAAGCGTGCAGGGCAGCGCAAACTAGCGCATCCGCGTTACGGTGATCACGTGGACGCCGTTGAGCCAACACCGGGAGGGGAAACTCATGACGTCATCGTTCAATTTCGCTCTGAGAAGTAAAAACAAACAAAACGTGAGAATGACGTAGACATGCCTCTGACGTAGTGACTCAACGTTGGCCGCTCCAACTTCGTCGCATTGACTGCGCTGACGATTGCGCCTCGCGTCGCACGCTAGAGTTGGCAGATTTTGGCGACTTGGCTCATTTGAGAGTTTGCTGGCCAGTTTATTAAATATATAGACAGAATTAGATCGTAATATTTGAGATAGGGTTTTCCTATATGATACTGAAGAGGGCTACATAGTTTTCTAAGTATCAAAAATGAAGTGGAGTTGGAGTTGCCCTTTAAGACGCATTATACGGAGACGAGTTTTTCGTCTGCATATCGAGAACTTACGGCGGCTCTGTCTGCTTGCTGGGTTTTTGCTCTAGTTCCTTTTCACAGCACTAATAGTGACACTCAAGGAATCTCGATTGCTGATCCATCTGCGTGTGCTTCGTTCGTACCGCCGTCAGCCTCGTACGTGCCTCAGTTGCCGTTAGGACTAAAAGCCTGCTTTGCATGTACTCATTGGTAAGTCGTCTGGCTAATTTTATCATTTGCTGGAGGTATCTCTGTTTCTCTCTGAATCATAGCCTACGGTATTCGTGTTCCTACTGCACCGGGGCAATCGGCAGCAGTATAGTCAAGCGTGATCTGTGGGGACAGCGTAGGACGTGTGAGCTAAACACAGTGCTTGAATCAATAGATGACAGTGTTTGCCCTCGGCGAAATGTGGTTGAGCCTGAGGACATGTGACAGCCAGTGCGCCATCTCTATGCGATATACCTCCACTTCCCGTGGACGTGAGGATGCGCGCAATTTTCACCTCGCTTTGGCTGCGTCGAACATTGAGGTGGCTTCCCAAAAGGCCATATTCGTTTATTCTTGTACTTCTTCTACGAACTTGTTTCTCATGAGTGCTTACATTCCCCTCAAAGCACGCATTCACTGCTGCTTGAAACATCCACCGATAAGATTTCTAGACAATCCTTCACACAGTGCACACAAGGCATCATTATAAGATACAAAAAGCAATGAACTGTCATTCTTTCGAGTGCATTTTACTTCACTATATTCATGCAATTCTGTAACAGGAATTCACTATATTCATGCAACTCTGTGACAGGAATCTCAATAACATGGACACGTGCTTCCATGCAATATGGCTGTCGTTTGTTCCAGTTTTAAGAGGTTCTTCGCTCACCAGACTGAAACCTTGCTTACTTCACAGTTTTATGGTATGTACTATGCTCACTTTATATTTGCAAGTGCTGAAATTAAACAATACAGATTTACTATGTATCTCACAAGACAGGTTTTATTATCATGCCAGACATGGTATCACGTATTGCACCTGCAAGGAACAAACGCAACAAACGCGACTGCTGCTTGATTCGCATCTCGAGTGAGCAGTCGACAGAACAACCAGTCGTGCAAACCTGCTGCTGGATTCGCATCTTGAGTGTGCAGTCGATGCACCAACCGCTAGTGGATAATGCCGCCAGATCCCAAACTTGCTGCTGGATTCGCATCTTGAGTGAGCAGTCGACGCACCAACCAGTCGTGGATAATGCCGCCAGATCCCGAACTTGCTGCTTGATTCGCATCTTGAGTGACCAACCGACGCACCAACCAGTCGTGGATAATGCTGCCAGATCCCGAACCTGCTGCTGGATTAGCATCTTGAGTGAGAAGTCGATGCACCAACCAGTCGTGGATAATGCCGCCAGATTCCGAACCTGCTGCTTGATTCGCATCTTGAGTGAGCAATCGACGTACCAACCAGTCCTGGATAATGCTGCCACACCCTGAGTCTGCTGCTGGTGTCACATGTCATCACAGGGCAATGGAAAGGCAAGAATGCCTGCCATTTAAGTGGTTCACAACCCATCTCTTCATCTTCATCACATATCAGTGTCAGAGTCCCCATTCATGTAGATTACAATACCGTCGAGGACAGTGTCAGTGAGGCCATCTGCTTCCCACATCCGTTCTTCAGCACAAATGGTGTGTTTTACGTAGCTTTCCCAGTTCTCGGGGCTAACATGTTGCTAAGGCACTCGGAGTCAGCTTCTCCACCTCTACAATCTTAAACGATTGGTTCTGGCTCGCAACTTCTCCTTTTACTTGGCTCCATATCAACTCAATTGGATTAAGTTCACAGTGGTAGGGAGGCAAACGGAGGACGCTGTGGCCATGGTGCTCTGCTATTGCATCAATGCAATACTTTTCCAGCTCGGGACTTGCAGCCTTCGCTTTCTTGACAAGGTTCAGGAGCTCCACCTTCAGCATGGATAGGTCCATTGTTGCTGAGCCACTGGTGAATCCCGAGCCTCTTTGTACCAGTCATGGGCACGTTACCAGTAAAAAGTAACAGTGTTACAGTTACAGTTACCTAGGGGGGAAGAGTAACTATGTTACAGTTACAGTTACCAGTTTCAAAAAGTTACGTGTTACAGTTACAGTTACTTCAAAAGCAGTAACGCTGTTACTTTCTCGTTACAGTACAAAAATTGGACACAAGGAATCACAAACCAAAACAATATTATTTTATTTATTACACTATAGTGAGAAGAAAGGTAAACTGGGAAATTAGAAAAATGTAAACCCGAAGGGTGTTTCTTTTTTGCGTCATTCGCCGTTTCACCATTTTGATGTCCATAATTTATTTGCAATAATCATTATAGCTTAGAATCAACCGTTTTTCGAAATTGTCATCGGCCCGCGTCAGTGAACGTTTTGGTTTATTTTTCACTTCGAAACGAATAAGGACAGAGATGGTCACATAATTACCTTATGGGATATACTAGTCGGAAGCAGGCGCCAACTGTGGAAGTCGTGCTCACTCGAGCGGCTCCGAAGAGAATGAATAAGTTAAACAAGCGCTGGCTTTCTGCACAATATGGGGACGGCTTCCTTGAAAACTAATAGGCACGAGGAAACGGCGAACGGCTGGGTGTAAAAACGACAGCACGGACATGTCCCAGACACAGCCCAGACGGAATACTTGGAGACATCACACGACCACCGACACCTGCAGATGGTCACGAGAGAAGAGTGAGCCAAAGTCAGTGAAACAGACAAACAGACATTGTTCGCCGCCCCTACCACCACGGGCGCCGCTTCCTTTCTCTCCCGGTTTTATGCTGACTCTCCCGTCGTCCATTCTCGGTCGTGGGCTAAACCAGGCAATTTTTTGTTTGTTTAATGCATGGCCACGCTGCTTTTTTTTATTAATATTTTTTTTGTCAGCGAGGAGTTTGGAGAAAAATATTTCAAGATGGCAATTTCTTCATGTCCGCGGCAGTGGGTTGTAATTTATATCATAAAAAAAAGTAACTGTAACGGCGCAAACAGTTACAGTTATCCGATAAAAAAGTAACAGTGCTACGGTTACAAGTTACCAGTATTAAAGAGTAATGCGTTACAGGTAAAAGTTACCGGAAAAAGTAACTAGTTGCCGGTAACGCATTACTAGTAACTAGTTACTGCCCAAGGCTGCTTTGTACTGGTTGTTGGCAGGGAGCGGAGTTTTACAGAGAGGCATTGTCCCTGACTACTACACTCCTGGGCTTGAGGTTTGGTAGCAGCTTCTTGGTGAACCACTCTTCAAAGAATTGCCCGTCTGTTTCTTGGTGGTAGTCACCGCTGCCTTTTTTTGGCCCGGAAGACCTTGGCTGCCCCCACAACAAAGCCCTCCTTGCTTCCCACATGGACAATAATGAGCCGCTCGCCTTTTTCAGAGGGGTTAATTCTTTAGATCGGTTGTAAGCCGTTTCTTCTAGGCATCGCTTGAAGATGTGATTGACTGGCCCTTCCATAACTTGAAGCGTCTATGTGCAGCGTTGATCCACGTCTCATCTAAATAGTAGATGGGCCTGTTATCTTGGCGGTAGTTCTTGATCGACCTGAGATGGAATGCACGCCAGAACATGAGATCATTGTACCCAAGCACGACGAGTTCCTGTTGAGCTCAGGCAATGACAAGTTCCTGTTGCACTTCGTAAACGCAAACCCATGCTCATGCAGGACTCTGCAGAGTGTGGCACGGCTGATTTTGGGGAAATCATCACTTTCCTTGATTTCATCCAGCATCTGCAATTGAATAAAAACCTGTTTTAGCACAATCACAGCCAATACGCTCACATCTGCTGATCTGTAACTGTTTTGTGTTATTCAGGACCGGGTCACTGTTGTCAGGCAATGTCTTCAGTACACAAAGTGGGAACCAGGGAAAGAAAACAGACCAAAGGCAGCATCCGAGCCCTTATAGTGGCAGCCAATTGGCTTTTTCGTTTCTCAAAGGGGCACTCCAATTTCTTTTATTGTTGAATGTACATATTGTCACGCACGTCGGCGAGCGAGCGAGTGCGTGGCCGAGTGGTTAACGCGCTTGACATCCGTGCGGAAGCCCAGGGTTCAATTCCTGGGAGCGACGCATCTTTTATTTATTGTTTCAATTTAGATTTCTGGTAAATTTGAGAACCCTGTTACATGTCCGAGGTCGGAATGTTCTACGCCCCGAACCTTCTACGCCGATTGTTCCAGAAACCCACGCGTGTACATAAGGGGCTCCGCGTGGCGAGCCGCAGTCAGTCTCGCTCCAGAGCTCGACCCTGCTGTTTCGCCGACACCGACGCCCGCGGCGCTAACTTACTTGCATTTTGTTTTGGGCACAAGTTCGCCTCATTAAACATTTACGGTAGTTTCTTCAGTTATTCTTTGCCTTATCATTTGTCATTCGGGACAGTATTTAGGGTGCCCAGGTGGGGGTGCAAGAGTTAATTTTGTAATAAAATGCAATAATTATTTTTTAAATGGTATTTTTATATTAGTGTATATGCTGCAATTGATTGAAGAACACAATATCCAACAATTGCACTGTGCGCACAATAAGTTAGTTGTTGCAAAAAAAAAAAAATGTCCTGTCTATGACAACAAACCATAAACAATTTTGAGCTCAAGGCGGAGATTTGGCATGTCACTGACGAAATTGTGCTGCAATTATGTGCAAATGTCATTGAGAATTTTGTCAGTGTGCCAGCAGAGTTGTGGGGGCATTTGCCAGATGTTGTGATACTCTGCTCCACTTTATAAATGCAGCGTATGTACTTCACACTGGAATAAACACATCAGCATATTCCGATTTCATTTTGTTATTACAATATTAAATCTTGCGCTCATGTTTTGCCCCGTTTGGTCCCAGCAGCCTTTATTATAAAGACAGCAAATATGTACCAACGTCATTTAATCTACAATATTTGGACCTTGTTCACGAGCGTCTGTACATCTAGTGCAAGCGGTGGACTCATTAGGGAGGCAGTTGAAGGCTATTTCAGATATCACGGGGTAATCAGATCTGTATTTTTTAGCATTCCCTCACCCTTTCCAGTTAGCAGTTCAATAAATTGCGTAAGATAATTGAAGGCATAAAGATGTGGACTTGCTTTGAGTAGCGTCAGATACTCGTTCTGCCGGAAGAAACCATGCAGGATCAGCCGGAGTTCCTGGTGATGGAACAAGTCCAGCGCACTTGGCGTGGCCGGAGGCCTTTCCCGTCTAGTGCATATAGATGAAGGCACTGACGGCGCACCAGTTAAGGCACTCTTTGCAACAAGTTGTTTCCATCTAAAGATTGTGGTGTTTGCTAGACCCGTTAAGTCCGCCGCTTTCCTTACGATCTCGTAATACAGCGTAGCCTAAGTCTCGACACGAAGCTTAAAATATACATTAAGTACGATCTGCCGCACTAGTCTCCTGAAGGGAGCTTTCTTAATCACCGTATGGAAGCAACGTGTTGAACAGAACCCGGGATCAGAACCAGTGGCCATTAGAAAATGAAGATGAGTCTGATCGAGTGTCGAGTGTTCGACACGGGAGCGTATGTACAGTACGTACACAAAGGTTAGATTGGATTGTTATGGCTAAGGCGAAACAACTTTACGTCAGTGTTGTCTGCACGCCCTCCAACTTCTCAAAACAGTTACATGTTTATGAAATATGGCATGAATATTTATGAAACTAAATGCCATGTACATTTACTTCACCAATATAAAATAGCGTGTAATCACAACAGAGCACCATATACATAAGATTGGTGCCCTTCATACTCGGCGTATCTGAATATCTTTTGCACACTCTTTTGTAATGTGGATGCAAGCTTTTCTGAGGTAGTGTTCCGCCCGCCAGCCTTCGGGCCGTAGTCCATCATAGGGTGAGATGGAGTATAGGTACTTGCATGACCTTCCTAGTGAGACTGGAGATCAATTGGGTAAATTTGGACATTGAGGTTAAGATACCTCAAGTGAATCTTTTTTTTTTTTTAATGTTCACCTCTGTTTGGTGCGCAGGTTTTACATTCAGAAGACAACAAGTACCTGCCTGAAGATCGGCGCCATGTGACGGAGGAGGCTGACCACCATCGGCGGAAACCTCCTAATCACATGCTGGTGATCTCGCACCTGGTGAGGAGGGACGCCGGATTCTACCAATGCGTCGCCTCCAACCCGGCCGGCACAAGCACCCTGGCCGCCAGGCTTCAAGTCAATGCCTCAGGTCTGCAGTCTTTTAGCTTAAAGGGATACTCCAGTGAAAATTTAAATATACCTCTCACGTTCAGAACTAAGCTAAAAGGATCAACAAAATCTGCTAATGACAATGGCATGTTTGTATTTTGAACGGATGGCTATATTTTTCGTTCCAAACGGCCGATTCCAGCGAGCGGTCGAAGAGCAGCTATCGGGGAGCGCGATGCTTCTCAGGAGGTTTGGTGTTTCCAGCGCGTTTGTGATATCATGTTTCCCTTCGCGGGCGAGGCTACAGGGAGTCTGGCATGATTGTGAGCTTTGCCACTTGGTGGCATCAACACGTTACAACTGGGCCGTCTGAGTGGCTCGCCTCCTCCTTCAAACTTCCCTCTCCCCGCAGGAGTTGGATAGAAAAGAAAAACAAAATATTGGGGTTTTACGTTGCAAAGCAACTACGTCTATGAGCGACACCCCAAATATTCCTTGGGGATGGGACCGCCCAGGGATCGAACCCTCGACTTCGCACTCTGGAATCTGAAATAAGCCTTCAGTGCCACGGAGATGGACTGAGTTGAATAGGCACGGGAGAGAAAGGAAATCCGGTTTGGCCAAGATCGACAGGGAGCGCGCACATGCAGCTTGCCGCCATACTTCTGTGGAGCGGCGCTGTTTTTATGGGAAAGGGAGCGTAAGGACAGTCGAGGTAGTTTTGGGGACATCTACCAAGTGCGTTCTGGTAATAGGTATTTATTTTTAAATAAGGTTTTGGGGGTATCTTTTCAAGCAAAATAAAATTGAGCAGTCCCCTACAGTACAGTGACAGTGATAGCTGCTACAAGTCACAGTGAAGTCGTTGGGCTTCAGCGTCGCGTTCCTGCTCTGTGGGATGTGTGAACAAAGGCGTTTGGAACAAAATAGACATCTGACCATTTTGTTGCAAACACTTTTGTTTCTTTTTTGTTCCGGAGCGTGTGGAAGTGCATCTCCCGGCACGAGCTCTTGGCATCGACAGTCCTAGAAGTCGTCCTTGAGGTCGGTCTAGACGTGGTTCTCTAGGCGTCGTTCTGAGGTCGTCCTAAAAATCGGTTTGAGGTCGTTCTATATGTTCTCCTCTAGGCGTTGTCCTCGAGGTCATCCTAGAAGTTGCCCTTGAGGTCGTCCTAGACATCATCCTAGAGGCCGTAAAAATAACAGCTTCGCTGGTCCACCATCTTCACGTGAAGTGGAAGGGCTCTACAATTTTTTTAAGACATTTAGGGAGTCTATGATCAACTTGAAATACTTACTAAGTACACACATGAGTTTGATGATATTGTTTTACATTTCAAGCTAAATCCGATATTATTTCGGGGAAACATTTGCAGGGTGTAATTTTTTTTTATTCTGGAGGACATATTATTCTCATTCTTTAAATCAATTTTTGGACCCTATTGCCTTCTGTCCCACAACATTGGGTTAAAGGCATACCCAGCTTCCTCAGGTGTTTGTGGGTGCTGCTGTTTTGTCCTGTATTTAGGACAAAAAAGGATTCTGCTTTCTTACTGGCCTGCTCTTTTTTTTAAACTTTTAATTTTGCCTCTAGGACCAAATTTTGTAGATATTATTGTCCACACACATGCACACACATGTGCACATGCGCACATGCACACACACACATACAAACACACACACAGACAGAGAGAGGCAAAATAACTCACAGGACAATCTACTTTTGGGCCATTGCTCAAAATGGTGGATCTGTCTTATTAAAGTGCAGAGGAAAGCCAACATCTCCATTTAGATAGACATTTAGATAGGATTTTACCAAGGGCCATTGAGCTGCCAACTGGGTGAATGGTTAAGGAATGTTCTTTTTTAAATAGTTACAGATGTACCGTTACCATCACAGGCTCCTCTTGTTGCCTTTTTAACACAGAATCTGTTTATGGACTAGATTTCACGCACAAAGCTTTATGCTCAAGTGTGACGAAAAAGCGTTACACACAGGCCAAGGCAACATGAAGCATGTACAACCCATGGCAGGCAATGCATAGGCATCCAAAGATATGGCATTCTTAGTCATAAACAATCATACATACTCATAATTAGGCATAAATAGTAATTGTAACAAGCTAGATTTAACGATCAGCTAGGGTAAAGGCCCGTTCACACTCTTGCGACCGAGAGAGACGAGATCTCTTAAAACTTCTTAAATGTTTTTAACCCGAGGGAACACACTGACATTGTGGCGCCATCTATGCGGTGACCCTGGAACTGCATTTCACAAGAGCGAAGGTTTAGCGGGATTTCCGAGGTCAAATGTGCGTAATACCCATAGAAAGGCTCGTTTATAACAATGACAAAAGTTTTTCAAACCAAGAAAGAAAGGATAATGCGCGAGAGAAATAAAAAAAGTATGCCGGACCGCCGAATTTACACTGCTACCCAATAGATGGCGCCAGTAGTGTCCTCTGGTTTAAGAAGTTTTAAGGAACCCAGGTTTAAGAGGTCGCAAGGGTGTGAACGTACCCTGGACTATGCTATCCGCATCTTAAAGCCTTTGCTCGGTGTCACGAGAAGGAGGTGAAAGAGAGCACTAGGAGCAGGAGTGTGCAGCTGGCTCCTAAATGATGAAGCGTAACTCCTCACAAACAGTTAGCACACCCGGCGTATGACGTCACTACTCAGCACAGTAGCCAAGAAAGATTATGGGCCCGTGTAGACTTCCTCCACACGCAATTACTTCAGTTACTTCAAGGAACTCCTTGCAAGCCAGGAGCACTAGGAACTTGAGGCGCTGCATGCACTCTCGGAAGAAACAAAACTCGTGGAAACTTATCATTAAAGCATACACCTCGCAGACTCGCCTCCTGAATAAATTTGAACTTGTCTTGACCATTCTCGTAAACCTGGTGAGCACATGAGTGTGTCATATGTGCAGCGCATTCGAAACCACCCAAGAGTTTCCGTAATAAAGCGTAACAAATCGTAACGCGTGCATAATGTAAGCACAACACATTCTGTGTTCCCCGGGTTTATCAGCTAGATGACTAAGACAAGCTTTTTTTCTCTCAGCTATGGCACGGGAGGAACTGCTGGAAAAGTCTATCCCATGCCTTGGCAGCCCTGCCAAGAAAAGCTGTTAGAGTCCTGCAGCATTCTCGACTGTTTGTACAGAACTTGAAACAAGAAGAGCTCTCTTTTTTTCCCTAAGCAGTTAACTGTGGTGGTGACAATTTTTAATAAGGGCACATTCTTCTTGCCAGCAGTCTTCTCTTTCATGGCTGCTTGTTTCATGGAGTGAAAACTGTTGCGCGCAGGTGATGCACCCAGTCCCCCGAGCGACCTGATGGCCCGCACCCTGTCGAGCACCTCCATCCTGCTCTCTTGGAGCCCCCCTCTCAGTCCAGGAAACAGGGTGGTACAGGCCTACTCTGTGCACTACCTCCCTACCTCAGGTGCGTTACATTCTCTGCCCTCCCCCGTGCTTTCTCGCCTCCCTCGCTCCACGTTTTGCATGTAACTTGTGGGTTTCTCCTTGCGTGGCCTTGACCTCAGGACCTCACAGCTTGATGTTTTACCACAGGTTAATCGTGGCATGGTGTGCTGTGCTCTGCGAGTGCAAGTCATATGCCAGTCACATAGGTTCATAATGGTGACGGCATGTTTATTATGCGTCTACATACACTGGTGGTTGGCGTTGAAACAGAATAGTCCTCGATTTGAACGGTCGGCCACAGTGCGGTTTAACACCTGGAAAAACACTGAGCGAGACGCTGGCTGTTCTCGTGGTATTGTGTGCGTGGACCCTCGGTTCCACCGCGAAGCCCTCCTCATCGCAGTTTCGTGCTTACCCGGGCTTAGTGGCCAAAATGGGAGGACCCAACCCTGTTCGGGGCTCTGAAGGAATCTACTTTTAGGGGAAGGCCATTCTATCAATGCATTAACCTCTTCTCTCATTTGCACCCATGTGGCAGTAGTGGCGTCTCACACAAATGCCATGCGCAAGCGGTACAGAGCCACAGTTCCCGCAGAGCGCACCTTCAAATTCCTGTAAAGCGTAAGTTGGAGAAGGGCAGCTAGGGGATACTGTGTGCAGTTCTGCTACAGTTAGTGATATAGTTATTTTATCTTGAGTGAAAAAACATCTTACTTAAAGGACATAAGCTGTTTGCTCACATGAAGTTCAGTTTGGTATGGGGTTGGTTCTGACAGGTAGCTTTTTGGAGGCACGCTTAAATGAAATCAATGTGAATTCATAACAGATATGGTTACTTTAGGTCATGAAACATATGTTATGTTGAAATGCTACAGATGGGTTTTCACTCAAACATGCGTTCATAACATACAGTAATCCCTCGTTTATTAAACAGTGTCAACGGTGTGGCAGAAAAATTTGGTAAAAGCGGTAATTCGATAAAAGCGATGAAACCAAATAAACAGCGCCAGTAGCCTCGAAGGTGAACGGGAACACTGCGGCACATTCTGACTGTATATATTATGACATACCTCGTGGCTGGTTATCTCGGTCACGACTCACATGCAAGCAGTCTTGCTTAAACGCTTTAATTTCACGCTTACTCGCGCGCAGCGGTATCGACGGTATCGCTGGTATAGCTGAGCCTCCCCGCTCCTCACTGACCGTCCTCCTTTCCCCGTTTTCTCCCTCCTCCTTCCGCTCCCGCACCGTGGCCACTGCACCATTTCTTGGGCTCAGCGCGAAACGGCTACAGTGGTCGCTCATGCAATAGAATGAGTGCGGCCCTGTTAAAGGGATTGTCCGGTCGAAACCGGAAGTACTTAAGTTTTTGCGCTCGTTACGTCGAGGGAGCCTTCATGTAAACAAACGTCATTTTTATTTTAATATATGATCTCCCATTATTAATTAAACCTTTCATGAGTGTATGCACGAAACAGCACCCCAAATTTCGCCAGTGTTAATGACTGACATCCGTAGCTGCTGCGTGACGTCACAAAACGCAAAGGTTTGTCGGATGGTCGGGATAGAAAGCATTGGTCGATGGTTTTGTTTCAAATTATATAGTCTCCTAGGCTGTACCCTACCGAAATGCGGTTCTTTTAATGCAGTTCCCAAGCGTGTGCAAAACAAGTCACGCCTTTTAGCAGGATATTAATCGGAAACAGCCATAAGCTTCAAGCAAACATATGCCGTTTCGCGCAAACACAACTGCGACGGCCACCGATCAAACTAGGAGCGCTTGCAAAGCAAAGGATGCAGATTTCACTTCTGAAGCGGCAACTAGGTACACGAAGCAGCATCTGGGTACACATTTCGGCGGATCCACTGGATCGGTGATGAGGCTGCGGGTCGTTTCCTCAGAGGCTATGTCCCTGGGTCGAAGGCAAACGGCAAATCATTCAAATGCATGTCGTCACTTGACTTGGACGAGCTTGGTGAATCATAGCCACGTTCTATTTTCACACGCGGGTCAAACAGAATTTGGGTGCACGCATGCTAAATACAACCTCTGGTATCGTTTCCAGGTGGTCTAGCTGTTGGTTTCGGTTTCACTCCTAATCAAATTGATTGATCCGATTTGGGCGAGGAGTGGATGGACGTAGTTTAATATCGCTGGCACAGCATCATACCTCACCTTACGAGCCTTCTGTCCGCTTAGAGCTCAGCTCGTGTAGCTCTCCTCTGTGAGATGATTGCTGCATAAACGGGATCTCGATCTTGACGGAAACCCAGTCCCTACGCACGGCGACGATCCACTTTGCTCGTCGCTGCACGTCTCGCGGAAAAGTGTGGAACGTCATGTCTTGGCTCGCATGTGCTGCCCGGTGGTTGTGGCATCCAACCGCACAACTAAAAATCTCACCCCACCACGAAACAAGTTGAGCACAACAACAAAAACGAAGCACGCTGAGGCGTTCAATCGCAGGTAAACGACGAGACAGAAATGCTCGCTTTGTGTTGTGTGACGTCAGAGCTCCAATGTTGCCACCGAAAGCAGCGTTTACGCTAGAGTGCGATTGGAGCAGTATAAATTCAATTACTCATGCAGGGGGGCATTTAAAATTCAGATATTGCACGTACGATGGGTCTCGAGGCAATAACAGTGATATTCAATTGTTTTCTCGAATACAAAATTTGACCGGACAATCCCTTTAAGTGTCTGCGTCATCTGTGCGCTTCCCCTATACAGTATAATCATACAAACCTTGGTTATGAACAGCAAGCGGAAGCTTTACCAAGTAAAAAAGTAATTAAGTGGAATTTGCCGATAATTTCTTCCGGGCATCAGTTCTCCTCGAACTGCTCCAGGCATTGCAAGAACACCGTCACCACCGCTGCACTCCAATTTGTTTTGAAGCAGCCGTATAATGTTCCGCGTCTCCTCAGTTGTCGGCGTTTCCTGAGGTGCCTCTCCGACGTCGCTTTGTGTTTACCCTGGCCGCATGCAAGATCTATGATCGCAGCATCCGTGGCAGGAGCAACAATGGGAACATCCGCATCGACAAGTGCGAAGAATCAAATTTATCCTCAGTGGCTTCGCCAACATGTTTTCACATACTCCTGTATAGATCGTTGCAGCTCTGGCAATCGTGCACCGGCTCGGCAAGCATGCTCGCGAGAGAAAATTCGGTGTGCGCAAAGCAGTTGGCGATCTTTCACCTTCGGATCGCGGGTGTGCTTTTTCTTGCATGAGAAACTACTCGAACCGATCCAGTATGTCTTGCTTGTTTTGCAGAATGGTGGACAGTAGGGTTGTGCGAATATTCGGAATTTCGAATAGTAGTTTCGAATAATACACTATTCGATATTCGCTTTGAGAAGAACTGCACTATTCGCGTTTTTCGAAGTGTTGAATGCGTCGGGTTAGCCCCGTTGAGTGCGCTTCTTAGCGAGCACCGGAGCACTGCGGAGAAGCAATACTCGCAAAAGCGAGCTCCGCGGGTGCTGCTTCTCTGCATTACATCGGTGCTCGGTAAGAAGCACACTCAACGGGGTAACCTGCCGCGATAAACACTTGGAAAAGTATGAATATCGCCATTACGTGCTTGGAAGAAAAGCATACATTCAAAGCGGGATGGTGCACGCGTGCCGTCTGCATTTGAAAATAAATGAAAACTTTGTGAGTGTGTATATCTACATTGTAGTAAAAGTTTCAAAATTAAACTTACTGTTATGCAAGAGGATAACAGTAAGTTATGTTGGGCAGTAACTATGTTGGGCAGAGATGCTCTTACAGCCTGCATTCATCATGCGTGATTCAATCTCTCTTAACTCGAGATTAAAGAAATAATATTTTATATGGCAAGATTTGTAAATTCACTCAATTGGGTATAGTAGGCCATCTCTATAAGATTCATTTTATGTCAAATCTGTCGTTTACTTGCCATCCCAAGACATCAGACCTTCTTAGTTCACAGTTCATAAATATAGATAGATTAGACTTAGCTTGTAAATGAACAAGTGGAACAA
The DNA here is from genome assembly GCA_013358835.2 of Ixodes persulcatus. NCBI lineage: Eukaryota > Metazoa > Arthropoda > Arachnida > Ixodida > Ixodidae > Ixodes > Ixodes persulcatus. The sequence goes on along the minus strand of JABSTQ010009388.1, from coordinate 269,512 downwards.
CCTTCACAAGTTTAGCTGGGTTTTCATCGAAGCATTACGCAATGGTAGTGAAAGGTGTGGAAAAACTATTCGATATTCGATTAGAAAATATTCGGCCAAAACCACTATTCGCTTCGAATTCGCTTCGAACTCAAAATCCACTATTCGCACAAGACTAGTGGACAGTGTCGGACAACCGATGCCGGAATGTAGAATTCTTTGGCGATTTCGAACTTGAACCGGCCACTTGACTTTCGGTAAACATTCTCACTCACCCATATGACGCACATGTGTGTGTACGGCCCAAGCGCGTACACGCATCGCTCCCTTGACCCTATTTTGACAAAAGTCAGGCAGCGTCAGCAGCGGGCGTCGTGAGTAGCATCTGAACGTGGACGCTGCTTGCGCTGCTCCTTGCCTGCGTCCCCGCTCAGCTCATCAGCATCAAAAGCGGCGCTCTGCGCGCTCTGTCCTCCGTCACCGGTTTGCTCCGTTTTCTTGTTTGCCGTTTCCCCAGGTTGCCATTTGCCTTGGTAGAGAAGGGGAAGGAAACGCAAGGGTTTCCGTGCGCCTCTGTGTAGGCTTGCATGCTTTCGACAGCGCGGCTTTCGTAATAAGCGTGGTCGGCCGCCGATACACTTAGAATAAGCTGGTTAAAAAAATTGTAGAGCCATTCCACTCTGTGAAGGTGGTTGGCCAGCGAAGCTGTAACGACTACTACAACGATTTACCCAATGCGACGTGGCACACACTCACTTTGTAATGACATTCACAACTGCTTTATGATTAGAGTGATACATGCTAAGATTTTCCGTTCTCACTGTAAAGAGATTCTTAGCTAAATTTAGATCAGTGCATGATTCATGAATGGTAGTTGGTTGAGTTACATTTGTGAAGCACATGAGTGTAAACTCTTCCATGATAAATTGGATGAACCACTTGTTTTGCGGTTTCGAAAAGTCCACATTAAAGTCTCCGACAATGATCGGTGTGGCTTGATCCATTGACAGTGAGAAGTGCGTTCGCATGAAGCACTCAATGTCATATTTGGGTGTATTCGGTGAGATGTAGACCGTAAAAAATACTATTCCATCGCTAATGTTCACTGAATAAGTACACATCCCCATGGTCGACTTGGTCATATTGGAGTTCAAACGGCTGGACACAAGCTTTATCCCTTGCGTAGATTGCGACGCCTGCCACAGGGTTGTCGTCTCGCTTCGCACACACTATTCCGGTGTATCCAGTCACTTGGCATAACGAGTCACACAAGGGCTTCGAACGACGTCAACACCTTTCCAGAGCAGCTGCAACCATAATCTATACCGGGAAACGCACGCTCATGCTTCGCATTGCTCACAGGCGCCTTATCATCCATCATGCAGTTTTGATGCTTGTTTGGTGTTTTTTTTTTATTGAAACGAATACTGCACTCTATGCTGTGTGGCCTTGTAGTTTTTTTGTTGACAACGACACAAAAGAAATTATGGTGGAGTAAAGGTATACAGCTTCGCTGTAAAATGCATGCATTTCGGTCGGGACCACGTTGAACTTCGATAAAAGTGATTTCATTATAACGAGGGTTCACTGTATGTTCGAGGAATCCTTGTCTAGCATTTATGGAGGTGTTTATTTCCAAGCTTGCATGATTTCATCCTATTAATATAAGTGGTTCTTCTTTGCAGGTGGCATTGAACTGCAGAAGGTGTCAGTCAACACATCTTGCATTGTTGACAAGCTGACGGCATTCACCAATTACACCTTCTATGTGCGTGCGTATAGCGGCAAGAGTGCCAGTGAACAGTCCGAAGAAATCACCCAGATAACTGGGGAAGACGGTGAGCATTGACCATATGTTATTCCTTTAATCTTGGCACAACCGTAATATACCCCTTGGCACAACCATAATATGCCCATGTCGTGATGAGTGCCCACCCATACTTTTGAAACATTTGAAATACTGTAAACGACTAAAATTTTGCGAGGACCTAATTTTCGCGAATTTCGCGAATCGCCTACAAACGCGAAAAATATGTCCCGCGAATAATTCGGGCAATATGTGAACGCTACAGAAGCTACACTCATTTCGCGAAAATTTGAACCCGCGAATAATTTCAAATTTTCAGCTTTGGCCCGATTCGCGAAAATTTGAGCCCGCAAAAATTAAGTCGTTTACAGTATAAGCCAAAGGCATATCAGGCACCTTCCTCGGCAAACTTCTGATCCCACCAAGCTAACTCAGGTGTCCCTTTATTTCATCCGCCGCTTCTCTGAGGAGCTGGTGCAAGGCAATGAAGCTTTACATGATAGGGCCAGTCTGAAGCAGGCTTGATAAGATTTGCGCTGTTGCTTTAGCGACCCTTATACTGCTCCCATAGCGTCCAATTGAATCAAACAAGGGCCTACTCTACCATGTGCCCCTCCTGCTTTTCTGCTTTCATATGTAACAAATGCCCATCCCTATTTTTTATTATTTTTTTTATTTTTTGGGGGCACTTGCTTAGAATTTTTTTATATGCTCATTCGCTGAGAATTTATCTGGCTCTGTTGCCAGACCAATCGGTTTTCTAGAATTTGTTCCCTCACTCGTGCGGCTGACGCAGTGCCTCTGGCGGCGCCGTCGGTGTCAGTGACCAGCCTGACGCCAACGACGATGCACATCTCGTGGAGCGAGCTCTCGCCTTCTGTGGCGAGGGGCTTCATTGCACTCTACCGCATCCACTACAGGCTGCACGACCAGAACTACAACCATGTGATGGAAGTAAAGGGCAACGTGCGGGAATACACCATCACAGGTAGGCCCCATTTTCATAAGCTGTCACTACGTCTCTTACAAAAGAATAAATTGGCTTCCACCTGAAATGGAGTGCAGCTTGTGCCCTGTAGGCGACTGGTGGCCGCCGAAAAAATCCGCCTGGTCCGGGATTTGATCCCAGGACCTCTCCAAGACTAGCAGAGCGCTCTACCAACTGAGCTAACCAGAAGTTGGCATGCACTAGAGCAAACGGATGTAAACAGTTGCCACCATTCCTGATCATAGTCACCGCAAGAGTGAGATCAGTCGTTAATGATTTGATATAATGTGTTTTATGTTTTGTTTCACAATTGGCTCTTGAAGAATGCTCATCGAACAATGTTTACTAATTTTTGCTCGAAAAGGAATTTGCTGAAAAGCTTCAGAATGGTAGCTAGCACAAAACTTCTGGGTAAATGTTTTAGGAAATAATTGCAAGTGTTCCTCAGAAGATTTGTGGCTTCTTCCTACCAGCGTTCGCTTCTTTTGTACCTTGTTTGTGTTCTTTTCTATGTCTGTGCTCATTAAACATTGTTTCCTTCGTGTATCTTCCATTTCAAGTGACATCAGACATGAAAATGGTTGAGAACACGCGTCTCAGTCATTGGTAAATTTTTATCATGCAGGAAACAAAGTTTTAGAAATGTCTTGCTGACGATATGCTTGTCTGTGACTCATGTCGCGCACCAAATTATCAGATTTCAATGACTTGGTATGTCTCTAACTTTGTTGACCATTTTATTAGACATTTAGATGAAATTACATTTTAATATTTCGCTTGCAATCTTGCTAGATGGCACAAAAGAGAACTGCATTGTTTTTTTTCTATTAACAAGAATCGAGCAGAGTTGCCCTTTAATTGTCGGCTCATTGTCACTGAGAGTTATAAAGCTACTATTGAGGCACTACATGTTCCTGCCCCTCATGTTTGTCCCTGACCTGTGTTGTTTGCATTCGCTACTTGTGAAGGGCTCTTTCTTGGTCTGTTCACTTGGTGAAGACCTTTGGTGCATGTCTCTTCTTGTCTCAGGGTTGGAGCCTACGAAGCAGTACAGCGTACGTGTCATGGCTGGGACTGTCCAGGGTTTTCCTCATCTGTCGGACGAAGAGTGGCCCTGGGTGACGTACCGCATGCCGGATGGATTCTCTTCGAGTGGTAGGTTTTCTGACAGGGTGCTCTAATCAGTGTTGCCTTCGCTTAATTCATATATCCCAGACCAAATAGTGTTTTCCTTCATATGCAATGTTTTGTCATGTACTATATTGCTAGGAGGCTTGACTGTATATATTGCAGTTGTGTCTTTATCACTAATTTCAGTAGAACCCTTATGAGTTGTTCTTTGGCTGATTGCATAAGGAAACATATACAGTCGAACCCGGATATATTGAATTCAATGGAGATCGTAAAATAGTTTGAAATATCAATAATTCAATATACAAAAATAGGTTCAATTAAGCTTGAGTTGAAATTTCCTGGCGTCTCTGCTAATACCGAAGGTCGCGACAAACGGGAGCTTACCAAATGGAGCATCCAAGATCCGCTAAATACAGGAGAGCGTAGTTGGCAGAGACAGCAAACTCCGCCGCGTTTACACGCGCGTGCCTTACCAAAGCCTCCACAAAAAAAAAGAAAAAAAAAAAGAAGCAAAACACATAAAAACAATTTTTTCGTCCCGTAGAAAAAAAGTTATGTAAGCAGCAAAAAGAAAGCTCACTAAATTCAGGCAGCAAAAAAACAAAGGGGAAAAAAAAAAAAGAAAAAAACGGGCAAAGCGATGATGGCAAAAGAAAAAGGTAAACAAAGATGAAGCCTTCAAAGTGCAATTGCACAACCGTTGTTGTCGACACACTCATATTTTTTATTTTTTGCTTTTTTTTATTTTGGGGTTAGGGAGTCGCGCAGCATTAGCAGTGTTCGGGGAAAGGGCGAAGGCTACCGTTCCAACAGGGGACACTCCCTGCTCTCTCTACGCGTGCGCGAGCCCTTCCCCTTGTTTTTGCCATCCTCCACTTTCTTTTTCCTTGCGGTTCATTATCTCCTTTCTCACAACTGCTTTTTCACTGCCTATCTTACCAAGTGTGTGCTGATGTGCTCTGCTCGCCACCGGTGCAATTCGATCACGGTAAAAGCAACGGGTGGCCCGGCCTGGCTTCGTTGTTTGCTATATCGAGTGCCATGGAGGTTGGATACAAAAATAGAATGCTCCTATACTATTACATATGATTTTCAAGGGGATGTTTGAACTGTTTAATATAAACAATGATCCGAAATACCCGAGTGTGATATAACCGGGCTCGACTGTAATCTAGCAAAACATAACAACCAATAACACTTTTGGGTCTTATAGATGAGATGGGAAGCAACCCTCATGCAGCAGTTCGTTTCACACGGAGTTTCCCGGCTTTGGGGAACTACTGTGTCTTTTTAAATAGAGGTTGACTTTTTTTTTTTTACAGCACTGCTCTTTAGAATTAGGAGTCGACCTGTAATCATAGCCAAGGAATGTTGACCTGCGACATTTCCAGAGCCTGTCAGCTGCTGCTCGTAGCATTTGGGTGCAATGAAGCTCGATGTGCTTGCCGGTGCAAACCAGTATACTTTAATGCACCCGAACCATGCACCGTTTACAAAAATTGAACTCTAAGCAAAATAAAATAATAAAACCAAGGTTCTCCCCACCTTGGTAAGAAGCATGGCACAGAGAGGCAAAGAGGTAAAGAGGAGGGGGAGCAAGGCAGAAGGAAGAGGGCGGCCGAAGCCTCCCGGCCAAATGTGTCGCTTCAACCATATCGAATGGCAGTTTTTGGACATGAGAAACAGGGTGGCAGACACAAAAATAATGAAATTGTGCGGTGTTAATCGTACCTGGAGAGCATGGGGCATGCACAAGTAGTCTAGCAGCGTTATGCAGTATATCGACGTGACTTGCACCCCGCCCGTGCATGCACCTTGTAGAGAGCACGGTAAAATGGTTGAAAGAAGAGAATATAGATTCATTCTCATTTTGGCTAGAACAAACGCTTGGAAGTCTGGGATCAATTGCTGTCTTCCCAGCTGGGATGCAACGAATTGATACAGATATTCATATGCGAGTTTGATTGGATGGGTGTTTGTGAATGCAACATCAAGGAACACCTATGAACCGAGCATGTATCAATAAGGTTTTACTACTGCATCTGTGGCTAACTCCTTTGCTCAATGTGTTCTTTGAAAAGTTTCCGATTACTTTCAAACTCCTACCTGATTTGGCTTCCCTAAGCTTTTTGATTAAACTACTACCCTTTGAAGCACCCAGAAGCCATTAAATACTTCCCACAAGTTAGATTTTCTAATGAAGTGTGGTGTCTTTGTGTAGACGGTATAATTTAATTATTTATTTTATTTGCATTTAGTACCACAGTAGCTTACCTTGTCCTGATATGCTTAAATCATTAAGAGGAGGCACGACCTAGGAATTGTGATTTTTTCAGAAAAGTTAAGTTTTTGGAAAATAGGCTGACCATGCAGCTTTTAGAACTCATAAATACTAATGCTGTCCAAAAGCTTTATTCCTGTAAGTAAAATATTTCCTCCGAAATAAATTATTTTCGACATGCTGGCTGCCGCGTGTGTGCGCCAATGACGCGGCTGATCACGCAAATTTGTTATTTTCAAAGCACGCTCCCTCCGCATTTCTTAGGACTAGCCTGGACAGGCACCCCTCGTTGGAATGAGCATCTCACCCTCTTTCGTTCTGTTCGGAGTATTGTTTGTGATATTGTGCTCACAGACCGTAAAACCCCGTAGAAAACATAGCTCTGCACGCTCTTATTGGTCACGTTGGCGAAACAAAAGCTCAGATTCGCTAGGACGAGCCATGTGATGTCATAATAGACTGCTAGCGCGCGATTTCAGTCAGTCATTCCGTTTACTAGCTGCTCTACGTGCCCTTGACCCATCTTCGACTTTCTATCGCCACGATGCCGGCAACTACGATGTCAGCGACTTTTCGTAGCAAGTCTTTGTTTGCAGTTCAAGTTCGTTGGCCGCATTCAGTTTTCGAAGCGAAGAGGGAGTGGACTATTTCCCAAGATAGTCGACAAGAAGCGCATCTTCCCCATTTCCAAGTGCTCCGCCGTCACCGAGCGCCTTGGAATCGCCCATCGCTTCGCTGCCTCCTGCCGAACATCAAGAATTCAGTCACCTGGGACCATAGACGTCTGCATCATCCTTGCCGGTGACCGAAATCTCAAGTGAAGACGACCTTACAGAAGATTGCGATGATGCAATGAAAGGCGCCCACGGAATGTTCCGAGCCCAACGATCCCAAGAAGCAGCTAGGCCTAACTGAAAACAAAGAGCTCAATAGCTACCGCTTGCTTGGCGTGTCCTGCATCGAAGCTTTAGTGAGTTCTTTGCTGTGCCCTGAGTGCGGGAGATCTTCTCTCAAAGTGTCGGAGACCGGGAAGGGCGTCAACCTTGCGTTTGTTGTCCTGTGCCCAACTTGTGGAGAAGTCGCGAGAGCTGCATACTTGGTGAGTATTGGCGACATGCGACAAAAAGATCTCGCAATGCGCATCGGTTTCTCGTCTCGCGACTGTGGCGTGAGCTTCACGAAATTAACTCATCTTTTTATCAGGATGAATATACCACCGCCGATCTGTATGAAGACGTCCCAGAACGTTGCCGCGAAGGTACAGGATGCAGCCATGACAGCCGCCGGCAGTGTGATGAGGACCGCTGCGCAGTCGGTGCGAAAAACTAAGAAAGTTAAAGACGGGAAACTCCTAGACGTGTGCATCACATACGACGGAGCCTGGCACAAACACGGCCACACATCCCACTTCGGTGTTATAAGTTTCACAATCGAACTTGGAAGTGGTCTTGTGCTGGACTTCAGGGTCCGCAGCAACTACTGCCAGCTGTGCACCCAGGGGCCAACGACAGGCACAGAGGGGTACACGGGATGGATGGAAGACCACCGACCCAACTGCCAGAAGAACTTTAATGGGTCTGCCAGTGCCATGGAAGTGAAGGCAGCCATTGTTATTTTTGGCCGTTCACTCGAAAAACACAGTATGCAGTACGCCACTATGCTGTGTGATGGTGGCTGCAAGGCCTTTACCAAGGCTGGTCTTGAGCTCTACGACAAGGAAATAACAACGAGGACTGCGTCAACGATGTCGCAAAGGACCTCGAGGTCCTCCTCAAAGTCGTCATAGAAATCGTCCTTGAGGTTGTCCTAGACCTCGTCCTCTCGACATCGTTTTCGAGGTCGTCCTAGACGTCGTCCTCTAGGAATCATTCTCAAGGTTCACGTGAAGGTGGAAGACCAGCTTTGCTGGTCCTCTATTCTCTATCTTTGTGTGAAGTGGATGGGCTCTACACTTTTTACGTAAAATATGGCCTTGAAAATTATTTCAAGCCTATATTGGCCGATTAGTTTAGTCATTCAGTGTTATATCCCAACAAAAAACATTGTGGCATTTCATTCATGTTTTGGGACAGTAGTTTTTTCCTTTGGCACTGCTACATGTAAATGGTTACAACAAATAAGACTTAAGTTGCCAAAAAATAGACCTTTTGGGTTGAAAGTTGGTGTAGCCTCCTAAGTTTTCACGTTTAATATACTCTCAAAATTTCATTGACCTGGCACGAATACTTAAAAAGTAGACCCTTTAAGGGGGTGCCTCCCCTTAAAGGACTTACCGTAAAATACCGGGCAAGCACCCACTCAAAATTTAGAGATAATTGCGAAAAAAAGGGGATGGGCGCTCGTCCGGCCATCAATTTTGCATATCAATGTACTGTGCATTTATTCTCACATCTTACAAATTTGGGAATGGGCACTTAGCGTGGAATGGGCAGATGCACGGTATTCTACGGTAATTTTAATGGAAAGTTGAATCAGGGATGATACAATAAAATGAATATTTTCTAAACATTGGTGGTAAAGTAGTGCTTGTAATTGATTACTTCATCCTATGTATACCAGTGGCCAGCTTTTATTTGGGTGCTGCTTCATTGCAGGCAGCGTTTTCCTTTCAATGCCTTGTCTATACTAGTTGCCTTTTGCCTACTTATAGTTTCTTTTTTTTAGTTCTTACCCTGGGTGTTATGTTTCTAGGTCATCCTCATGGATTCATACTCAACCTACAGTACTGCTTCTACCAGACAGGGTACTGTTGACTTGTCTCTTTTTAAAGGCCATGTTCCTTCCCCTGTCCCACCATTTTCCGGTGCAGTGCCCCTGCCTCCCTCCCTGTACCTGAGTGTGGTGAACAGCACAACCCTGGAGGCCAGGTGGTCCCTTCTGCCAGAGGAGAAGAGCGCCGTCTCCGGCTTCAAGCTGCGGCTGCGAGAGCAGGGCAGCCTCATGACAGAGCCTATAGTACTGCCCAACTCCAGCTTCTCCTACGTCCTGTATGACCTCAGTGAGTGTGGCCACGATTGGGGTCTCTTATAATGTTTAGGCAGGCAGCGTGTGCTGTAGGTTTATTTCGACCAAGGGGCCACGTGCACTATGCCACCTCGAGAAGGATTCCTTTTTGCTTCGAGTGGCAAACTTTGGATTGGAGTGGTATCAGTGGAACATGTAGAAGGATGTTTGATGAAGGTCAACACCCACGAAATAATTTTAGATATAGTGTGATGGGACAGAGCAAAATATATTCTGATAAAAGCTAGGTGAAGTTAACTGTCTGTTGCTCGCTATGTGTATTTTTTATAGGGCACTTATATCAGGGCCACTTTTTTTCTCCTAGAATTTATGTGTATCTTTTGGGAGTCACATCTCTTAATTAAAAAATATTAATACAGTCGCCGACCGATCTTTCTGGCCTCGCAGGGACTGAAAAAATGCCCTAATAATAAAGCAGTCTGAAAAATCAGCAGATTAAAAAACTTGCCTTTATTAGGTCTAAGCGGGCTGGGTGATTTCAAATAAGATCGACCAGAGGGTGACTGGTCGACATTTTTAAATCAACTGATGTTTTTATATGCCTTTGTCTAGTGTCTGGTATCAATAAATCCACACTTATACTTCGTTTCAGCTTCGGTCCGAGCGCAGCCGATGTTATGAGCCGAAGGGCCAATCAAACAGCGAAAGAGGCACACGTCATGGCGTACTGTCTGCAGTTGATAGGACCAGCCGGTATTCGCCGTCTCTTTGTGCGCGCTCCTCCGCCGGCTAGTCCTATCAAGCGCAGAGAGCACGCCGTGACGCTGCGCTTTTTGCGCTCTTTGATTGGCCCTTCGGCTTATAACATCGGCCGCGCTCAGACTGAAGCTGAAACGAAGTATAGTCTTGACCAGAAAAAAAAAAAAAATTTGGGGACAGGAAAAGTCGTAAGACATGAAGAGGTGGACAGTTGCATTAACGCGCACTGATGGAGGGGGCACGTGTGAAAGTGAATAACTAAAACAATAAAATTAGGAGAATTTTAATACTTTTTAGAAAGAAACTATGGGTATAGCTTGCTTGTAATATATAGTAATAATACTTTTTTACATTTTACTTCTTTTTCTAAAAAATGCCAAACATGCCTGCTCGAACAACAAATGGCAAAATTTGGAGGCCTGTATCTCATGAAATAATTTAATCACCATCAAACACTTTTCAGACAGTGTTCTACTTATATATGACTATTATTTAATATATATATATTAGATAGTTCAGTGATACGGTAGTCGTTATATATTTTGGGAAACATGGGAAAAAAATGAAACAACCAAAAATTTTTATGCAAATAAAAAGTAACACTACCATCGATTTTTTTTTTTTTTTTTTTTAATTTGGGTACTCTTTTATACTTCATTTCAGCAGTCATTTCTTTGAAAAACATCTTGCATTATATGATTGAGAAAGAAGACATAACTCCCGAAAGTAGGGTCCCTTTTCAAAGCCTACACTTAACAGTGCCCTATATACTAGAAGTGACTCTTAGTTCCAGTTTCATGAAACGGAGACACAGCTTTTATATATGTTCATTCAGATGAGGCCATTGATAACTATAGCAATCGTTCACACAGTAAATGTGAGGAAAACTACTGCATACAAAGAGGTATCATATTACGGACTTGTGATCCGAGAAAAGATCCTCTCTTGTCCTGCGACAATATATGCTCCTCTCTCTTCCCCTCTATCTCCATCTCTCTCTTTCATATATACTTCTGACTTGTATCTAGAATAAAAACATATTCAAGCATTTCCTTTCTGCGTGATAGTGTTTTGTGGCTAGCAACAAGCGTTCCCTTTCTTCGTGATAGTGTTCTGTGGCTAGCAACAATCATTTCCTCGCGAAGATCACGATTATGGCGCAAAAGTTGCCAGAAGTTGCAAACGACACTCCTCGCTACTTCTGGCAAAACGGCCGATTCAATCTTTTTTCGCATTTGCCCGCTCGCTCTCAAGGACGAGGCAGTTCACCGCGAATATTGGATAGTGTATTATTCAGAACTACTAGTCAAAATTTTGATTATTGGCACAACACTACAAAAAATCTCAAATGGAGAACAGACACAAGGGGGACTTGAACGCGTGAAGTCTCGAATGCAGCTGAAATTTTAAGTTTCAAACCACATGTTAAAAAAGAAAGTGAAAGCCGTTTACAACTCCCTGTAACGCCGAACTGGAGCGCAGCTCTTGAGGAGAAGGAGGGAAGGGTACTGAGGGTAGGTTATAGCCCTCCTCCTCCTCCCCTCAATCTTCAATCTGCCTGCTCTGGGGGGGTCATGGACCTGGGGAGCCACGTGACCCCCCCCCCCCCCCCCCCCCTCCGAGGTCACGTGACCCGGGGGGGGGGGGGGGCTCGCGCGGTGCATTATGGGACATTTCCCATAATGCACACCGCAATTACGCCGACGGCGACGCCGCTCAAGCCGGAAACAGGCGCCTAAGAGCTGCGCTCTAAAAGTGAAACCCGCTCACCCCCCCTACCCACCCTGTCTCCAAATTACAATTTATTCCACAGGAGACCGAGCAAGTTTTGTCCACTGTGCTTCGCCACACAAACACTTCCGTGCATAAAACGCATGTGCAAATGTCTGCTGCTGGTGAAGCACAATGGAATAAACTTGTTTGGACATGGCACAGGGGAGGGTTTCTTTATTTAATGTATGGTCTGAGTATAATCACCTAGTGGGGTAATTCAGTCTTTTAGGTTGATGATGCTCTTACACCTATAGGCCCGTTCACACTCTTGCGACCGAGTACGACTGAGAGAGACGAGATCTCTTCAAACTTCTTAAATTTTTTTAGAACGAGGAAACACACTGGCATTGTGGCACCATCTATGCGGTGACCCTGGAACTGCATTTCACAAGAGCGAAGGTTTTGCGGGATTTCCGAGGTCAAATGTGCGTAATACCCATAGAAAGGCTCCTTTATAACATTGACAAAAGCTTTTCGAGCCAAGAAAGAAAGGATAATGCGCGAGAGAAATAAAAAAATATGCCGGACCACCGAGTTTACACTGCTACCCAATAGATGGCGCCAGTGTGTCCTCTGGTTTAAGAAGTTTTAAGGAACCCAAGTTTAAGAGGTCGCAAGAGTGTGAACGGGCCTTATTAGTGCAGGGGTGGAACGGCTGCACCATTTGCACCATTTGCACCATTTTGTGCCAGATGCATTTGTCTGCGCCGTCGTGCGCCATGTTGGGGGAACTGCACCACAGCCAATACCTCGCACCATTATGTGCCAAACGCAAACGCGCGCAAAACAAATTGTATTTTGTCTTAGTTCTGGTTTTTATCGACTTGATTGGCAACAATGAGCGTGTTTAGCTTGGTCAGCCTTGCAACCCTTTGTTCTGTTTATTCTTCCTGCGTATCTCAAGTCAGAAGCGCGCGAAAAAACTTGGAGGTCGGATTCCAAGGGCTACACCACCTGCGACTGGATTGTTATTCTTCAACAATGTGCAGTTAAGCAAGTCGGCCGAGGTGAGGTCGAGTCGTCAAGCGTTAGATTGCTTGAGGCTTTGCTGCCCGGGATCCGGACGTCAGCCAGTTGAAAACAATGAGCAAAAGGTTCATTTTAGTACTTCATCATTAAAAGTTAGAACCGTATTCCTGCAAGATAAATCGTGATTTGATGGATCTGAAACGCGGCCCGATCTGAAACGCGGCCCGATCTGAAACATACTTTAACCATGCTCCTGCTTATCGCTTCGAATACGATAACTCCGTTAATCATAGTCTGCTGTTTCGAAATTGAGTTGCACAACAGGATAAACTCGAAATTTGTTGCGATATTGAGTTGCACAATAGGATAAACTCAAAATTTGTTGCCCTGATTTTTCGCGCAACTGCACATCCGTTGCTTATGCACGTCACGTGGTTCGCACATATAATTATTATGTCAAGCGCGTGTGGGTTGTGCGATAAGCAGTGATGGTTTGCATTTTGAGCAGCTGAAAGCCACTAAGAAAATATGAAGGACACTATTTTCACAAACATAGGGTACTTGCTTTTTGGTTCTCATTGAGGCTCATAAAGTTTCAAGTTTTTGCATCTGTTACACTGTTATCCCATCCACCTAGGTCCCTAACCACTCATGTTCATCTGTGCTGCTAGGCGCAATTGAAATTGCTCCTGTGCTTTTCTAAGACACAAGTTGAAGTGCAATTAAAACTGATCTGAGCTGCTCCTAGCCTGCTCCAGAATGTAGTTTTAGCTGCTCCCAACCTGCTCCAAAACAGCTGTATCAGCAGCTTGCCGTGGTTGCTCCCAAGTACATTTCTTGAGTTCCACCCCTGTGTTGGTAGATTTGCACATACCGTAAAATACTGGGTGAGCACCTAGGTACTCTCCTTTCACTGAAAACTGAATTAATCTAGACATGGGCGCTTGTCCGATCAAATTGAGCACTTAACTTAACCATAGTGGGTGCTTCCGCGGTATTTTACGGCAGGTTTAAGTTATCTGCGAGCTCCCATGGCCAAGATAAATACTCTGTGCCAATGAGCCAATGCTGTAGTATTCACTGGTTCAAATGAGCAAATTTTAGGATTACCCGTGATTCAAAGCTCAGCTGAGTTCAGGTTATTAGTACCAAGGTTTTTCACTGCAAGGAGTTTCATGTATAACTGGAAAAGAAGATAAGAAAATGACTTCTGCTGTTTCAGAACCCCAAACTTGGTATGAGGTGCACGTGCTGTGCTTCAGCAACTTTGGGGATGGACAAGAAGCAGTGCAAACGGTGCTGACACACCCAGAGAACCTCACTGCGGAAGGAGACATTGGTGAGCTCTGGTTCTCCGCTTCCCTGCTTTGACTGCTTTCGGTTTTCAAAAGTTACTATTTACGTTTGCCTTATAGAATTTAAACCTTGAAATGAATATGACAGTTTTTATGACGGAAATAATCCCTGGAGAAGGGGAACAAGAGGGACAAAGGACAAACACAAATCTCCAAACACAGATTTGTGTTTGTCCTTTGTCCCTCTTGTTCCCTTTCTCCAGGGATTATTTTCGTCATTCTTGTCCAGCTCGCTTGCACCTTTGCATTTAATTGGATTATAAACAGTTTTTATCTCGTTTTCTATTTCCAAATACTTTTAACAAACAAATGGCAACAAATTTTATTAGAGCAATTTGAGCTTAAGGAAGTTACGGTCTTTGAGAATGAGCATAGTGGGGCATTTTAAAGTGTATTAGCCCTATCCGCTCGTAGCTTTCGTAATTGAATCGACAGGCTACTTAGAAACTGTTCCCGTAATGATGTCGATAGGTTTAGATTCTAATGTCATGCCAGGTTTCTCCATTGCTTGCTTGTTCTACAGCCCTTTTTGAGTCTCCTTGCCTCACGTTTTGCCACACAATGCAGACCCTCCGGGCGGTCTGGAAGCGGAACCCACGTCTTCCCGCTCCATCCAACTCTCCTGGAGGGCCCCCGTGCCAGCACAGAACATCAGCTACTACACTGTGCGCTACAGTGCCGTGCGCCCCAAAAGCGTCCACAACTCCTCCATGGTGCAGTACATTCCGAGGTAGGAAGGCCCCACTCCAGAAAAGTGCTTTTGGCTAGCCTCGGTCGGTACACTAACTTCCTTGCCCCCTTTGGAGCCTCTGTCTTTGCACGAGTGTTGATGCAACCGAAGCAGCTTTCAGAGTTCTGCATGTTTATGTACAGTCTTTTTCAAATGTTTAGAGCCCTCCGCGCATGGCGGGAGCGGGCTCACTCCCTTGCAGCGGTGCTCTTATCATCGCCGCTTGCTGGCTGCGAGATTTTTGAGAGCGAGGGGGAACTTTGCTCTTGCGCCGCGCTCGCTTTGATAACAAAGTGGTGCAAATAGCAGGTGCGCCGTGCATCTTGCCTATGCTCGTTGCATGCTGCTGCAGTGCGGAGGCGCTGCCGTAGCAAGTGATGGTGCGCGGTCCCTGCACTTCCCAGCTAAAAATTATCATTAGATCCAATTGGAATTCTAACTGGTTTTAATTGGAACCAATTGGTTTTAGTGGGTTCCAATTGGAAGCACACTGGCCAATGGGTCTCACCAATTGGAAAAAATTTCCATTTGGAAACTTAATGGGTTCCAAATGGTTCTCATTGGCTCCCATTGCAGTGACCAATTGGTTGTCCGAAAACCTAACTGGTACCAATTGGAAATTCCAATTGGAATCCAATGGGAATTTTCAACTGGGTTCATAAACGAAGCATCACCAGCAGTCTCAGTGAAATTATGTGTTTGTCTTCCCTCCCCTTACATTAAGCAAATTATTATGTTCTGCAGTGGATAAACATGTTTCGTCAGGTGTTCAGGATTGACATCACGCACTATATTGCTGTATTGCACTTCTGCCGGGCTGCTGGTTTGGGCGTGGTTTTTACAGCAAAGTAAAGCAATATCAAGTCGGCCAGCTTCCGACTTTGTAGATGACAGTGCCGATCTGGAGAAAATACTACTTTTATTCGCAAGCACTCCTGTCTGTAACAGATGCCCAAGCCAGCCAGCATCACTGCAGAAGAATATTAAAAACACCAATACAGTCACCGACTGAGTTTTCGGACTTCGCAGGGACCGAAGAAGTGTCCGAATAATAAAGCAGTCTGAAAAATTAGCAGATTAAATACTTGCCATTATTATGTCTAAGCGGGCTTAAAAAAGCCGTTAATAGTGCCTTGCTTCAAGTTACGCCTGCGCGCTTTTTTTGAGGTTAGGCCTCCCTTTTCATTTGGCAACTTTTTATTAGCTTGAGAATCTCTGCCTTCTTTTTTAGCATTATGGTCAAGAACTTTCTGTGCTTCTAGCGACACATCGTTGCGGCGCAAGAACAGATGGGGCAAGTCCAAGCCAGCGTAGTCCGAAAACATGATTCACCGAGACGAGATCAAGAGGAGATGAGAATGAACAAAGCAAAAATGGTAGTAACAATGATGATGATAATGATGCACAGCTAGAGAAAACAAAGCCGGCCAGTGTCACCTAGCGGTAGGACTTAGCAGTACTAAAGTAGCGCTGCCAAACCAAGCCAATCCATGTGCAGCCAACATAGAATCCAAAATGGTCGCTCCTTGGTGGTATTTCCCACTGATAGCTCGCAATGATTTTGTCAGAAAAATTTAACTTTCGGACTTCAAGCTGTCCAAAACATTGGTCGTGAATATGCACTATTCCTATAGGGTAGGACATGGTTCCTCTTTTAGGTACAAAGTATAGAACAGGTTTGAATTACCGGCATCCGAAAAATCGGTTAGCGACTGTATTGTGCATGATGTCAACCCTGAGCTTGCGGCGAAACATGTTTGTCCACCGCGGAACATAATGATTTGTTTAATGTAAGGAGAAGGAAGGCAAACACACAATTTTACTGTGACGGCTGGTGGTGCTTCGTTTATAAAGTGCAGGGGCAGCACACCATCTTGCTACGAGGCCTCTTCACCGCAGTAGCACACAGCGAGCGCATGCAAGACGCACGGCGCACCTGCTAGTTTGCGCCATTTTGTTATCAAGGTGAGCGCGACGCGAGAGTGAAGTTCCCCTTCCCTTTCAAAAATCTTGCGGCCAGTGAATACCGACAATAAGAGCTCCGCTGCACGGAAGTGAGCCTGCTCCGGATGCGCACAGTGGGCTCTAAACTTTTGAAAAAGACTGTACCTTCTGATCTGTCGCATGCAAGGGCTTTTTACTGTTGGTAATAGTGAGTGCTTCTTACAATAAAACCGTGATGTTCACGCAGTGCAAAGTGCGCACCAGTTCTCTTGCTCCACTTGGTAGCTGTTGTAGGGTTAAGCTGCTCAATTCATAGCCAAAACATATTGTTGCTGTTTTTATATTGAGTACTCCAGTGCCTTCATTGTCATTGATGTTCATTACTGCTATCTCCCTGGGTTGAAAATGTGCAAAGACAAAGAAACAAGTATAAGCATGTGCCTGACATTTTCAAACTCGCTGTTGACTGACTCATACTATGTAGTTGATAACTTATGACTAAAGGTGTGCAAATATCAAGATATTTCCAAGCAAATTGAATTGAATAGTAAAGGTTACGAATTGAATTTAATAGAATATTTTCGAATACAAATATTTTCTATTTGATGTGAATTAAACAGAGATATTCGGATCAAAACCCGTCTAGAATTCTTTTTCAGCAAACATAATTACCGTATATTGCCGCATATAAGACAACCTTTTTTTCCAGAAATTGGTGTCTCAAATTAGGGGTTCGACCTATACGCGGATTCGACCAACACTGGTTTATTTTGGAACTTAAAACATATTTTTAAATCTAGTGATATATTTAAACAACAAAGAAATATTATACTGGCACGAAAAAGCGTTCATCATTGCCAGAGAAACTGAATTCAGAACTTCGCAGGGAAAATGTAAGATTTTGTCCCTAGGCACGTTGAAAAGAAAACGCGCGTACCATTGTTTCTTTCTTCTCTCGTTGTCAAGTCTGTGTCGATCACGAAAATGTCACTGCAAGCTCGCCGCCAGTATAGCGCGTTGTTCAAACAGAAAGTCATTCTCTTCGCCAAAGCGGAAAACAACGTAGCAGCTGAGCGGCACTTCGGCGTGTCTGAGAAGTGTGTTAGAGGATGGCGGTGGCAACGTGATCAAATCTTCACATGCGCGGCTATGCGATTTTCCTTTCGGGGGCCCAAGCAGGGACAGTATCCTGCCGTCGAAGAGGCTGTTCGAAAGTGGGACGTTGATGGAACTGTCGCCGAAAAGGGTTGTCGCCAGGTGAACCGGCTAACCACGAGGAACAAACACAATCGCTTTACTGCGATGTTGTGCTGCACAGCCGATGGCCGCAAGCCTCCCCCGTACCTGGTGTTTAAGCGGAAAACAATGCCGACCAACGAACAGTTTCTGCCGAAGGTGATCGTTCACGTCAACGAGAAAGGCTTTTTCAGTGAGGAGACTGTTAGTGATTTCGGCTCATCTGGAGTAGGCATCCGGGTGCCCTCTTAAAGCCCCGGAGCATGCTCATCCTGGATTCTTTCCGTGGACACATCACGGACCGTGTCAAGATGACGATGGTTAACGAAAGATGCGACCTGATGATCCTCCCAGGGGGGGTGACGTTCATCCTTAAACTCCTTGACGTTGTTCTCAATAAGCCCTTCAAGGACTGCGTCGGGGCCTTCTACAACAAGTGGATGGCCCAGAAGGACAACCCCAAGACGGGAATCAAATCGAAGCAAGCACTATTCGTGAAATATTCAAAGTTTTGAATATTCGCACACCCCTACTTATTACCTGTCAAAGACATCAATGTCGATGTTGTGAAATGGATGTGGTGGCAGCTGTATCTTAGCATGTATTCTCCAGCAATTAATGCAGAAATGGTGGTCAGTGAATACACCCCATTGTACCTTAAAGTACTGATATTATTGCCAAGGGTTGGGAAACACCATCAGCATGCTTTCCAGAGCAGAGAACTAATAATTAGTTGTTCTTTAAGTCACACAAAATTAGGAAACAAAACGTCTGACTCAGTAGTTCTTGCATGTTAAGTAATTGTGTCACAACAGTTTACTTTTTTATAAACACAAAAAATTGAAAACCGAAATTAAATTACATTTTCATTTTGGTTTCACCTAATTGCTGTGTTTCTTTCTTTGTCCTTCTGCAAAGCACCAAGACCGAAGTGGTTGTGGCAGACTTGCAGCCGTCCACTCTTTACGGATTTGCGGTGAGGTCTCACGGAGCGGACAGTCACATGAGCCACTTCAGCCAACTCATTGAATGCAAGACAAGTGAAGACAGTGAGTTTTCTTGCTCCACTCAGATTGCTATGAGCTATTGTCTGTCTGCCTGTTTTATTCACTTAGAGCAGGGGTCGGCAACCTTTTGAGGGCCGAGTTGTCATGAAGCCGACTCAGCGGGGGCCAGACGCGAGGGGGAGGCCAGCCAGGCAAAGAAAAGAAAAAATTCGGCGAACTGAGAACAATGTACAAAACTCGAATAGACATCATGTTTATTTTCAGCATGCATGTCACAAGGTTGCAATGCACAAACAAAAAGTAAAAAAAAAAAAATTTTTTTTTTACTGCAACTTTTGGTGCTGAACATTTTTTGCCAACTCGCAAATATCTGCATCAAGGTTACCCACCGAAAGACGCAGGAAGTTCTGGAGGTATTATCGGTCAGTCGGGAACGCAAGTTTGATTTGATGAACTCCCTTCTCGAGAAAGTCTGTTTGCAGACGTATGTACTGCCGAACACTAGTGTTATCATAGCTGCTGCTAGCTTCATCAAACTCAAAAACTTTGAGTCTGTGAGGCCAGCGTAAAACTTCACACTGTCTTTCGCATCAAATGCTTCTTCGAGCTCATCGTCTGTCTGGAGATCAGCCAGTTCCAACTGGTAAATATTTGGGACTTCCCCAAGATCCACCTTAAAAGGATTCTGAAAGATTTGGATACTCGAATGTTTTTGAAAATCAGAGAACCTAACTTCGAACTCCTTCTTTAAATCTCATAATATTTGACAGAGTTTTTCTGTGGGAAGCAGTGTGCTCGTCTCTCCCGCAAAACTTTGGCAGCAAGGGAAGTGACAAAGGTTAGACTCGCTAGCCTGCTGTTGGAAAAGGTTGAGTTTCAGCTCGAAAGCTTTAACGTCTGCGAGCATCCCGGACACGAGTTTCTCTCTTCCTTGCAATCTTACATTGAGCTCATTAAAGGACACATGCAAAGGAAAAAAACATTTTTTTTAAACAGCTTAGATGGAAAAGGGATGTCGTAAAACGATTTTACAATGAAGAAAAAAAATTTTTAGAGCTATATTTACGGCGCTATACGAGTTTGTAGTTGGCGCCTACGGGCGCCGCGGAAAAGTGGCCCTTATTTATCACGTGACTGGCCCTTATTTATCACGTGGTGCTTGCGCTCTTTCGGAAGCTTCCTATGGCCTCTAAAAGTAACTTATTCATGTTCGTCTGAAGTGCACCAAAAAAACTAAGATTAATAAGTAACTTTTAGAGCCCAAAGGAAACTCCTGAAAAAGCGCAAGCAGACGTGGTAGACCTGTGCGCCGGTCAGATGACGGCGGCGGCGTCCCGAAGCAGACTAACTTATGCGGCGGCGGCGACGGCGGTGTGGAGAAACGCGTTGAAGCGGCGTCGCGCAACGCAGCGCGGCAGAGCGCGGGCCTACCATGTGACCAGCGGCGGCTCCCGCGAGCGCCAACTACACATTCGTTTTGCGCGGTAAATATAGATAAAAATTTTTTTTTCTTCGTTGTAAATTTGTTTTATAATATTCTTTTTCCATCTAGCCTGTTTAAAAAAAAAAAGTTTTTTTCCTTTGCATCTGTCCTTTAAGGTGACGCATAGTAGTAGCCATCGGAACCTTTGCAGTCGGTCGAGTGCCAGCATAATCTCCCGAGATAGCTAAATGCCGGCTGCCGGTTTTTGCAGCCGGTACCTTGTCGGCATTTTATACTCCTTTTAATGTGTCAGCAGAACATCGGCACCGCCATTGCAAACCTTGGTAACCGGTCAAGTGGCGGCATAATCTCCCGAGATGGCTAAATGCCGGCTGCCGGTTTTTCCTTATCACCATAAATATTTTGCCGGCAGCCGGTATTTTGTACTCATGGATCAATTCTAAATGTTCCGGCAGAACATTGGCACTGCCATCGGGACCCATAGAACCTGTAGAGTAGCGTAGCTTTGTGGAAAAGTTTCCGTTTTACAAGCAGCGGACCAGAGCTGCCAGCACTGAAAGTCAGAATTTCCCTAGTGAACGCCTGAAATTTCTGTATTTCTGCCGAAATTTCCCTTGCTTGCCCAAAACATTACATAATACGAAATATTCATTGTTTCGCTAGTTCGCTAGTTCGAATTCAAAGTTTCGCTAGCCGGGGGACACGATCCTCAAGCTAGTTCTTGAGGATCGTGTCCCCCGCAAAGAAATGTCAACACAAAACTCTGGACAGCTACCACCGGCTTGCCGGCCTCGCTCATACATGGCGGCAACCTTTCCAGCCTTTCCACTCTGGTTTTCACCAGAGTGGAAAGGCTGAATTTCTCTAGGCGTCATCCTCCTAGAAGTCGTCCTTGAGGTCATCCTAAACGTCATCCTTGAAGTTGTCTTTGAGGTCGTCCTAGATGTCACCCTTGAGGTCGTCCTAGAGGTTGTCCTAGAAGTCTACTTTGAGGTCGTCGTAGGCATTGTCCTCGAGGTCGTCCTTGAGGTTGTCCTTGAGCTCGTCCTAGACTTTGTCCCTGAGGTCGTCCTAGACTTCGTCCCTGAGGTCGTCCTAAACGTCGTCCTTCAGGTCATCCTAGACGTCGCGTCGTCCTTGAGGTCGTCCTAGACGTCGTCCCTGAGGTCGTCCTCGAGGTCATCCTAGAAGTCATCCTTGAGGTCGTCCTAGATGTCGTCCTTGAGGTCGTCCTAGATGTCGTCCTTGAGGTCGTCCTAGATGTCGTCCTTGAGGTCGTCCTAGATGTCGTCCTCTAGGCGGCATCCTTGAGGTCGTCCAAGAAGTCGTGCTTGAAGTCATCCCATCGTAGTACAGCTTCGCTGGTCTTCCTTCTTCACCAGAGTGGAAAGGCTAAAAGCTTTTTGCATCATTTCCATTTTTACGATGAAAGATATATAATGTAGCCTTTAAGCCTCGCATATGTTTCGTAAGAAGGAGTTTATCGGGCCAACGCCGTGGCCAAAGCAAATCTGGCGAGAGGAAGTGTTACCGCGGGAGATTCAAACTGATGAATGAAACCCTATTTTTGCCCTAGATCAGTGGTTCTCAAATGGGGGTCCGCGGGCCCTTTGGGGTCCGCGAAGGCATTCTAGGGGTCCGCGAAGCCCTGCCTCATCAGTCAAGCCCGGCAATAAAAGATGTCTTTTTTCAGACTGAGAAGAAATGTTCCAATTTTCGGGCGAGCTTTCTCGTGCGTATGTCAATGAGAGAAGTCTTCTTCACACTAGCTCTTAGTTATATCAATTTATTAAATCATTATCAGAATTAATTTACACCTTTCCCTTCCTTTCACCACGAACGCGGTCCTCCATTATCTCCGCCGATCCATAAGGGGTCCACGAAACATCAATGGTTGAGAACCACTGCCCTAGATGTTATGCATGCCATCAGAACATGGTACTGCTTAATAACTTCAGAGCACTTTTTATAATAGTCACTTCAAAACAGAAGGTATAACACAAGCGAGAGTTCTCAAACTCGAACACGCGGAACACAACACACAGTAACTAACATTTCGTGCACGGTGCTTCACGAAATGTTATTAGTCATGGTAAGTGTGTATCTCCAGACATCGGAGTATTTCTTC
The DNA here is from genome assembly GCA_013358835.2 of Ixodes persulcatus. Taxonomy (NCBI): domain Eukaryota; kingdom Metazoa; phylum Arthropoda; class Arachnida; order Ixodida; family Ixodidae; genus Ixodes; species Ixodes persulcatus. The sequence continues at coordinate 247,014 of JABSTQ010009388.1, read as the reverse complement.
TTGCACTCCAAGCTTTCTTTTTCGAGAAGGCACAGCGGCGCTCTAAGAAGCTTCTACTTGGCTAATCTCTTCTTCCATAGTTTTCAAGGGGGCGATGAAAACGGATGAAAATTGATTTTGCCGAAAAAAAGTTGGTCGAGTGCTCCCCGGTGTTTCCAGATGGTCGCACAACAAACCACCAAACAGCTGGAGGGAATCACCTAAATGTTGTCAAAGCCGCTAAAATTTGATGTTATTTTGAAATGAAATCATAATTGACCTATAAAATTCCAGATATATATGGTGCCCGAAGTTTCCATCAAACTAGCAAGATATTACCAGATAGACCTGAATATTACCTTAATCTGGGAAATTTCCCTCGGGTTGGCAGCCCTGCAGCGGACCCAGGTTCAGTTAAAAAAGTGGGCAAATGGGTTTTTTTCGTTTTGTTTTTTCGTTTGTCAAACATTTGGCGATATTTATATACATTTTTACAAATATCACTGAAAAAAAAAAATGTTGTGGACAATGCGTTGCTGAACTAAATGGTATGGGACTCCCTTTCCCGGGGTGCAATGGAGGACAGCGGGACTTGGGCCCTGCTGGGCCGCTGCGAAGTGTATGGGGGCTTAAAAATTCAAATCTCCACTTCAATTATGAAAAAAATGAAAAAATAAAAAATACCCATTTAGGGCTTTTGTTTTTTTTACTTGGAATTGCACAGGGAAATATCACAAAAATATGGAATTAACTTTTTTAATTTATCATATTTCGTTCATTCTGGTTTGAGCACAGCTTTACTTGTACAGGGATACTATATAAAAAAAGATATAGAATTGCACTAAAAAGGTGGAAATGAAAATATGCACAAAAATATATGAATGCAAGCAGCAGCAAAGTTTGAAATGCAACACAACTTATTGCTCAGGGAAATATCACAAAAATACAGAACTCTACTAAAAAGGTGGAAATGAAAGCATGTAAAAAAATATATATATATATATGCAAGCAGCAGCAAACTTTGAATTGCAACACAACTTATTGCACAGGGGAATATTACAAAAATACAGAACTGTACTAAAAAGTTGGAAATGAAAACATGTACAAAAATATATGAATGCAAGTGGCAGCAAACTTTGAGATGCAACACAACTAATAACCTAAGCAGAAAGCTATGTTCCTCCAGTTATTTACAGTTACCACATTGCCACAATTTGTTTTTTTGGTCTACACCACAAGCCTAACTAGAAGGAGGAGGGGGTATGACATTGCTAGTGTCATTTCCAAAACAGAGTGACAACCATCGTTTAATATTGCTACTGCTATAGGGAAGGCAAATCTTGCCACTGCCACTAGGTGTTTCAGTGGTTCCACAGGAAGACCTATACAATTGTCGCAATATAAAAAAAAATTGCTATACTTTTATAAAGAAAGGTGGAAATGTGGCTGTAAAAAACGGGCTATTTCTGTGGTACACCGCAGACTACACCAAAATGCGATAGCATTTCAAAATTTTTTTTATGAACCCTATTCCGCTGATTTATTTGAGACAAACATCATTCCCTCATTCGTCTTGTGAATCCCTCCCTCTGTCCTTGTGTTTTTGCGCGCTGCTACCAGTTGTAATCATGAACCAACTCGCCTGCAGAGCCACATTGATCATTCCCTCGCTTAGACCTTAGTAGTAGCAGTTCGAGCCCACCTCGCTCCTCTGTATCTAGCCAAATGCTGTTCTTTTGCTAGGCGTTGTGAGGATGACCATTTTCTTGCGAAGCGTTGTGAAGATGCCCAGAATACTTGCAGTGAACGTCTGTCTTCTATTATAAGATGGATAATTGGATGGATGGTATTGACTGTACTCTTTGTATCGGATGGTAGCTTGCACCATCTAGCCTAGAAACATTTACCTACACCTCTCCCCTTTAAATTTTTCTATGAATTACGTCTCTTGCTAAATCATCCTATTCCCTCCATTTTTTGTGTTATTGCACTTTTTTAGACGTTCTCCACCAGTCTTCTAACCTACTTTTTGTGATTATAACTGTTTGTTCCTCCGTTCTTCCGTTCTCGCCAGCAAAACCACATGCTTTTGCCTAGTCCGTTACCCTTTGAAGAGGGCAGGACGAAGTCCCGTGCACCTCAAACTCACGTGCTCTAGCGTCTTACTGCACATATGAGTCTATCTTTTGACATTTAGCCCTATGTCTTTGTCCTTAACATTCACATTCTTGCCTCAAACAGTAAAGAGCTTCCCCGTGAACGATCAAACACATGTTATTTTCCCATGTCCTGTTTTTGTGACCTGAACAATGCTAAGGTCTCTTGCGTTCTTCCCAGCCACATTTTTTTTTTTTTTTTCTGCTTCTTTACTCTCTTTTCCACTGAACTAGTTTGCTCAGCCCCGTCACTTGTGTGTAGGTATTTGTGTCCACTTTCTGGTTTGGTTCGTAATGTTTGTGTTTAAATGCTTACATGTATTATTGCTTATATACTTTTTGTGCCTACTTTGCCTCCTTTATTTCAGATCACTTTTGTTCACATTTCAATTTACTATTGCCCCTCTGCTCTCAAAGGACGACGGGCCGATTACCCCCTTTATTTTCTGTGTTTCCATATGCTCCCATTGCCAATGTACCCACATTCCTTCATTGAATTTCTAATCCTGATTGAACCTCTGACTGCATGCACTATACCCTATTGCCAATAAATATAGTCCAGGCAGCATCACTTTCTTTCATATATGTACCCTATTCCTGACCACTTTAGTATATCTATAATAATTCCTATAGTGTCTCGAGTTTTATAATAGCAGAACCTATTTGCCTTTTTAATTATATTTTCTGCACATTCCTCTAGATATTCCTTTGCTCATCGAGCCATACCTCCAGATATTTGTCTTTTTCTCTAGTGATGGACCGAATCTGCCGAACTTTAGGTTTGGCCAAGTTCGACACACAACAAAAGTTCGGCAAAGATTCGGCAAAAATTCGGCAAACATTTGTGCAAGCGCGATGGGGCTATGGATTGCAAATGGACGCCGTGCGGTCATACGGTTACCATCATACAGTATAGTTCCTCGCCGTGACCATCGGTTACAGCGAGGTGTAGAGTAGGCGACATGGTATACATTGTGTGTTTTTCAGCCTTTTTGAGTGTAATTCTCTTCAATATTTTCTTCCTCAAGAACAGAAGATTAACCAGGAATTGACACAGTCCACTGCGCGAATGACCAATGATGCTGTACATTCTGTTTAACGTGGTTTTCAATCTATCTTTCCAGTGATGCAACGAGGTAGTTGCAACATTGACTGACAAGTACTTTAAAATGCTCCTCGCAAATATAGCAATCTTGCTTTCGGCTAACAAGTAGCTTGTGCTAAAACACATAATGTACATTCTGTTTAACGTGGTTTTCAATCTATCTTTCCAGTGATGCAACGAGGTAGTTGCAACATTGACATGACAAGTACTTTAAAATGCTCCTCGCAAATATAGCAATCTTGCTTTCGGCTAACAAGTAGCTTGTGCTAAAACACATAATATTCCTTTCTAATTAGCATTATTTCACGGTTTTCATCTATCCAGCACAAAACTAAGCACAGAACTGTCATGCTCGACGTTGCACATCTGACATTCCTAACTCTTCCCATCTTCCTAAACGTCCGCCTGTGTCCTAACATCAGAAACCGGCATTTTAAAAGTTCAAAACGAGACGTTTCGAATATGGGACCCACACTTTTATGCAAAACTGAAGTGACTCAAATCGGAAAACATGCATATTTACATTAATATTGTTATCTGCTCTGGTGGAGGTTCAGCAGCCGTTGCATTAATTTTCACTCACAAAACGGTGACTCGCAGAGAAAGTAAGAACAGTGTTACCGCCTTTATTTCAACAATGTACACACTTGCAGGCTTGCGCTGATGAGGCCTCAAAACGGCCGCTACCACGCAACCTCGTTGTCACACCACTTCTGCAGAAATTCACTGTTAGATTGCTAGTAAACACACAAAAATTACACTGATACAATTATCTTGTAGAATATCACCTTATTTAGTAATAACTGTGTCAATATGCATTTGAAAAGAACCTAAGACCTTTTTCGCCCCAAAAAATGAAATATAAATTTTTAGGTCTGGCAACAATGTATTTTTACCGAATCTTTAGAAAAGTTCGGCAAAAATTCGGCTTCGCCGAATCCTAAGATTTGGCGCCGAATTTTAGATTCGGCAAACGTTCAGCCCATCACTATTTTTCTTCATGGTATATTTGTTCAAATATCTTGGCTCCCTCTTTCCATCCCTAAGCACCATTAATTCAGACTTGTCACTACTAAAACACAGGCCCAAGATGTACCCTTCCTCTCCACATATCCCAGCTAGTTCCCACAATGTATTTAGGATATTTGCCATGAGTTTTATTACAGCGACCACTTTAGAATGTCTACCCTTTGTTGTGTAATCCCTGCCCACTAGTGGACACAAGCGCAAGCTTAAGTACAAAACGAGCGTGTTGGTAACAATAATTAAACATGAGGAAGATACATAGAAAGGGGGGACGGACAACGAAGACTTTAATGGAAGTCTTTGTTGTCCTTCCCCCCTTTCTATGTATCTTCCTCATGTTTAAGCGCAAGCTTCTTCGTGAGATTGCTGCTTCGCTGCTTGATCACTCGTGGAGTCGGAGCAACCCATTGGTGCCACTTGCACGTTCCACAGTGTCAAATGGCACACGAAATGTTATATTGTTTAATAGCTACCGCTTCGCAAGCTTCGTTATTGGCGCAGCGATTGAGTGTCGGGCTTACAATCTTGGAGTCCTGGGCTCAATTCCCCTGGGGGACGTACAGAGTCTTGTTCTGTCTTCTAAAAAATCATGAGCCATTCCACTCTGTGAAGGTGGATGATCAGCAAAGCTGTTTAGCACACGACACAGACCCGCCCCGAGGAACCGGAGGAAACTAGACACGCGCAACGGGACAGCCACTCCGGGAGAGCGGAAGGAAAGGAAACTAGGCACGCAAGTGCTTGGAACGACGACAAAGAGAGGGCGGTGCGAGCGCAAACATGGCAGACGCGGGTCGCACAGCGGCAAATCTTTGAGAAACCTTTATTATCCACCTGAGAGTCTACTGATCTTGAAAATGGTGCCTATTGATGACTAATCTACTGAATAGACCTATTGCTAAATTACCCAAGCATCAAGGAGAATGCAGGGAATGGTGTTCCACGCGCTACACATGCCGGCGTCCGCAGCAGTAACTGTTCTAAAGCAAAAGCCTAAAACAAATGGCATCTTGCACGTGCATTCGTCAACACTTTATTTTGGTTATTTACTTTGAATCTTTCATACAAAGAAGGCGTGCACGTGCAGCGGTGCGAGCGTAAAGTTTTTAGTCACTGCACACGAAAAATCTATGGAACCCTAGCCATAAACAGCTTCGCTGTAAAATAACCACCTACCACTATCTTGTGTGTGCACATTCGTTTCGTGTTATAGAGCAGAATTTTCGGGGGGAGTGGGGGTGTTGGGCTGGGCTGAACTGGGCTGGGCTGGGCTGGGTTGGGTTTGGGGCTGCCAAAAGAAATGCTGTCGCATTTAATAACTTAACCTTTTGGTGTCATGTGAGTTTTCCCCCTTGTAGGCCCCCCTTCTAGGCCCCTCTGGCTTGGCTGTTGTAAATTGGGCTGCAGACAACCACTCACTTGGCTCTATTTTTGTCTCCAGCAGATCCAGTACAATCTGGTACTTTAAAACCATTAAGTGACTAAACGCTATCCCTTTTAAGCATTTTTAAAAAATTCAACTTGTCTCTCTGTCGTGTCCTGCTCAGAGCCCACAGCCCCGAGGGACATCACCTGGGCGCCTCTGGACCTCGGCTCCATCCGGGTCCACTGGCAGGCCCCCGAGTTCCCCAACGGCGTCATCCAGAACTACCACATCTTCTACAATGCCTGTGAGCCAGACGCCACGCAGATGGACAAGTGGCTCACACGGTCGGAACCAGGTGGGACAAAGTCGGCCACGTGGCATCTATAACTTGCACCGATTTGTGCTCTCTCTCGCAGCATTGCCCTATAATTGAAGTCCATCGTACGAACCATCTCTTCAAGGTGGAAAATTCGCTAAGTTGGCAGGATATAGTTCTCCGTGCTTTCATTATATTTATTTCTTCTTAAGGGCCCGGTGATGCATTACATAAGGGGTAGAAGTGGTTGAATATAATACAATTTGAAACACGAAAACAAAAATGATTGTAATCAAGACTGCATGTGGTGACAACCTGGTGGGACAGTGGTGGTTAGTAGAGGTGTAGGGTGACATTCTGGCAAAAAAAATGAATGGGTCTTTAATACCTTATTTATTTGAGTAATAGCCGCACTATTTATGAACAAGGCCCTTGAATCTACTTTCCCCCAGAACCCCTATGCGTTGCGTATAAACAACATAGCAAATTACCAAGTCGAGGACACGATTCCCATTCAAATTCAATCTTCACAGATGGTATCTTCGCATGAAGACGTCATCTCTGTCCTGTAAACAGTTGGAATCATGCTGTCGATCGCGGTGATTGGCAGTCTGCATGCTCCGCGGAAATGCAAACCCTGAGGTTTTTTTTATAAACAGTGCGGCTATTACTCGAGTAAATACGGTAAGTACACAATTTTCTTGGGAAGGTATTTCTAGATGGTTATAGGTTGCACAAAAAATGGGGTGTTAAAAGCTGGCGTTTTGCCTGTTATACATTCTATGCAGCGATTGAGGCGAGATGATATCCTGTCAGTGGAGGCTATAGGATGGTGTCATATGGATGCTCAGAGAAAAGTGGATCAAACTCTTGGGGAAGGAGAGATGAAGGGAAGGGGGGAGGTGGTATTGTAAATGAGGAAGACTACAACGCGATGCTCACAGTCCCTTTGGGAAACTTGAGTAATTGGATGTTCTTAACTTTGGGCATCCAGTCTCGGCTAGTGTGGTCATTGCAAATGCTGCTGAATGCGCACAATGTGGAAGGAAGTGAACTGCCTATGGACAGTGCCTCCGCTGTTCTTTCGCCACCACTGATGCTGCCAGCGCCTCACAAAAAGCAATAAAGTGCCGTTTGGGACGCATTTGTGGTGTTGGCAGCATGTCACTACAGTCAAACCCGTTCATAACAAACAGCAGGAAATGCTACGATCAGTTCGATATAGCAAGTAATTCAATATAGCAAAAACCATTTACAACGAACTTCCACGATGCGTTCGTTGTAAGGCGAGAGCTTCTCTTTCTTTCTCATCTCTTCGCTTCCGCCTTGTAACAACGCGCTAAAGAGGTTTCTTTTTGTTTTCTTTTTTTTTTTTTTAGGCGTGCAGAGTTTGTTTTTTTAGCTTATCCCCCCTTCTGAATCGCTTCTCTTCGTGGGCAACGGTTATGGGATGAAAAGTATTTTTTCTGTGCGTGCGTGCAGTGTGAATTTTTTAGCTTTCCCCGCTTCTGAACCGTTTCTCTTCTTTCAAATTTGTTTGCAACCTGAGCTTTTGAATTTTTTTTTTTTACTACTTTTTTTTTTCTGGGGGGGTGGGGGGGGGAGGGGACGATTGTTTGCGCGTTTTTCGAAGCCTTCCCAGGCGGAAAAAAAAATTGACCGCATCTCCACGTGGTGAATGATGTTGATTGGGGCAAAGCTCTGGTGGTGCTTATCTGCGTAGACGCTGAGCCGCAGCATGCCGAGCCTTTCGTTCGTTTTCATCCATGTCAGAAAGAGAATGTGTGGTATAGAACGTGGTTATATACGCATTTGAGCATTTGACCGCAGCGCCCTCTCATCTATAAACGTTGAGCCAATGCATACAAAGTTTAACGCGATTATATACGCATTTGACCGCAGCGCCCTCTCCTGTATAGACGTTGAGCGGCTACATGCAACGTTTCATCCATGACATCCCCAGCTCTTGAGTTATTACCACATCTCAGAGCCCCCTACTCGACCCGCAGTCGTGGCCGAGTGGTTAAGGCGATGGACTAGAAATCCATTGGGGTCTCCCCGCACAGGTTCAAATCCTGTCGACTGCGCAAACATTTTTTTTTTTTTTTTCGTCGCTTTTTTATCTTTTTTTATTCTTTTTTTGCCCTACACGAGCACGTGCTCACGTGCTCGTGAGCTCACGAGCCCGAGCACTGAGCACGATCACCGGACGCTGGACGGACATAATTTTTTTTCATCTTTTTTTTCCATTTTTGTTTTGCCCTACACGAGCACGTGAGCTCACGAGCAGGAGCACGAGCACCCGACGCCGGACGGCAGACGGACATACGGACATGGCTAGCCCCTAAGGAGCTTCGCCCCTAAAAGTTCGATATAGCCAATATGTTGTTCGTTATAAAAAGTACTTTTTACATGCATTTTTATTTAAATTTTCCGTGAGTTCGATATCGACAATAATTCGCCGTTTGTGGGTTCGTTCTAAACGGGTTTCACTGTAATGCTCGCGTGGTCCGCACCATAAAAGAGGGCAGACAGATCGGTGTCACTGCCTCGGCTCATTAACCGGTTGATTGACATATTTTTCATGTGAAATGAGAATGAACCATACCCTGCCACGTACATAGTGCATTGCCTCACACCTCTCAGCTGTAACTCGGGCTGCTTGGCAGGAAAAACAGCCTCACTTATTCTCGCTGCTTTGTGTTTTTTTACATTCGAAAAGCTGTTAGACTGCATTTTACGGCTTTAGCTGTTAGTGCCCCTTCCCGGAAAAAAAAATGCTGGACGTAAAACTCCACTCTACAGCAGAGGCACTGCTCTCCCTCTCCCGATCATTCCTCACACATACACGCCAACTGCTGCAAGGCTCTCTCTCGACCCCCCCCCCCCCCCCCTTTCCCTCCCCGTAGACTGCTGCAGTTCCAAAAAACCCATGTGATCACGGGGACAGTGCTCTCCGCTTCCCCATAGTTCCTGCTACATGCACATACCCTCCGGCAATGCTTTCCCCAACACTTTTGCTGTTGCAAAATACCAACGTGGTCGCCCTTGGTGACGCGCTCCCTCGTCTCCCCACTGCTGCCTCCCAGGTTCCGTTTTCATGTGCTCTCCGTGCCTCTACAGAACGGCTCGCCTGCATACTTCATACCCGTGACGGCAACTGCATAGCGCAGCTGCCGCCACGGGTGCCCCCCGCTCACTTTCTAACGCACGTGGCAAAACCACGCAAGCGTCACGCTGCGTCCGAGTAGCAGGCACGGCAGGTGTGCCGCGCTGAACGGAGTAGGCAAAGGTCTGCAACGGCACGAGAGCGACAAAGGATGCAGGACCCCGACTTCCACACTCGAGAGGGCCTTTCCACAACGCAGCAGTTGCCACCGTCAATCACAGCACACTTTGTATGGTCGTTTGCAATTGTTTTTTTCCCCATGTTAGCTTTATTTTTTTGTTCCTTTCGTTGAGCTAATTTATCACTAATCTCACTTGATTACGAAAGAATAACAGAATAAATAGACTGACAAGAATTGTCACATCTTTTAGACTGCAACAAAAAAACAGCTTTATTTCTCTCACCCCTCCAAGTTGAGGTCAGTTTGCCTTGCTGCATACCCGACCTGGAGAAATAACACAGAGCCAGCGGTTTCAAGAACAGGAAACTACGAGACGATCACTACACTAACATTGTTTACGGCGGCTCTTGAGTCAGGGCAGCGACTGACGGTGCGCCGCCTCTGATTCGTCTTATCAAGGCGGCGGGCACGATGTGCGCGTGGCCGGCTTAACTCCACTGCCACGTGGGAAAGTTCGCCCCTTGTGCCTTTTAGTCGGGCAGCTGGGCTGGGGAGCCGCTAGGGTGCCCACAAAGTGGAGAGAAGTAAAGAATTAAAATTTGAATTGGACTGCACGCTGTGAACAACTTGGAGAGAGAGAGAGGAAGAAAGATTAAGGGGAGCTCTAGTGAAATTCAATAGTTACTGATTTGATATGAAATTGATTCAACACATTAATAGGCACATCTGAACTAGTAAACAAATACAGGTCAAAATAATTGTTTTTGTGCAAAAAAATTGGATTTTTAAATTTAATCCCTACGGTATTTTGTTTGTTTTTTTTTAAACTGAGAGGCTCTAGTGGCAATACTGGAGACGTGACAACAGATGTAATTTGGGGCCAAATTGGGGCAGTAAAGCTTGTTCCTGATGTGTTACAAGATGTTTGACAGTGTGAAATGAATTCTGTGAAGCTCACTTCAGCAGAACAAAAAGAATGTGCAACATATGTTTTTAAAGGCGCATTCACACTGAGAAAAAAATGCGCGTTTTGAATCATGTCGTTGTCGCCGTTGAAAAAGACAAGGCAGTCACGTAGAGCCACCCGACGTCGGCGTCTTCTCCGGGAACCTCGCGTTTGGCGGGAGAACACGAAATTTTAATGCAAAAGCATTAACTGTCCAATGAAGCAATTGGCCGGCGTTGTCTGTAGCCGTCTGTAGCAGAAAAATGGCACCTAAATTTCCATTGGCTGTGACGCGTCATGTGGCTTCATGGCAACGGCGTTATAATTGCTAAGGGGCGAGCCGAATTGCTGGCGGCGCAGTGGGAGCGGGGGACGTGGGTATGCGCGGGCCTGACGTTAGGCCTAACGTTACTCTTTGAGGCCTAACATCGTCAACTGGTACCCGCAGCTAGAGCGATGATGATGATGAGAGGACACGTGATTTACACACCACGCCGAGCTTCGCACTCTTTGCATCGCATCGAGCTGCACGCACTCCCGCCGCTGCCTCACCCAGCGGTGCAGCAGTCACCAGCAATAGGGCAGTCTGCATGGCGCATCGCCGCACTCCCTGCTGGCACTGCAGCCGCTTCGTCTGCTCCTCTCGGCGCCCAGAACACTTTCGCAGTTACAACTCATACGAAGTGCTTAGCTGTCCTAGGTATTTTTTTTTATTTTTCTGCTTTGTACGATTCTTGTTGCCTTGCCTTCGCGATCGCATATGTAGTCGCATACCACCATCCTCATTAAATGGACGACAGTAGTGATTATACAGTCGAGCCCGGTTATATCGCACCCGGGTATTTCGAATTATTGTTTATATCAAACAGTGCAAACATCCCCTTGAAAATCACATGTAATACTATAGGCTCGCGTTGTCTTTTTGTATTGAACTCTTATTGCGGGGACGCTTGATATTTGCGGTGTGCGCAAACTACAGGGGGTGCTTCTCAGCTATCATCATCATCGTTTGTGACGTCAGGGGTAGGATAGACTGGGACAGACCGCGCAGATCTTGGATCCCTCGGCTCATCAGCTCGCTTCATACGTTGTATAAGTAACACCCGGCAAAGCCTGTTTCACGCGCTGTGTTTATTTGGTGAAGCGATATTTGTATACACCTTTCCAAAAAACACTCCTAGGCCGCCGCCATGTTGCTGATGCTGATGCGGCGGGTGCGACTCTCGCGCCCTCTATCAGCTAGAAATTTTCTGCCACTCTCTTGGACTGTGAAGACCCACTCAACGCGGTTCTCTACCTACATTTTTGCGATTTTGCATTCGTCGTTTTCTCGCCCTTCTTGAAAGTTTCCACTTAATTTTTTTTATGCATGCTGCGTACCCTTTTTGTGTTATCTTCCATTGTGAGAAATAAGGCTGGTAAGTGCCTGCCATTCAAGCTTTTCTGCTCGACATTCACGGGAAACGAAGGAGGTGAAGGACGTCGAATGGCCCTCAATGCAATTTTGCGCACATTGTTCTCCCCCCTCCCAGAGATAATCCACGTAGAATCCTCAGTCATCTCCAAAAATAGTTGTCCGGGTTGGGGTGGGAAATGGGTCAGTCGTGTTCGTTCCTTTGCCTTAGTGCTGCTGTGAAAAGAGGAAGCTCTCCCCAAAACGTGCCCCAAAACGAAGTCATCTTGGATTCTGTCCGATTTTCAAGATGTGACTGTCGTCGACTGTGACTGTGTTATTTGAGATCTTTCTCAAATAAATTCTTTTTGGATAACGCTGCATCGTATGGTACGTACACTATATTGTTCGAATGTTAACACTTACTAAATCGTAAGTCCGCGTCCTGTCCATCGGTAAACACGTTATTTGTGAGCGTGAAAAATGCATGCCTTTCGGCTATCTTCTGTTGTAAATTATTTTCGACAGCTAAGCGCCTTGTCGTCTGACATGCGGCGAGTCGCGCGGCGCCGTCAAAACTTATCGTAAAAAAACAACAACAAAAAACTAGAACGATACATTCCAGTCGCATTCGTTCTGTCGCGTGCATACCCAACAAAAATAGTTTATAGGTTTTTATTGCTTTGTTTTTTTCAAATGTGGTACAATGCTTTCTCAATGGACCTTTTCCGAGAAGCGTTCTGCGCACTCGCGAGCGCCCGATGCCAAGCGGCGGAAGTCGGCACGAAAAATCGAGGAAATTCGGAAGTAGGCTGTGGATCAGCGAGTAGAACACGTAATTGCAGCATATATATTATTGTGTTACACAAAAAAAGAAAGCGGACGAAAAGAAAAATACGGCGTTTAGATGCACGCCACAAATGCCCCTCTTTAAAGTCGCGTTGGGTACGCGCCGCAGCCAGAGAGTGAAGAAGCTGGTAGCGTAGCTACCGTTATCGATTGGCAGCGCAGGTAGGTCATTTCTTCGATTTTTAGTTCGTGCAGCCACCGCCTGGTGCCGTCGGTATGTGGAAAAGGTCCATAACCCCGGGAAAATACATGCACCATGAAACACAAAATACAGCGGGAAAGACGAGAATTTAGCCACCAGCAGTGTTTGAAACTGTGCCTACGCAGGCTGGGCCTATCGAAATCACAGTCCGCTCGGTTAGGGTTAACAGGGACGCCGGTGAGAGTCTAGCCTCAAACCCAGTGAATGGGCTCAAAAACGGTTTGCTGCCCCTGGGGTCGAGTGTTTCTTGGAAAGGTGTATAGTAGGACATTTTATTAAAGCTTGGAGCGTGTAGTCGTCCTAACAACTCTTTTGTCGCTGAGGTGTCGAAGTGATGGTAATGTGCTTTTTTCTACCTCTGTACAAAAGGCTGGATGATGAAAATAGAATATCTAGCGCCTTACCCCACTACAACATATACCACGGCAAATGGGATGTGTTATTTATTATGATTTAGAGAAATTCGAGGACCTCTCGCGTGTGTGGTAAACACTTCAGTGAAAGCGACTCCGTGTATCTTGTTGGTTCCCATATGTTCTGTGAATGCTGGTCTCTCATTAGTTCCAAGTTGATTCCTTTTTTAATTTTGTAAACCATTACACAAACATTTCCTCAAAATAACTGGCAAAAAAAATCAGTGGCTGGCTTCCGGGGTCGTTTTAATTTCCTGCTTATCCACCCGGTCGACGTGAAACGTGCGAGTCAGCATCCCAAAAAAATGAGATACTGTAAACGACTTAATTTTCGCGGGCTCAAATGTTCGCGAATCGGGCCGAAGCTGAAAATTTGAAATTATTCGCGGGTTCGAATTTTCGCGAATCGAGCGTTCACATATTGCCCGAATTGTTCACATGCGTTCACATATTGCCCAAACGCCGTAGCGTTCACATATTGCCCGAATTGTTCGCGGGACTTATTTTTCGCGAATTGTAGGCGATTCGCGAAATTCGCGAAAATTAGGTCCCCGCGACAATTTTGTCGTTTACAGTATACAGCTGCTATGAATTACTACCGTTTGCATGTTGAAGTTTGCGGACCCAAGTGCGCATTATGCGTGATGCGCTTGTCAGCGAGCGATTTTAAATTTGTAAGCAATTCTTAGTAACAATTGGATAAAACAAATTAATCAATTCCCTGAATTTGCCAGGCCATGTTTGACCATTTAAGGGAGTCACACTTGGATAGAAGCGTCAGTATCGGCAAGCTCTATGTAGCTAAAACAAGAGTGCGGCGTTCGTAACACAGCTGTGCCCGAGTACACAGCTAAAATGATAGCATGTCATAGCATGTTCACTCACAAAAACGTCATACACGTTTTCTAACAAATAAACCGCCTTTAATCGGCATAGATGTGAGCTAACATATCCACTCCGTGTTTAGGCATAGCGCATCGTCTGCTCGCATACTACCAGCTCCGTCACAGGAAGGTGCCCGCGAGGTGGCGCCACCAAAACGAAGCCCGGCCGGCCGTTGCTTTTCGCACAATCCGATTGCGCCGATGGCGAGCACATCGCTTTCCATGCATGGCTGGCAGACCGCCAAGTCAGCATACACGCTGGAAAATATGCAACAGAAAAACAGTTGTAAAAAAATAAACCGTTAAACAAAAAGTGGAGAAAGGCAAAAGCAAGGGGAAGGGCACATGCGTGCGCGTAGGAAGAGCAGGGAGCCACCCAGCATCAACACTGCTGATGCTGGGTGGCTCCCCTAGCCCCAAAATAAAATAAGCAAAAAAGAAAAAAAAAAGTCTTCGCCAAGTCGAGTGTATTGACAACAGCGGTTGTGCAATCGCACTTTGACCGCCTTATCTTTGTTTACTTTTTTCTTTAACCGTTAATGCTTTGCCGTTTTTTTTGTTTTTTTTTTGGCCTTTCTTTTTTTGTTGTTTGAATTTAGCGAGCCTTCGGACTATGGTTTTCACCCTGTGTGCGAAAATCGATTTCGGTTCAACTCCTTTTTTTTATATATATATGGGTGGTTTCATCTCAAATCGTGCAGGCAAAAAGGGTCGAATTTTTAATTTCGCTGAAAAAAATATATGTTATGGCGTCGTCTCTAAAAACACAGTAGCCACAAACGGCAAGTTCGTCGGATATTTGGTTCTCGACTTACGAATTTTAAAAGAGGCCGCGGCGGAAAGCAGTGTTTTTCACATACGTCGTGGGTCGGATGTTTCGCTCGATCTCCCGTCGTGGATTTTCAGTCCACATTATATTTACTTTTTTCAAGCACTCTGTAGACACAGATAAAACACTCTAATACCATGGAATAAGTTTAGGCGTTTTGCTTTTTTTCTGCAAAAATGTCAAATACGCCCCCTCGGTCAATTGTTGACGAACTTTGACAATTAAATACTGGCGATCTACTTAAGTTACATCAATATTTTTTATGTCCATGGAGAGCCCAAAACACGCTCTTTATAGATATTATAAAATCATTTAGCTGTATTAAATATCCCTTGCGGGATGTTTACGTTAATGTTATGCGAAAACCAAAAAGTACCAATTTTAAGATCGATTTTCTCAAAAAAAACATTTTTTTATTTTTTTTATTTTTTGTTAAAACGTAGATATGATAGTTGTCTACTCGAAAAGCAAGTCGAGAAAGTGTATATTTTGTTTGTATGTTCTATATTTAAGCCTCAATATCGGAAAAAGACGTCTTCGTTTTGCAAGACCTAAGTCAGACAAAAAAAGACGTGCGCTTCTATGAATTGTAAAAAAGTTTTCTTGAATTTTCGTCTGCGTTTTGTAATCACTTATAAACGCATTTTGTGGTATTGAATAGTTATTTATGTTTTGAAAAGAGCGGGAAACCACGAGAAACATATCTAATCAAATCAGCAGGCCTTGTAGACCTTCAATATCGAAGAGGCACAGACGTTGTATTTTTTCGGTTTATAAAACTTTCACTGTAAACTACCATGACTAGCTATTAGCTGTCATATTACTAAGACATAAAAAATCACCACATCATTGATCTATTATATACCATTCTTTTCGAAACCAAACGCTAGGGTTTGTTCACCGCACATCGCACAGATCACCAGGGAATGGCCTTTCACTTCCGTAATACACAAAAGTTATGACACAAAAACTATCCGAAACACACGGAGAGATTGTGACGGAGAAGGGTAGGGGATAAAAATAAATAAATAAGAATAAAATTACCCAACTGCGATCTTAACGAAAATTGCGGTAAAAAAATAAAAGATTTAGGTTCGAGCGGTGGCAAGGCGATAGGTCCACGCCTGGTGGAGAGTCAGACAAAGAAGTCAACGACACGTAAAGGAAAAAAAAAATTAATTAAGACAGAAAAACTTAGCCGCACGCGGCAAGAATAAAAACCAACTCCTCCGGGCATTCCCTAAACGGGACACAACCAAATGCGTGCGAACACGGTCTCTACAGCACCGTCAGGCCGCTACGCCATGAAGAAATAAACCAAACGAGTAAACAATGCTAACAAACAGTTAGTAACGAAACATAAAAAAAAAAAATCAGCTGAACCGCACCCGAGAAACAAAGTTCAGCGGAGTGAAGAAACACTCACGAAATAAAATAAAAAAAGTCTTAACTGACCGACGCCGAGTCCAGTCCCACGACACTGAAGCCTGGCAGGATGATGGCGTCCAGATGATGCTCGAATCTATTCTTCACTCTGTTCCGCACATCCGTCGGGGCTGTGCGGAACAAAATCAAGAATAGTTTCAAGCAGCGGTGCGCCAGAAGGTAACCGAGACGTAACATGCCTCGAGCTTCATATCGTGAGAGGAGCTTTCGAGGTAGTTACTGCATGCAGTTACTCAAACTTTCTCTTTCCTCTTCCCTTTTTCAAAAGAACACGTCAGCCGGCGCTAACTTTTCATCTCGGGAGAAGACCACTCTTCACAAACGATTATAGTTGACAAGGAGGCTGACTTCGACCCAACTAGTCTCCGGGCAGAATAGACACAAGTATATTTACCAACACGCTCGTTTTTGATGCTAGTCTCCGGGCTTTGCTGTTTACAAAAGAGATAACCTTTCGGTGCTATCGGATTTCCGCGGAGGGAGATAGAGTACATAAAATTGAAAGAATAAAACACGGAGGACAAGCACAGGACAACCACTTTGCAGAGCACGGCCATTTCTAGGATAGGGCGTTCGAAGCTTGGGCAAATATGCGGTATCGTTTCACGCGTGCACGGATGGCTGGTTTCAAAATTTTCCCACATCCCTAACGGAACCGGCCCATCTTCGTGTGCGTGCCCGCGCCGCCGGGTTTAGCTCGCAGGCGGCGTTGTCTTGGCAGGTAGAACTGTTGTTGACCGTCGATATTGTAAGGCCGTGGTGTTCTCATCTTCCCAGGCAACAGTTCCTTTGCTTTACCTTCTGCAATACTCTGACTGAATGACTCCTCCTGGGTGGCCGTCACTGTTCGCCGCGTCAACGACACATTCGTACCATTTCACTCCTCGTGACACAGGGTGCGCTGCTCGCTTTACTGTCACGGGCCGTCCTATCTAACACAACGAGCGCGAAAGGTTGTGGTCATCTGCTGGTTCTGAAAGGGCGGGACGTTAATATAGGCCAATGAAGGCCCCGAATCAATACGACGTCTGCCGATTTCTATACATTAAAAATTTACGACGCCTGCTGGTCTGTTAAGAAGTGTCGCTTTCTCTTTTGAACTGCCCCAATGTAGCTTGCCGCCTATAATAAAATTTAAATGATCAATAAATATAACAGGGTGGAACTACTGTATTTCATTTTACGTGGGAGCTTTAAAAAAAATGCAAAAAATATTTCAAAGTTTGTGAAGACGCGCAATTCGCAAGTCCCTTTCAAGCCGTAAAAACACGTTTTTGTACGATATTGATGCTTAAATATAGAACATACAAACAAAATATACACTTTCTCGACTTGCTTTTCGAGTAGACAACTATCATATCTACATTTTAACGAAAAATAAAAAAAATAAAAAATGTTTTTTTTTTAGAAAATTGATTTTAAAATTGGTACTTTTTGGTTTTCGCATAACATTAACGTAAACGTCCCGCTAAGGATATTTAATACAGCTAAATCATTTTATAATATCTATAAAGAGCGTGTTTGGGGCTCTCCATAGACATAAAAAATATTGATGTAACCCAAGTAGATCGCCAGTATTTAATTGTCAAAGTTCATCAACAATTGACCGAGGGGGCGTTTTTGACATTTTTGCAGAAAAAAAGCAAAACGCCTAAAATTATTTCATGGTATTATAGCGTTTTACCTGTGCCCACAGAGTGCTTGAAAAAAGTTAATATAATGTGGACTGAAAATCCACGACGGGAGATCGAGCGAAACATCCGACCCACGACGGATGTGAAAAACACTGCTTTCCGCCGCGGCCTCTTTTAAAATTCGTAAGTCGAGAACAAAAATTCCGACGGGCTTGCGGTTTGTGGCTACTGCGTTTTTAGAGACGACGCCATAACATATATTTTTTTCAGCGAAATTAAAAATTCGACCCTTTTTGCCTGCACGATTTGAGATGAAACCACCCATATATATATGGACCTGGTGCATAGTCAACACCTGGTTCCCTCATCCGCACGTAAAATATTTTCATACGGAGCAGGCCCTGACAAATGCCTGCTTTACTGGCTCGTAAAGGAGCTCGCATTGTTGAGGAATCATCATTAACATATTACTCGTTCATTCTTGGAACTCGTCACGTCTCGCCAAAATGAGTGAACAAGAACAGGTGTTCTCAGTCTTTTTGTTTAATCACCCCTCTCCTGCCTTGACCGATGGCCAAGGAATCCGTCCCGATCTCGGCATTGATACAGTAAAGCGGTTCAGGAGCCTACAGAGCCTGCAAACGGTAATAGACACACTAGGAAGTGTGTGGCTCGTAGCTATGTGCATTTATGGGGGGATTAGATTTGATGGAATAGCCCTTAAACTAGGAAAGGACTCCACTCGGGGGAAGGGACCATCAAACTAATTTGGAGCTCGTTGAACCTATGGATAATCTGGGGAACCTCCTAGAACCCAGTTTGAGAACCCATATGATTGAGGAAAAACAAATCCTTGTGTAGTCTGCAGCTACAGACTGTGCGTGCAACGTAAAATTTAAGCTCGATGTGCGTAGCATACTGATTGTAGTCCAGAATAAATGGTACATTCCATCAGTCATTTTGAGTTAGCCCGTCTGATTTCAGAATGCTGCTTGTTTGTTTTCGCAACTCACATTGTTCTGTTTTGGAGAGGGAATCATCCCAGTTCCAGCGAGATTGCCGATCCCTGTGCAGGTACCCGGCTGACGTCTGTGCTGAACGGCCTGGCCATCAACACGGTCTACTCCCTGCGCTTGCAAGCCCAGACCTCAGCTGGCCGGGGACCTCTGACCCAAGTCATCAAGTTTGTGATCAGCGTCCCTTCGCCCAGCACCTCCGCTCCACACCCTAAAGGTTGGCCCCGACTTGTTCTTTACTTCGGGCATTGTCTCGGTTGTTTGAAAAATAAATCCCTTAGGGGAATAAGTGCTTTAGGGGCTCTCAGAGCAGTGTAAATGTTACCAGACTAATGGCAGTCAACATTAAAAACTAGATGTAAACAGTTATTTCTGCAGATTTTGTCATCTAGTGAACTTCAGTTGATGACTAGACCAGCATATTATAGTCTGGTTGATTGGGGTCATTGATTTGTATTCGATATATCTCCTGTGCATGCTTGTGAACCTGTGTTCCCTCCTGGCAGCCTGTTTTACTATAATTAAATTTTGTACTAGTATGGATCAGTAGTCGCCAACCAATTTTTCAGACTTGACAGGGATTGTACAGTTTTAAAAGGTCATTTCAGCCGATATACTAAGTTTACCTGTAACTTGCGCTTTGTATACACGTTTGCGAGTCCAATCTCAGGGCTCCGCCATCTTCCTCAGTAAGGTGCGCTCTTGGGTGCGGCCATAATCCGATTACGACGCCTTAGCAAGGCTTCGTAATCGGATTATGACTCGCCCAAGCGCACCCCAGCCAAGCAAGATGGCAGCGCCAGCCGGACTTGCAAACAAGTATTGGCGCCACTTGCCACTTGTTTGAGGAGTGCATCTTTTTTGCACTACTTGGAGACAACATTCAGCCTTTACGCTTCACTTCGCTTCACTACTAGACCTATTGGCATAGAGCACTTGCATTCAAAGAACACAAAAAGAATGGCAGTTGTGCCCACCCACAACTAGCTGCACCAAAGACAAAGGTAATGTCATCACACACAACATCATCCCCCCCCTCCCCAACTCTAGTCCACAAGCTCCACTTAAACCTGTAGAAACTTATGTGGTTCTACTAAAAACAAAATACTATTATGCAACTATTCGGCACATAACCTTCGAAAAGGTTACATAACAAATGATGTTGCATCCGTGTCGGCCTTCAGTCACGAGCCGTTTTGGCTCCTCGGCGGTGGCTGCCTATCAGAGGAACCGAAGTTTTGTCTAGCGTGCCTCCGGGCAGGCCCAACGAGCGAGAGTGCGCTGAGGTTCCTTCTCAGCATGGCGGTTACCTCATCGGGAAAGAACCAGACACTGTCATTAGCCACCACAAACCCGCCATCACTTTTTTTCGTCACATGTGCAATGTTATTGCATCATCATTATACGTGGCACTGCAGGTCTTCTTGGCATGGGCAACTTGCCCCTCTGCGACACCACGGCTTTTTCGAGCTAAAGCAAAAATCAATGTCGATATCAATTGTGTTCTTGAAATGATGGCTGCGGATGGTGGCCATGGCGGTTATATATATAGCAAAATGGGGCATCCAGTTATAGACTCTTTCGTTCCCTTTTTGTGTAGGATGTGTTATTGCACCTATAAATCAAAACAAAAATATTGCAGTGACTTGGCTCACGGCAGCGGTCTCGTGGGTACAAACCGTGCTACCCAAGTTGCTTGAAAAATCGAGCAACAAGTTTGATGGCATCCAAAATTTCGGTCGCTGTTGTATTTTTATCTAAGGGGTGAATAGCGGTTCCACAGAGACTTCGAAGTAATTGAACATGTCTGAAAAGTTTACGCTAGCTAGATCATGCTGACGAAGACCGGGGAGCATATGGAATTTGTCGCGCAAACGGTAGGCTTTGGAGCGTTCTGCGGTGGGTTGCGGGACGGCTGCGAAGGTGGGCTCGTCTTCGCCCTGCTGTTGCCTCTTCCATTTCCTACGCTGGCGGTATGCTTGTATGCGCTCGGCTCTTGTCTGCCTCAGAGCCATAGTGGTGCACCGAATCGAGGTTGGTCGGCTCTGAGCTTACGTGGAGAGGAGCTCGTGCCTTACATGGCTGTGGTGTGAAATGTGACATAGATTGACATACGACTAGGATTCCGTGTTTTTTAGTTTATTTTTCATCAAATTCGGAGGGTGTTTTTTGGAGTTCATTTTTTTCCGAAAATTCAGAGTTTATAGGAGTTTACTTTTGTTTAATTCCAAAATCTCCAAAATTCGGAGTTTAATTTCGCGGCGTTTTCTATGAAAAATAAATATATAATATCCAGGTGTAAATGTATGCTAGATAAAGAAAAATAAAACACGCTTATATCAATATTTCTTCAGCTGGATTTGATGTTGGTGCCATTGCCATTGGCAATACTAATTTGTCCCACAGCAAAAGTTGCACACATCTGTGGCTTCGATAAACGTCGATACATTAAAAATAAACTCCTGGAGGTAGTCACTGGAAAGCACATATTCATACCATCCTATTCCATGCTACCTCGGGGCTGCGTGAGGTGGAGTGGTAAAGGATGTAATAGGGAAGTTTCAACTGCCCCTCTTCCAATTTTATGTAACCTCTATGGTCCATAGCTTTAACTGTTACAAAAACACAACCTCTCCTTCCTCTTAAAACACAATATGGCCCAAACTGGAAACCAATTCAGAGGCTTTTGTCGTAACCCGAAAGTACAATGACATGTCATCCTGAACCTTGACGAGATAAGCAGTAAGACCCCTTTTGTCAATGATCCGAGATTTGAAAGATAACTGCCCAGCTAAAAATTATCATTAGATCCAGTTGGAATTCTAACTGGTTTTAATTGGAATCAATTGGTTTTAGTGGGTTCCAGTTGGAAGCACACTGGCCAATGGGTTCACCAATTGGAAAAACAATTTCCAATTGGAAACTTAATGGGTTCCAAATGGTTCCCATCAGTTCTCATTGCAGTAACCAATTGGTTGTCCAAAAACCTAACTGGTACCAATTGGAAATTCCAATTGGAATCTAATGGGAATTTTCAACTGGGTGTGGTGGCATTTTCCCGGGAACTATATGACCCTGTGCGCTGATCAAAATATTGTCTTTATTTAGTTCATTTTGGGGGGGAGGGGGCCCATGGCCCCGCTTAGCCCAATCAATATACACCTTTCCAAGAAACACTCAACCCCAGGGGCAACACACCGTCTTCGAGCCAGGTCACTGGGTTTAAGGCTAGACTTTCACCGGCGTCCCGGCTAACCCTAACCGAGTGAACTGTGATTTCGATAGGCACAATTTCAAATGCTGCTGGCAGCTAAATTCTCGTATTTTCCCACTGTATTTTGTGATTCATGGTGTATTTATTTTCCCAAGGACATTGAGAAAGCATTGTACTACATTTGAAAAACAAGAAACCCCAAAAAACTGTAAACTATTTTTGTTGGGTATGCGCACGACAGAACGAATGCGTCTGGAATGTTAGTTGTCGTTTTTTTTTACAATAAGTTTTGACGGCGCCGTTTGATTAGCCGCTTGTCAAATGACAAAGAGATAGCCGAAAAGCATGCATTTTTCACGCTCACAAATAATGTGTTTACCGATGGACAGAACATGGACATACCATTAACAAGTGTTAACATTCAAACAATATATTGTATGTACCACATAATGCAGCGTTATCTGAAAAGAATTCATTTGACAAAGATCAACATAGTCACATCTTGACAATCGGACAGAATCCAAGATGACTTCGTTTTGGGGAGAGCTTCCTTTTTTCACACCAGCACCAAGAAAAAGCTACGAGCACGACTGATTCCAGCCTGAACAACTATTTTTGACTATGACTGAGGAGGACTCTACGCAGATTATCTCTGGGAGGGGGGAGAACAGTTGTCAATGTTTGCAAAATCGCGTTGAGGGCCGTTCGACGTCCTTCCCCTCCTTTGTTTTCCGTGAATGTCGAGCAGAAACGCTTGAATGGCAGGCACTTACCAGCCCTATTTCTCACAGTGGAAGATAGCACAGAAAGGGTATGCAGCATGCATCAGAAAAATTAGGTGAAAACTTTCAAGAGGGACCAGAAAACGTTGAATGCAAGACTGCAAAACATAGGTAGAGAACAAAATGTAAGGGCGCAAACGAGCTGGTGTACATTGCACATGGTTGAAAAAACCCCGAGACTGTGGGTAAATGACACGGCACTATAAAGTCTCTAACACAACTGAAATTTTTATTTTCCGAAACCTGGTTATATAGGCACTTCGATACAAAAGAAAAAAGGGGAGAGGGTGAGAACCCCAAAGAATGCCACTTTCCAGCAACGTATCCTCTGACTAAACAACAAGGACAATGGACTCTGCGTCATGCCCTTCTCTTATCTTTGACCCCTCGCTTCCCGACCACCAAACACACTGGTACCCCCAAGCCGAAAAGAACGACCCAACGTCCCCTCTACCCGGAAACCTACAGACATTAACCTTGAAGGTCAGAACTTTTCACAGCCTAAGAAAACGCCGAAGTTCGTTGTCCAACCCAAACGACGGCTTATTAACTGCGCTTCCCGTGACCTAATATTGTTAATGACTCTTTTATCGATCGCTTATGGTCATCTTTTTCCCGCAACTCTACTGAAGTTAAATGCCACAACGGTACACAGTTCTTACATTCGATCAGATGTTTTGACACTTCGGAGTATGGGTCTCTTTTCTTTATACAACGTTTGTGTTCCGTCAACCGCTCATTTATACATTGTTTAGTTTGTCCAATATAACAAAGGCCACAATCAAAGGGTATCTTGTAAATGACACCCGACGAACATTCCACATCCTTTTCTCTGTGTTTTATCGCGCAACCTGAAACAGTCGAGGCAAAAGGGGTCAAACGGCTCAATCTATAATCTGTAGAAAAGGCAGTGCCAACATTAAACCTGCTGGCTAACGCTTTGATGTTGTGAGAAATTTTATGAAAATATGGAAGGACTACTCGCTTTGAACGTCTAGGATTTTTCTGAATTGACTTCTTGGGAAATATCATATGCACCAACTGCCTTAAAATATGTTCCTGAGGATATCCAGCAACCTCAAAACGTTCTGTCAGACGACGAAGAGAAGAGCCAATAAAATTTGAGCATGACTTCTGTACTGCTGAATTGACGAGATTTCGAATTATCCCCAGTCTGACATGTTTAGAATGGCAGCTATTGAAAGGAAGAAGAGGTTTTGCTTCGAACTTGCCGTACTCCCAACAAAGGCCTGAACTAGTCCTAAGTTGAAGATCGAGATATTGGAAACGGTCGTCATTTGGTCTCTCTAGCGAAAACTTTAATTCTGGTGCTGCTTCGAACATTACCTTATCCAAAGAATCCGCTAAGGAACCATCTGTAGAACAAACCAAAATATTGTCTACGTACCTCTTCACCAGAATTTCCTTAGGGGACCTATGTCTAAAAGACTCTAGAAGATGCAGATCTAGGTCTCTTAGATAAATATCAGAAAGAGCTGGGGCTACCACTGATCCAATACACACACCCTGTTGCTGGATGTATCTTTGACCGTTACGTTGCACCACCGTAGAACCTAGGTACACCTCTAAAATCCTAAGAAAATCCTGAACAGATATCCCCGACTGCGACTGGAAACTGACCAAATGTTCTTCCAAAAAGCTGCTTACCCTAGCCAATAAAGTCTTAGGTTCTAAAGAATAGTACAGATCTTTTATGTCAAGTGAAAAGATCCTGCACCTCTTACCGTGGAAAGGCTGCAAGTCAGCCACTAAATCATCAGAACACCGCAGCGACAACGGGGATCTTGTATCCAAGATCGTGAGAGTCTTCTGAAGAAATGAGGACACCATTTTCGGCCATGTGCTATTCTCGTTTATGACTACTCTGAGAGGAAGATCCACCTTATGATCTTTAAGGAAAAATGTTATGCGAAACGTGTCTTCAGAAACATTATTAATTCTGGTGGTCAAAGCGGCTAGATCGGCGTCCTTACAAACCCTCGCAATTTCCCTTTTGGACTTTTTCAAACAACCGTCAAAAGGTCTAAACAACCCCGCCATGGCTTCGTCTGATTTCCTGCGGAACTCCAACATTGGTAACACTGAAAACACACCCGACTTATCGGTTTCTAAGAGTACTACTTCTTTCTCATCTAACTTCTCTTCTCATCTAACTCCTAAAACCTCTTCTTCCTTTCAATAGCTGCCACTCTAAACATGTCAAACTGGGGATAATTCGAAATCTCGTCAATTCAGCAGTACAGAAGTCATGCTCACATTTTATTGGCTCTTCTCTTCGTCGTCTGACAGAACGTTTTGAGGTTGCTGGATATCCTCAGGAACATATTTTAAGGCAGTTGGTGCATATAATACTTTCAAAAAAGTCAATTCAGAAAAATCCTAGACGTTCAAAGCGAGTAGTCCTTCCATATTTTCATAAAATTTCTCACAACATCAAGGCGTTAGCCAGCAGGTTTATTGTTGGCACTGCCTTTTCTACAGATTATGGACTGAGCCGTTTGACCTCTTTTGCCTCGACTGTTTCAGGTTGCGCGATAAAACTCAGAGAAAAGGATGTGGGATGTTCGTCGGGTGTCATTTACAAGATACCCTTTGATTGTGACCTTTGTTATATTGGACAAACTAAACAATGTATAAATGAGCGGTTGACGGAACACAAACGTTGTATAAAGAAAAGAGACCCGTACTCCGAAGTGTCAAAAGATCTGATCGAATGTAGGAACTGTGTACCGCTGTGGCATTTAACTTCAGTAGAGTTGCGGGAAAAAGATGACCATAAGCGATCGATAAAAGAGTCATTAACAATATTAGGTCACGGGAACGCAGTTAATAAGCCGTCGTTTGGGTTGGACAACGAACTTCGGCGTTGTCTTAGGCTGTGAAAAGTTCTGACCTTCAAGGTTTATGTCTGTAGGTTTCCGGGTAGAGGAGACGTTGGGTCGTTCTTTTCTTTTAGAGTGCAGCTCTTAGGCGCCCGTTTCCGGCTTGAGCGGCGTCGCCGTCGCCGTCGGCGTAACCACGCGGTGCATGATGGGTAAATTTCCCCGCTAAATCTAGCGGAAAATTTTCCCCGCTAAATCTAGCGGAAAATTTTCCCCGCTAAATCTAGCGGAAAATTTTCCCCGCTAAAACTAGCGGAAAATTTTCCCCGCTAAATCTAGCGGAAAATTTTCCCCGCTAAATTTAGCGGAAAATTTTTCCCGCTAAATCTAGCGGAAAATTTTCCCCGCTAAATCTAGCGGAAAATTTTCCCCGCTAAATTTAGCGGAAAATTTTCCCCACTAGATCTAGCGGAAAATTTTCCCCGCTAGATCTAGCGGGGAAAATCCCCCCCCCCCCCCCGAGGTCACGTGACCCCCCCCCCCCGTGCCTTCCCCTCCTCCTCAAGAGCTGCGCTCTAATTCGGCGTTACAGGGAGTTGTAAACGGCTTTCATTTTTTGTATGTGTGTTACTGGGCTTGGGGGTACCAGTGTGTTTGGTGGTCGGGAAGCGAGGGGTCAAAGATAAGAGAAGGGCATGACGCAGAGTCCATTGTCCTTGTTGTTTAGTCAGAGGATACGTTGCTGGAAAGTGGCATTCTTTGGGGTTCTCACCCTCTCCCCTTTTTTCTTTTGTATCGAAGCGCCTATATAACCAGGTTTCGGAAAATAAAGATTTCAGCTGTGTCAGAGACTTTTTAGTGTCGTGTCGTTTACCCGCAGTCTCGGGGTTTTTTGAACCATAGGTAGAGAATCGCGCTGAGCACGTTTCCACATTCCAAGAGAGTGGCAGAAAATTTCTACCTGATAGGGGGCGCGAGAGTGGCACCAGCCGCATCGGAATCAGCAACATGGCGGCGGCCTAGGAGCGTTTTTTTGGAAAGGTGTGTAGTATCTGGCTTGGAATCACTTGCTTCCAGGTTCAATCCCCTTCGAGAATTGAACCTGGGACCGAGCATTTTAAAATTGGCTCATGTTCATGTCTAAAGCACAATGGCCCGTATGGGGCCTATGTGCTTTACATAGGTAACTTTATATCTGTTGTAACGGTAGAGCGTGACGGTTTTGCATAGAAAATGGCTCGTACGGTAATCCCTCATTATAA
This sequence comes from Ixodes persulcatus, assembly GCA_013358835.2. NCBI lineage: Eukaryota > Metazoa > Arthropoda > Arachnida > Ixodida > Ixodidae > Ixodes > Ixodes persulcatus. The sequence goes on along the minus strand of JABSTQ010009388.1, from coordinate 220,063 downwards.
CAAAGTCAACGGGACGGCAAAAAAGTTCAATATAAGCTGTATTCAATAAAAGCTATAGAACGGAAAAAACAATGCCAGCAGCCTTGAAGCTCGACGGGAACACTATGGTGCACTCTGACCGTAAATTTAATCAGACAAACCTTGGTTATGAACATCTCGCAGCAGCTTTACCGAGTAAACAAATAATTAAGTGGAGTTTGCCGATAATTTCTTCCGGGCATTAGTTCTCCTCAAACTGCTCCAGGCATCGGAAAAGCACTGTCACCGCCGCTGCACCCCACTTCATTTCGAACCAGCCGTAGGATGTTTTGCGCCTCCACAGTTGTCAGCGTTTTTCGAGGTGCCTCTCCGACATCGCTTTGTGTTTATCCTGGCCGCACGCAAGGTCTTTGATCGCAGCATCCGTGGCAGGAGCAACAACGAGAACATCTGCATTGACTAGCGCGAACGAATTAAAGTTATCCTCAATGACTTTGCCAACATGTTTTCACACACTTCTGTAGAGATCGCGTTGCAGCTCTGGGCCCGTTTTCTCGAAGCCGGTCAACTTTAACCGCGATAAAAAGTTAACCGCATTTTCCTACGCGGGGGAATTTTTGGGTCACGTGGCCGGCAAAGTAAGGACGGCGGGAGAGCATAGCGATGCCCCTGCAAGCAAGCGTCGCTCGCTTTGGAACTAATATGTCGTAGTAGCTGAAATATCGGGCACGTTAGTCAGCAATGAATGGTGCAGGAGGCTTTCACTTTGCCTTACCTCACCTAAATTGCAAAGCATGAGCAATGACCTTGCTGCATTTGTTAGATAATCTTTCTATCTGGTCATTCCTAAGCCACAATGAATGCGGTAATTATCGGCATGGCAACGTCTTTGGAATACTATAGTGGATTGCCTTGTCTCAATCGCCGGGGTATTGATAGCCTGCAGAAGCAGAGAGGGTCCCAATAGACCTTTTGCTAAATTTCCCAAGCACCCAAGCAGATGCGCTCCACATGCTGGCATCTGCAGTGGTAACTGTTTCTAAAGCAAAAGCCTAAAACAAAGCTTGCCTTGCACGTGCATTCGTCAAAGCCTTATTATGATTATTTATTTTGAATCTTTTATACGGGAAGGCCAGCGCGCGTGGAGCGTAGAATTACAATCTCAGCATTCTCCTCAATCCTTGCATAATATGGTAATAGGTCTATTTTCACTGGAGCCGAATTACACGGTTTTCAATTTATGATGGTGTTATATACAGTTCTTCGTTGTGGATATATACAGTTGGAGATCTTTCATCTTGGGTCGCGGGCGCGCTTTCTCGTGCATGAGAAACTTCTAGAACGCGTTCAATATTTTGCTTGTTGTGCAAAATGGTGGACAGTGTCGAACAGCCGAAGCTGGAGTGTCGAATTCTTTGGTGCTTTCGGACTTGGGCCGGCCACTTTTCTCAACCTTGCAGATCGAAGTGATTTTCGGTAAACACTCCCAATCTCCCACACGATGCATGTGTGCCTGTAGTACGCCGCAGGCACGCGTGTCGGAGGCTCCCGAAGGAAGGATCTCCTCCTGGCTCCATTGCTCTCTTGACCCAATTCCGACAGGAGTTTGGCAGCGTAGGCCGCGGGCGCCTTGAGTAGCGTCAGAACGTGGATGGTGCTCCTGCTGCGCCGCTGCTCCCTGCCCGCGTCACCGCATTGGCGCATCGGCATCGAAAGCGGCGCTCTGCGCGCTTTACCTTCCATCACCCGTTTGCTTTGTTTTCTTGTCTGCCTTTTTCCCAGTTTGCCGTTTACCTCGGTGGAGAAGGGGGAGGGAACACAAGGGTCCCCGTGCACCCCCGTGTAGGCTTCCATGCTTTCGTCGCCGTGGCCATCTTAATAAGCGTGGTCGCCCGCCGATACACTTAGAATAATCCAGTTAAAAAATGTGTGCATTTCAGTCGGGACCACGTTGAACTTTGATAAAAGCTTTATTTTGAAAAAAGCGATTTCGTTATAACGAAGGATTACTGTATAACATATTCTGCGTTAAAATTCTTTTTAAGAATTTTAACGCCGACCGATTTTTCGGATGCTGATAATTCGGACTTGTTCAATATTTCGGATCTATAGGATGAACCGTGACCTACCAGAGAGAAATAGTGCATATTCACGACCGATGTTTTGGACAGCTTGAAGTCCGAAAGTTCGATTTTCCTGACAAAATCATTGTGAGCGATCAGTGGGAAACACCACCGAGAAGCCGCCATTTTAGATTTTATTTTGGCTGCACATGGATTGGCTTGGTTTGGCTGTGCTACTTGAGTGCTGCTAAGTCATACTGCTAGGTGATGCTATGGTAATAATTTGTTTTTTCTCTAGCTGCTCGTCCTTATCTTCATTATTGTTACCATTTTGCTTTGTTCATTCGCCATTCTGCAGTCGCGGACTTGCGCCTCTCATCTCGTCTCGGTGAGTCCTGTTTTCGGACTATGCTGGCTTGGACGTCATGGCCCCATTTGTTCTTACACCGCCACGAAGTGTCGCTAAAAGGTGCAAAAAGTACTCGACCCTAACGCTAGAAAAGAAGGCAGCGATTCTCAAGCGAATAGAAAATGGCCGAACGCAAATGGAGGCGTAACCTGAAGCAAAGCACTATTGACAGCTTTTTTTAAGTTTGCTTAAAAGAAAGGCAAGTTTTAATGTGAAAGCATCAACTGCCCCATGGAGCGAACCGACGTCATCAGCTTTGATGCCGCGCCAAACGCACCTTTCCTTGACCCAATAGAGCGAAGCCTGTCGTCTATAACAGAAATCTGATGGATAGGCTCCCATTGGCTCTCGCGTGGCGTAGTTCCAAGGGTTGCCACCAGAGAAGCCCTCTTAATGGCGGCACAGCGCATTCAGTGACCCGGCCGCCGGTAAGAGGTGTGGCGATGCGGGCCTGGCCACACAGCCCGCTTGGGCAAACTCCGGAGAGGCTGCACGGCCGAGCTCAGTGCGGCACGGCCACTTCACGAGAGCGTATGCTCGGCCGTCCGTGCCACTACGCCGCAGATGAACTAAGGAAGCGGAAGAACGACATTCATGCTTTCGCATTCACAGCTCATAAGAAGTGCTTAGGTGTCCTCAGATTTTTTTTAATCTGCTGATTTTTCAGACTGCTCTATTATTCAAATGTTTTTTCGGTCCAAGTCCGAAAAACCGGTTGGCGACTGTAGTGCCAGATGTTAAAGCCAGAACTGGAGTGGTTAAATATGTGACTTTTCAAGTTGCAGATTCTGGAGCTCTTTTAATCGCTGTGGTCTTAACTGATCTTGAAGATTTCAGTAGAGCTGTCATTTCTGTGAACTGTCATTTCACAGAAGAATCAATGTGTGCTAATATGAAGGTTTTTAAATGTTTAGGCATTGTAAGCTACCGCAGTGGCATAGCCAGAAATTTTTTTTCGGGGGGTGCTGAGGTGTTTGGGATGTCCTTGACTTGGGTTGTGGGAAGAGGGGAGGGGTTTAAAATGCATGGGAATATTATGCGGTTGGCTGGATTTCGGTGGGGGTTGGGGGAGGGGGGGGGCTGATGCATCTTCAGTTTCTCTCCTGGCTACGCCACTGAGCTACCCTAAAGGCTAGCAAGCTTCCATTGACGTGTCTTTTCTGCTCAGCTGCAGGGCAGCAAGATGAGGACCCGTCCCTCGGCATCCTGCTAGGGGTTGCGGCTGGCCTGCTCTGCATGACCCTGTGTGCCATCATTATCCTCTACAAAAACAAGTATGGCCCATTCTCATTGCAATTGCAGAATACCGAATTTAGGCAAAGCTCGTACAAAGGTGAACATTATACAGGGTGTTTAATTTTCATTCGAACTGACTTATTTTTAAAAAGAGAGCGTAAAAGGTAGACTAATGTGATCCGTGCAGGTGAGTTATATGGCCAGGGGGACATACTAATATAGGGGCTAATCGTCGCGATGAGTTGGATAGGTACTAAAATTTGTTAAACTTTTTAATTGGTGAACGTAGACGTACGGTTTCAATTCAACACTTGCCGAGCGTCATTTGAAACCACTAAATCAGTCAGTTTTTGAACAACTCGAAGCACATGGGAAGCGCAGGAGTATGCTTATGTTACCGCCTCTGCAACAGGCACAACACTGGCAGTACGAAAGCGCAGGTGAAGAGATTATTATCTGCATTTTCAGGCCACCAGCACTGTGGCTCTTGCACCAGGGAAAACTTTAGCGCACCCCTGTGCTTTTAGAATATGTAGAACACAACTACCATAGGTTTAGCTAAAATGTATATTTTTTATATTTATGAAAAATTTGTTAGCACCTTTTTGAAATAACATTTTTGTTATTTTTAATTATTTTAAAATGAAATAAGTGTCACATACATTGTTTTTGTTGTTCATTGCACTCAGTGGTGTAAAAGGAGTGCATTGTTATTTTTTACTACGCCTTTTTAAGTGTGTTGCCATGCCTCATGTGTGCACAAGAACATGTTTTTTTCTGCATGTACATTGCATCAAGAACCTAAAAAGCAAGCTATATCAAATTTAAACTTATAAAGAGATTAAGCACAATAAACTGAAAATTTCATTTCAATATCATAAATAATTAAAAAGAAATTGTTTCCCCTGGCGCATGTCCCCCTAAGGCTTTCACTACTGCACTATGTTCAAACGAAAACCCCAGCTGAACTTGTGAAGGTCATCCCAAGCTTTCATTTGTCCATTTCTGATCTTCATTACTTTTAATCTAGCAATATTTATTGATTGTGGCCTCGGAAAGTTCAATGCCTATATTGGGTTGGCAAGTAAATGGCATATTTGGCATGTCAGTCTATTTAACAGCTTGTCGTTCTATAAGCCCGACATGCTGTTTACAAAAAAGCCCGCGTTTGCCCACACCAGTTGTGGGCACTGCGCGTGCGCAGAAACCGAATTCGCGTGAGGTGAAGCGTCTGCGCATGCGCAGTGTTGTCGACAGCACCACCGCAGCTGCGTGACGTCAGGGACGCGTGTTGGTCTGTAAGATGCCCAGCTATACTTAATTGAGACGTTTTACGTATAAATATTCTTGCTATATATACAAATACCTTTCCTCCAGTCACAAATGATTAATGTATAGGTTGTCAGGGCATCTCTGCCTAACATATACTCATGCATAATAGCCAGTTCTATATTGAAAATTTTACTGCAATCTGGATATCAACCGACATACTAAAACCCGAGACGAAGGCAAAAACCTTGCGGGACGCTTAAGCTTCTTTAAAAGTGGAATGCGACGGCGTTATTGGGCCTTGTTCGCAAAGCCTTCTCACATAAACCTGCGCTCATTCCCAAACTGTGCAAGCGTGTGTGCGTGGTCTAGTCGGTAGCATCACATGTCACGTGACCGTCACATGATGTAACGTGACGCATGATGTCACACGTGGTGCGCGCATTGCTTTATGGGATTTTTTGGTCTCACCGACACCGGATTTTCTGCAACACAAGCTCCTCAATGCTATTGTATTAAAAAAGGTGGACAAACGCAACAAACAAACAAACCACAATGTCCATCTCGGGTTTTAGTATGTGTATTGAAACCAGCTTGCCCACGTAGTAACTAAACAGCAACATTCACAAAGTTTTAGTTTCTTTTTAAATACACCAGATGTGCACGTGATTCATTCTTCTTTGAAAGTGTGCTTCTTCCTAAGCATGTGGCTGCAATATGTCTACTTTTTAAAGTGTTGATTGTGGCATTTTAGCCCCATTGAGTGCACTTCATACCAAGCACCGGTGCAGTCGAGAGAAGCAACAGCCTCAGAAGCGAGCTCTGCGGGTGTTGCTTCTTCGCAGTGTATTAATGCTCGGTAAGAAGCGCACTTAACAGGGCTAACCTGCCGCTATCAACACTTCAAAAATATCAATATCACAGTTCACCTCGAACCAAGTACAGTTAAACCTCGATTTTACGAATCCTGATGTTATGAATTTCCCGATTTAACGAACAAATTCGGATTCCCCGCGCAGCCTATGCGCGAGCTCTCCCTTTGTCGATTTTACGAAGTTCCCAATTTAACAAAATAATTAACTAATCCCGGTGATTTCGTTAAATCGAGGTTCAACTGTATTGAATAGCATTTTATTCGAAACTACTATTTGAAAATTTGAATATTTGCACAACACTACTCGATTGTAAGTCTACCCTTCCATATTGCGTGTCATTAAGAAGAAAAAAAAATCATAGTTTAGGGCACATTTTACAGTGAACATTTATTAGGTTTCTCCTCACTGGTAGTGTCATTATCTTCACTGATGCTGTTGTTCCTGGGGGTGTCTAACAAAATTCCACAGTTCATGAACGACCGCATCTTCCGCACATGTTCGGGGATCATGTTGCACGGCACGACTGGCGCACCACCCTCTTGACACGCCGAACTTGCATCAAAAAGCATACTGTAAAATACCGGGCAAGCGCCCACTCAAAATTTAGAGATAATCGCGAAAAAATGGGGGATGGGCACTTGTCCGGTCATCAATTTTACATGTCGATGTACTGTGCATATTTTCTCAGGTCTTACGAATTTGGGTATGGGCGCTTAGTGTGGTATGGGCGGATGCGCGGTATTCTACGGTAGTCATTGGTTTCTTCCGGATGAAGAATGTCACTCTTCTTTAAACATAGCCGCAAATGATCACCGAATATCAGAACCACATGGACCACTCATGTCAATACAGAGAAACGTGGCTGGCATTCTCCACCATGGTCACGCTGTCTCAAGTCTGCAGTCGCACAAACTCAAACAAAGAATGTGCGACCGTGCAAGCAGAGGCTGCAAGTGAGGCTGTGTCAGTCATTCCAGTGTCGACTCGGCACAGGGCTGCGTGGCCGTACTGCCATACCACACGCTGTTTGCCACTGTGCACTCTCTGCGTTACTTGATCGTCATGCTCATTCATGCACGCTAAAAAAAGAAACTTAAAACAAGCATGCAACAAGACACAATGCTACAGGTAACGAACACGTAAAAAACTGGGTTGTTTCCAATATTACGGCTATTTCGTTTCTGTTGACGGTGGCATGCTTTGGTTCCAAATATAAATCAACCCCCATTTCTGATTAAAAAAAAAAAATGATGGTTTGACCTAAAATTGTTTTAAATATGGTAAAAAAAGCACCAAATGATGGTGCTTTTTTATTTTATTGTGCTCTTTTATAATTATGTCCTTTTTTGTACTGCTTCTTGCATTTATTTTGTGTGCTAATCATCAGCACAAACCTAAATGTGCTTTTTCCTGGCTTTACAGGAAATGCAGCAATACAAATGAGGATTCTACAAGTGAAGGACGCTTGGCCAGCCAGTCATGTTTTGCAACACTATTCAGTAGACGCAAAACACCTGCCACTCCTCGAGAGCTGGAGCTCTTGTCATCACCTCCTAATGCTTCAGAAGATCATCTTGACACAAAGGTAGCTTTACTTCCCAAATCGTTGTCACTTGAAGAGCTCAAACTTTTTCTAGAGCGCAGCTCTCAGGCGTTCGTTTCTGTGTCTCGCAGCGTCGGCGTCAAGAAAAATTTAGCGGGACAATTGACGTCACGTGACCTCAACACCAATTCAATTCTTCGCTAAATTTAGCGGGGAAATTCAGTTTCTTCGCTAGATTTAGCGCTTCCTTAGCTTGTCTGCGCTGTACTGGCTTGGACGGCCACATTTCGCTACTGCCGAGGTTGCGGCCACCGCCGATATAGATGCCTCAGGCACCGCGATGTTCCTCGGGGGGCGAGAGGAGCAGAAGCAAATGCAGCCCCCCCCCCCCCCCCCCCCTGCCCCAGCAACGCCTGACACAAGAGCAACGGCTGAGCACGCTCCTTCCTGGGGTACGGGCCGGAGTGCCAGGAAGAGGGCTTTTCTGTGGAGTGGCGTTCCTTGGAACAATATGCATCCCAACCCATGGCTATATAGAAGTTGTTTCGTTGGGAGTTTCTTTCGCGTTTCTCCTGGCTCCTGGGAGTTCCTTTAGTGTTTTTTTGCGGTTAAAGACGCCGCTGGTCCTCGTTTTGTTCACGGTTACAGACTCCACCGGCTCCGCTCCATGAGACATTTAATGCTTTTGCATTAAAAACTGACTTAGGCAGGAGTGCATACATCATTTCATGTATCCTCTCTGTCACATACTTCTAGGGAGGCTACCCTCAGTGCAATGGCAAGACCAACGGCCATGCCAAGGACAAGCGTCTTCGTGACGTGACCCTGAATGGCCATGTGGGTAATGGCAGTGCTGTCCACATCACCAACAGTTCCCCACCTGTGAGTATTGCACCACTGTTCTATCAAAGATTTTGAAAGTTCATGGGGTTCAAAGTTTTCTTTGCCACTCGCAAATGTGCATGAAAATGACTCGTTTTAGTCACTTCACCTAAAGGCCATACTAAGGGCATTCTCGCAAACTTCCCAACTTCTAAAACTCGCTCAGTTTAGGGTGTAAACTAAAGCCTCCTTACAATTACGAATTTGGCAAATTCACGCACAGATGCAAGAATTAGGGACCACTAATTGGCGATTTTCATTGCATGTGTTGCAACCTAGCAGAAGAGTTGTAAGTTGGGCGAGTTGGCGCTGTTCTGTTCACCATCTGTTCACCGTTTCAACCTAATTTCTCAGCTTTGTCTTTAGACCGCCAAGTGCCTTAAAATAGTGACTAGCTCGGGAACGCTGTTGAAAAAAACCTGCCATATCAGCTTTCTGTTCTAGTCACTAGGTGCCATCAATTTTGCAGGAGACGCCAATACTCTCTTTCATACTTAGTATACAATGCTGTCAAAGCCGTGGGCAGTAGTGAGCATGTTGCATTATCTTGCAACTCGTGTGCACAGGCTCTTGCGCAAGTGAGAAGTTAGATGAAGCCACATGCTCTCACCAGCAGCTTTGACAGTGTTGGACACCATGCTCGGTGCCAACTTTTCTGTGCTACACTTCCAAGGCTAGCATAGTTTCTGCAGCACTCCAATGCTGCCAGAGCTGCTTGCGTGAGCATGTTGCTCCATTCGGCATCTCCTTCGCACTAGAGCGTGTGCAAACGAGACGCAGGACGAAGCCACATGCTCTCGCAGTAGTGCGGAACTGCAGCACTGTGAAAAGTATGCTAGCCTTGGCAGAGTAGCCTAAAAAAATTGTTGAGCCCATCCACTTCACATAAAGATGGAGGACCAGCAAAGCTGTTATCTTTACGACAACTATACGACATCTATATGATTTACATATGATTGCAATGGAGACGCATACACGACTTTGTTGTTTAATTGGCTTCATTTGTTTCTTAGTGACTAAAGTGATCACTGCCTTATGGCCACTTATGGACAAGTTCTTAACCCAATTTTCGAGGCACACTTCAAGGACAGTTTCTTCCGATTGAGCCCAAGTCCCTTTATCAGCATCGCGGAAGCGAAAGAAAAGAAGGTTAGATTGGTGTGTTCTGCCCTCAACCTCGTCACAGCGCACTCTTAGCTGAGATAATTCAGTGACCGTATATGATAACAAGGGATCAGGACCTCACTATCTAATGATGCCAAGGAAGGCTGACTCACGTGGGTTTCCCCCTCTTTTTATTTATACTTGCCACGACCAATCGGAACAAAAGGAGCACCGTTTAAACTGGAGTTTTTTTGTTAACATCCATAGACGCAATTTTTTTCAGATTCTTTCTTTCTTTCTTTATTTGTTTTCCCTCGGGCAGAGCCCGAAAGAAGGGCCGGTGCAAAAGGCTAAAGAAGCCTGACGTGGCACCGGTCCCTTACACTCCACATATAAAAATAACATGAACATGCATTCGATCTGACAAAATAATACAATTTGATAAAACCTTTTACAGAACTGAGACACGTACTTAACACATATGCAACTATAAAGGCCATATATATAAAGATAAAATTGCTCACTGAATGCAAAAAACGAGAATACTGATTAGAATCAACATACAAAAAAAAAACAAGTCATCTAAAGAACACAAATAACAAGCACCATTATCGCTCACTTTGCGGAAACTGAACAGTATATCACCAACAAAATATAACGAGGCAAGTCATGCACATAAAATAAAACGAAGATGAACTTTGAAGGTATAAAATATAATACAACACTCTATTGTGATTTGGAAGCTTCTACGAATTTCATATCACTGCCCACCAGCAGTGCTCTACATTCTTTCTTATCCTAGCCCAAAACAGCTTCGCTGTAAAAAGTCGATGTCACGCACAGTATGAATGGAGGTGCTCACTAGCCCCTATTTACAAACTGTCGTGGTCATCAAAGGGAAGGGTAAACTGTTAGGTTTTTGCGAACAGTGAATTTTGAGTTCAGAGTGAATTCAAAGCGAATAGTGTTTTTGGTCAAATATTTTCTAATCAAATATCGAATAGCTTTTCCGAGCCTTTCTCCACTGTTGCACCATGCTTAAACAAAAACTCAGCTGAATTTGTGAGGGATGTTCCCAAGTTCTCACTTGTCCATTACTAAGCTACGAGTAAATTTTAATCTAACTATGGTCTCAGAAAGTCCAATGCCTGCATTGGGATGGCAAATAAGTGACAGATTTAACATAAAATTAAACCCATAGAAATGCCCACCTATGCCTAATTGAGGGGATTTGTAAGTCTTCTAGCTATGTGCAAATATCCTTTATTCAATCTCAAATATGAGGGGAAAAAAAAAGACAATCACAATTGATGAATGCATGTTGTCAGGACATCTCTGCCTAACATATACTCTTGCATAATAGCAGTCTAATTTTGAAAATGTTACTGCAATGCAGATATCAACAGTCACAGAATTTCTGTATTTTCTTAAGTACAGCAGTTGCATGTGTGCACCATTCCCCTTTGAAAGTGTGTTTTTTTCCTAAGCAAAGCGACTGCAGTATTTATTCTTTTCGAAGTGTTAATGGCGTCTGGTTAACTTCATTGAGCGTGCTTCTAACTGAGCACTGGTGTGCTGTGGAGAAGCAACATCTGCTAAGCTCTCTTCTTCAGGGTTGCTTCTCTGCAGTTCACCGGTGCTCAGTATGAAGTGTTCTCAACGAGGCTAATCCGCCGCTATCAACACTTCGAAAAGTATAAATATTGCAGTTCATCTCGAAGTTTATATATAATAGCATATTATTTGAAGCTACTGTTCGAAAATTTGAATATTAGCACAATCCTAGAAACCATTATGCCACTTGAGGGTTTGTGTTGATTGTCCTCTTGGACCTCTCCCGGCACGTGCAGTGTTACAACAACAGAGACCCGGAGTCGCGGCTCCCTCTGCCACGGAGTCAGCATCGCTACGATGCCAGCGACTGCTTTCTGGAGACGGAGGGTGGCCCGTGGACGGAAGGACGCACCTCTGCACCGACCCCGCTGCTCGGAGACCACTCCTCTGCTGCGTGGAGAGACATAGAGGAGCCCACAACGGCAGCGGAGGAGGAGCAGGCAACCCTCGAGACCATTGTCTCGGCCGACAACTCTTTTGTGTCGCACAGAGACGTGGCGAGCGACACTACGAATACTTCGGTGCACCCCGAAGCATAGCAGCTCCTTTTGAGTGCGGCACGACCTACCTCGTAGAACTTCACCGAGTTCGAACCAATCTTCGTGGTTTTAATGGTGGCTGACCACGAGAGTTTACCGCCACCACCGCCCTTTAGAAGTAGCAGACAGTGGAAGGTCAGGCAGGCAGGGCAAGGTGTTGACCCTCGGCTATTTTTCTTTTTTCGTTCCGCGTTTTCTCTTTAACGCTTAAAGCCTCTCCGAGCCACTTTAGGCTTGCTGGTGGGAACAAGCTTCCAATTGGAAGTCGACCTGCTTTCCTCAGAATCGTGTCGCTTAAATTTGGGCTGGCATGAAAAATGTTGTGTGAAGCTTGTATGGATGCTGTGCTGTTGGTACTTGCTGATACATTAGACGCCTGAATGCTCTGGCAGAGTTGGAACCCGTCTTGCATTTACCTTGAACCGTTCAAAGCGCTCTCGAAGCAAATGACTGAACTTGGGAAATGCGGTGTACATTTGTTTGTGTATTTGTTTTTGTCAATATGTCTGAACTTGAGCCGAGATTCTCATTTTGGCACGGGTCTACCTGCTTCTCCCTATCAGGAACTTTTATGTAGATTAGAAAAGCAGGGATGTCTTTGAAACCACGAAAAAGTGTCCAAAGGCTCTGCCAGGTTTACAGTTAGTGAGGGGAGTTGCCAATTCCAGTTTGGGTCTGAAGTTTATTACTGTGACTGTCAGCGACCATTCCCAGCGTCAACACCTTGCCGCTGCTGTCTTAAGCCAGGTTGACCAATGTACCTTTCAGTTCAAAATCACAGTGGGATTCCCAGGCTTAAACTGATCCCAGGGCTCCAAAAGTGTTTGATCTGTCAAATATTGCAAAATTGACCTTTGCAAATCCTCAGTCAGCCTTGGGAGAAGTGACATTGTAAACAGTGGCTCAGGCATTGGGAATCCTGTCGGGTGATCCCCAAATCTCATTTAATTCAACTTCACTCCCCGTTTGTTTCTTGATGTAGCACAGGTTAGTCGAATCATTTTTTTTTTCTTTTTATCATTTACAAACACAACACATAATATGAAACAGCAAGACAAAACTATAAATATCTTGATAAAAAGAAAAGAGAGAAGAAAGCGGGTATGTTTTCGTTAGCTGTTTTCATGTGTACGTATATTTATGCTATCACAGCAGTTAGGGACAAATCACATTCTCACCATATGGCTATGACATGTGCTAAACATAGTTGTCATCTCCTTTTTTTTTTTTATTTAGGATATTTTTTTTGTTTTTTTTAATGGACAAAAAGAACAGAAATTGGGGTAGAATGAAAAAATGGAGCCCTCCCCCCAAAAAAAGGGAAGGAGATAAAGCCCCATTGCCAAACGTGTGCATAGAAGAACAACGAACCAGACAGTCCCCCCTCTGCTCGCTCGATTGCCCACAGAGTGCTGCCCACTTCCTGTCTTGGCGAAAGCCTTCAGAACAGGGCGGTCACCTTCTAGAGAGTTAGCCAATCACTGTTTTTTACCACCATCACTCCATCGTTCACACTATTGACAGTGCAGAGTGCCATCTAAGAGAAAATGAGATTAAAACAAAAAAATACAAACGAGCTTTGAAGCGTGGCACAAACAATTTCCGAGACCAGAGTTGTGGTGTTGCACATTGCTTCATACATTTTTTTTGTTCTTATAGCATTTATAGTTTTAAGCAGGTGGAGAAGATATGGGACTCTAAAAGGCAGGGCTCTCATTCCATGTTCATTTGCATGTAGACAATGTGCAAGCAAGGCTGGATCCTACATACAGCATGTGTTCCATGTACATAGGAATCTCACCCTTTACCACCCCTTCATGGAGGCACTACCCCACAATGGCTCTCTACCAAGGTACAAAGTACTGTGTTTCCCAGTACACCAAAGAAACACCTATTTGTGATTTGACACACTGTACAGCCAACATACACAAGGCAGGACACCTCCTTTTTTTTCTAAAAGCATACCATGTTGCGTGGCTACAAAAAGATTATATTTGAGTGTACATGTCTTCTTAGAGGTTATAGTAGAGTAATTTAAGGGTTATACTGGTACAAACAAAACCATACAAAACGTTTTTTTTTGCAAGGCACATTTTTATGTGCTTTTTTCATCTTAAGATTAGAAAAAGAATTGAGGGAATATAGGCATGCAACAACAGTGTATATATATATGACATGTACCTTCTCAGAATGCTCAAATAGCCTTCAATGACTTCGTGTACAACACTTTTATTTTTACCCATTCTACATTTCATGCTATCACTGAAAACCACTGATGTACAGTTTTTCTTCTCACCACACATATAAGGTGCCAACTATGTTGCTTCTCATGTAGCATACACAGGTAGTCACTTGGGAAAGAAAGAAAAGAAAAGAAGCAGGTCTTCAATCTTCCCCTATTCGAGGGCACAGGATGACAGAGGGCTCTGTGTGCTAACTTTGACAATGCTGGGCAGCGTCATGGCAGGTTGGAGCAGCAAGAGAGGTGGGATTCATAAGAAAAGATTAAAGAAATCAACAAGTCAGACTGTTGACAACAAGTTTCATCTGACATCACGTGGCACGTGACATATATACGGGTGTCTAAAGGAAATGCAGGTGTGTTGGCCATCAACCACCCAGACTGTCCATTCCAGTAGAGGCACGGAACACACAATCTACGTCGGGAAAGCTAACTTTTCTTGAAGCTAGGTTGTTTCTCCACCTGGGTGGCATCCACTCAGAACCCAGGGAGGGAGAGAGAAAGAGAGAGAGAGGTGTAGCTCCAACTCGTGCAAGGCTAACCCTCCCCCCACCCCCTGCCTGGACGAAAGAACAAATTCAGCGTTTATACAGCCTTGCGGTAACACCGGATCTGGGGACCTGCGGCGGGGCGCCTGTACATGGATGCGAGGCGTTTTTGGGTGCACACTGATTTGCCACAATCGGACCGATTCCTGTCCATTTGTTTCTCGTGCCTTACAGTGTTGTCAGTCCTCCGGGAGACCTTTAACGTTGAGAAGGACTCAAGGTTCTGAGAAGCTTGCTGCAAGAACACTGTGAGTGCTGAGTGTATAGTGCCATCTTGTACCTTGGTAGTGGCATCAAAAGGTTAATGCTGCGCGTGCGACGGAAACGCAAATGGGTGCCTGTGAGAGACAGTTGGAGGGTCTCAGTTCTGAAAGGGTACTTAAAGACAGGTGTGACAATGCTTCCAACTGAGTACAACCTGTTTTCTTTTTTTTTCTTTTTTTCATTCTTTTTTTTTTTTTTATTGTTGTTGTGTTCGGAGAGACCAGTAGGCCTCTGTTTGTCATGGATTGAGGTGTTACATGCTTATACTTTTGGTTTTTTGGCAGTACTGGCAACTCCAGCAAAACTGACTTTTACGGGTGACCAAGAGCACAAAGCTGTGCAGGTTCGTTCGGCCAGTCAATTGAAGTGGCTGTGGAAAACGGTGGCACCTTGCCGCCAAAGGCTTGAGGCCACGAAGGAGCTCGGAAGATGCTTTTCTGGGGTTGCCAATGGTTTGCTCCACCTTTGCCACTCCTTCCTTCTGTACTCAGACTGTCGGAGCCATTGGTTGGCTCCTGTTTGCATTTGTTTGTTTGTCTGCTTTTTTTGAGGGGCATCAGACTGTCTTTTTGAAGTAGGGGATGCATTTTCAAAGCCAGCTATTTTTCAATTCTATCTACCTCAGTTTGTTTTAGACTTGTGTGCGTACATTATGTCATGTTTTATTGTTGTTTTGGCAGGAAGCTTAGTATGGGCTATTTCTCAGGGAGTTTGTAAAGAGAGAAAAAAAATCAAGTTGTCCTGCAAGCTAATGCCACTTCACTCCTTGGTAACGCCAACATTACTTTATTGTTATTTTTTTTACCCTTTACAGTTCCTTTACGGAGCATCCGTTGGTGGTAGAGTAACTCTGATGCTGAAAGCGGGTGCAAACTTGGAACTAGCGTGTCCATCGATTGTTGTTCCAAGTTCTCTTTTTTTTAAATATATATATACATACACTTAGAAACATTTGTTGATGTTTTATGAATTGTTTTGGGAATCAGTTTGTACCAGCTGTCCATTATCATCTCCTTTTTTTACTGTGTACAGTTCATGAAGTTTTATTTTGCCTAGGTTAGACCATAACCATGTATGTAACCACCAGCTATGCCTGAACGTAACGGGTGTCTTGGAACTGTAATGCAAGCACACGGTGAGGCCGTGTCTCAATACAGGTGTGGAAGCCGATCATTACTCGAGTTGCCGGAAAGCAGGTTTGGGGAGATTCAAGGGTCAGATCTGGCAGCAGGCTGAAGAAACAGTTTGTGCAGAGTTTGTTGTATTTACGTGCTTACACTTTCATGCTAATCAAGAAACCATTGTGACCACCATCCCTGATTTCCTTTCCACTTGGCACCAGTTTCCAGCATGAATTGTGAAGATTTTGATGACATTTTGGCAAGAACTCGATTGACAAAACAAATTTTCTGTGTCGAATCGCCAATATGCCTTAGCTCCAAGATGTCTTGTGAAGCACATTTTATTCAAATTTTTATCTCTTTTAGGGTTTGTTGTTTCCAAATTTTAAACCCCACCATTTGTTTTTCAATTTTTTTTTTTTTTAAGAGGGGGGGAGAAAGAGGAGAATGGGGTTTAATGTAATATCTGGACCTATTTCTGAAATTGATATTTAAGCAATGCAAACATTATTGTTAATTTTGTATTAAAACATAAATGTATGACCTAGTTAATATCTAGCCACAAAATATGGCCAGTGGAAAAATTGTATTTTGCATTTGGTTGGTTGGAGAACAATGCTCATGCGATAATTAATATTTCTCGTGCATATTTTACTTGTGAGGTAATTTTCACTCGGAGCATTTCACTATTCATCCTAGACTGCTTCACACTTTAATTGTAATAGTATTCAGCATGGCCCTGGAAATATAAATTTAAATGGACTTGACAGAGTGTAAGCATACAGCCTTTGTCTTGGGTGAAATTGGGTTTTACTTGGAAACAGTGAACCCTGCTTATCAAAATATTTTAGGGATACTAAAAGTTTTTCTTCTAGGCACTTGTCGTAGAGTAAAGAGGACTGTCCAGGTTTAAATTTTGAATGGAAGGCTCTTCAAATTAAAACCCTCCTCTTGTGTGGAACCCTTTGGTGACCATCACAAAGGCTCTTCCAAATGATTTTGCACAACCTTGTCTCAACTCAGCGCTGCTGCTGGAGACGCCCCTCTTGTGCAGGCTTAGCATGTATGTACACTTTACTCGGTGTCTGTAGACTGTCGTGTTTCAGAAAACCTGTGTGGACCTCAGTTAGAACGTCAAGTGTCATGTTTGTCGCTCAGTGATGGGAACAGTGCTTGTGTGTGTTTTCTTCCACTAAGCAAACAGCATGCGTCTCAATCTTTGTTTTGGGCGGTGTCGCTGCGGATATCTTTGAAGACCTCCGTAAATGCTCGACTGTGTGTGGTGGCGAGGAAGTGGTTGACGGAAGTGTGTCCTAGCGGGAATGCCACAGGCCGGAGCGGTTTCTAATCCTCGTGCACATCAAATGCCTTCCAGACTGTTCCTGTTCCAAGAGGGCAGAGCACCGTGTGCTGATCAGAGTAAAAGGCCCTGGTGGCACTAAAGGTGCACTAAGAGGAGTTGAGGGTATTTCGGCTTTTTAGAAAGAAGGGCCAGAGCTAGGCAGTAGGAAGAATGGCCTCCATTTTGGTCACCAACTTTTAACTCTGACATATTTGTAATTAAAATTGTGAATTTTGAGTAGTCATTATAAAAATATGTAGTTCTCTTAGTGCACCTTTACAAAATACACGACTAATTGAAAAGGAAACAAGAAAGATCTTTGTCCTGTTTCAATGAGGCAAGTGTGAGCCTTACATTGGTGCTTGTCGGTCATGACATCAACACGAAGCACACCAAGACCAAAATATTTCTAGCTGAAGTGAATAGGATGTGCACCGGTCAAGTTGCTTTTAAAAAGGCTCTTCTTTAAGGTGACAGTGCTTTAGTACAGGCCCTTTCTGGAAGTTGTTTCACTTACATCTGCATTTCTGAGTTGAACCTCGAAAAGTTACGAAGACGAACGAAAGGTAAAAAAGCGATATAGTTGCTAAGCGTGGTCATTGGATAAAAGTTTCAGCAAGGATGCATCTGTGCCTTAATTTGTATGCCTCATTGAGTTGTATTTATTTTGCATTCCCTCCATATTGCAGGAAAACACCTGTGGCCTACTTTTGTGCATTTATAAAATGCCTCAGAGTTAGATGTAAGCCCGTTACCTCAGTAAAATTTTTCCTGCAAAGATGGCATTATCATTCTTTTTGTTCTAACTGGTCATTAACCTACCTTTAAAAAGGAACCTTCCTAGTGGGTATTTTTTATTGAACATCCGAAGCATACTTATTTATATCTCACCACCAGACATGAGTTTAAAAGAAAAAAAAGAACCTATGTGCAGAGTTGCAATTAGCTCAAGTTGAGTGCCTTTTCGGATCCTGGATTCTAGTTGTGCATACGAGGCCCAAAGGGGGGCGGGCACCGCGCAGCTTAGTCTGTGGCTTACGCCAGGCCCCACTTCTCTGGGAGGACCATTTCTGCTCCCTTGTGGGCCACTTGCACGTGCGGCTCGGGGCTTCTCTGGAGACACTCCCATCCAGGCATGCCTTGTTCCCCTCACTGCCCCTCACTGCGATGCTTGGGGACACACCTGCTCCAGCTGCTCTCTAGTATTTATTTGTTTCACCTATTTTGTTTTCTCGCAGCACCATTCGTGCAATGAAAACTTCCCCATGATTGGTAGAGTGGAGAAACTTGTTTGTGTGAAGATGATATACTTATGTGGCACTTGAAACCATTCTTAAAAGCATGACTCATCGGCCTCAATCCGAGTAGGTCATTCGTACTGTGTTCATGCCGAAGGCTTTTTTTTCTCTTTTGGTTGAAGCTTAGTTTGTTGTTGGCCGGTGCTTGCTGCGCACCTCTATATTAGTCGAGTTTTTGACTACCTTCTGGTTGTGCAGTATTCAAGTTTTCACAGTTTCGCTACCATTGGGTAACTTGATGTCCAGGAAAAGATTGGTCCTCTTGGTAGATTGCTCATTTCAAGGTCTTCAAGCATTATATCTCAAATCGTGTTGTTTACTTCGAAACTAAGCATTTAAAGAAAAGCAAGCTGGACCCTCTGGAAAAAAAGGAGCTGTACATTGCTGCTTCTGGGAAGCAAATGCTTGGTTTAAGCTAAATGTGTGGAATAAAAGTACAAAAAAAAAATTGCACCTGGTACAAGCACAGCCTTTTAGTGAGCAATCTATTTGTCAAAAGATAAACTTCAGTATTTATTTGTCTAACTTATGCATATTACCCTTAGTCAGCGAGGAGGTAAAAAGCAGCTTTTATGTATTCCCCCATTCTGTTTCCCCTGTTGAGCTGAGTTCCATGTTGGTGCTATGTAAGTGTTGTTTCTTCAGCATATATTGTGTAACATCATTCAAGTGGCGCAGATAACATTCACTATTGGAGAGTGCATATAACTTTGAAAAAAGTATACAACTGCTTTGCAAACTCGTATTGCTGATACAATTAAAATGTAAATATTGACTTTTAGCTATTGTGTGTGTCATTCTTTTTCATTGCTTTCTCGTACTGTTGTGAGAGTGAATGTGCCATCAAGCACCATGCAAGTCACAGTTCACAGAGTTTCTAGCACAAACCATTAATTCAGAGAGACTCCTTCTATGCCTCTTGGTTGGTTTGCTGAAGAAGAAACTGAATTGGTCACTGCTGAAAAAGAAACTGAATTGGTTGGAAGTCTCTTTTATTGAATTGAATTGGTTTTATTTAGACACTAGGTCTAGGGTAACAAGGCAAAAGGCAGATTAACTCTGCCTGACGTGGGCCTATCACAGTTTACAATGCTCAGGAGGCGAAAACAAAAACAATAGACATTAAAGAAGTACAAGAAGATACAATAGCACATCAACGACAATCAACACAGCATGTTTTGTACAGAGCTTATACAATCGTTAGTGCACTTAACACTTTGGAAATAAATGAAACAGCTAATACAACTCATACGCAATGAAAATACAATCTAAAAGTATTTACTAAACGTGACATGACAGAAGGTACCGCTTTATACTAATTTTAAAGCTGTGTTTTGATACACAATCTGAGATTATTTCCCTAACAGCGGGACACATACACATTCACATATACTTCTAATTTTTACATTATATCAGGGCATAAAAATATTAGTGAGAAAACCGCACATTAACAGGTTGTCACAGAGGTCTGTAGGCATATACGAATAGTGGATTTTGAGTTTGAAGCGAATGGTGGTTTTAGCCAAATAGTTTCGAATTGAATATGGAATAGTTAATCTAAGCCTTTCACAACTGCATCATGCATAGACGAAGACCTAACTGAATACTGAAGGATCTTCCCAAGTTTCCACTTGTCCATTTCTAAGCTAGGTTAATTTTAATCTACCCAACTATATTTATCGACTATGGCCGGAGATAGTCCAATGTTTACATTGGGATGGCAAGTAAATGAAACTTATAAGGATGCTTTACCTAATTGAGTGAATTTATAAATATTTTTTTTATATGCAAATATCTTCAGTGATGAATGATTAATGCAGGTTTTCAGAGCATCTCTGCCTGAAACTTGTGCATAATAGCCAGTTTAATTGTGAAAACTCTCCGTGTCACTAGTTATGTGCAGTGCAGGCGAAGGCAACGCCAGGCATAGAGGGAAAGGGCGAGCACTAGGAAGGCGGGACTGGAGAGGGTGGCGAGGGGGGAAAGGGAGAGCACTAGGAATGTTAAAGAGAAGAGGAGTTTTTTTTTTTTTTTTTTTACTCTCCAACCTTCCTAGCACTTGCCCTTTCTCCCCTTGTTCGGCGTTGCCTTTGCCTGTACTGCACGCATCTAGTGAAACGGAGTATAAGTACGCGGCTGTAATATCTGTAGTTTTCGAATTGTTGATCGCGGCGTTTCAGCCGCCTTGAGTGTGCTTCTTACCAAGCACCAGCGCAATGAGGAGAAGCAACACACATGCAAGCGAGCTCCGCAGGTGTTGCTTCTCCACAGTTCACCGGTGCGCGGTAAAAAGCGCGCTCAACGTCAATAACCTGCTGCAATCGACACTTAAAAAAAAATAATAATAATATTGCAGTTTACCTTAAAGCGAATATAGAGTAGCGTGTTATTTGAAACTGCCATCTGAACATTCACACAACCCTACTGTTCTGGTTGTCACCCCATGAAAAGACAAGTTTTGGACTACTAATATGCTGTGTAAATTAGTTCTTTACAAACTTGGTTGTTAGAGAAAAAACATGATTCTTTTTGTTCTGTTTGCAGCTTTGAAACTTTTATAAAACAATACTAAATGCAGATACAACTTCATTCATCACATAAAAGGCGATATTTGGAACGCTCTGTAAAAAGCAAGACATGTTTTTGCGAGACGAATTTCTTAACTTAAAAGTGAGAATGCATGCAGAGGAACATAAGTCTATGTGCCTTAGTCATCAATATGTTATACCTAGGCTGTAGAATTTGCGATTTTAACCGAAAAACTTGTAAACGTCCGTCGGTGTTGAAAATACAGAATCAATTAAAATTGAAAAACACTGATAAACATCTGTTGACATCAAAAATACAAAATTTGTTAAAACCAAGAAACATATTTCTTGGAAGTTTTTGCTCTGGCTAGAACTGTTTTTTTTTTCAAAACCATCACCTTTTAGACTTGAAGCCTTAGCTTTTCATGAAATATTTTTCACCAACCATCACAGCTTTTAGCGTCTGTTCAAAACAGATCACTGAAATACACCAACAGTTGAAAAATTAAGAAACACCAAAAAACATCCGCCAATTTCTTTTATAAAAAAAAAAGGGAAATCTACCGCCAATTATACCAGAACCTAACAGATCCATTAGATCAAGCTAATAACCAGCATTTGTACTCAACATTTTCATGCCCCGAGATGAAATGGAGTTCTGTACCACTGCTGCAAACTGCAATAAAGTGATGAATTCAAGCTTGGGAAATCATGGTGCCAAGAATTTGTTATAATGACTACCTAATATTTACTTATACATTTTTACGTCTTAAAAGACCTAGTCTGTGAGGCGAACCAGCTGAGATGAGTGTGGTTCCTAAGCAGTCTCTCGAGCTCAAAGCTGTGTCAGCTGTGTCTCAAGCCTGTCGTTCACTTGCTCCTCTTATGCCGGTTGTTCACTACAATATTTCCCCCCTAGCTCTAAGCACCGTAACCAAGCTTTTTTTTTTAATTGAAACAACAGCGTCAGGGTTGGATGGTGAAGGCAAGTCTTCTGTAGTTCTCTCAGGTGCCGCTCCTTGGGGTGCAACGAGAAATAGGTGGGAGAGGTGGTTTGGAGGCTGAGTCTAAGTGAGCAGGTTTTACCTGAATGATAGATACCACTCACTCTTGGTTGCTAACAAGTATCATGGAGGATTTTGCTTGGTGAAAGAATTTTCCTGTTATGCGAAGGGATGTCCCATATACCACCTCTGCTGGGCTATAGTTGAGGTAGCTCTTAAATGCTGTCCGAATGCCGAGCATCACCAAGGGAAGGGTCTCTGTCCACAAAAGCATTTTATCTTGATCTTTGATGGCCACTTTCAATTGCCTGTGGAAACGCTCTACCATTCCATTGGATATCGGATGGTAGGTGGTAGTGTGTATGTGGTGTGCGCCCAGCAGTCGAGACAAATTGTGAAACAGTAACGACTCAAACTGCCGTTCACGATCTGTGGTAATTGTCTCAAGTTCCCCAAATCGACTCGCCCACATTTTGACAAGCATGCAGCCGACAGTCTGCGCTGCTACGTCTTTCATGGGGGCTACTTCTGGCCATCGCGTAAACCTGTTGACGCATGTCAAGAGGTAACGGCAGCCATGCGATGGGGGAAGTGGGCCAACAATCGCGCATCAGGTGGATAGATAGGCGACAACCAACAGAGTGACAGTACGACGCTGAACCTTGTTGCGTTTGCATTGGATGCACATTCTTGTCTACTTTCGCATCTGGGTGCTCATGCGTGGCCATACGAATCGAGAGCCCACGAGTCGCTCTGTAGCTCATATGCCAGGATGAGCTCTTTGCACGACTGATGGCATATTGCCTCATTGCAAATGCAATGAAGTGCATGCGAGTTCAGGGTCAAGGAGCTAGATTTTCTTGGGCATCACGTCCGGGTCACCAATGTGTAGCGAGATGACTACATAATGTTTACTACTATATACAATTTTACATCTTAAAAGGTTTAGTCTGTGTGGCGAACGCAGCGAGCGTGGTTCCGAAGCTGTTCCTCGAGCTCAAAGCTGTGTCCAGAGTATGCGTTGTTCACTTCCTCTTCTTGTGCTGGCTGTTCACTACAAATGCATTCATTGAAAAATTATAACAAAAATTATCTGCTTGCATGACAACTGATTTTCTGGAATGCCTGAAAATCATACAATACATGGGCTTTAAGAGTGTAAGTATAAGTAGGGTGTCGAACCGAACCCGAACTGAAAACCGTAGTGAAACCGTTATTTCTGACCGAACTGGAACAAAATCAGAGCCGATCAAGCATTTAAAGGGGGGGTGCAACGATTTCCGGACTTCGGTCAAAGATTTGTGGAAGTTGCCCTCTGACACCTCTGAAGTAAAGAACAGAAAACCGATTTCTCCTGCGTGTCCTAGTTGTTGCGTAAAAAAAAGATAAATATTGGCATTTCGGGCACCCCTCAACTCACTCCCAGTCCTCAGGGTCACACCTGGTCCCCCTCCTAGTGACGTCATTCGGAGTTCCGTGTAGGTTCCCGTGTGCTATCTCGGAGGACGCTTCCTCTCTCTCTCTCTGCTGACATTAGCGGGCGTTATGCTGCAGCTTAGAGCCGAGCGAGGTCACGTAATCTTTTCGCCGTAGTTCCTTCGGCTGCCACTTGGGGCTGCAGGTGGACGAAAAAGCTCGACTTTTGCTTTGCGATTGTGCAGCGGAATCGCGACATTTTTAATGAAGGAGGTGTTTTCTCTATCCCCCGGGACACGATAAACAACGTAAAATTGACAAGATGCAAATTATTTTAATCATAAAATCGTTGCACCGCCCCTTTAATATTGAACCCAAACAGGAACGGAACCGTGATGTCATGTAGCAGTTACCGGTTTATTGAAAAACGGTTTGGCGTAATAAAAACGGGAGCCGCAAGTGGTGAGAAACGCCGTGCAGCACGCAATTGTCAATGCCGTGCCGATATCCGAGTTTGCTGTGCTTCTTGCGATGTGTAACGACAAGGCACTGCGCATATACCGTAGAATACTGTGCATCCGCCCGTTCCACACTAAGCGCCCATTACCAAATCTGTAAGATCTGAGAAAATATGCACAGTACATTTATATGTAAAATTGATGACCGGACAAGCGCCTATCTCCCATTTTTTTGCGATTATCTCCAAAGTTTGAGTGGGCGCTTGCCCGGTATTTTCCGGATAGCCTCGCCGAAGCAACAGGATAAAATCTTAGGAATTTTGAGATCAATTTTATTTGAAACATGCTACAAATCACTTGTTTATTGAGTTGAGAAAACATATTACAGTAAGAGCTGAACAATTAGTAAAGTAACTTCACCTGAGATCGTCAAATGGCAATAAATATATGAATACAGCAAGAAATATAGAATTCCAAGCCGGCATGTTTCTGCAGCAGACGATGGAGTCGCGGATGGCCCTCATCACCTGTGCCGCCATCTCTTGCATGATGACAGAAGTGCACGCACCCTTTTCGTGGTTCGCTTCGAATAGACCTTTCGCTAAACCACCCAAACACCAAAGAGAATGATTGGAACATAGGTACATGCACTACATAAACTAAACTCACGTTCATAAAAGATTCAAAGTAAATAACCAAAATAAGATGTTTGCAGAATGCACATGCGAAGTGCCATTTGTTTTATATTGTTGCTTTAGAATAGTTACTGCTGCAGACACCAGCACATGCAGTGCGTGTAACAACGCTCCCGGCATTCTCTTTGATGCTTGGGTAATTCGGCCAAAAGTTGACGTTTCGCTAAATTACCCAAACACCAAAGAGAATGATGGGAACGTAGGTACACGGACTCGCCTCATTTTCATAAAAGATACGTGCAGCGCGTGTATACCAACGTTCCCGGCATTCTCTTTGATGCTTGGGTAATTCGGCCAAAGGTCGACCCAAACACCAAAGAGAATGATGGGAACGTAGGTACACGCACTCGCATCATTTTCATAAAACATATGTGCAGCGCGTGTACCAACGTTCCCGGCATTCTCTTTGATGCTTGGGTAATTCGGCCAAAAGTTGACATTTCGCTAAATTACCCAAACACCAAAGAGAATGATGGGAACGTAGGTACACGGACTCGCCTCATTTTCATAAAAGATACGTGCAGCGCGTGTACCAACGTTCCCGGCATTCTCTTTGATGCTTGGGTAATTCGGCCAAAGGTCGACCCAAACACCAAAGAGAATGATGGGAACGTAGGTACACGCACTCGCATCATTTTCATAAAAAATATGTGCAGCGCGTGTACCAACGTTCCCGGCATTCTCTTTGATGCTTGGGTAATTCGGCTAAAAGTTGACGTTTCGCTAAATTACCCAAACACCAAAGAGAATGATGGGAACGTAGGTACACGGACTCGCCTCATTTTCATAAAAGATATGTGCAGCGCGTGTACCAACGTTCCCGGCATTCTCTTTGATGCTCAGGTAATTCGGCCAAAGTTCGACCTTTCGCTAAATTACCCAAACACCAAAGAGAATGACGGGAATGTATAGGGACACGCACTCGCCTCACTATCATAAAAGATATGTGCAGCGCGTGTACAAACGTTCCCGGCATTCTCTGATATAGGCCAAAATGGGCCCCATTTTCCCCTTGAAATTCTTAGAAAATCATTTATCTTTTAAATAAGAGCTGAAATATTGTGGCATCAGGTTCGGACCGCTAGTGCTACATTTGGGAGAATGAGCGTTCGGCGGCAATGCAATGGTCCTTTTTCATAGTGTGGCCACGATCGTGGCGCGCCCTCGCGGGAATCGCTCAAAACACTTTTGGAGGCTCGAAGACCGTCTCTCCGTCGTCCGCGCCAGGCCTGGCGTGTCTCCCAGTCCATGTGTTTACGTGTGTTCTCTGGTGGTGGTGTTCCGTCTTTCACCATTCTGAATGTGTATTTCTGTCCTCGTTTCGCGTGCATATTTTCTTCAAAATGGCTGAGGACGACCTCGGGCCCTAATCTGAACACTTGGTGGAAAAGTCGGCGAGAAATACCGCGGCTGTGATTGGCAGGCGCCAAGGTCATGTGCGACATCGGCCAATCGCAGCCGCCGAAATTCTCGCAGACTTTTTCACCAGGTGTCCAGATTAGGGCCCCTGGAGGATTGACAAAAGCCACTGTCTACGATAGAGAGGACCTCGTTCGTGTTTATACCTTCAAGGATGGATAGACCGCCGACGTCGCATCAGTTCCTACCATCGACTCGGAGTCACTTAATCGTCGCTTCGGTGTCGCGTCTTGCAAGCCACTAAAGAAGGAGTCGGCTTTCAAGGCTGGGTCGCAGAATGTTATGCGAGGAAAGCAATGGTGACCAGTTTCGATATCGACCCAACCATTCCCTTTGTGCAGAGCTTGCGAGCTCCGTTTATGAGGCCCGGCCACTATAAACAGCTGATTTTGCTCTTCTTGGTCGCTTAATTAAGTTATTCAAGCTTATTGCATCCGTCACTTCGCCGTTTTGTCTACCGCGTGAGCGCACGGGGTATCGCCGTATTCGGGAATGTGTAAACAAACTCGGACGGTGTGAAATCCGGGCAGTCTTGATATCGCGAAGGCTTGCCTGGACCGTCAGAAAGTAAGGAACGGTATGTTAGAAACAATCTCTCTTCGAATTCGGCACGTTTACGAACCTTCGACAAAGTGGGCCCAGCAAACAGGGGAGTTTACGGTTGGTTGCCAAGGAATTCCATCGGGGTTCTGTCTCAGTAAGGCTTAAATTCGTTTTGCGCGCTTTAATTGTTTTGCCAGTGACTGATATTTTGTGTTTTCTCTTCACTTTTAACGTGGCAAGAAGCGATGTGTATAGCACACGCCTGAAGAACGGAAAGCTTTTTCCTGTTATTACTTGAGAACCAGGTACGGCATGATTACGTCACACAACCTCGTGTGCACATTTATTGTTAACGGAAATATTGTCAGAGTGCAGGCAAGCTGGTGTAAGTTGAACATCATGATATACGAATACATGAAAGGAGAAAACATTGAGGACAGGGACGGAAACAGGACGTCTTTCAAGTCCCGCTTCCTTGATGTTTTATCCCTTCATGTGTTTGTATCTATCCATCAACACGCTCGTTTTTAGTTATTTATCCTGAGACTGGGGCAGGAAAAGGAAAACGCAAAGAAAGAAGGCAACATCTCAAGACGCGTTACCTGTTGTTTTTCTGTCTCCTTTTGCGTTTCTGTTATTCTAACCAGTTTCCGGTTTACCATCATGTTCACATTTACTGTATTTTAGTTAAAAGCAGAATGTCCCGCCGTCACAATGATTAGCCAGCCACCTAACACGGGGGATTCGGGTCCTAGGCTTTTGAAAGCAGGGCAAAAAGGGCGGGTTGTTTGACACGTGCTTTCGTGCACCACCCGCAAAAGGCTGCCGAAACTTTATAAAATCTTGCATATTAAAAAAAAAAAATTTCGCTCTTATTTGTGCAACCTACAGCTGCGCGGTGGGGAGGCATGACGACTATGAAGCCTAGCTGGCCTAGCCGCGAGAATAGCGGAGGAGTCCAGCGCACTGTCTGAGTGGCCGAGCGGACGAGAGAGCCACCAAAAATGGCGCCTTTCCCTCTCCTCTCCTCTCCCAGAGTCGGCGCATGCGCCCAGCGATCTCTGATAATGTTGAAGGGGGGGGGGGGGGGGGTTGAGAGTACATTTTACAATTTTATTATTTCTTACTGGTTTGAAAAATATTAATCAGCAAAGTGCGAATACCGCTTTTATCGTGAATTTGTGCGCTGTACTTCCTACGACAAGAAAATAATTTACATGGATGGATGGTAATGGCTATACCCTTTGTATCGGGCGGCAGCTTGTGCCACCTAACCTAACATTTCGTCATCCCTTCTTTTTTTCTTTTAAATTTGTATTTTGTTATAACAGACTCCCCCCTCCCCCCTCTCTTTTCAAGTGAATTTATTGCTTATTTTTCTTTGTATTTTTTTTCTTTATCCTTCCCTAGATCTCTTTCACCAATCTTCCAATCTCCTTTTAATTACCGCAATTCTTTCCATATCCATTCGTCCATCTATGTCCGGAAAACCCAGTGCCCCCAAGCTGGCCAAGCGGCCGAGGGCCGAGCCCAACAGGCGTTGGCGGCTGGGCCAGGCTGGGCCAAGCCTAGCACCTATACTCTGTTTCATACTTAGCGTGCAACGCTGAAGCTACTGGCGCGAGCATGGGGCTTGATCTCGTTGATCATTGGCACGCGTTCTCGCGCAAACAAAACCATAGATGAAGCCACGCGCTCGCGCCAGTAGCTTTGACAGCGTTGCACGCTAAGTATGAAACAGAGTATAGCAGCAGGCGAGCGGGTTCAGTGGTAGAGCCGTAGAGCTGGTAGAGCTGGTAGAGCCACAGGGCAGAGCTACGTAGGGAGCCTTCATGTGCGCTTTGCTAGGGTGATGCCACCCTTTGTAATGCCATACGCCGACAAACCAGCAGCCATTTTGGTTCTCGGCGATAATCCGTATAACCCTCCCGGAAACAAGCACCTTATCTCACAAGTTCGGAGCAGGCAGCGTTGTGGAACCCACGGAGGGAGGATTAGCATTTTCCCCCTCGGATGGGATTACCGATGGACACAAAGGCCACTTTCCGGCGCACGGGGAAACAATGAGAGGAACAAAATGGCGGTAGAAGAGGGTGTGGGAAAGGGAACAGGCAAGTTGCATCACTCTATGCGAAGCGCTTATGGAGGCACTCTAGAGCTACGTAGAGCGCGGCTGGGTTGCTGTAGGGTGCCTTCATGTGCGCTTTGCTTAAGGCGAGGCCGTGGAGACATCTGTCCATTTGTAAACCCATCTTTATTTAGTTTTGTTCAGACGCGCGTTGGGAAAGAGCGTGTACCTGCACGCGATTGTGGGCTGACTGTGCTATGGCGACGTTGTTTTCGTCGATTTCTTGTCTTTTACCAGGGGCGCGTGCTGTCCGGCATCGGGTACTACCAAAGGGTTGCATCACCCTAAAAAGAAGGACATTGAGGCAACCATAGGATGCGGGTGCGGTGGCGCCGACGGTACCGACCGGTGCCGCGCGCAGGCAGGGCGCGGGCCAGCATGGGGCATGAGCGCTGGCAGCGCCAGAAGCACTAGAGAATATAGAGGAACTCTACAGCAGCCTAAGTCCAGCAGCCAGCGTAGCCGGCGCAGCAAGAGATTCGCGCATGCGCAAAGAGCCCTATTTTTTTCTTGTTCTCTCGTTTGTTGTTTTTCTCTTTCTCTCAGCTATCTTACCACCCACCACCCTCGCTTCAGGGAATGTACGCGGTCCGTGCGCGGCACGAGCGTTCTCGAGAATTTTTAACTTTCACTCCTCCGCTTCACGGGAATGTAACGCGGTCGTGCGCGGCACGAGCGTTCTCGCGCATTTTTAAACTTTCACTCATTATTGCGGTCTTCTGAAGGTTTACAATGTCCAGATTCATGTTTTAGCGGCGAGGCATCACAGCTTTCACGTCATGGCCCTGCCGCCAAACTACCGGCAGCCCCAGATCGCAGCGTCTACTCCGCCCGTGTCCCGTAAGCTGCACAAAATGTCTTCCATTCTTCGCGTTATGAGATGCGCCGCGCGGCTTTGGTTGGCGTGTCAGAGTCTTTGAGGTGGCTCTCGCATCAGGGCGTCTAAACCAGCGGTGGGGCGACGCTGATTGACAATTGTGTCCTGCCGGTAACCGACGCTAACTTTGCCGCGGTTCGTTTGTCACGTCGCTGAATGTGTATTGTTCCTGCCGGCGTGGGGAAAGGAGGAAAAGGCCCGAAATCGTGCTCCGGCGCTCGGACAGCAAAATCAATAAGGCGTATTAAAGCTCGTTTATTTTTATTTTGTTTTTCCGGTGTGGTATTAAGCGCTTCGATCTCGGGAGGACAAAGAGTCGCCGTACTGCATTTCGCCGTTTCTCCTTTTCAGAACGACCACGAACGCAAGGGGCGACTTCCAACTCCAACTCTCCTATGGTATGTTGGTGCCGCAGATCGCTGCTTGGAAGTGGATAAGTGCAGTGCAATTGAGCTAACAACTCGTTTTTGTCGTTTCGTTTGTCTACTAGATTTTTTTTTTATTCTATGTGACAAATCCGACATCACACAATGGAAACAAATTAAAATAGGCTAACGATTTCATGAATCGAACTAATGAGATGACTAGCGAGAAATGAAACGCTATCAAATAGGTGAAAAATTCGGAGAAGAGCACCCTTCTTCATTGGCACTTGTTCAGTCAGTGCCTGTTAACGTGAACATAAGTAAATATTGACCTACTATGATATTAACTCGGGAAACTCGTAAACATAAACAGACGGACACAAAGAAGGGGACACGAACGAGCGCTTGTCCGTGTCCCCTTTGTGTCCTGTCTAGCTGTTTGCACTTATGTCAATTAACGAGTTTCATTAAATTGTGACATTAGCCCTGTTCCTTTTGTTGTGCCATGCCAACCTACATTTCTGTGTTAATATTGAGTGCAAGCCAACTTACTACCCCAGGGTCGAGACTAAACAAGTCTTAATTTTATTTTATTTTTCCCCTATTTGGTTTTTTTTAAATTTCTACTAGTTTCTAGGATGATATACAGGGTGTCACAAACAAAAAAATTTACAAGGTGTTTTTTACCGCAAAAATAAACTAGGCATCGCCGAAAGCTCATTCTCCGCCCAAAGGTAGCGCTAGAGGTCACAACCAGATGCCAAAGTTTCAACTCGATACGGTACTTTAATCAAAAGTTATAAGTGATTTTCTAAAAAATTCAATGGGAAAATGGCGGCCGACGGAGTTTTCGAATACATGGGGCTCTATGGCACCAGAAACCGAAAACGGGCAAAAATGGGCTCCATTTTCCCATTGAAATTTTCAGAAAATCACAACTTTTGAATAAGGTATCGGATCTGGCGCTACCTTTGGGCAAAAAATGAGTGTTCGGTGATGCCTAGTTTATTTTTGTGGTGAAAAAAACCCTGTAAATTTTTTTTTCTCACACCCTGTATATAGTCACAACTGAGGGTGCCTGCTCTCAAATGAAATGGTGGGTCCCCAATTTGCCAAGTCCACTGCGCATGAGCGTGCAAATTGTTTCAAGACTTTCAGAAAATGGAGTCCTTTGGGAGTTGTTTCGAGGTGACTGGTTCATCCCCAAGAGAACTCGAGAAGGGTTGAGCAGACTTGTTATGGTTCGCGGCACCCAACTATACTCCGTTCACCCCCAAGCTGAGACTGCGGTGGGCGCTACGTGCCCACTGGACCAATCGTCTGTCTCCCTCCCATTACCTGACTCGGCTATCTGTGCATGGGTATGGGCGAGAGCATGCTCACATGGTGAAGGGGAGCTGTACGACTCGTCCAATAAGCACATGGCTTCCACCTCTGTCTCAACTTGAGGATGGGTGGAGTAGAGCGTGAACAAGAAAGTTTCAACATGGCAGATGGAGCAGGACAAGCTTGGATGAGTGGTGCAAGCCACATTTCAAGCTGGTCCATAGAGGCAGCTGTGGTATCGTTTTGAAGCGGAAGGATTGTCTATAAACGATTCACCGGTGCCCCCTCCCCCAACGTGCTGCATAGTCTATATATAAAAAAAAAAGAAGTTCATCTTGCCTTGCATTTGGCTACCTCTGACCAGCGGGGTAATGAGGCCGCTGTCATCTTGCCAAGATTGCAGGTGGTGTTTCGACAAGACGCAAAGTACTGGTAAAATATTGCTTCAAAGGTGATTGTGATTGTTTAGTCTCTTTTTATTTTACTTTTGTGAGAACTAAAATCAAGTGCTCCCCTTCAAGAACTCTGAAAACAAAGATCAACACCACCAAATCTGCATTTTGAGAACTACATTTCATTGCTTGGAAGTGAGTATGATAATGTATAATCAGTTTTAATGGAATGCACAATGACTGAACTGTTGTTGCGTCTGCAAGAACATCGAGACTGTTCCTTTGAAGTTTGTTAAGTGACCATGTCGTATATTGTCACAGTCGCCCCTGCCTGGAGGTTAGAGGCGCGATTCTCCCTTAATGGTTCGTCTGCCAGCCCCCTCCAACGACTGTGAGCAACATTTATTTTTGTTAAAAGGCCCGTGAAAAGAAGAAAAAGTTTTTTAAAAGTCTGGTTGGGACATGTATATCAAAACATTGATTTTACGCAACCTTTTTTTTTAACAGCAGTATTGACGATTTGATTTAGTTGGCAGTTACCTCCTTTCCACTTGTTTTCTCTCTCGGCATTTCGGGCATGTGGAGGAGAGGTGGATCGGCTTTGCCTTCACGTTGAGGTGGATAGAGCGAATGGCCGAGAGGGTCATTCCGGAATGACCCTTGACGTCGTGGACTCGGGGAAGCGACGGAGAGAGACTTGGACAACATATCCAAATCCCGTCGTGGCTGTCGGGCAAGTTTCCTTCTGAAAACTGAAGGAAACACAAAACGGGGGGTCCTCACCCAGCGGCTGTCACTGCTTCCGAGACAACGGCCCCCGGAGGAAAGGAGACCAAGGGAATCCCTACAGTGCAGACACGACAGTGGTTCAGTCACCACATGTTTCGTCAAACTTGTTTATTTCAAAATTATGCCCTCTTCTAATAGAGCTTAAAATACAACAGAGTGGCGTCCACAGAAATAACAGACCATAAAGCCGGCAAGTCCATGTTTTATATGTATTTCCAAGCAAATGGTGCGTGTTTTTAGAAGCATGTCTTTAGTGCTGTTGAATGTTCCTCCTATGGTTTGTACTCGGAGCTCTTTAACAGAGAACCTCGTTTTAGTTTGTACAATGCGCATAACTAAAGCAAAAAAAAAGAAAAGCTAGGTGGTGACTTTTAAAGCAATGTTTAACCAGTTCTTTGATTGACCCTGCAGCTACAGTTCCCTGTGGTCACAGAGGACGCCAAATGCATGGGAAGATAAAGAACATTTACTAGGACCTGTTGGCAAATCATTTGTAGACAAACCTCTCACTTCGGGAGAAAACCTCAGCTTCTTTGAACCGCCTTGAGATGTGCGTTGCACTGCTCGTCCAAGCTTGTCCTAAGCTGATAGTGTAGTGGAAGCTACTTGCTCATTGCACCAGTTATTTATCTGTCTTTCGCCCCACTCCCGCCCTTACCCTCGCGCAGGGAACGGAGTCGAGTGATGCAGCATGTAGCTCCCACCACACTGTCAGCTTAGGGGAGAACGGAGTTTAGTGCACATGCTGCAGATCTTGTCGATTAGATCAAACTGTTTCCAAGTTCCCTCACGATTTGCACTCACATACGCAGTGGCCTTAATGAATTGGTCAGCGACGAACCGGTCACCACGAAGTGACTCGTAAAGCTTCCCTCTCGTAATGCTTTGACTCAATACTTCTTTTTTTACTGGGCAACATGCATTGCAAGATTTGCACCAAGTATTAAGCAGAGGACATCCAAAATTGGCAGTGCCCTTGTCCTGCTGTCTTTGGGTTTCAATATTGTTTGATTTTTTGGGGTTTTAAGTATTGTTGCACATGCTGTCTCTTGCAGCCTTCTTCGGCTAACAGCAGCCCCTTTGTGCCGTCACCCCACGGGCATCCCTCCTTCAACCCTCTCAAACTGGGCTCTCGCGGCGTCGGGGGGGTACGTTGACATCATCCTGCCCACACAGCTTTTTCTTGGCTGTGGTGGCTGGCAGTCACTTTGGTGTATTTACTTGTTGCTACTTCTACTGCAGACAAGTTATTTTAATTTACAGCTTATTGATTTGGCTGGAAGTTAATTTTTTGGAAGCTGCATTTTCTTTAGAGACTTCATTGAGTGGTGACTTTGCTTCCAGAATTTCTATCATTGTTAGAGTCGATGAGATCAAACTAGCTTTCATTGATGCACCCACCTTTGCAGCTTTGTATTTTTCTAAAGCTCTCGGGCATCTTGGAAGTTGCCTATTGTGGATTACTAAATTGCGAACAATTTCTTGTTTTAAAGTGCATCAATTTGGACTGCTTTCTGCTCAACTGTATTTACAAACTCTGATAGGAACTATCTTATATTCAACTTTTTTTCTTCATGAAATAATTGCTATTGTCATATTCAAATACAATTCAGACACTTTGTCAAAGAGTAAATTGTTGATAGACAATTATCAGGCTACATGCAATAGTGATACAAGTTGACATATTTTTTCATGCATTTTTATCCCCAGAAGTGTATATGGTATGCATACAACTTCAGCTATACACCCCGTAAATTGATTTCTAAAATGGGAGATGGATTAAAGGAGCTATGCAACAATTTCAGTGCTTTGCTTAATAATTGTGGCAGTTGGTGTCTCGAACCTTCTGGAGTAAAGAACAAAAAAACGCTTTTGCCTGCATGTCCTAGTTTCTATTAAAAATTTACAAAGATTGAGGCTTTTTCCATCTTTTAACTCCTTCTCCATCTTCCGAGTCACGTGCACTGTGACGTAAAAGGGGGACGAGCGGGGTTCCGGTGAAGCTCTCTAGCGCCATCAGTGAGCAGCGAAAACTCACCCACTCGCGACCACGGTACCACATGCTTGCGCCGCACGATCAATATGGCGAAAGGAGGAAATTTCCAACGTGCTCGTCCAAATCCGACCATCCCTGTCCGGCTTATGGCGGCTCCTCGTGGTAGCAGATAGAGCCGATGGTTTTGTTGACTTCAGATAGATAGCACGCTCGAAAACTCCATATAATCAAAGTTTTGTTGATGATACCAGGTTTCTGACGCATTTATATTTATGTTGGAACGACAAGATTTAATAGAACAATTACTTTTTATCAAGCAGGAAGTAGCACAACTTTTTTTTTTTACAAGTCCTCTTTTGACGTTACGCCGTGGGATTCTCGTGACTGCCGCTCGCGGCTGTAGATTGGGAAATATTATAATTTTTGCCTTATGCCTACGCGACGGAATCGCAACATTTCAAAGGAAGATGTGCTTTCTGTCCTTTGTGACAAGATAAACAATGTCAAAAGTGGAAGATGTTAATACTTTTAATGTTAAAATCGTTGCAAAGCTCCTTTAAGTTTGGTGTGCATGCCAGTAATGAGTGGTGAACCTATGCAGGGCTCCATTTCTGAATTTGTACCACTATTGCACATGCCCCTTAAATTAGCAGAAAATACAGGTCTGAGATTAAATGAGCCAGTGACAGTTTAGCATTCTATGTATTATGCAAACTTGTCAAAGAAAGAATAACTAGTGATTGGGAACCCTTTATTTTTCTGTAATGCCATATTTTTAATTGCGGCATTGTGGAGGCTTATGGCATCACCACTTTGCTTCTGTAGAAAGATGAATAAAGGTCATGCCACTGTTTAGGGGTAATTTACATAGCTGTTACAAGCATGTAATGTGCTTGTATGCATATAATGTCGAAGGCAACTACAATAATTCAATGTTTTCAAAGCATTATATGACTTGAAACCATATAATGTGCAAGGCAACTACAATAACACACAATTCAAGAATGATGAAGGTTTTTGAAGAACACAATTGGGCACAATGCAGCAGATCCTGGATGAAGATTAAGGCAGGCAAAGTTTATTATTTGAAAGAGTTCAAAAGGTCTGCATTCTATCTCCAACGAAAGGTCACAAGCCATGCATTCCAATGTTAATAAATATGTTCTCTACTTGTAGGGTGGTCTTAGAGTAGAAGTGCTTCCAGCAATTTGCAAAACTGAGATGTTCTATGCATTCTTGTGCTATGAGATACTTAGTGAACAACACTTGCACATATTTTTTTTGCTTCAGGTAATGGAAGTACCGTTAAACCTCGATTCAACGAAACACGATTTTACGAATCTCCCGATTTCGCGAACAAATTCGGATTTTCTGCGCAGCCTATGCCCAAAAACAGACTTTCTCGATTTTACGAAGTTCCCGATTTAACGAAATAATTAGCGGGTCCCGGTGACTTTGTTAAATCGAGGTTAAACTGCAGTTGATAATGCTAAAGTGATTCAATACATGCTTTGCATGCACTAGGATGAATTCTCCACTCTAATTAATTGTCCTTGGACGAAATGGGCTAGGTGAAAGCAATTGATTTGGAGATGAGCATGAACGAGCAAGAACTTGATGTTGTGTCCTGATGACGCCAGGAAACTTTTAGAATGAACTTTTAGAGGCAAAATGGTTGTAGAAGAGCGCAATACGTTTGTGAACGGTCAAATTCAGAGCTGCCTGTTGTTGGTGTCAATGCAGGCCGACAGTCGTGTACCAAAACCCCCTAAGCCCCCCGATAAGCCTCTGATGCCATACATGAGGTACAGTAGAAAGGTAAGGAAAATGGTAAGGATTGAAAGCCCCTCAGGTTCATCATTCTGCTTTTACTGCACGGCACCTCTGTGCAAGCCAAGGGTCTAAAACTCCACAGACGTTCTCTGCCTTTACTGTTCTTCTGAGGTTCTAATCTAGTGAGCTAGCACTTGTCAGAAATAACCCAAGACAGGGGACAACACTTGCAGATCTTGTGGAGGCAGTTTTAGGAAGGCCCCAATCTGATCTAGTTCTATTTGGTTTGTATATAATTTTTTCTATGCCTTTTCCTTTATTGCTCTTCATGGAAACTGATGAGACACTTGCCTTTTAGGTAGGATTAATGTTCGTCGTCATTACTTAGCATTTCGTTTCCAGTTTCCTTGGAACTATTTTTCGTTCCAGCCTCTTGCTGTAAGTAAGATAGCCGTTGCGGAAAGTTTGTGGACATCTGTCCCTGATGGCATGCAAAAAGAGCAAGAGCCTCTGTGTTTCAGACCCTTGGTTTAAAGCCTAGCTCTCGCCAGCTCTCCTTCCGAGGCTCATGTGCATTGGGCCAAAGCAGGGCTCACTTGGTGGAAAAAGTAATTCTTTTAGCATATGTCTGCTCTTCCTTATTTCCAGAATAAAGAAATCACAAGTCGGTGCAAAATTTGTTGTGCTGTAAACAAGACCTTGTGGAATTGGACAGTGTGTGTAGGCCACTGGCAAAGATATTTAAATAGCTTTGAATTCAATTGCATACAGTTAAGCCTTCATGCCATGGCACAATTTGTTTGATTTAAGATCGGCAAGGCAACATTTGTTACGATGACTTGATCGTGAAGTAACACATTACAGGTGCAAATTCAATGTAGCTTGACATTGCCACTCCTCAACTAAAGTCTATCTGCAAGTGCTGAATATCCATAGGTGCTCAGTTCAGTTTGTAGAGGTGTAAGCTTCTGTGGCCGAGCCTTCACATAAATCGTCATTCTACAGGAAGACATGTTCTCTGGCGAGAGCTGGCTTTAGCAAGCTTCCAGGGCATACTCATTGTAGGCGCAGAAAACGAAAACATAGTTGGTTTCTAATGCATCAACAGAGTATATTAGAGGGATGCCAAGGATCCAGTGAAGCGGGAGTGGGCACAGCATGCATACAATGTTGCACACACTAAGCCTAGGACTGGATAGAAGGGCCCAGACTTGGAAGCCCAGAGGTGCTTGGAGCTGCTTGCCCAATTTACAAAGTTTCTCATCGGGGGAGCGCCACTGAAAGAAACGTGTCTTTTCAAGGTGTGGGATCAGGTGAAGGCCACAAACCCTGACCTGAAGTTGTGGGAAATCGGCAAAATAATCGGTCAGATGTGGAGGGAATTGCCGGACGAGGCAAAGCAGGAGTACATCGATGATTACGAGACGGAGAAGGTGGGCAGAGAGTCATCGTTCGTGTTACTTTGCTGTCGTTGCTCGCCGTGCTTTCTGTGCTGTCTGCTGCTCCAGCCTCTATGTGCCGCTTTGTACTCTTGCTCTGGAGCTATGCTTAGGTTTTCAAAAAGGGTTGAACTTGCTGTTTCGATGGGCTTTTCATTTGGGAAGTCTTAAGCATTCATCCTTTTTGCCTTTTTTTGATAAACATTTTGATTATGTCCAGGCTACGACTACCCTTAAGACATTAGAAGTGGGCATTCTATACTCGTTTTTACATCAGGAACCGTAGTTAAAAAAGTCCGGCTTCTCGCGGAGCATCACTAATTTCTCCTTTTATGTAGAGAATTAAGATGCATTTTAGATTAAATACATGTTATCTTATCAAGACATACATGTTTCAAGTT
Organism: Ixodes persulcatus; assembly: GCA_013358835.2. Taxonomy (NCBI): domain Eukaryota; kingdom Metazoa; phylum Arthropoda; class Arachnida; order Ixodida; family Ixodidae; genus Ixodes; species Ixodes persulcatus. The sequence goes on along the minus strand of JABSTQ010009388.1, from coordinate 182,186 downwards.
TTAAATGCCAAAAGCATCGCATTTTCCTCCGACAACCAAATCTTTTAAGGACTTCTTCGCTTGTCGTGGGAACAATGCGCAAAACTTCTTTTTTTCTTGAGGTGAAAAGGAGTATAAGCGCCAAGATATGTTAGTTTCATGGGTTTGATGCATCTTGAAGTTTGTTATGTAACATTGTCACAATATATTCAGAGCATTAAAGGGCCCCTGAAAAGAAAAAAAGTTTTTTTTAAACTGTTTAGTTGGAACATGCATGTCAAAAAATTAATTTTATGCAAAAAAAAAAAAATTGGAGCAATATTTACGGCGCGAGACGCGATTTAGTTGGTAGTCACCTCCTTTCCACTTGTTTTCTCTCGGCATTTTGGGCTCGTGGAGGAGGGGTGGATCGGCTTTACTTCCACGTTGAGGTGGAAAGAGCAAATTGCCCTCTCGTTGAGCGAATGACCGTTCCGTAACATTGTGGACTTTGCGCGCAGAATTTCAAATATAAATAAGATTGTTAAAAAAAAAAAAAAAGTATGTTCTTTTCAGGGTTCCTTTAAGAGTGTATCGCAGCTGCCAAAGAAACAAGATTTCACTTTATTCGCAGTGCTTCCCGAGCTTATCAGACGGGCCACCTCTGTGACGAGCTGCATTTTCTTCGCTTGTTGCTTCATATTTTTTTAGATGGAGTACAATGAAGCCTTGAAGTCATATCACAGTTCTCCTGCATACCAAGCCTGGGTGGCCGCTAAAGTCAGAGGTAAGGAACTCTGTCGCTACATATGACGTGTTGTAAATATGACAAATTGTAAGCCTAGACTGTTCCATCCTTAGGCTGCAGGTCACTGCAGACAAGCACTCAACTGAGGGTTGTAGTTGCCTATGTCTAGCTATTTATTGCATATTGTAAGTTATGTAGGTGGAATGACAAACTTTCCTTTTTCAGAATGTTACTCGCGGCAATACTAAAAAGATGAGAATCCATAGCCACTGGGCTCTTCCGAACTTTATAAACTATAGCTCGATGAGTCATCAATTTATTATACAATTTTACGTGCAGATACACGGGTAATTTATTAATAACATTAGAACACACAGGCAGTGGTTCTAACGTCGAGATTCAATTCATACTGTAATACCGTCTGTTTTTGCAGGCCCAATTTTTTACGAAGTGGGTAGAGTGGTCATATTTACAATCATCAAATTTTGTAAAATTTTAAGTCTGAAATTTTCATTTCTAAACAATAAAAAAAGTTTCCACTTCCTTGAAGCTCGCAAACTACCCAGTTCACAAAAATTACGGGCTCGTGAATATTAGGGGTTTTACGGTAGATCTGGGAAATCCTACTTTCGTAGCAAACTGAATGGGTGTGCCCCACATTCAGCTTGAAAGCTGAATGTGGAATGCATAGCGCATTTAACCTCGTGAAAGGTACGTAATCCCTTTTCCCCACAATTTGTGGGAATGAAACGGGGGGGGGGGGGGGGGGCAGATCAAATACCTTTTACGTCTGGAGACCGGTGCTCAAAGGGGGATCCGATGCCCGTCCCTACCGCGCGACCGACGGCTACCAGCGAGGGCGGTTGCCACGCCGGGTTCAGTCCAACGCCATGCCAACAACGATGTTCCCGGTATCCAACAGTGCTTATTGAGTACCAGGGGTCCCCAACAAGACACTGCGGTCGAGTGAGCCGTGGCCACAGTGTGCCCGCAGCGCCCGCCGACCTGAGAGCCAAAGGGGTGATTGCGAGCGGAGTCATCGCCGGTCGGGCCGAGCTCACGCCGCTACTCGTCGTCGCAGGAGTTTGGGGCCAGGGCTCTCGGCAGACGGACGTCCACTAGATAGAGGGGACGCCGGCTGTCAGAGCCAGGGGGAACGCTAGCGTCGAATCATCGCCTGTCAGACGAGCTCGTACGCCGCGACTCGACCCGTCACCCGGAGTCCAATCCAGGACTCCCCGGACATACGGCCGTGCACACGGAGGGCAGGCCCGACTCTCCCCCGCGACACTGGTCCGCCAAAAACGGGAGAAGCGCGGAGGAGTGCGAGAGAGTAGGCCAGCATGGTGGCGCTCTCTCCCCGACACGATACGGAGCGACCAGGCTCGAAGTCAGCTGACTCCGCCTGGAACGTGGCTCCAGGCGGCTGACTTCGAGCCACTGGAACGTAGCTCCAGGCGGAGCCACATTCCAGTGGCACCCACAAGCTCTGTTCTTTTATTTGATCTTGTTAATCATTAATATCTTTAAAAAATTAATACTTTAAGCAATTCCGCCAAAAACGGGAGAAGCGCGGAGAAGTGCGAGAGAGTAGGCCAGCATGGTGGCGCTCTCTCTTCGACACGATACGGAGCGACCAGGCTCAAAGTCAGCCGACTCCGCCTGGAACGTGGCTCCAGGCGGCTGACTTCGAGCCACTGGAACGTGGCTCCAGGCGGAGCCACGTTCCAGTGGCTCCCACAAGCTCTGTTCTTTTATTTGATCTTGTTAATCATTAATATCTTTAAAAAATTAATACTTTAAGCAATTCGGCCAAAAACGGGAGAAGCGCGGAGGAGTGCGAGAGAGTAGGCCAGCATGGTGGCGCTCTCTCCCCGACACGATACGGAGCGACCAGGCTCGAAGTAGGCTCGAAGTCAGCCGACTCCGCCTGGAATGTGGCTCCACGCGGAGTCGGCTAGAGCAGACTCCGCCTGGAGCCACGTTCCAGGCGGCTGACTTCGAGCCACTGGAACGTGGCTCCCACAAGCTCTGTTCTTTTATTTGATCTTGTTGATCATTAATATCTTTAAAAAATTAATACAATTCTGCCAAAAACGGGAGAAGCGCGGAGGAGTGGGAGAGAGTAGGCCAGCATGGTGGCCCTCTCTCCTCGACACGATACGGAGCGACCAGGCTCGAAGTCAGCCGACTCCGCCTGGAACGTGGCTCCAGGCGGCTGACTTCGAGCCACTGGAACATGGCTCCAGGCGGAGCCACGTTCCAGTGGCTCCCACAAGCTCTGTTCTTTTATTTGATCTTGTTAATCATTAATATCTTTAAAAAATTAATACTTTAAGCAATTCGGCCAAAAACGGGAGAAGCGCGCAGGAGTGCGAGAGTGTAGGCCAGCATGGTGGTGGCGCTCTCTCCCCGACACAATACGGAGCGACCAGGCTCGAAGTCAGCCGACTCCGCCTGGAACGTGGCTCCAGGCGGCTGACTTCGAGCCACTGGAACGTGGCTCCCACAAGCTCTGTTCTTTTATTTGATCTTGTTAATCATTAATATCTTTAAAAAATTAATGCTTTAAGCAATTTTTGTATATCTAGTCAATAAAAAGTTAAGTAGCCCCCCTCTCCTACGGAAGGTGTTATGTCTATATTAAACCAGTGGTAAATTTCAAAGTGCACGGCGCCAGTCTGGCAAGAAATGAGAATGCTATGTCTATATTGGGCCCGAGGCGCTGTAACGCGGACCCCTTCGCACCACCGGATTATGCGTGGAGCAGTCAGTTGGCACCGTAGACATGATGGAATCCAAGGGGTCTAGGACTGGCGGATAATGTCGGCCTTAGCTCTGGAGGGGTCGGAGGAGTCAGCAAGTGTTCACACCAGCGGGGAATGCGGACCTCTGACGTGTGGAGGCAGAGTTAAAGCTTCTCCACAACATATATACTTTTAGTGATCTGGTTGCTGCACCAAACTGTGCCGAAGTGCTTATCCTGCTACATCCTGCTACTAAAATTGTGTCAAAAGTTAATTTTGCTGCTTCAGTGCTGAAACTAATAGCTCAGACCCCCGCCACACTGCAAGATCGGTGCGGTGGGTTTGTAAAACTTTTCGAAAATTTCGATTATAGCTGGCAATAACTCATTATTATACTTTATTTTCGTATGAAACACTAACTACTCGGGAGGTCCGCCATACTTCTCATTATCCGTGGTCTGTTCGGGCGGATCAGTTAGCTTCATTGAGTGCTTTTCCCCACATGAGTGGACTGCGGACAAGGGCCGTGATGTTAGCATTTCGCCTTTTGTACATCTTTTGCCGCAGCCATGTGGAGAGGGAAGCACACTCCTCCAGACAGTACAGTGCACATGCATGCGTCTAGTACTGGAAAACAAACAAAAATTCTGGGGAATACTGATGTGGCAACTTGCCCTGCAGTCTATATTGACTACAATATCCTGATGAGCATCGCTGGTCTTGACTTCGTTTTTCAAATGCAAGGAAACTTGGGTATAGCAACAGGATTTTTAACAACCTTGATTAGATGTACCTAAATACAGTCATGTCTCGTTAATATGGACCCCGTTAATATGGATACCCCGCTATATGGACACCAGTTTCGGGGACAAACTGGGAAAATATGTGCATTTTTGTCTCATTAATATGAAAAACTCGCATTATGGACGACTTTTTGGGGAAATGGAGGCGTCCACATTAACGAGACATCACTGTAACAAAATAGCTTCTTTTTTTTTTTTTAATTTCGCTTTAAGCTATTATTTTTATACAGGCTTTAACCCGTTTAAAGGTGCTATCAATAAAACCTAAAAATAAATTAACTTTGGCAGTGGACGAATGTAAGGTTGTGAATAACCTTTAGTTCAGCTGGATTTTTAAAAGTGGTATAGCACCCACTTACTCATTTAGGATTTTTGCATTTTTACACGTTTGAAATAGTGATGAACCGAATTTGAAAGGAAAGTTCGGCAAAGGTTCAGCAAAAATTCGGCAAACGCCTGCGCACGCGTGAGAACGCGACGGGGCCGCGGCGCCATGGATTGCAAATGGACGCTGTGTGGTCGTGTGATTACCATCGTACAGTGTAGTACTACCAGCGGTTACGTCGAAGGTGCGGAGTTTATGGTAACTGTGTGTTTAGTATCGGCCTTTGTGAGTGTGGTTTTCTTCAATATTTTCTGCCTCAATAACAGAAGATTGACCAGGAATTGACGCAGTCTACTGCGCAAGTGACAAATGATACGGTACATTCTGGATAACTGATTTTTATTTGATAGTTCCAGTGATGCATGACGTAGTTTAAACATTGACTGACAAGTACTTTAAAGCACTCCTCGCCATTATAGCAAGCCCTGTTCTCGACTCACAAGTTGTTTGTGCCAAAACAAAATAATATTGGTTTTTAATTAGCGTTATTTTGCAGTTTTCATCTGTCCGCATAAAACTAAACGCAGAAGTATCATGCTCAATGTTGCACATCAGACTTTCCTAACTCCTAAACAAACGTTCACGTGTGTCCTAGCATCGGAATTTTAAAAGTTAAAAACGAGACGTTGCGAATATGAGATGCACACTTTCATGCAAAACAAAAATAACTCAAATTTGAAAAAAAAAAAGAAAAAAAAGCATATTTACTATAACATTGTTATCTCTTCTGGCAAAGACTCAGCAGCCATTGCATTCATTTTCGCACACGAAACGGTGACTCGCGGAGAAAGTCAGAACACAGTCTTACCGCCTTTATTTTAACAATGTACGTACACACTTGCAGGCTTGCGCTGATGAGGCCTCAAAACCAAAACTCGCATATCGTGACTGCGGCCGCTACCCCGCTACCACATACCCTGTTGTTACACCAGTTCTGCAAAAGTCACTGTACAATTGCCAGTAAACACACAAAAATGTCACTGATGAAAACTAACAGTGATAATAACCGATACAATTATCTTGTAGATTACCATCTTACTAAAACTGATTTTTTTTTTTTTTAGTGTTTAGAAAAGTTTGGCAAAAATTCGACTTTGCCAGATCTTAAGATTCAACGCCGAATTTTTGATTCGACAAAAGTTCGGCCATCCCCAATTCAATAGTTTGTGAATAAAAAACCATCACCAGTTTGTAATAAAAAAAAAAGAAAACTTCCTTTAACCAAGTTGTGAGTTGTAGTTTTATTGCAGCCCTCAGAACTTGAGTTGAGTAAAAGGTTTGATTTTTTTTCTCATGCTGATTTTTTTCTAACATTATTTCAGTGTAACATAATAAGATTTTCCTTTTATTTCATACCTAAACTTACCACTTGCAGATTTTCATTCTCAGTCCATCCCCAATTAGCATGTGTTTTAAAAGTGACTGCTGCAGTTAAGCTTGATAACTCTCATCATAACATACTTGTTGCCTTGTCTGGCATTTTTAAAAGCACACGAAACTGCTAGTAGGGTATTCGATTAAATTAAACTTTCTTGTGGAAGAAATGATAACCAAAGAAGGCATTGTTTCTAGCTAGACAGACTTCCACATGAATATTCACATAATAGTTGCAGTAATATCAATAGGAGTTAAGCATATGCTCATGCTCAAAAAGTCATTTTTGCTGCTCCAAAATGACTTGGGCCAATCACATCGTTGAATTCTTGTATATTGTTTCTGATTTCAGCTCAACAAGCTGCAGAGGAAAGGGAAGCCCTCGAGCGCAGTCCGTCAGTTGTGAGTTCGGTTAGTAGAGTTACCCATTCTTGTATTTTTTAACTCTAGAAAGTCAAGTCACCACAAAAGGCCTCAGACCCATACCCTTGCCCTTGGGTTTGTGATGCCTTGCAGACTGCTAATAGATTATTTTCATGCTGGTTTGTTTAAAACCTCTACTTTTACTGGGAAATTTACGGCAGGGTATGGCATTTAGAATGTTGCCTGATATGAGAACTTGCACTTATGTGCACTTGCCAGGCTGAACGATGTACTTCTTGCCATACTAAAAAATTGCACAGCAGTGTTGCACATTTCATATGTGCAGATAAACTTGATTCCACTAGTTCACAGCTAGCAGTGAGGTTGTAATGCGACTTAACCGGCCAGAGTGTCATCACATGTTTGCTTTGATATAACGATGTTCTGCAACTCCTCATCCCTTGTGTAATGCACTCATGCCCACCAGGTTTGGTAAATGATGATGATGATTACATGTAGTATGGTGACATGTCTACATTCAAACTTGGATGTGTGCCTTTGACTGAGTTACTTATTAAGAGATAAAATAGGTATCATCAACTTTGAAATCTGTATTTAGTTACATGAATTCAGGTGAATTTCAAAGTAGTTAAAACCCGTGTGGGCAACTGTTACCGGCAACAAAAATATGGGACTAAACTGTACTTTTTCCTTGCTTAGATCTTTTTTTAAAACAATGTGTTGAAAAGGACTTCTATGCATGATGGAACCTTGGTATGTTTTTCTGGGGATCACGGTAAAAAAAAAGTATGGTTCAAGAAAACATAAAAGTTAACTACGCTTTTGGTAGACTACAGATGAGACAAGAAGAAACTCGCATAGCAATTTATTTCACGTGGACTTTTATATGTTGACCTTCGTGTTTTGAAAGCATTATTTAAAAATAGGGGTCTATCTGTCATCATAACAAAAAGATGTCAACCTTTAAGTGTGAAAGCAGTAAGAGCAACTGACGCTACCCTGTGTCAGTTGCTGTTCCTAGTATGCCAGTGCGAAGCAATGAAGCCCGATGCATATTCCGGCACTGTGGGGCGCACAGTGTACGATTCCAAACTTTGAACTCCACACAAAATGAAACCAGCGGAACCGGGCAAGCTTTACACTATCCGAACACAACAGACGTATGCTTGTGCCTCCAGAGAAGGATGGAAAGATGAACGGACTTCTGCAAAATCCTGAATTCATTCCAAGCCTAGTTTAAAGGACACATGCAAAGGAAAAAAACATTTTTTTTAAACAGCTTAGATGGAAAAAGGATATCATAAAACGATTTTACAACGAAGAAAAAAACTTTTTAGAGCTATATTTACGGCACTATACGAATTTGTAGTTGGCGCCTGAGGGCGCCGTGGAAAAGTGGCTCTTATTTATCACGTGACGGGTTTGTCACGTGGTGCTTGCGCTCTTTCGGAAGCTTCCTATGGCCCTTATTTATAAAGTGGCCCTTATTTATCACGTGACGGGATTTGTCACGTGGTGCTTGCGCTCTTTCGGAAGCTTCCTATGGCCTCTAAAAGTAACTTGTTCATTTTTGTTTGAAGTATAACAAAAAACTAAGATTATTAAGTAACTTTTAGAGCCCAAAGGAAACTCCTGAAAAAGCGCAAGCAGACGTGATAGACCTGTGCACCGGTCAGATGACGGCGGTGGCGCCCTGAAGCAGACGAACTCGTGCGGCGGCGGCAACGGCGGCGCGGAGAAACGCGTTGAAGCGGCGTCGTACAATGCTCAGCATGCGGCGGCCGCGTGACTTTGCGGCGGCGGCGACGCAGCGCGGCGGCGCACAGGCCTACCACTTGACCAGCGGCGGCTACAAATTCGTATAGCGCCGTAAATATAGCTCTAAAAATTTTTTCCTTCGTTGTAAAATTGTTTTACAATACCCTTTTTCCATCTGAGCTGTTTAAAAAAAAAAAATGTGTTTTTTCTTTGCATGAGTCCTTTAAGGTCATATCTGCCTGAGCAAGAAGTGTGGGCAAGGAGTGCGGGCAAGAAATGTGGTTCAGAGAAGCAAGGTGGTGAAAAGAGGGGGAGAGCAGAACAAAGGAAAAGTGTGTTCGCAGCCTGGCAACACAATGTGTTGCTTTGAACAGCATTTTTATTTTTTGGATAGCAGCAAAGAGGCCAACACAGCCTGAAGGAAATTAGTACACATATTGCTATGGGAGTCCAACCGGACCAGCATCTGTGAACGGAACAGTCAGAGAGACATATCAACCGAGAAAGTGCCAGTGAGGTTCTACTATATATCTGCCGAGTCGGACGTCGGGAAGTGCAGTTGCATTACCGGTATCAGTCTTATTATAGAGATGCGATTATATTGTTCAATTTGAACTCTTGCAAACAAATTTAGTGGCAAGTTTGAATGTCTGTGAAACTTTTTGCAGGAACTATACATATACCGTAGGCCATAAAGTTTTTAATAGCTTTAGGTTTGTTTTTAGAAGGTTTAATGGGCCCTTTTCTTAAACTTTTGTTGACAGTGAGGCTCCCACAAAATATTCAACACTTGATGTTCTTTGTTTCAGTCTCTTATGGCTTCCCAGAAAACGGACGGCAAAGTCAGCATACAGCCAGCCGAAGATGAGGATGGTAAGTGCAACAGCTCTCCCATCGTTTCTGTTGGTGCTCTCTGCTCTACCTTCTTAAAACATTTTTAGTGTTTTCCGAAAGCTACGTGTTGTTCACGTCAGGGTCTCAGCTAAGCCATCTTTAAAACATTGCAGGGAACTGTCAATAACTTTAGGACTCTCAATTTTACACGAGACAGGTAGTTGGAGCTATCTAAATTCTGGACGACTCATGGCAGAATGGAAAAAGTGTGTTGTGCATTTGTATATTTCTTCGATTGGCCTCACTTAAAATTGCCTCCCTTAATGCTAGAAGTGCTAATGGACCATTTTCTAGTCATTCTCAGATTTTAAAGATACTCTCTTCCGACTGACACTTGAGGGCATGCTTCACAAAAACACACAACTGCATGAACCATGTCACTCTGACCACCAAGTATTAAACAATGCCTGTGTTGAGTGTCAATCTTGATATTCTGTTGAGGATGCAGCCAGCACCTAGAATGTCTACTGCCGTGCTTTGTCAGTCTTGGAAGTCCGAAATGTGTGACCAGAAAAGAATGGACCCTCTGACTGTTCTTGGCGCCTGTGTTAACGCATGAATTGGATCACTGCTGGTCGAGCCTATCACGGTTTGTGATGAGCAGGTTTGACTGGTTTTGTGGTTTTACATGCAGTCTGCCGCCATTTGGGACTTGTGAGCATACAAGGCACACCTCCCGTAGTCGCACCTTGTTGAGCCTTGCTCATTTTGCCCCGGTTCCTAGTCAGTCTTGTAATCTTGCTGTTGGCATGAACTTCTGGCCCTCCTGGTGGCCTTTTTCCCAGCTGACACGTCACTCCCCCTGCAAAATTTACCGCCGAGCTGACAGGTGTCCATGTAAATGAGGCATGATTGTTCGCCTGCCTTGGTCATCTAAAATGAAAGGGCAGTGGAAGAAACCAAAATGGTCAATTTGGTGAGGCACACTTAGCTGCTGTTGATGTTGCCAGTGCTACAAGCTTGGTTTCTCCAGTTTTGGCTTCTACTTTATTGTTATTAAGATGCAAGGTTTTTATTTTTGTTGCTTTTTCTGCTTTATTGGTTGTTACCTTTGTGGTTGAAGCTATTATATGAGCAAGTGGTCATAGCAAATTGCACAGTAAAGCCTTGGAATGTATGCTGATAGACTTTGCACACTCAGTGAGCATGCCATGTCTGGGTGTTCCACTGAAATTTGGCTATGAAATTTTTTCTTATGTGCCCTACTTATGAGTTCTGTTTGCATTATAGCATATGTGAAGGACATGAATATCTTGGAATTTCAGGCACACAGAGCCTTGATAGTGGGAGAAATCTATTGGACCAAGGAAACACAGCACAATAAGGAAGCAAGCTTCTGCAAATCTTGTGATAGTGTTAATAACTTGTAATATTTAGAGAAGGTATCCAGGTCTTGTCTTCGTTCAGAATTGCCAGATCCAAACTCTTAGTCCCCAAATTGGCCCTTTTGCTCTTCATTACATTCATGTCGCATTCATATGGACCCCACTGATTTGGATTCCCAGTCTTTGTCGCAGACATTTTAAGATCCCATTTTAAATTGAGGTGACACTACACTGGAGCATAATGTTTTTGATATTTTTTTTCATCTGACATGTTCAAGAGGTGTAATAGAAGGCCCCCTTTTTAATGGTTGCATGCAAATCTTATTGCAAGTCTTTATCAGCACCAAACAAGTGGTGCCTGCTTCATTCTTTTTTTTGGTCTCTTAATAAATGTTGAGAACACATCGTGGCAGGAAAAGGTGCTAATAATCAGCAGTTAATAAATCGCATAGATTGAGAGGTTGATATGCCACATATATTAAAAAGAGTTGCTTATCTATAGTTAGCTTCAAGAATTCCTTGCCAGGTGGCATAGTGTTCTAACATGAGCACTGGAAGTGAAAACTAACTTTTTGAACACCTGCAGGTATCTGGTTTCCACAGCATATTTATTTTTGTGTGTGTGCTTTGTCTTGCAAAAATCTTTTAAGCTGTAGAAGCATTTGTTAGCTACTGTGATTTGTCAGCAACAGAAATTTAGAGAGCAATGATTTGAATTCTTGGTTTACACTTTTTTGTTGATATGGAAGCTACTATCAAGTAATGTAGAGTGAAACTTACAGTGTTAAGTCAGGAATCAAGGAAATTATTATATTTTAGATTTAGATCGCCAATGGCTATACATTGCTATTGGACTCCTCTAGCCTTTTTTTTTTTTTTATTCTTGTAGGATATTTCTAGAGGACATTTCACCAACTCCTGCATCCAGTGAAATTACAAATCTGAAATATTGAACTAAGCCATGGGATAGCTTGTTCTTCACCTTCCGGTCCCGATTGAAATGTAGAAAACTGTTGCAATCACCAAGGTGTGGCCAGATTGCCATTCACTTTTGTCTATTGAGTCTCAAAACGGTGACTTTATGAGGAGTAATTGAAACACTTTCCATCTGCTTTTCTTTGTGTAGGGATGGGCTCTGGCTCACTGAGCAATAGCATTTACCTTTTGGAGGTCAAAGGGTTGAGTGGTAGGTCACCTCCAATCTTTTCTTTCTAAGATTTTGAGATGCTTTCCAGTCGTAACATTTCTATCCTTCATGGTGTTTCAGCCCATATTTTGGTACTTCAGATAACAGTGAAACGTATCATTCAGAAAAGGGGTTGGAGCCTCATTCAAAGTGCAGCTAAAGTAATTTGTTATGTTTTGACAACATGCAGGATAGAAATTTCTTAACATGCTTTTAGAGCTCAAGCGATGCCAGTTTCAGAAAATTTGTGTCATTGGCCAATTCAAATAAATCTGCCTCATATAATTTTCCGAAATGTTGATATGCTATTAAAATCTTTAGATGCCATTTGTGGAATGTTTATAAATGTTTGGTTTAAATAACTATGAACATTGATATGTGGTTGTTACTGTGCAAGCTATGACCCATCAGTGTCTTTTATGACTCATATTTGCTCGTTAGTAGGAAATAAGATACGGAGAAATGTAGCAAGCCAACTGCCTCACCAAGTTGACCATTGCATTTGCACGTCTTTTGTTGAAATTAAATGTTGTATCTTCGGGTGCCTGTTACCACTTACTACCACTGTATGTCCCTTTCTCTCTCATCAATATTTTCCAAAGTTTGTTGTTCATTTCACCTTAAAATGCACCGTGATATAGAGAAGAAATATTTATAAAGTAGCATCATTTACACATCCTAAAGCCGCATATATTTGAAGTGGAAATCCCTGGTCAGGGTGTTCCTTTTAGCTATGCCAAGCATAGCAAATGGCATGTTTAACAAGCAGTGAAGACACGGGAGAAGCAAAAGATAATCAGTCCTTGGCAGGCATTCAAGAAAGATGGTGGAGCTGAAACGGGCATCAGAAGCAAGAAGTTGACTCCACGTAATATCTGTTGAATGCTTTTTCTCCTCTACACAGACATAGACGAGTTTTCGGTGAAGCACATAGCAGCCTCTCGCTACATGCGGAATCACAGGTTGATCAACGAAATCTTCAGCGACGCTGTAGTTCCGGACGTGAGGTCTGTGGTCACGACCGCTCGCATGAGCGTCCTCAAGCGACAAGTGCAGTCCCTCACTATGCACCAGGTGGGCACCCTGCCTCTGGCCCAACCCGAAAGGCCGCGATTGTGCTTGTTGCATACTCTGAGCCATGACTAAGCCAAAACAAACATAGAAGCACATGACCTTTTTTTATCCTGGTGTCTCTTCTAACTCCTGCTCATATCCTTGCGACTCATAACATTATCCTCTTCTGTCGTATCACTGGGCACAACAGCAGTCACCCTATTTAGCCGAATTCATTTTGGGAGAAAACATTTACAATAATTTATGTGGTCATTTTTGGTTGAACCCTTGCACAGCTACAGTTGAACATAATTTACCAAATGTCGCAGTTGAACATTTTTTTTTAAATATTTTTATCTTGTTTTATAGCAAAAAGTATCATTGTTCTTGATTTAGCAAAGTGATTTTAAGCTGCAGTTTCGGTTGAATGAGGTCTTTGCCCGTGCACTAGTAGTGCAAAACTATCGATAGTTGCCAGAAGACTATCAATAGTTTTCCGACATTAGTAGTTCACACCGCTCCCTCTTCCCTTTTTCTCGCTTTATTTTTTCAAATGGGACACCAACTAGCCCAAGCACTTACCATCCCAACTTTGGTTCAGATTTCAGTGATGACGAAGACGGGAGTTTGGGCAAAGAGAGGAGGAAGGGAGGCGAGCGGCAGTGTGGCAACTCTGTTCGCTCTAGTGGTGCAAAACTATCGATAGTACTATCGATAGTCGGCAAAAATCTGACTATTGATAGTAAAAAAAACTATCAATAGTCGACTGTCGATAGTACTATCAATAGTCGACTATCAAAAAGCTATGGATAGTACTATCAATAGTCGACTATCGGGAAATTATCGTTAATCGACAATCGGAAAACTATCGATAGTCGACAATCGTAAACCTATCGATAGTACTGTCGACGGTTTACAATCAATAGTTTTCCGACATTCGTAGTTCATGTCGCTCCCTCTTCTTTTTCTCACTTTATTTTTTCAAATGAGACACCAACTAGCCCAAGCACTTACCATCCCAACATTGGTTCAGCTTTCAGTGATGACGAAGACGGGAGTTTGGGCGAAGAGAGGAGGAAGGGAGGCGAGCGGCAGTGTGGCAACTCTGTTCGCTCTATTGGTGCAAAACTGTCGATAGTATCGATAGTTGCCAAAAATCTGACTATCGATAGTAAATAAAACTATCGATAGTACTATAGAAAAACTATCGATAGTACTATTGATAGTCGACTGTCAAAAGGCTATGGATAGTACTATCGATAGTCGACTATCGGAAAATTATCGTTAATCGACTATTGGAAAACTATCGGTAGTCGACAATCGTAAACCTATCGATAGTACTGTCGACGGTTTACTATCGATAGTTTTTCGACATTGGTAGTTCACGTCGCTCCCTCTTCTCTTTTTCTCGCTTTATTTTTTCAAATGGGATACCAACTAGCCCAAGCACTTACCATCCCAACTTTGATTCAGATTTCAGTGATGACGAAGACGGGAGTTTGGGCGGAGAGAGGAGGAAGGGAGGCGAGCGGCAGTCCTCATTTCTAGAATAAGGAACAGGCGTCAAAGCTTTATTTTTTGTTCGGCAAACAAAGGTGCGACCCAACAAGTTCGAAGACCTTCCGAAACCAGCAGTATTGAGGATCGTCTCATGATGATCCAGTCAGTCAGTGCACAGGGCCAACACGAGACTTTGTACACTAAGACAATAAACCCTTGGTAGATAATGAAGAAAAAAAAAAGGAAAAAGAAAAACCCTACAGTCAATTTGGCAGGAGATTGAACAGTCATGCCCCAAGCATTTTGCTTCAGCTGCATGGGCAACAGACAAAAAATTGTTTGCACATCGTGTAAGTCCTAAACCGAGTAACAAAACTTCTGGCACAGTGTTTGGCTAAGACTTGTGTTCAAGAACACGAGTCTCTGCCCAATGGTGACACAACGCTCAAGCCCATTCTGTGCCCCGCACTCAATCGAGAGAGATGATGTAAGGAATTCAATGCACAGGCTTGTGTTGGGTGAACACTGACCTACATAGGAAACAAGCTGGATAAAGAACTCTAGTTTGCTTTCTTTGCATAGAGCCACTTCGGGTCCCTAGAGCATCATAACTGTGTGATATCACAAGGCAGAGAGGTATATCATCCAGTAGTCCCTTTTGAGAGCTGAAATTTTGTCTATTGCAGACGCATAAGACATCAATTCCAGTCAAAGCTTTCCAGTAGCTTTTCACAACTTTTCTATTTTTGACTAGTGGGCCTCTCATATACAGTAAATGTCTATTCTGTGAAGTTTAATCAAAAATGGTTGAAGCTGGTATAAAGACCTGGAGAAGAGACCTGCTAGAAGCTCCAGAGTGGTAGGCAATGTCTCGTTAAGCCTTAGTGAAATTTCGGCTACCACTTTGAAGGTTCCAGGAGGCTCCTTTTTATAAAGTCTACTTCGTGAAGGCAATTGAGGGCAAGCACTCGTTTAGAAGATACAGTACAGCTACGGTACTATTCTTTGGTACTGTAATTAAGTTGAAGGAACTTTAACATGCTCCTAGTTTGACAAAGCCACCAAGAGTCATTCTCTTCACTAGGATTGTGAGCCTGCACTGATCCCTGTAAAGGATCTTGCCTGCTGAGCCAAACTGGCAACTGAAAGCTGTAATTAAAATTGGCTTGCAGGAGAAGTTGGAAGCAGAGTTACAACAGATCGAAGAAAAGTTTGAGGCCAAAAAACGCAAGTTTCTTGAAGCAAGCGAGCTGTTCCAGGCAGATTTGAAAAAGGTGAGTTCCCCCAATAGTCTTGTCTGAGTCTGGAGCACACATGAAGCAACTTATTTTGTTAAGTAACTCCGGCCAAAAGTCAAACCAAAGAGAACGACCAATATTGGTGTACGGAGACTAAATACGAGCACTGCCTAAATATTACACTAATGGGAAATTGCAATCCACTTTAAAATCAATATTAAAAATGCTACCACCAGCTTCTCAGTGGGCATTCAAGGGGTTGGCTCTTTGTCAAGCAATGTTGCGGCCCAATGTCATGTTCATACTCATTGAGGTTATTTTTTAGTACTGCCATTTCTTTTGCCGTGCTTGTCTGCTGGGTTTTCAGTAGGGGTGTGCGAATATTCGAAATTTCGAATACGAATCGAATATTTCCCTTATTCGAAGCGTATTCGATTAGAAAATTGCATATTCAAAAGTTCCCGAATATTCGGCCAAATTCGAAGATTCGGGAAAAACGGCGAATAATCGCACAAACTGCGAATATTCGAGCAAGTAACGAATATTCTGCCTGCCACGCAGTCCCCTATGAATATGTTTATTCACTGAGAAAGGCGTATGATGTGTGCGTTATCGGTCTGCTCCGTTTCTATCTGTCCGATGGCAGCAAGAAAGGATCAGTTTCGGTTTCTTTTTCACCAAGCCGTTTCTTGTGTGGCACTTTTATAGCAATATGTGATGTAATTGCGCGTTCTATAAATTGATATAATAAAAAAAAAACCTCGAGAGTGAAATATAAATATAAAATAAATCTCGAGAGTGTTATCTAATGTAAATGTTTAAAAATTAGAAAAAAGAAAAAGCTAGGTGCGAGCGGAGCATTGCATCGCCATCGTCAACAACTCCTGCCACTCCCGCGCAGTCAGAACTAGGGAGGTCGCGAACCTACCCAGGTTCGAGTTCAACCAAGTTCAACTTTTTTGGTCTTTCACCGTGATGTTCGACAAAGGTTCGACTGAAGTTCAACTTTTTTTGCGCATGCGCGAAAAAAAAACTAGTTTACTCCACCTGGTGGAGGAAAAGTGCAATATTTGTTGGGTTTATTGGCATCACTAGTTCACATTAATAACTAATGAAAGCGTTAAAAGCGCATATTTTCACTATTATATGGTGTAAACATGGGTAACCATTTTATAAAATATCAAGTAAACTACTTTTTAAATTATTTGTTCCCCAAGATTCGAAATATTCGTCTAGCAGCCGGGCAACACTGTCCATTAGTTGAACTTCTTTGAAGTTTAGTGAAATTTCGCAAGTTTCCAAAGTGAAAGGGTCTTTCTACTGGCGAAATGTTGTCACGGCGCGCTTACTTTCGGAACAGGTTGAGCATTCAATTTTCTTACACGATAAGTTGTAATGAGTGAATTACTAGAAGTATCTTTAGCCTGCTGCAGCCCAGTAAAATGCAGTTGCATTGATTTATTTTAAAAAGGCAATAAAATCTGCTGTTACCTCTTGTTTTGCAATTTTTCTATTACTAGACACATATTCGATTCGATATTCGAAGCCCATTTTTTGTCTTATTCGTATTCGAAAATTTCAATATTCGCACACCCCTAGTTTTCAGCCGTCCCAGGGGATGATTTCTGTGTATGTTATGTTAGGTTTTAGCGGCCGTCGTTTGCAAGTGCTCCTCAGCGATTGCGCACAAAGATTATAGACTCCCTGCCTGTACATGCACGTGGTGCCAAAGTGCAAGGAGCCCAAGGGACTGGCATCGTTGTGCAATGCCGAACACACCTTGCTGTTCCTGCTCAGCCTTCCTGGTCAGCACAAGCTTACGACAGGCTTCCACAGCGCTTCTGGGACGTACATTGCACACCACCAAGATTGAGGTTCTTCTCAGAAAATAAGAGGGGGCTCGTTCTGAGCTTGTGCTGTGAACACTGCACTTGATCATGGCACCCAGTAAATACCACCCATTCATCGCGTTGAACTCGCTTCTTTGCCAGCAATGTGTATTAATAGTTGCTACAGATGTTTCAAATCTATAAAGCAAAGCAGTAACACGGCCGTAGCATCTTGCTCGACTGATCGGAACTGCTCTTGCGATTAGGCCAGTCGTACGTTTTGCGGTACCACAGTACAAACTTTGCATGGCACGATGGCCATGCACCTGGACTACCATTTTCTTGAGCCGATAGTTTGTTTCACCGTAGACACCAGAAACAAAACTTTCGGGTAAGACATCTACAAAACTGCACGAGGCACTGAGAAGAAATTGCACCTTGTAATTTAGGGACACCTCCTGCACTAAAAACGGTCATAACCCTGAAATTAAGAAGATGTACCAGAGTTACCCTTTATTCCAAACTAAAAAAAACCTTCCAGTAGTGGAAAATTTCTAGAAAAATGTTCTCATTAGCAAATTGTCACTTCGGTAACGGGAAGTGGACATTTTGCTGAAAGCATGGTCTAGTGGCCGTAATGCAAGTTATGCTGTAGACACAACTGAAATAAGGCATTGTTTTCTTGTCGAGATTATGCTTTCACTTCACATATCGGACTGTGGTAGTGATGCAAAACGATCAAAAATTGACTTTTGATACTATCGACAGTTTTGGAAAAAAAACTATCAGTTGTTGACTATCAATAGTATACTATAGAGAGTTGACTCTCGGATGGCTTTCGATACTATCGAAAGTCATCTTTCAGAAAGTTATTGTGTTATGAATGTGGAAGCACTAGTGAAAAAGATGACGATGACGGCATTGCAGACAATGCGGGGCTCTAGACATAACATAAAATAGAAGGGAAACTAAACATAAACTTGCATTCTCCTACAATGAATTTAAAGATAAAATAAATGGCATTTTGATACTTATCTTGTGCACATATTTTGTATATTTCTGTGATCCAGATATTGCGCTTTGCACTTTGTATGCCCACATTTGCAAAAAAAAAGTATTCATTTTTTTTTGTTTTGTTTTGGAGTTAAGAAAACACTTGCTGAACACATCTAGTATCAGAATGTATCACAAATCTCTTATCTAAGAACTAATATGTGCACTAGGTGTACACTTTATGAAGCTGCAGGCTCGTCCTCGCAGCTTTTCCGAGAAAGGTGTAAGGAGCGTACAGATTTGCAGACAATCCAGGTTTGTTTGCGGCACCGAGCGCGTTAAAAGGGTGGTGAGGGCAGTCCCTTGCCCACCCAATTGTGGCAAGGAACACGGCTGATTGCGTGCTCTTTCGTGGGCAGAGATGCGGCAAGACGGTGGACTCTGAGACGTACCAGAAGATGGTGGAGCGTGCCCTGGAGCAGATGAAGAAAGACGCCCAGGCCAAAGAGGAGCAGAGAGACAAGCAGAAGGCGGAGGAGGGGGCGGAGGAGGACAGTGGCGCCTGCAAGGAGGCCACCCCGGCAGAAGAGTCCCCCCAGGGGAT
The DNA here is from genome assembly GCA_013358835.2 of Ixodes persulcatus. NCBI lineage: Eukaryota > Metazoa > Arthropoda > Arachnida > Ixodida > Ixodidae > Ixodes > Ixodes persulcatus. The sequence goes on along the minus strand of JABSTQ010009388.1, from coordinate 163,407 downwards.
GCCCGTGGCCCCGGGCAAGGAACCCGGAGAGGAGGAAGAGGAGGAGGATGAGGAGGAGGAGGAAGGGCGAGGCAACGAGGAGGAGGCGGGGGACGCCGCGCACACGCCCATGGAATGCGAGGACACTGCGGAGAGCCAGGACTCCCAAGTCAGTCAGGTACGTCTTGTGCCAATTTTTTTCGCCAGTTTATAAGCTTCTAGGCACGGAGCACTTTGAAATTGCCGTATTGTTTTTAGATTCAGCAAAAGTACTATCTTGATATCCATCAAGCTGCTCTACACCTGGTCCTAAACTCCTTTGGTTGGTTCAGATTTGCTTTGTAAGGGACATTCCTACCTGGATGGGCTCGTATGTCCCAGAGGCATGTCCTCAACCATGGTTGAGTTGGGTCCACGCAACAAGTTGCAAACAAGCTTGTGCTTCAGGCCAGTTGTGCAACCTGCACTGCACTGATTTGCTGCACTAATTTGCGGTGCCCCCTCTGTGGAGCATGTAATTGGCTGTCCACACAGACCTTGAGCAACAAAACTAATAGTAACCTGGAGATTTCTCTTGTTACATACTTATACTTTTCTGACCAGCATGCTTTACACAATTTTACACTGCTTCATAATTTCGTAACCCAAGGGTTTCTGGATGTAATTGGAATGGACCATTTTTATATAAGCAGCTTCTGGTCTGAGGTTCACAAATGCTGCAGATTTAGAGCTATATTATTAAAGAACTGGATGTGTTTTCTGGTTGGTGTTTGCACTGGCATAGTACATTTTATCAGTTTTTGTGAGGTGAAATCTGCATATAGTAGTTGCCATGCTCCATCCGATACAAGACATGTTCCAGGAGAATTATGGGATATACAACTGGAGTATAAGCATAAATGAAAGCTTTCTCTTTCAACACCAAGCCAAGATTGTACCTAGAAAATGTTACTGTACTAGATTGTGAATTTAGCCAACCTGACCCTAGGTGGCTTTTAGTTTTAGTACAGTTGTACAGGCACTGGGTCATGGGCATCATCAAAAACATAGCAGCAAAACATAGTTCCAGCCTCTATTTGCTCAAAGGCAGCTGTACTTCCTCCGTGAGCTGAGCCTATGGTATTAACATTGTACTACACATAATGTTGCACTGTACATATGTGGCATAACAGTCAGTGATGTGATTGGCCCAAGCATTTTTGAAGCACCTGTTGGAGCAGCCAAAACAGTGTTTTGGAGCAGAAAAGGTGGCTTTTGGAGCAGCTAAAACAGTGTTTTGGAGCAGCAAAAGTGGCTTTTGGAGCAGGTATTCTTAGACAAATAAAAATATTAGTTTCAAGTGCTAGACACACGACTTTGCTCACCGCAATAAACAAAGTATAGTCAAGTTAGACCACCTGGGAGTGTTGCAACATGTAACTGAAATGCCAATGACATGACACATTTTGCAATGCTTCAGTTAAATGATACATACATATGTACCCGCTATAGGTAGATAAGAACCAAACTGCACATATTAAAATTTATTTGAAAATGACCAGCTTAGTAGTAAATATGACAGCATTAGGTTGACTAGTTATATAATGAATGGAAGCAGTCTCAGACTGATGGAACACGTAACTACTGCAGTGCAATGCGAAATTCTCGCGCGAGCGGAGATATCTGTTCGAATCGAAACCAAATACAAGCCTGCCCCCCCCCCCCCCCCCCCCCACACACAACACGCACGCACGCCACACGCGCGCGAAGCACACACACACACACACACACACACACACACACACACACACACACACCACACACACACACAACACACACCACCAAAAAGAAGAACTGAGCACAACACTGAAAGACATCGTGAGCCAGGGTTAAAAAGTTCTTGGAGCACTTTGTGCAACGACTGAACTCCAGACAAAGAAGCGCATGTGATTTGCTTTAGCTCACTTCTCTTCACAAACTTTCTTTCGCGGCAGATTTCTCGAGTACCGGGGTCCCTCTCAAAAGAAAGCCTACCGAGAGAAACCTAGGGAATCAATACCTCGACACAGCAGTCTTTGAGCTAGGGAGATTTTTGTAGCAGCGTATTAAACAAGAACCGGAATGTTGATGAACATGCAGCGGTCCTTACGTTTCAGTTTAGAAAGCGCCATATCTGCAGCGACATGGGAACGGCAACACCCGACGTCGCGCGACCACAGTGACTGGCAGGCAGGGACCAAATATAGTTGTCCGACGGCCGAGTACTTCAGCTCATAAAGTAACTCCCGCCACACAAAAACATGGTTTCGTTTCTCAGCATGACGGCATGGCTGGTACCCAGCACTAGCGTCGGTGCGCCTGCACATGCCCACATCTATCGTTAAAATTTTTTTTAAAAAGACGCGAGACAACGAGAGTGCGAAACGAGAGACTGCTGGAAAAACCACGCAAGACCTAATGAACGATTGATGCAGGGTATTTTGTGTTGGGCGGCCGCTTGCGCCACCTAGCTCACGCGTGCTCAGTTACGGTACTCAGTTTAGTTTAGTTTTTGAAAGGCGACCAAAATTGGTCCTTTGGTGCAGGCTTGGCGCAGATTACCCATATTTCGGCAAAATGTAGCAGGATGTAGCAGGGTTAGCTCCTTAGCGCAGTTTGGCGCAGCAATCGCATCACTGAACAGTACCAAACACAGGATAATGAGGCAAAGCAAACTGGGGTCTCTAACAAATCTAAATGCCTTCTTGCACAAACTAGGGTCTCTAACAAATCTAAATGCCTTCTTGCAATACCATTTCATGGTTTTTCCATCGTGATGAACAAGGTGTCATCATTCGTCTAGCACCGTGCTGCTGGTGATTTTAGCAGCTGTGCGAGAGAAAAGAAAGTGGGTTTTGCATGCCACATTAACAACCTGCGTCGCAGAAGGCTGAAACTTTCCTGCCTTCTTGATGAAAGTCCAAAAACGTAAAAAAATCTTGTTTGTTTTTCTGGCATACCCAGTGTCGTTATCCAAGTAGGTAACAGGATCCAAGCGGAACCGAGGGACCTCAGTCAAGTTCAAGCTCATCGAGATGGGTTTCAGAATCGAACTAGCGGTGATAAAAATGCTTGACGATTTGCATAGTCTCAGTTTCTGTGCTAGATTGTGCCGTGGGACTGATGGCGCTCACTTGTGCGTCTGGCTACAGGAGCGGAGCGACGGGGCCTTCTCGGACCAGGAGAGCAAGGAGCCCAGGGGCATCGAGGGTGGCAGTAGCAACGACGACACCAGCCAGAACGACGGCGGTCGGATAGCGTCTCTGGCACAGTCCGAAATGCCGGGCTCTAACTAGGGGCGGGTTGCTCTCCCCGAGCCTCTTGTTTTGCCATGCCTTTTTACGGATGACGGGAATAGTCCACACTGGAAGCAGGAGCTGCAGCTTATCGACACGGCCAAAGGAGCACCAGAATGCTTCCCGCACGACTTTACGAGACGAGCGTTTAGGGAACGTACAGGTAAACTCAGCCTTACCAAGTAGAGTCCGGGAACTAGATATCGGCAGCGGCGGCGTAAGATTTTCGGTTTGTTTTATCAGCCATCGGGCCAGTTTGAAACGTGACATATTAAAAAAAGTTGCGAATAGGAACTAGTGGCGACAAACGCTTTTTATATTCAATGCCGGTTCTCGCGTCGCAATGGCTAAGTCCTGCGGCGAGAGGACTGGAGCACATAGATAGCATTCGGTCGAAGAAAGCTGTAGATAACGTCATGCCAGGTTTTGCGGAGTTATATTTGTCATTTTGGTTCTTTTGAGCATCTGAAATGATGCAATTTTATCTTGGAGCATTTTTTGTATGTCACTGCTGTACACATTTTAAATATAAAACTTTCTTAAAGCCATATCCTACCGTGTCTGTGTTGCTTCACCACTCGCATATTGGTTGGACCAGTTATATTTTCATACATGCATTTCTTAAAAATCCTGCTTGGTAGGTACATATTTATTGACACTTTTTATTGGAACCTTCTAGTGAATGGTCATTGCAATGCCATTTTAGTGATACTGCACTTGCTGTTTTGTTACAGCTTACTATGGATTTCAAGGCTTTTTTTCCTGGTTGATTAGTCCCGAAATCGACTTGGAGCACCAGGCTACTGTGGATTTGGTGTAGTGTGGCAGACTTAGGAGATGCTTGAATGTGGCCTTCACACCTGGAAAAAAAAATATAGAAACTACTTTTGGAAATTTGTCTACATATCAAGGATGGCATGCAAGTTTTCTGTAGAATGCAGATTGTTTTACATTGAGAGCACTGCAGAGGTCCAAGCCCAATATTAGACACCTCAGCCTGGTCTGCTGAACCACATTTCATTGCCTTAATTTCAGTTCATAAAACATTAAACATTCTAATGGGAAATTTTTTTTTTTTTCCAGTGGTTTTACATAACTGAGTTCGGTATTCTGTTCACCTATCTAATGCAGAAGTTTGTAGATGTACGAGGGGCGTTCATAAAGTTCCTGTTATTGCAACGAGAAAGACTATAAACTCCTAGGTACTTAGATGCTGATGGGAGTTTAGTCTTTCTCTACATATTCGCCACCCAGTCGCACTTTTGCCAGCGATGGACAACCTGCTGGAGGCCATGATTTCCTTGTTTTGAATGATCAGGGATCGCTCCACTTGAGCAATGCTTTCCTTAAAATGCTTTCCGTGCAGTGAAGTCTTCATGCGAGGGAAGAGGAGGAAGTCACTAGGTGCGAGGTCGGGTGAACATGGGGGACGATGCAAATTTTCGTAGCCTAAAGAGGTGTGACAACGTCGCCTGCACTGAGTGAGTCGGGGCATTGTCATAAAGCAGACGGACGCCTTTTGAATGCCATTTTTGTTTCGACGCCCTAGCGGCATTCATAGCATGCAATGTTTATACTGCGCTGAAACTAGAGGGACGCACGCTCGTGTTGATGCGTTTTGTTCCCCTTTTTTCAATATTTGGCGCTGATAATACAAACTTTATCATTGCCCCTCATAAGGTCAAGTGCACTAGTCCAGCCTCTAAAGCTGGGCCTTGTGCGTGCAACTGTCGTTCCAGTTGTGAATGGAGCATAGGGCTGCAACTTTACTGACGAACTCCAGCCCACCAAAGTAAAAGGGTCTCAAGCCCAGGCTAGGCCTTGGAAGAAGGCCGGTGCAACGTTCTACCGTATATATGGAGAGTCTCAAATTCATCTCGCTATAAGGCCTGACCTTTCGACAATTCCGGAAGGTTGCGGGCCAATACAGGAGGAGGGGGGGGGTAAACCCATAATATCCCCCCCTCCCCAGAGGTCCCTGAAGCGAGGGTACTTGCTTTCCCGAAGAGCTCCCGAGCCAGCCCCTGCCCCCCCCCCCCCCGTAGTCTGCGCTCATGTTGTGCGGAGGCCTGAAGCCTTTAGTGACTCATTTTAGTTGCCTATGGAATCTTTTGATGCATTCAATGGAAGCAGGGTGACATGCTGCTGTTGAAATATGTTTAACACTGAGTAGACGTGAAATTTTCTTGAATATTCAGCATTTGAATTGCTGTCCTCAGTTCGTTGGAATCATTATTGGTACACCAAAGCAACTGACCCATGTTAGGAAAAGTTTTGAAACCGTCTCGACAGACTCATTTATGATGGCGCACCCTGGGCCAATGTGTGAATTGATTAACGCAAGTCAACATGTAAAGGTATACTGATCGTGGGAGAGGACCAATGAGGTCAATATGTGCAAGTGTGAATCTTGCATCCAGAGGAAGAAAATATGAAATCTGAGAGGTTGTGTGGCCATGGATTTTGGCCTGTTGACAATCTAGGCCTATACAAGCCCATTGATGAACATCCGTGTGCATTTTGTCTCGTGTCTGGGGGAAAGCTCCTGTGGCGGTCCAAAGAACTCTGCAGATGGCGACAAACGGCTGCCAGAGCCACCAGGGCTCACCAGTGCATGTGCCCTTGACGTGAGACTCGAGGAGACGCTGACAATCACCGCGAGATTTCTAACATTCCTCGGGGAACCTTCATTAAACCAGTTCCCGGCAACCGGGTTTATTGAAAGGTTATTGTTAGCGCAGGAAGACAACCTTTTAATAAAACCAGCTGCTGGGAACTGGTTTAGTGAAGGTACCATCCAAGGAAAGTTGGAAATCTCGCGTTGATTGTCTGTGTCTTGTGTCTCCTTGAGTCTCGCATCACAGGCATGGGCGCTTGTCAGCCCTGGTGGCTCTGGCAGCTGTTTGTTGCGACCTGCCGAGCTCTCTGGAATGCCAGGGATTTAACAGTTTGTCTGCAATGTCCTAGGCCTCCTTAGTTTATTTTCAAATGTCACAACTAACACGCAGCTTGCTATATAAAATTTCTGTCCTCTTTCGTAATTACTAAGCAGATAAAGGAAAAACCGTTACCTTGAAGTGTTGAATATTCAAATAGTAGCTTCAAGTAGTAAAGTAGTAATTTGAGCTAGTTGGTACTTCAACATATAAAACAGCGCTCTTTCGTTCTACCTGTCCTTTTCCTCAGTGTTCTGTATGCTGTTTTATCATGTTTTAGTTTTAACTGATACGCAGTTTGATATTTGCTTTATACATAGTTAAAGTCAGCGAACAACGATATTTGCTTTTAGAGGAAATGCGATATTCCTATTTTTTCTAAGGTAGATCGCGGCGGGTAGCCCCGTTGAGGACGCTTCTTACCGAGCATCTGTGCACTGCTGAGAAGCATCACCCTCAGAGCTGGCTTCCGAGGATCTTGCTTCTCCGCAGTGCTTGGTAAAAAGCGTGCTCAACCGTTCAATGGGGCAACCCAGGGCCGTATATACAGAGTTTGGCCATTCATTGGGAAGCATAGCAGTCAAATGAGGAGACACCATTGGCCGAAAGCATGCTGGGCGTGTTTCAGGGTGCCTTCACAAATTCAAATGTGGCCAACCAGGAGCGGGAAATAATACCCGGGTGGTGGTCGAAAAACTAAATTAATAAGTGCGTCGGAGTAACTCTTGGTGACTGAAAATGTGGTGCACGTGATGTTTCAATCTAGGTCAGTGGTCTCAAACTCATTTGAGTGTGGGGGCCAAATAGCCCACACCGGAAATGTCGAGGGCCAACGTAAGAAGGGGAGGGGGGGGGGGGGGGGGAGTCAAATGATTTTAAAGGAAAGAGACGTTGTGATTTATACTTTTCGTAAACTCACAGTTTTGCCAGTGACATTCTTAGATTTGATTTCTCTATGACTACTTTGGACTCTGATCTGATCTGATAAGAATTAAAGTGACACTGCCCCGCCAACGTCCTGGCATTTTAATGAAACAAGGGAGCAAGTACAGCGTCGTTCCCGTTGCTTAATTCACTCAGGAATTACCCAGCTCAACATGTCTCTAAAAAACAATCAGTTAATTTGACAGTTGTTGCTTTCCTGATGATTTTTATTACAACACTCTTAACAAATACTTGTATTTTAATGGTGATAATTTTTGAAGGCGAGAATCCCGAGCTTGTAGCTTTATCTTTGGCAGTTGTTCATGCTTATTGAGAGTTCGCGCAGCCGAGATGCATCCTTCAACAAATAGCTCGGGCTTGCAGCCTAGTACCGGAATCGTTGTAGATTAGAAAAAGCTGGGAAGCAAAAAGATAAAGCGAAACAAAGGGCAAATAAAAACAGGTAAGAATAAAATATGTGAATATGTTAAAAAACCAGAGCTACTTTTCGAGCGAAAATGAATCGACGAGATGAGATCACTATGGCGCATGCTATTTCTAACGCTCAAGACGTGGAAACCGGAACTTGTAGCCGGTTGCCTGCGGGCCGCGTCCCAGCGAGTCGCGGGCCGCATGCGGCCCGCGGGCCGCGTGTTTGAGACCCCTGATCTAGGTCATCCAAAATCATGGTGGAAGAGCGCTACTAGCGGAACGATTGACATAATCCGTATGCCAGGCGTTGAGGGCTGGGAATCTGTTGTCCGAGCGGTCACACACTGTTCGAGCAAAAACAGTTTGGGCGGCACATTCGTTTCTTACATCTTTCTGCATGGTCATAATTGAAACATCATGTGCACCCTATTTTCAACCATGAAGGGTTACTCTAACTTTTACGCGCTTATTAAAACCATATACCTATGATTAAAACTGTTTCTCCCTACCACCGTTAGGGGATTCTTTTCGGCTTCTGGTTGGCCAAGAGAGAATGCCAAGCCCTCTTTCTGCGTCTGGTGTAGCCTTGGCTCTGCTTGCTCCTGCCATTGACAAAACTCTCTATACATGATTTTGGGGCAACCCAGCCGCAATCAATACTTGGGAAAGTACAAATATCGCAGTCCCTTGCTTACGGGGAAACACGCTTTCAAATCGGGATAGCGCACAAGCAAGCAATGTATTAAAAAAATACAAACTGATTGTTGATATTTACATTGCAGTAATACTTTCAAGATTAAACTGTGGCTGTCATACAAAGGTATATTTAGGCAAAGGTGCTTTGACAACCGGTGTTCCTCATTCATAATTGTCTTTTTTTTTTTTTTTAGTTCAAGATTAAAGAATGGATGTTAACACATAGCAAAAAGAATTATAAATCTTGATTAAGTACAGCTGGGCATCTCCAGGGATTCATTTTATGTGGAATCCATCTACTTGCCACGGACATTTAGGCATTGGACTTTCTGAGGCACAGTAGATTAAAATGAACTTGGCTAAGAAAATGGACGAGTGGTAGCTTGGCAACATCCTTCACAAGTTAAACTGGGTTTTCGTTTAAAGGGATTCTTGCGTACAGAAATAAATTAAACATGATCAACTCTAACTGCTAATGACAATTGCACACTTGTATCTTGTATGCATGGCTATATTTTTAGTTCCAAAGGACAGATTCCAGCCAGCGCTTGAAGGTGAGCCATCGGAGGGTATGATGCATCTCGGGAGATGTGATGTCAACTGGCCCAGCACGGGCAAAGCTGCTCGGGAGCTGGCGTGGTTATGAGCTCCGCCACTTAGTGTTGTGAACATGTTACAACCTAATTGTTTTAGTCGCCCCTCCCTGCTCGCCGCAGGAGTTGAATAGGCCGAGAGAGAGGGGAATTTCCGTTCGACAGGGCTTGCACACAAGCAGCTTGCCACCACATTTCTGCGGAGTGGCACTGCTTTTAAAGTCAGACGTAACGAAATTCGGTTTATTCCTTTTAATAATGTTTTGGTGCCTTTTCAAGTAAAACATTAGTGTCTCTGTGGTGTGGCCTGGACGTGGTTGACATTTAGACAATAAAATAGGCACTAGGATTTCATTGCAGTATCCCCTTAAAGGCCGACGACCAGACTAGACTGCAAGGCAGAAGATCCTCCTCACCATGGGGGAGGAGGAAACAGGCAACGGTGGAGAGGGTAGAAGGGGGGAGAGGAGGAAAAGTGGAAAGCGTGAACTGGTCGTCGCTCTTTAAAGGGACACTGACAGGGTATTTATGATCGCCAAAGTTTTTATTTGTACATGACACATGAGAGCCCAACTACCCAGAACACAATTTACAGATCGAAATTTGTTTTTTTTTCCGCCTGAAAACCGCCGATTGAGAACTGGCCGGTTTGAGTTGCGCTCACTTTCTTCTCCGTGGCAACGTGCCATTTTTTATGGTTTAGACACAATCCTCAAGGATAAAGTCGTGGGTCATCGAAGGCACACACTCGACACTAAAATTAGACAGAAAATATAATACCAATTTTTTGTGGCTTTTAAAAAGCTGCAAATACGTTGACTGAAAAACAATAGTTGCACAGCCACGTGAGTTCCAACAACGCTCTCCTCCTCTATATTCCTTCCTCCTCAGTCCAGTTTTGGTTTCGAGCAGTTGCATTCTTTTACTTTATTAAAAATATATGTGACGCTGTAACAAAATGCTGATTGAGTAGTCTTCTGACACCATGTTAAATCGCCTATCCAATATTCAAATCAAAAATATTCGGCCAAAACCACTGTGCAAGCCTCCTCGCTAGTCTGAGGCCTGTATACCTCCGCTCAGCTGCAGCGAACCAAATGACTCACCGTCGTTCCAGCAGTCGACTGCATTCATATTGAGCTCCTTCCTGCTTGGTGCCTGCAAACCACCAGTTCCGTGAAAAGAGGAATCGGCAGTATTGGGTAAAGTACATCTAAAAAGTACTTCAAGTAAAGTACAAATTAAATGGGAGGTGATGTACTTCAAGTAGTAAGTACACTGCGTGCATTGTACTTGAAGTAAAGTACTATAAATACAATGTACTTTCAAAGTAAAGTACAAGTATTTTTAACACAATCTTTCATGATGCCCTTTCATCCCCCTTTACAGCGATTTTGTAACTGGTATGCATTGCCCCAGGGGTGCATGACCTATTTTCAGAAACGGCGGTGAATACTGGAGAACGTCAAGTGGCCACGGAGTAGTTATTTTCAGGAATGGTACCAAATTCAGTCTCTCAGACTTCTGAATTTGGTGCTGCTTGCACTGGCTTGTTGCACCCCAGAGGGGTAATGTACTACAGTTGAACCTCGATTTAACAAAGCCCGATTTTACGAATTCCCTTATTTAACAAACAAATTCGGATTCCCCGCGCAGCCTATGCCCACAAAATGAGTTTCTCGGTCCTACCAAGTTCCCGATTTAACGAAATAATTAGCGGGTCCCGGTGACTTCGTTCAATCGAGGTTCAACTGTATACTCCATTCACCTCGAAGCTGAGAGAGCACTGGAAGCTATGTTCTCGTTGGGCCATTCATAACCTCTCTTTTGCCACGTCATCATGCTCCCGGCCATACCCACGCGCAGAGAGCCGGGTCAGGTGATAAGAGGGAGGTGGTTGATTGAGGTGGCTGACTGGTCTGGCGGGCACGTAGCTCCAACCATAGTCTCAGCTTAAAGTTGAATGAAGTATAGGAGAGAGCATGACTTTGGCCCTGTAGCTCTTGCAAGCAATCCTCTCATCGAGGAGTGTACTCTCCTTAATAAAACAAACAGTGAGTGTGCAGGCAATGATTAATCATAACGTGACACCTGAGATTGTGGTGCGAAAAAATTAAGAACCTTTCAAGTCGAAGGAAAAGACAAATGAGAATGTCCCAAAACATTGCGACATTCTCCTCTGTTGCCTCTTTCTTCGACTTGAAAGCTTAATTTTTCCGCACCACAGTCTCAGGTGCTGCATTGTGATTAATTTTGCTCTCCTAATGTGTTTAACCTCTTCGCTTGCGATGACCGAGCGACAAGTAGCGAGGGTTAAAAAAGCTATGGGAAAGTTGCCCCTAGAGCAAACGAAGCGATGTGTTGTCTGCTCACGTTTCTGATGAGAATGGAATATCCCTCCCAGTATTTCTTCAGAGTTGACAAAGCATCATTTTGTGGTACAAATTTAACAAGACCAACTTTGGGGAATGTACTTTAAAGTCAGGAGTTCTACTTTTATCAAAAAGTACTAGAAAAAAAAATCCAGTCGATAATGTACTTTAACTTTTTCCCTACCATAGACGACCTGGGTTCAACCACACTGTTTGTACCACTCCCTCCGAAGAGGTGGGCTCGTTTACTTTGATTCGGGTTCCCATACTGGGCTACCATGGACGAACTGGGCTAGTCCACGTGTTTCTAGTGAGCTTTGCCATGGATAGATGGCGCTTCACGGAAAATAAAAATTTGGTAAATCTCTGAATTTGGCAGAAAATTGTTCCAACACAGGCAACAGAAAATTTAAAAATAGCGGTGTCAATTTCTGGTCGCTGCATTCATAGTGACGATCTTACCTCGAAATTGGGGCAAAGACAAAGATATTGTAATGTCTCTTCAGATTCGGAAGACGAGGAAATGAATCTTTCATCGGACAGCGAGAGTGATGCAACTGAGTTATAGGATTTTAGCTCAGACGACTCCGATTCCGATGAGGAAATCAGGCTGGCGTGGCGGCAGTGGGCTAGAATCAATGTGAAAAATCCCCCTCCAGCCCCTCCATGTTTTGCGTTCACTTTGTGTGCAAGGTGATGTGAACTGTCCGAAGTACTGCTACACCCAGCCTGAACGTCCATGTGCAAGGTGATGTGAACTGTCTGCGGTAATGCAGTGAACCCGAAGTTTAGTCCCCTTTTCTTTTGCAGTGTGTTCAAAGATTTCTGATATAATTTTTTTTTTTGGCATTTATTTTTGGCACATAAAAAAAGTCGGTATTTTTTTTTTTTAATTTTTGCGGTAGGCAAAGGGTTAAGGTAAGTACAAGATTTCTAAATTTACTGCTTAAAGGCTTCCGGGCATGGGGAATGCCAGACGCATGGGAACAGCGTCACAGACAGATGATACCCGAAGCCAAGAACCTCCTAGCAAGCGTTCAGGGCAGTGATATGCATAAAAGTTTATGCGCTCATAGATATAACTTGTCGCATTACGCGTCATAGTGATTGGGGAGTAAATGGCTAGAGACATGAGCTCTCTCACCGTGTCAACGTAGTATTTCAAGCTCGGCCATGCCTTCACCGATGCTTTGATGCTTTCGATGGTGCGTGAGCTGTCGCTCCAGACACCCGAAGTCTGCGCCAGGTACACCGTGCCACCCAGTAGGCTCAGCTTCACAACCCCCCTGACAAAGCAAAAAGAACAATACAACGCAGTCAAAACTCTGTACCTGACGGAAAAAAATTACTTGTAGAGGTGTTTGTTTGATTTGCACGGCACAGCCAATGTGTTCTTACCTGAGCGACATTATCTTCTTCTTAGAGCGTTGAACTTCCGGCACCGTAAGCAGATGCAAATAAAGAAAACTAGCCTCGGGTCTTTTATACTGTAGCAGTCAAACAAACCATCAACCTCGAAGCAAAAGGTATCTGAAGGTCAACAAATATGCTAAACCGCGGTCAAAATAAAAAATAAAAGCAATTATCCCAGCGTTTGCAACCGCTTCACGCGCTTCACAGCTCATATTCCATGAAACAGAATAGTGAAATGGCGTGATTTAGTGATGTTACATTTCATTTCAAAACCTAAAATAACATATATTTACTTCAGATGTTCCGGGAAAACAGATAAATTGCAATTTGGGGTTTTGGCACACAGAAAAGAAGAAAAAGATTTCTCCTGGTCAGATTTCTGTCTCTTTTCAAGCAGAAACGGACACAATGTAATCATCGTTTTTAGTTTTAAATTAAATCACTGTCGATATGTAGAGATGAGGTATCATGACAAAATATCGCTAATTCAAATCATGACATGACTCAAGAATAAGCCGCTTTTCCAGTAAGTATTTTTTGTTTCGTTTTCGTATAATTTCGCTCGTTCGTTTCTAAGTGTATCAAAGTGCTGAACCACGGCATAAAGGGCACATATCTTTTTATTAAACATTCATCCTTAAATAACGCAGCTTCAAGAGAGGAATGTTCGACGAAATTCACTTGGGCAACTCCTGTCTTCATCATTTCGACCAGTCGCAAGAGCTGATAATCTGTAATTATGGTGCCGAGGCGGAAGGCGATCAAAAACACAGAAAAATGCGCCCAACGATTTATCAAATGACATCTTGGAAAGAAGTAAGTGTCATATATCTGGCCACGCACAGTAGTATATCACCACTATTTAATTATGTATTTAAGCTTGGAAGGCCAATCCATGGTCATATAACCCTACTACCGTACCATAATCCTTACCAACACGACGCATGCAATGGGGTGTCTAATAATAATGTCTAATAATAATAATAAACAATTATCAACTGTGAAATGAGTTGTATAAATCGGAGTCTTAACCTGGCGAGCTGAAATTTTCTTCAGTCGTGTATTGTAGTGGAGATTGTGCAATTTTACGATGTGAAATTTAGAACTGTAGCTGTTGCTCCGAAATATGGTGATCAAGCCATCAACCAGATCAAAACCGCGTAAACCGCGTATGGAAGGAAAGAAACGCGGCAGGCAACGTTGGCGGCGACTCGATGGAGCGCCTGCTGGATAAAGCCTGGAGCGCCGTGGAGCGAGAGAGAGAGAGAGAGAGAGGCGGCAGCCATCAGATCAGGGTAGCTGGCGAAAGCTGGCTGTGGCAGCGGTGTGTGTCAGTGTGTGCGTCCCAGACAGCCTTCAGTCTGCAAAACAAATGCTCGAATTTTCTGTTTCGAGCGGAGCCACAGCGAGTCGTGTAGTGGCGTAGAAATGCGCAGCACGACCTTTTGACGACAAGCATCTGCAGAACGGACCGAACATGTCAACTTTGCAACTTTACACCAAGGTAAGGCACAGGGGTAGTTCCCGACGCTTTAGTCGAAGCCCTTGGCTGGCGGCGTTCCCACGCCGCTCAGCTCGAAAACATACCCGGCGGCGGAACCAATATCTGAAATTCATAGCTTCCAAAATTAGTGGCCAAAACGCTGTCTTTGTAAGCCTAAACGTAGCTTTAAAGTGAACCTCAGCTGACCCAGACGACCCAGACAGCTGTCATTTGAATGTTCTGCCGATTAATTATTCATTCCCTGCGCGATGTCGTGATTTTTGTGACACCGAATACGTGCCTACCGTTGTTTCTCGGCGTCAAATTCCTTATAAAGGCAAAATTTGATTAGCCGTGTAAAATCGTGAGTAATTCATCGGTGGGCGTGTATGCTCGTTGGCGGTTCCAGCGATCCTACGTGGATGGGCGCGTGAACTGCAGTCGGGTTTCACAACTTTCTCTGTCTGGCTTCGCGACGGAAAGACACACACGGATGTGGGCTAAGCACTCGAGGCGGGCCGTGAGCCACTCGTAACGTTTTCCGGCATAATTACGAGCAAATGAAGAGCAGGGACCGCCGGGCGACGACCGGCAGGCATCGGTGGGACGCAGTGCATGTCTCCGTTCGAAGAACCGTTATCGGAGCGTTTTTATTTTTATTTTTGTACTTCTCAGATTTGCTGCAAAGCACAGGTAATCATTCACAAGGTCGAGTATCTAGCCTGTTGGTTAGACATAAACAAGGAAATGGCGTTTTTGTGATGTACCCATGATGAATGGTACATGCAGACACTTCCAAAATCCCACCCCCTGTCTTTTATCTAAGCTACGATTTCCTTCTTCTTGCCAATCGTGTACGCTTGAATTTCTTTACTTTTGGTTTTGAGTGCTGTTCGAGTTTCATCATAAATAACCAGCTAGATATTCCAGCCCTTTATGCTTGCTTTAAGGGTGTTTTCACATGACGTCAATCCGCCATTTTGTTGTTAGTTTGTTTTTTCAAACAAATTTACTAATATGAAGGATTACATTGCCACCTGTTGAGATGTCAGCGTGGTAAGACTTATAAGCTTCTGTGCTCTACGCATTCAAGGGGTCCTGTAAATCCTTGGAATGCTCGTCTTCGGCACACTCCAAACAGCCCACAACAACAAAATGGAGGACAAAATTATGTCAGTGAAAACAACCTTCCGGGAGCCGGGAGAATAATTTTCCCAAATTCCACCGGCATTCGCCTCCCATTGGCTGGCTGAAATCGTGTGACAACTGCTGGTAGAATACTGACTTTCTTATTCTCCCGGTATTTCACGGAAACACGTTCTATGGACGGATTAAAACATCCACCGCTTCGCAGTGAATGCTGTTTGAGCGAACAGCGACGTTTAATTGGGGGCGCATGTTACCTTTACGTGTTACCCCCCCCGGCGTTTACGCCGTTTCGCGGCGGCAGTCTTTGGCGGCTCATTACATAAAATGTTAACCCACCTGGGTCCACCCGTACACGCCACTTCAACGTTTTAATAAAAACTTTAACCACCTATACACGGCGCTTCGAGGCGACAGTCTGGGGCGGCTCATTGGAGAAAAAAAAAAGCAAATCTGAGCTGTCGATGGGCCAATGGGAGGCAACTGCCGGTAGAATTTCGAGGAAATTATTATCCCGGCTGCCGAATAGATGCTACCCTTTTTTAGATGCGGAGCATCTCTTGCTCGGGTCTATGTCCCGCGGCGTCGTAGTCCGCACTCACACCACGCATGCGCAACTCTCCTCTTTCCCTCTCTCCAACAGCTGCGCGTTACTCTCTCCGCTCTCTCTACCAGCTGTGTGCACTTCGCGTGCATTCGCTTCTACTGACACCGCGCGTGCATACGCAACTCTCCTCGTCTAGTCTCCTCTCCTTCAAGTGTGAATATAAGCAGCGGTAGCGCGCTGCGCGCGTTCAGTTCAGCGCTGTTGACTCCACTTCACTCCGTTCTTCCGATGAAGTGTGATGGAAGCAACAGTCCCGTCAGTTAGTGGGTTGGCGCAAGCAAGCGTCAGCACCACCCCACAAACTAACAGCAACGCTACGTCCACTGAAGACAAAAACGTTACTAACAACGTTACTAACACCGTTGATAACGATCCGCGATGCTCCGCATCACCCCATGGTTCCCCTCGGGAAGATGGTGTAATTTTTTAACATAATGCTGCATGGCTGCAAATTATCCGCTCTCCGGGTTCTTGTTGTTAGAAGTCTTCACTTTTTGGGAAAGTGAAATCAATTATTTTCAATATCCCAGCGCTTTGACATAGCATATAGTTTGTATTTCATTTTATGGTTGTTGTCACTTATACAATTCAATTGCCAGGCATGTAGTACAGTGGGCAGCCAAATGTGCTTTAATTTGTCTATCACATATAGAATATATGCCCATGGTCCTATATATTTCTATTCATACAATGCTCCCAATCTCTAATGTAAACATGACATAAATATTTCTCAATTGTGTCTTAGCGTGCAAGTTTACTGCTAATATATTCTTTCTTGCCAGATGTTTAAAGGGCTTAAAAAGACTGTTGCCTCGACCCAGATTGTATGCTTTTGCTGCCTTTCTCTTTCAAGGCCTGACCTTGCTTTCTCCTGCTCAGCCGCTCTTATCTGGACGTCTATTGAAACAATCAAGAGGTTGCATTGTGAACACATCCTGCTCACTTAATCTTTCAGGGGACACGAATCTGGTTGCCAGATGTTGCCGCAGTCTGGAAGGCTGCAGAGATCACCAAGGGCTTTGATGGCAGCAGCCTGGAAGTGGAAGATGAAAATGGAGAGGTGGCCATGCATTCATTCTACTTTTTAAACTGCAGTTATTCTTTTAATTCACAATAATCCTATCAACCATTGCTTTTGCTGGAATTGCATTGGTCATTTCAGGAATTTGTATATGTATTTGCTTTATTTTAAGTGCTGCACAAACAGCGATAGGCCTCTCTAGTGGTGAACTGAAGTACATCACATCCAATCCGCAAAACAAAGGTCTACATATCAGGATGAAAGAAAACAATTACAAACTATTTTACAAACTATCTTTTCCACCAAAAGCTGTATAGTCCACTCCATCATAATAAAAGCTGCACACATGGACAACACTTTCTTTTGGCAATACATGAACTGTGACCCTGGGTGCTGTTGAACTTTTGGCACCATCTTCTGGAGTGCAAAATCAACAATGAGTCAGCAGTAAAGCTGACTCATTATTATGCTAATTTATTATTCATTTCAAGTTGAATGTTAGTCAGCTCTGTAATTTCTATCCCGCAAGCATATGGCTACATGATTATTGACCGACGATTAAACTTAAATGTCGCTACCGTTTTTCCAAGGCCTACATTATCAGTAATTAATACTAAAAGGAGCAGTGATTGCCAATTTTAGTGTTACAAATCGTAGTAACCATATTCCTTTTCCCCTCGAAAACCATAGTAAAGGAAGTTCAGCTCCTTGCAGAGCATTACTAATTTCCCCCTTTATGTGGTGAATGAAGCTGTATATCTATGTGCATTTATTTTTGTTATTTTTTATTTTGTCAAAGCATACACTGCCTGTATGCAAAAAGCATCAGTTTTTTTGTTTTCTCCGACAAACAAATCTTGTAAAAAGAATTTTCACGCAACTCAAAACATTCTTTTTCTCTTAAGGTGATGAGTACATGACATGATGGCAAAAATTCAATGGAGAATAAGTATGAGACATAATAGCAAAAATTCAATAGAGCAACCTACAGTGGAGTTGTAACTGGCACTACACTGTTAGATAGCACTGCCTTTAGTACATTGCTTTTTATCAGAGCTGTCTAGACCTAATTAGTATAAAAAACTATAGAATTTTTTCTACCATGTTTATTAATGCATCAAACAAGGTTGAAACTTTGTCAAAAAATAATAGAACTGGTGGTCATTTTAAAACAAATGTGAGTCCACCATCTTGACTGCAAGTCCGAAGTTTGCAGCAGACCTAGAAAATCTGAAAGCATGTTCTGCCACAGGAGGATACCATGCCCCTACTAAAAAGTTTGAGATTTTTTAAAAATGTAATAAATTTGTATACAAAGTATTTTTGTAGCTACTGACACTTGGTGCATTGTAGAACTTTTATCTTGGAGACAAATTTCTCGAGGAGTTGTAGTAAAACCAGACAACTTGCATTTCTTCTAGAGGAGCGTGAAACATGACTTTAGAAAAATTATTAGGCATTGAAATATTAAAAAAAAAAAAATGAATAGGAACATACTAAACAAAAATTTCAAAGGTGCCCACAATATTTAATCTTCATCATTTACCTGCCATATTTGAGAAATATGGAGCATAAAATCAGCAGTAAGTTAAAAATCAAACTTCATGGTTTGTTTAGAAAGCCCATTAATTAATGTCTAATTGTTTGTAAATAAAAAAAAAAGAAAAAGTATTGATGTGTGCATAATATTGTAAAATAATTAGGGTGTTACGCTTTATTAGTAAGAAGGCACATTTCAGTTTAGTTATGCAGGCATTTGGCATTGATGTCAACATTTCTGGTTGGTCGAGCAAATAATACTTGGTATTGAAGTCCATTATCAAAAATAGAATATATTTATTAATTCATGTTTTCTTTTAGCCACCAAGTCAGCTGCAACTTTTGGGGAAATTCATATAGCCAGGAGCCCGTATAAAGGCAGTGGTCTCCCTCCACAGTATCTTAATTTATGCTGCATTAACTTCTTTTTATAGAAACAAGTTCTTGCCATCAATGAACCGGACAAGCTGCCTCCACTTCGGAATCCGGAGATTCTCATAGGGGGCAATGACCTTACTTCACTATCATACCTGCATGAACCTGCAGGTGAGTTGCTATTAGTTTATACCATTTATGCCAAGTTGTACATAATGGTTATTCTTATCTGGTAATATTAGTTTATAAAATTTTTTTCCGAAAACGTTACACATGAAAGACATGTTCTGTCTTTTATGTGTAACTCTTTCGTGAAAAAATTGTATGCAATACCAACGGGCTCCTAAAAATCGGTATTAGTTTATCGTTTGCAAAATTTATTTTGTGGAGGTTTCATAGCAGGCAGTCAGTCTACTGAAATGGAGTCAGGTATGGTAGCTTAAGCTAGTGCAGTACGACTTCTAACCTAGGGTCTTTAATGTGCATCACGCAGTAATAACATGACCGCGCACCGGTACAATGCTCATCCAGATTGAAACGGGCAGGGGTTGTGATCTCACCCAGGACTTGTCTCTAGGTTTTGAAGCATGAGCTGTAGCTCCTTGTGCTTCGAGCTGTGGTGCACTAGCAAAAGTTATACAGGCTTGATCATTCATTCATTTATTCCTTTGTTCATTTTCTGTGCTCATAAACAGCAGATGCCTTGGTAATGATGCACAAACGGTGATATTACCAATAAGACACAACGTAAACGCTAAAAAATTTGAGATATAAATGTCAATATCGATAGCACCAAAGAGCTGTATGCAGGTCATGGGGCTAATTGATACGATATGATTAACAAAAAAATAGGAGAGACTCGTAAAACTCGTCTTTGAATGTTAACACGAATAATAGATGATGTGAGATTGGGACAACTAAATAATCCACAAAGGCATTTGTACAAAAATATTAAATCTTGCTCACGTCTTCTAGGACTCTACTGCTATCGCCTGCACGCTTGTATTCAAATAAAATAATTTACCCTTTCAGACCAGCTGTGCTAGTAGCTCAGTGGCTACAGTATCGACTGCCACCGCACCGACCCAGGTTTGAGCTTCACCGGGGCTCGAACTTTATACAGGGTGTTTCACAAAAGGTGGACAAATTCGATATTGCAAAAACTATGCGTCGCAACAAAAAAAGGCTCGCGTCGTTTTTGTCCTGGGCCAGAGGCCTATTTGGGAAAATTATTAAAGTCCGGGATAATTGGATTGTTAATTATTTTTGCATAATTAACTTTTTAATATTGTGTTAAAAGGCATTGTTTCAATTAGAAAATTGCTCAGCATCATTGAAAAACACTAAATCAACAAATTGCAGAACGATAGAAGGCACGCGAAGCATTTTATGGCTCTCTGAAAAGCCGCACAAATTCGACGGGTTTTTAAGTTTCGGTTTGCTATCGGAGTGCATCTTGGCCCTGACGGCACTGCGCCCCGTGGAGAAATAGTGCAACCAGCCTCCGCTGCGTCGCGTGACGACAGTGCAGGAGAGGTTGGTTGCACTATATCCCCACCGGGCGCGGTGCCGTCGGGGCCGAGATGCGCTCTGATAGCAAACCGAAACCTAAAAACCTGTCTAATTTGTGCGGTTCTTCAGAAAGCCGTAAAATGCTTCGCGTGCCTTCTATCATTCTGTAATTTGTTGATTTAGTGTTTTTCGATGATGCTGAGCAATTTTCTAATTAAAACCATGCCCTTAAACGCAATATTAAAAACGTTAATTACGTAAAAATAGTTAACAATCGATTATTCCGGACTTAAATAATTTTCCTAAATAGGCCCCTGGCCCAAGGCCAAAACGACACAAGTTTTTTTTTTTGTTGCAACGCATAGTTTTCGCAATATCGAATTTGTCCACCTTTCGTGAAACACCCTGTACGTATATAATCC
Source organism: Ixodes persulcatus (assembly GCA_013358835.2). Classification (NCBI taxonomy): domain Eukaryota; kingdom Metazoa; phylum Arthropoda; class Arachnida; order Ixodida; family Ixodidae; genus Ixodes; species Ixodes persulcatus. The sequence goes on along the minus strand of JABSTQ010009388.1, from coordinate 142,643 downwards.
TTATATATAACCTTAAAATGTGTAACACTCCCACTGTGTCACTCGTTTGTGATGCTCATTTGTGACAATTTTTTCATAAAAAAGCCCCATGAGACACATTCGGTGCTAGAAACCTACTTTGCCATATTACTGGCAGTAAAGGTTTTTGGCACGGATCGTGGAACTTTTTTAGTAATCTTCACAGCAATTTTATAGTAGTATTTAGTGTCAACAGTTTTCCTTTTTCTAACTTTTTTTGTCATGCTGAACAGTAATTTTATACATAATACTACTACTTAAAGTAAAAATAGACTTGTATATGAACTGTGCACTAATGCATATTAATTTACAGTGCTTCACAATCTTCAAGTGAGGTTTTGTAACAACAATGTCATCTACACATACTGCGGTGAGTGATTTTTTTGCTGTTGCTCGATGAAGAGATTGCTTTGGATATGCCGTAAGATATGGAGGCAGTGCCTATGCTCAGTGTAAGCACCCACCCTATTTTTCATGGATGCACAATTGAAAAATGGTGCGGGAACTAAAGTTCTTCGGGAACCTCGTGGGCTGCCGTTAATGAAGAAAGCTGTAGCTTTTTGTCATACAGAGACTGATAAACCCAAAAATATAGTGGTTCCTCTCTTCTTAAAGGGGCCCTGCTATCCCATTTAAGCGTCTACTTTTTTGTGGTTTCCACGTCCCTTGTGGTTCGGGCAACCCAGCGGGCACGGAGAGAGTAAATATCGGTGCGTCATATTTTAACCAGACGACGCAAAAACCTCCATTTTCTACGGGGGCGCCCCGTGTTGTCGAACGCGCACGGCACGTAACGAAATCATGACGTTGTTGGTCCTGGTCAGCCGAGGAGAGAGCTGCCCTGTTCCCGGACAGCTCTCTCCTCTGCCTCACCTCCTTTCCCCGTCTTCCCCTCCCTCCCCACATTCCTCAGTGACCGCGGGCGTGGGAGAAGGGGGGGACAGAGGACCAAGGACGTCATGAAGTTATTTTTTGCTTGTATTTGTAATTTTAATATGCCTATAACTTTTAAAACACAGCAAATTTCGAGAAAAGAAAAAGTTCACTAAGTTACTATGTTCAGTGCGCTCAGGTTCGGTGCAAATTAAAAAAACAGCAAAAAGTCGTTGCAGGGCCATTTAGTGCATTGCAGAATGTCATATCTACCAAAGATTACTATAAAACAATACTGTATTTTTGAATAAATTAAAAAAAAAAGTGGCAAAAGCACTTCAGAGCAAAGTGTTTCACTATTCAAGTTTATCTGAGAAATTTTGTATTTCGGACTTGACTCATCAGGAGAACTCGGGTGTAGAGGTCTGCATGGGTATGGGCCGGTGCGGTTTGCGGACCGGGCTTGGGCTTCATGGTTACATTCATGAAGGGCCCGGGCCGGACATGGGCCTTGCATTCAAGTCTACAAGGCAAATCAAGCCTGCCGTTACTTTTTTACAGCGGAGTTGTTAAAGGCTAGTTTCCCCAGGATCGTGTCCGGTACCAAACAAATGTTGACACAACACTCTGGTTGCCGCCGTCGCTCATAGATGGCGGCAACATTTCTTCGGAGGAAGAAGAGCGTGAACGGAACGAGCGGCGGTGTGCGCAGCAGCGTGAATGGTTCTGCAACCGCCGTGCTGAAGTTCCACTACGTCGAGCGCTTCAGATTCCCTTGCGAAAGAAGAGCAGATCGCTCGCCTGGAAAGCCACCGCCGAGAACGGAAGCTACAGCTGTGCTGTTCTTCCTTCTTCACAAAAATGAAAAGACTATACCCGTTTTCACCTCAAGAAAAAAGGAAGTTTTGCTCATTGTTCATACGCAGCGCGTAGTAGTTCTTACGAGGTTTCGTCCTCAGAGGAAAAAGCGATGCTTTTGCCGTTTGGAACATGTACCTCTTGATAAGATAACATTTATCTAATCTAAAATGCACCTGCATTAATCTTAATTCTCCACATAAAGGGGGAAATTAGTAATGCTCTGCGAGGAGCCGGACTTGTTTTACTACGGTTCTTGAGGTGGAAATAGGTACAAGTTTTTTGGTTTTTTTTAGCAGCAATGATTTTGGCAGCTTGTTTGGAGGGCTTGAGTGAAAACTTGAGCCAGCATGGTCACGTGCATAATCAACAGAAACACACTGAAGCTGTATTTTTTTTAATCTAGATAGTAAATGTCCTCAAAACCATTTTATGGTGTGTGATTAAATAAATGCATGTCTTCCTTAATCAATTTCGTTTTCAGGTTTCAAGTGAAATTGGATGTAGCAATTTGTTTTTTTGTCCAGTGACCTAAAGTTGAGTGGCACCGTGGGTCACAGAAAAGCTCCTCGTGTAACACGTTTGACTAAATGTTGACATATGTTTGCTCAAAAGAATATTACCTGTCAACCTCTGAGTGCACACAAGTTGGGTACAAATGCTATCATCATCATCCCACAGGGGTACAGTTTTGGTTTGGCTCGCAGCTCGAAAAATTTGTGATTGTAAAACATATTTAGCAAAAAAAGATTTTTTCTTTTTTTTTTTTTGCTAACATTTATTTTTTTTACTAGTTCCAGTGTTTTTTTAAGGTCGCATACGGGCACTCTTCAAGGGGTGAGAAGTTGCAGGAAATTAGGTATATGTAAAAGCAAACAAAAGCGTTAACACTTAAACATTGTTGTATGTGAGCATTGAATTGTGTTGTACAAAATAAGCACGAGTAGAACATTTATGCAAATAACGAACAATTTAGTGAATGTTTTTACTGGTTACTGATATAAGTGAATTGTTTCTCGCATATACATCACATTGCATTTTTATTTATTTCCAATACTAGGAATTGTGCTTGTGGCCATCAATCCCTATGAGGAGCTCCCCATTTATGGCAATGACACCATCTTTGCATACCGTGGCCAAGCCATGGGCGATTTGGACCCCCACATTTTTGCTGTTTCTGAAGAAGCTTACACCAAGATGGAAAGGTAACACCAGTATCAATTTCCTTGATTACATTTGCAACCTAAAAAATTCAACGTCACACAAAGTTTCTTCTATTGCAAAAATAAACTACCTGCATTGCCATATTACTCAGTCTTTGCCCAAATGTAGTGCTAGCAGTCCAGGTTCCAGATACCAAAGCTTTTGGGCTAACCGTCTTCTTACTAAAAAGTACAAATGATTTTCTGGAACTTTCATTGGAGAAATGAGGCTCATTCCTCGTAGTTTGCTCCATTCAGCTCAATATATTCGTGGGCTTCATTGAAAATTGCAAACGACCACACAGTGGGCTGAGACTGACAGCAGAAGCAGCTGTGTTGTGGAATGGCATGTTGAAGGAGGCTTGCTTTCAGCCAGTGTGCTGTACAGTGATCGCCATTGGTTCTTTGCTTTCAGTGGAATTGATGTAGGAGGTGTGTGCTTTGGTGGAACGATTGTGCGAGATGTTGCGTGTGTTGCATGTGCGCCTGCAATAGAAGAAACAAAAGTATGTACTGTAGGAATTCGTGTACCGCCGCCGATTCGCCATTTCCCCGCGTGGTCCGTCAACAACCAGAGTCCAGCCTGGTTCTTTCACAGGAGTGGGATTTCGCTCCCCGTTTATTGGTACATAAAACGCAACGCTCAAAACACTCAATCTAAACTATAAATACATGCGGCCTTACACAAATATTCACAAACGCACGTAAAGCCAAAGCTAAACAGAAAGAGGGCCCCCAGGCCTCGTGTCCCGCGATTACCCTAGATCCGGTCGCACACACTTGCCTGGTCTCGGTACCGCCTGGAGTCCTAAGAGGCTTTTGCACCCCGGTCTCCCCGTTTTTATCTCGATCAATGGGCAAGGAGGTTTCTCCTCGCCCACCCTGGGGCGCCTGCAGCGCCATCCAGTGGCTAGGAGAGAAAGCGGCACGTCGGGAGTTGAATTTGAGATCTCAACCGACCCCGCGGCGACACGACCATGTGATCGTGTCTGAGGCGAGGCAACTGCAGAGCCGCCTCGCGGCAACGATGCCAGAATGGTTTGATGGGCGCCCTCGTGAATGCACGGTGCACCATAGTACGCAAACTGTTCTGTAGAGGCACAGAGAAACACGAGATTGGAACCTAGGTGGCGGAGGGGTTGGGGAGTGTGTCCGCACAGCACGACCACGTAGGTAGAAGGGAGGGTTGCCAGAATATGGATGTAGCCAGGATCGATAGGGAGGCGAAGAGCACTCTCCTTGTGACCCATACTGTGGATTATGCCTTAAAAAAAAAGAGGACAATAAGACTAGTGGCACGCAAGTCATGGTGTACCCGTGATTGCATGGGCTTTTGGAACAGCGGAGGCTTATAGGAGGGAGGGGGTGAAGGAGTGAGAGAGCCTTGCCGCGTGCGAGAAACAACGGGGAGAAAAAGAGCAGTGTTTCTGCTCTAGAGTTGGGTTTTGCGTTTGTGCATGAGCATTTTTTTGCCGGGAAGGGGCACTAACAGCTACAGCTGTAAAATTTAAGGAAATTGTTTATAACATTGTTCATAACTTTTTAATAAGATAACAGTTTGTTCTCAAACTTTGGCATCTGGTCCGGACCTCTAACGCTACGTTTGGACAGAGACTGAGCATTTGAAAGTGCATAGTTTATTTTTGCGATTAAAAAAGCTACATTTTTTGGGGGGGTTGCTCTCTGTAGATAATTGTTTTTTCAGTTTCTTGTCACTAAAATTGAAACATGTTCATCCTAGCAAGTCTTTCACAGGGAATGCTTCTGGCTTGTTACTAATTGGGTGTGACATTTTCAGAGAAAACATGAACCAGTCTATTATTGTGAGTGGGGAGTCTGGAGCTGGCAAGACAGTCTCTGCCAAATATGCCATGCGGTATTTCGCGACTGTTGGGGGTTCGTCCACGGAAACACACATTGAGAAGAAGGTCCTGGCTTCCAATCCCATCATGGAGGTTTGTGCGTTTGGCTTGCTCCGTCTGGTGGCACGATTTATTTTCAACTTTGGACCCGTAAGAAAACTAGGGACTTTATGAAATGCTGGGGTGGTGCTTTGCACTTCAAGTAAGGGGCTGAACAAGACTGTTTCATATCAAGTACTGTTCGCATCTTTCATGCAGGTACTCGGTGTCTTTAAAAGTGTATTTTATATGCCAATACAAGATGCAGTCACAATTTATTTTCAATAATGACATATAATGCTGTCCACAATAAGCATGATGCTGACAGCTGTGGCATCCTACAAGTGAAAACCTTGTCATTGAAGAGATGGGAGTTTAGCCAACGGAATGGATTTTCACGATATACCCACGAGAGACTGGCAAACCCCTCGGAAATTGTACTGTTGAGACCGGTTATAACGAAGTCGACAGGAATGAAACATTGCTTCGCTCTATCCGCTTCTTCATTGTATATGAACTCGTACAAATAACATGAAAAAAAAGAAGATAACACAGGTTGTCACGGGCACATGTTTATCGAGCATGCAGAAAGTGGTCGAGGCTTTCCTGCACGCGTCCTCTGCTAGATCTGAGCCGCTTCTTTAACTACAAGGAGATCCTGTTACGTACGGACCGTGTCTACAGCTGTAACGGCCCTGCGGGGGACACTGGCGGTGGACGGCATACTTTACGTCTATACGCACTTCGTCGAGGTTGGCACGCCTTTGATTCAAGAAGATTGCCTTCGTCTTCCCGGTCAAGGTGCCAACGATGCCGGGACTCTCCATCGTTGAGTGGCGATGATTCGCCGAAGTAGCGACTGGAGCGAAGTAGACTTTCACTGAAGAGCGATCTCACCGACCAGACGCCGACACGGATCACGAAGCAAACAAAGAAACGCACACAGCACAGAGTTTGTGCTCAAGCTTGTTTGTCGTCGGTATAGAGTGCCTAGATTTAAGAGATGGGGCAACTGCTTGATCGAGGTAACATGGTTTGTGGGCTGCATTTGCAAAAATGAGCTGCAGCATGCCAGGAGTCAAAACTCGGAAGCGTTCACCTCCTACAAACGTGTCCGCCTCTCCGCCCTGTTTCCTCGCCACACTGGCCCCGCGATGATTAAATGCAGGCATACTTGCTGCTCGCTCTTTTAAATCTAGGCTCTCTCTGTCATCTCCACCGGAACGTTGTCGTTAGCGCTCCAAACGCCCCTACCTGGATGCCATGACGGCTTCTCCGCGTGCGATGCGGTAAAGGCACTTCCCATATAAGGAGCGGGGAGCAGGCGAAGTTGCAGAGACTGACGCCGGCGGCCTTTCCAGCATCTTCTGCCTGTTTTGGGTGGCTTCTTGGCCGCGGCAGCAAAGTGCGGCGGTCCGACTCTTATTGAACTTTTCAAATTTTATTAGGGGCGAAGCTCCTTAGGGGCTAGCCATGTCAGTCTGTCCCTCCGTCCGTCCATCTGTCTGGCGTCCAGTGCTCGTGCTCCTGCTCGTGAGCTCACGTGCTCGTGCAGAGCAAAAAAAAAAAAAGATAAAAAAAAAGAGAAATATGAAAAAATTATGACAAAAAATAACAAATTATGACAAAAAAAAATATGTTTGTGCAGTCGACAGGATTCGAACCTGTGTGGGGAGACCCCAATGGATTTCTAGTCCATCGCCTTAACCACTTGGCCACGACTGCGGGACGAGTAGGTGGCTCTGAGATGTGGTAGTAACTCTAGAGCTGGGGGATGTCATGGATGAAACGTTGCATGTAGCCGCTCAACGTCTATACAGGAGAGGGTGCTGCGGTCAAATGCGTATATAATCGCGTTAAACTTCGCATGCATTGGCTCAACGTTTATAGACGAGAGGGCGCTGCGGTCAAATGCTCAAATGCGTATATAACCACGTTCCATACCACACATTCTCTTTCTGACATGGTTGAAAACGAACGAAAGGCTTGGCATGCTGCGGCTCAGCGTCTACGCAGACAAGCACCACCAGAGCTTCGCCCCAATCAACATCATTCACCACGTGGAGATGCGGTCAATTGTTTTTTAAATTATCACAAAATTTCTCTTCGCTATATCTGCGGGAGCCGCTCAATTTCCTTCACTAAAAACAGACACAAATGCATTGAAAAAGCGCAAACGGGAATGGGAAATCGTGATCGCTTCGCTGTAGCCGCTATGTCGTTACAACCAACTTCGTTATAACTGGTCTCGACAGTAGTTAAATTGTAGTTACGTTCATTCTCAGCAGTACTGTGGTCTTTTTTCTAAATTTATTTGATAGACAAATGTACCCCTGAACATAAAATATTAGAAGCCCTTTACTGTTTATTTAACTATCTTGGATCTCTATCAGGAGTCTCTCTAAGCAGTTCCTGTCCTGGATTGCATTGGTTAGTGTCTGGCACAGGGAAGGGGAGAGGTACAATTGAAATGGTTGACTTTGTAAAGGGCAAGTAAAAGTCTCGGTATAGAACCTAATTTTTGTGGGTTGACCTCAGCCTACCTTTTTCATCTGACAGGCCATTGGCAATGCCAAAACAACTAGAAATGACAATAGCTCTCGTTTTGGAAAGTACATTGAGATCGACTTCAACTCGAGGTTCAACATCATTGGTGCAAACATGAGGACCTACCTCCTGGAGAAGTCTCGCGTGGTGTTCCAAGCACCAGAGGAGCGGAACTATCACATCTTTTACCAGCTCTGTGCATCCGCAGATCTGGACGAGCTTCAGGATCTCCAGCTTGGTTAGTGCTCTTTCCTTTTTTTCTCTGCACTTTGTTCAAAGTGGGCAAGTTTTGCAGATGCCAAAAGGAGCATATTTGAATAAATGGCACCATTTTGAAGCTTCTCATCTGCTTTGCTTTCCTAAATGTTTTTGTTACAATATGTTTTGCGCTTAAGTTGTTCGTATATATGTCGGTGTTTCCCAAGCTCTGCTACTCCGCGACCCATCAAACATAAAAAATATTGCGTCGTGACCCCCCTCCCCACCCACCCAGCTTTTTAGAATGCCACTAGCTTTTCGATTTTGGTGCATGAACAGTAGTGCAGAAATTGATGCTGGAGTTTTGTTCGACAGTTATTAGAGTCAAAGTGAATCCGCTAGGCCAAAAACCATTGCTAATGGAAAAAGAAATTGCACACCTGCAGGAATGAATGTTCCTAATGACTAAAGCGAGTTTTGTTGACATAATTTCTCAACAAGGGCAGAATTTGGATGCCACAACCCATTTCCAGCTCAATGTTGAGTTGCAAGTTGTACTTCATTTTTCTTAATGCCACCGCAGAAAGTCAAGTTCACATTTTTTCAAGTTCCTGAGCCGCTTTGCGATCGCCCTTGAATATCTCGCAAATCCCCTTGGGGTCGCAACCCATAGTTTGGGAAACACTAATCTAAATCTTCAGACTTTCCCCTTTTTTTTTTTTTACAGGAGACCAGACCACATTCCACTACACCAATCAGGGAGAATCTCCGAGCATTCCTGGGGTCGATGATGCTCATCACTTTCAAGTCACACGAAACGCATTCACACTGCTTGGTAAGTTCGATCGTCCCTTACCTTTCCCTTCATAATCTGGGGACGCAGCAGTCTGTGTTTTTGATTATCTCCGGCTGTGGGGCATCTTATTTACCTCTTGTCTAATTCTGAGGTCAAAACGTCGATGCGCAGTGACTTTAGAATACATGGCTATTTTGTTTTGTTCTACACCCTTGTTTATGCATGCGACACTAATGTAAAACCCAGACAACGGCAACACACTGAATTCTAACAAGGAGGTCGACACATAGTGCTGGGACACGGGCATATTGTTATAGGAGTTGTGTTAATGGAGACTAGTTGACTACAAACTACCATTACACTCCCTTTCCACTTCCTTCAACCGGGTTCAACTCTGGCTTGTGAACAATCTCCTTTCTTTCTCGACTTCAGCAAAATCTCTACCAGCCATAAAGGTTGAGTGTTTCGAGATGGATACTAATGCCAATACACTAAAATGCTTCAAATGGCCGAGGGTCATTTTCCAGGGTTCATTTGGTACTTTGTTACATTTACCGAGTTGTTTGCTGCCTCTTTATTTATAGGCACCAATTGTTTCTTCTTGTTCAGGCTTCACGGAAGGGCAACAGCAAATGATCTTTCGAATACTGGGCGCCATCCTGCACCTGGGCAACGTTGACGTGGTCCAGGGAGGAGAGAGAGGTGATGATGCAGAGTCCTGCGTGGTTCAGGTGACTTCCCTTGCCCATTCATTGCTCGCGTGAACTTTGAATTTCCCACAGATTATGCACTATCTTGCGAGTTCCTTACTGCAGACACTTTGCAACATTCCGCTAATGGTTTACTAGAACCGAGCAGAAGCTGTCAATTGTCTCAACTCTGGTGCTTTATAGTCAAAATTTATTATTTTGATGGCTGCAAGGTTTGATAAATTCAGCCAGACTAAAATTTCAAAATTTCTTGGGTACTGAGGAATATTTATCATTACCTGTGGCAACCAGAGAAAGGGAGGCCACAAGATTGGGCTGCATGTGCAAACATGCAACCGAAAATCGCACAACCTTTGGAACGTGCGAAGATCATTTCACGGCATCTAAAAATAATATGGGTGTTTACTGCATATAAAATCGCAATATGGTTCCGCTACAAGCATATATTAAATTTGTTTGATAGGTGCCCACGCTTGGTTCAATTTCCTGCACATGGTGTGGAACCATATTTTCATGTTTCCATTTTCTTTCCATTTTGTTTTTGCGCACATGTGTTCTCACCTTCAGGGGTGAGATGGGTCATTGTCATGAGAAGCAAAATGTCACCACTGTGCCATGGAAATCAGAAAAGCCAACAAAGTTCTGACTCGCAAGTTGCGACTTGCGGTTGCAAGAACTCTCACTGCCGCTATGGTCTTTACGAAAGCAACATGTCACAGTGTCATCAACAAGTTTAGAACCAGGCTAGTTCTATGTTTGCACATGTATGCAAACCATCCCTTTTTGCATTGTAAAGAACATGTAGAGGCTGTGAGAGCTCTTGCAACTGCTCATGCTGCAAGCCAGAACTTAGTTAGCTTTTCTGACTTTCTTGACGCAGTGGTCAGATTTCGCTCTCATGACTTCTCATCCCTCAAAGTTCGCACATCTCTGCAACCCTTTAGGGGACCAAACATGAAACATTTTTCAAGTATCTTTTTTGAGTAGTCTGGATTCTCGAGGCTTTATTTTGACTTTCGAGCACTTTGTAGTTTTACAGAGAACTGTTACGGGCTCTTCCACCACTGGAAATGACATCTGTTGATGTTGTAGTTGGCGTAGTAGGGTGTAGAGTGTCCGTCGTTGATGTTGCCAAATCCTGGAAAAGGTTGTCCACCGCCTGCGGGAATCAAACCTGGGTCCACTGTGTGCGAAGCGGAGGCTTTACCACAGAGCAACGCCACAGTGTTAACAACCCGCTATATACTTGGGTTTTCGTAATATCCGAAGCCCACTGCACGCGCTCTCTGGAGAAAAAAAAATGGCCAGTGACAAAATGTTGTAGCACTGTTAATTCCAAGAGCTTGTGAAGCCGCCGATTTGTGTGCTGCCGATTAACGCGATTCTAATTGGCTGAGCCAGCGGATGTCTCGCCCCCTATTTCGTACACCATCACCATTTTGAGTTGGGGGGAAGAGGCCATCCCAGTAAAGAAGCGTTTGCACCAGGGGGGGAATCGGGCCGAGACCATTTAAATTATTAAGAGAGTGTTTTTCCAACATGTCACGACACATCACTGAGTTGAGGTGCTATTTGGCGGGAAAGCACTGCGGGGCATCCGCTCTGTGTCCGGCAGATCGCAACTTGACACCCTGTCACAAGTTGTTAAAACCAGGGCTAGCGCCGGTATCTCTATTCTAGGGATTGTTATAGAGTGGTACATGCCATGCGTTAAGCCAGTCGCTAAACTAACTGATGAAGAGCATGGAGAGCATAGATGCCACACTTTTCACATGCAACAGAATTGCCCAGCGATTTGCTGAGCATTTTTCTTAGCTGGAAGAGCAGTTGTAGATGTGCTATCTACCTTTCTAATAGAATTTTTGGCTTGCTCTTTTCATTTTATTTTTGAGGTCTGCAAGATTGGATTTTGATTGGAACATGGTAACATACCTCTCATGTTGGTTTGAACTGAAGAACCAAGTTTTTAAGGGGGAATGTCTGTAACTGCTGTGCCGATTGTGCCAAACTGTGCCAGAACGAATGACCTGCTACGTGCTGCTCCAAAGGCTGTATTTGTGCACAATTTGTGCCATGTCTGCGTCAGAGGGGAGCTGTTTCGAAAAAGGAAACTGAAAGTGTCTGGCACGTGACATTGTTGGCAATGACACTGCAAATTAAGAAAGTAGTTTTTTTTTTTTTTTTATGCCTATGTACTATGTGCAAAGAGTAGGGCTTTGGGAATATTCTAATTTTGTAATAGTACTAGTCTCAAATAATACATTAATTGATATTAGTTTCCAAATGAACTGCGATATTCATACTTTTCGACGTATTGATCGCGGTGGGTTCGCCCCCTTGAGTGCGCTTCTCTTCAAACACAGATGCACTGTGGAGAAGCAGTACCTGTGGAGCGGGCAGTGATTTCGTGAATCTCTTCGCCGCAGCGCAGCCGCTTAGTTAGGCGATAAACACACCTTCAAACTAGTGTGGTGCATGCTCGCGCCTGGTGTATTAAAAAAGAAACGCACAAAAAACAGGAAACTTTGTGATTGTTAATATTACATTGCAGTAAAATCTTCAAAACTTGACTGTGGCAATTATGCAAGGGGATGTTAGGCAGCGATATGCTAAAACATGTGTTGATTGTTTGTGCTTTTTTTTTTAATTCAGAGTCGAAGAAAATATTTTTGTATGGGGGGAAGATGTATATATCATCTCAATTAGGCATGGCTGGACTCCTTTACAAGTTTAATTTTATGTAAAATCTGTCATTTACTTACCATTCCAATGTAGGTACTGGACATTCTGAAACTGCAGTCTATAAATATAACTAAATTAAATTTAACAGAACTCCCGAGTGGGCAATTAGGAATAACTTTTGTGAGTCCAGCTGAATTTTTGTTTAAGCAAGCATGGTGCAACAGTAGTAAAAGGCGTGGAGAAAGGTGCAAAAACTTGTCAATATTCAGAAATATTCGGCCAAAACCACTATTAACTTTGAATTTGCTTCGTACCAAAATCCATTATTTGCACATGCCTAACGAAGAGTTGTCGGTTTGTGTGCGGATGGTGCTCACATCGATCGCAATGAATAGCTATCACTACTTGTTGTGATCGGTTAGAGTAGCTATGTGCTCTGCTTAGCTGCTCTATGAACATCAGCATCAGCAGGTTGAATACGAGCAAGGACAAAGTGAGACACATTCAACACAAAAATGTCCGTTTGATGTTGAACTCGCGACAGTTACCTTACCGTGATACAAACCCTCTACAAAGTAGCCAAGAACATATTTTTACTTTAAACACAGACCGAAGACACCATCGATACTCCTAATAGGTTAATTGAGACATCTACAAAATTGCCGGCGTATGATTGTTCAATAAATAAAGAAATATCTGTAGAGGCCAGGTCTTTTGTGGACTTAACACTTTAGTCTCCCAATGCTCCAACAGCTGCAGTTTTTCTACAGGCTAACTTTCGAAGAGATTGTATAAAACTTTCTGACATAAGAGCTCAAAATTGTCTGATCCAAAAGTGGAAATCTCTGCTCCTAGACCCATTTTTCCCTGCTACAAGAGCTGCTCCAAATCGCCACTTGTCAGTTCCACCACTATGCATGTAAACAAAAGGAGTAAACAAAGTGAGAATTGTTGCAACTGCTCATGCTGCAAGCCAGAACCTGGTAGGCTTTTCTGACTTTTTGATGGAATGGTGACATTTCGCTTCTCATACCAGTAACCCATCTCTCGTTGCTCCAGAAATGTGAATTTTAAAAATGCAAATAGTAAAATTCTGGTGCCATATGTTTTTTAAACCATTTGGGAGTATAGTTTCTGGAGCTAAACAAGCCTGGTAAAATAAAGTAATTTTTCGCAATTGGTTTTTGCTTTTCCTTTAATAGACTGAACTGGCAAATTAAGTGGGCACCCTGGAAGCTGGATGTGTGACAGATTATGACTGATTCTGCACTATTTGTTCCAGCCTGGAGACCCCCACATCGAGATGATGTGTGAGCTGCTGGGCATTGACTGTGAGCAGATAGCGGTGTGGCTCTGTAACCGCAAGATTGAGAGCATGCGGGAGGTAATCACCAAGCCCATGACCGTGGACCAGGCCCTATTTGCCCGAGACGCGCTAGCCAAGCACATCTATGCTCGTCTCTTTGACTGGATTGTTTCGCGCATCAACAAGGCCCTGGCCTTCAAGGACAAAGTGAACCGGTTCATCGGTGTCTTGGACATCTATGGGTAAGCCTTAGACTGCCTTGTTTGTTGTTTTGTTGCATTTTCACTTTTGGCGCCACCTCTGACCATGTGCTTTTAGTTTCACACAGTCTTCATTTGGCTTTTTATGAGGTTTGGATATATCGTGACAGTCCATTTTATATCCATAATTTTGGTTAGCGTGTATTCTATGATGGGTATACTGAAGGCTGAGGAGATTAACCATAAAAGGCTGCACACACTGACGTCTTGGGCACAGTGGAAAATTCATGAAAATTAGCGCAGGCCTAAAGGCCCGTTTACACTCTTGCGACCTCTTAAACCTGGGTTCCTTAAAACTTCTTAAACCAGAGGACACACTGGCGCCATCTATTGGGTAGCAGTGTAAACTCGGCGGTCCGGCATATTTTTTTATTTCTCTTGCGCATTATCCTTTCTTTCTTGGCTCGAAAAACTTTTGTCAATGTTATAAACGAGCCTTTCTATGGGTATTACGCGCATTTGACCTCGGAAATCCCGCAAAACCTTTGCTCTTGTGAAATGCAGTTCCAGGGTCACCGCATAGATGGCGCCACAATGCCAGTGTGTTCCCTCGTTCTAAAAAAATTTAAGAAGTTTTAAGGGGATACACCCCCTGGGAGGGTCAACTTTTGAACCCTTGGCTTCAAATTAATGAAATTTACAGGGTTGGCTGGTGGTCATGCTAGAGGGTGCATGACATACTTTCAGGTCTGTCGGTTAAGTGGGAAGGAAATTAGGGCAGCTTCTATCAGCAACACCCCTACATTGTTTAGTTAATCTATCGTCGGAAAACTATCACAATATTCAAGATTTTTATTCGCTAGATATGTAGCAGAATGCCTAGGATGTGCGCCTATGGAAAGTGTTTTTGTAAAAGGTCATTGATTTCTATCAATTTTCTCTTCTGCAAAATTGGTCAACTTTTTCGTCTTCTGTGTCTCCGACAAAATGTCAACATTTTTTATAAAAGACATCCGTAAAGTGACAAACAAACTCCATAGGCGCATTCCCTATTAAATTTTAGTCAGGAAAAGTGAAGAACGAGCCTTCCCTGTATTGCCATTATCAAACGATAGATTGACTAAAATGGAATTTATACCAAAAAGTGGAACGGAGAAAAATGTGTTCAAAGTGCTCCAAACCCTACCTTTTCTTTAGCTTCGGTGGACAGAAAATAATTTATAAAAAATTAAGTATGCAGTGTAAACTAGTAAATATTTCTGGGAATACTCTCTGGGTGTAGATGGATGTAAATATGTAATTTTTCAAAATCAATGTTTTTTGTAGAATTGTTTTTTCTCTGGGTAGTGTCCCCCCTTAAGAGATCTCGTCTCTCTCAGTCGTACTCGGTCGCAAGAGTGTGAACGGGCCTTAAATAAACACAGGACCGACGCAGAACCAACGAGAGATATAATAGGTGTTGTAGTTCGGAGAGATAATGGAAAGCAAACAGTCTTGGGTATCCATCATAAACCTATCCAGCAGCTGTCTCATCACAATAGGTTCAGTGCCTGTATTTGTTGTATGAATGTTAACTCCTTCGTGCCTTGTTGTTTCCAGCTTTGAAACATTTGAAATCAACAGCTTCGAGCAGTTCTGCATCAACTATGCTAATGAAAAGCTTCAACAGCAGTTCAACTTAGTGAGTGCTCTGGGGTTATTTTGCTGCTCAAAGCAATGTTCTAATATCCATATATGACAGTTGGGCAGTCCCACTCTACCGTTGTGATTGATCATTTTAATGCCAATCTCCTGCAGCATGTTTTCAAGCTAGAACAAGAGGAGTATGTCAGGGAGCAAATTGAGTGGAAGTTCATTGACTTCTACGATAATCAGCCCTGTATCGATCTCATTGAAAGCAAGCTTGGCGTCCTCGATCTCCTTGACGAAGAGTGCAGAGTAAGTGATTTTCGCTGGTGTCTGTTGTTTCTGATTCCTTTCTTGTTGTTGATTTGTATATGCTTTCTTCTTGGGAATCAAAGCTTACTGTCTTTAACACAGAATCTGTTTTATGAGTCTTCTTTTAGGAGACGATTGTCATGAACGAGAGTCATTGCTATCGTCATGAACGAGTGACATGCTGGGAGCGTTAGACATTAAGGCTATATATAAAGTTTGTATATGAAGTTCGAGCCCCGACGGGGCTCGAACCTGGGTTGGATACTATAGCTACTGAGCTACTAGCACAGCTGGTCTGGAAGGGTAGAGGATTTTATTTGAATGCAAATGTGCTAGTGAATGTAGTGTTTTGGATGAAAATAATAAAATAAAAAATAAAAAAAAAACATGAAATAATTGAGATATAAAAAAAAATTTAAAAAAAGGAAGTATGTGGAGTGCGAATATCAATCTTTCAAGGCAAATAGAATGAAAGTTTACGAGTCGAATCAAACATTTTTGAATATGAATAGATTTGAATATGAACTTTTTCAAAAACAAACATTTTCTTTTTGATGTGAATTAAACAGTATTCAATCAAATCACAACTGTCCTTTTTTCAACAAACAGTAATGAAAGGGTCAACTTCATTACAATAAAAAGTCACACATGTGACTGATGAAAAACAAAACTCAAGTGAAAGTACACAAGTGGAGGCGGGTCGGCAGGCCACAACAAATCCGGAGATTGCGCTATTGCACCGTGCAGCCGCACTGATTTTGCGTAATCTCTTTCCGTGCACAATAGCTCTACCGAGTAAGGCTGCCACAAAGAAGCTATGAATTAGGAATACCATATTTACTCGCATAATGAACCCACTTTTTTTCTAAAAAAATTGACAGGTATTTGGGGGGTGTGTTCACTATGCGAGGTAAATATTTTGCATTTACACACTTCGTGCAAATGTCATATTAGGTGCCAGTATGGCACGGCAAGGTACTGTGGCACGTCTCCACTGATGGAGGCGCACCCGAAGGAAAAGCACCCTAAGAAGCTCATTCAGCACGGAGAGCAACGCAACTGTTCTTAGGCCTAATCACTTTAACTCACTGTCTGAAAGCAGATAACAGACGGCGGCGTGTTTGTTAACATTAGTGCATCCGATGGGCAAGGAATGTCCGGGGCTGGGCAATTCCACGACCCAAGCTTCGTTAAGTGTGCGCGCTGCTCGGTTTCACGGTTGATCATTTCCGCAACTAGGCACTTCTGACTGCTTGCAGCCATTACGAAAGCGGCTTGGCTTTGCTTGGCTTGACTTGGCCTGACTACTTGGCGACAAAAGAAAATTGACTTGGTGGCTAGCCAAATTGGATGCAATTCAAGACTCGCGGACTCGAAAATTGAAAATGCGTTCATTATGTGAAAGAAAAAAAAAAGTCCAAATATTGGTACCTGTTCTGGCGGATGCGTCCATTATGAGAGTGCATTCATTATGCGAGTAAATACAGTACTGCTTTTTTTTCGGCGGAGGGAGCAAGTCTCACCTTTACTAGTGAAAGCGGGTAGAAATAAATAACAAAAGGAATGCTGGAGAACTGATGAACCGGAAAATCAAGTGGAAAATAAAACAAACCATATATCGTTGATAGCCGAGGTCAGCCGTAAATCCATATCCGAATCCATAGCACCTTGGTTACTGTAGCGACTGACTGTAGGAAGGACTAGTGAGTGTAGTGGGTAGTTTGTGGCGCTTGTGCTCACGACGATGCACGTGACGTTGCAAATTGTAGTCCTTCATCAAATCTATCACAGTGAAGGCTCTCGTCATGTTTGCGTTACGACCACTTCGCCAATTCTGCAATCCAGACATCATGGCAAGCAAAGGACAGGTAGCGTTACCACGTGTAAACAAGTTTCCAGTGCGTCATACTAAAAAAAAAAAAGGCACTTAGGTTGGCTTTTTGGGTTTGCCAAGCTCGAAACCATACTGGGCATGCCAAAAACAAAACAGGGAACTCGACCGCGAGTTGACACTAATCAGCGAGTTCCACGTTATTTATAGTTTTTGAATATTCAAAGAACTCGAATACTTCAAACAGTGAAAGTGCGAAGCAAATAGAATAGCAAGCACTATTCGCGGAGGATTCGAGGTTTTGAATATTTGCACATGTCTAGAAATCTATAAAAATAAATACATAAAATAACAAAAATAAAATAACAATAAAACACAATAGTAAAAATAAATGAAAAATAAAAATATATAATAAAGAGTGAAAAATCTAGCCCAAACTGCACACTGAGCATAGTTTGTACGGGACACATTCTGTGCTCCCTGGACTTTGTCGGCATGCTCAAGCCTGTACAGTAATCTTTGCTTTCAATGGTTCTACCTGACAGGTGCCAAAGGGGAGTGACAAGTCTTGGTGTGGAAAACTGTTTGAGAAGTGCAAACAGTGGAAGCACTTTGAGAAGCCCCGGTTGTCAAACACTGCCTTCATCATTCACCATTTTGCGGACGACGTCACTTACGAGTCCAGTGGCTTCTTAGAGAAGAACAGGGACACTGTCCTCGAGGAGCACATCAACATCCTCAAGGCCAGCCAGGTACAGCCTAGGCTCTGAAAAATCTGAGTTTGATATAGCCCTGCATTCAATTTCTTTCAATTGCTGACGAAGCAAAGCTTTGCTCAAATGATGAAGCACCCCTGGATACTTGCTGAACTTTTTCATACTATCAATAGCTAATGGGTATCCTAGTTTACTTTGTGAAGCTGAGAATGTTTAGCAGTTAAAAAGTGATTGTTTGCCATTTCTTAAGACTGAAGCTTGGGCTAGTCAATGGAGCACGCTTTCAAACGATAAGAATAGCTCTCACAAAAGACTACCATACACCATACTATAAGAAAAGAGTTTGCACATAGCTGTGTACACTCCTTTCAGCACTGTGTGTGAGCTCCTTTCTTCATGGTCATCTTTTGCCTGCGCTGTCCTCATCGTTCTGCAATTTTGTGGCATGGTTTTTCTCGGCATACATAACCAAGATTAAAAGGCTTATGTTCGAATATATCCAGTAAAAGTACCGGGCATCCGCAAGAAAACTGAACCCTGTTTTCCGCACCGCAAAAAATAAACTAGACATTGCAGAGAGCTCAAACTCCGTCAGAACATAGCCCCAGCCTTTCGAGCAAGATGCCAAAGTTTCAGCACCAACCGTTGTTTTGTTCAAAAGTTGTAAGCAATTTTCTGAAAATTTCAATAGAAAAATGGTGGCCAATGGAGCTCTCTAATAGATAGAATGGGCGAAAACGGGCCCCATATTTTTATTGAAAAGTTCAGAAAATTACTTATGACTTTTGAATAAGATAACGGTTGGTGCTGAAACTTTGGCATCTTGCTCGAACGGCTGGGGCTGCGTTCTGACAAAGTTCGAGCTCTCCGTGATGTCTAGTTTATTTTGGCGGTGCGAGAAATGGGGTTTGGTTTTCTCGCGGACGCCAGTTATATATTCTCACTGTTTTATATTTTTCTGTAGTCATTACAGCAAAATAAGTAAAGGCTATGAGGAGCTGCATTCAGTGTAGTCTGGAAAACCTGCCTCATTGGTCTAAACCTTTGCCTTGATTTTTTTTTTTTCAGTATGAGCTTGTTGCTGAGCTCTTTGAAGATGAAAATTTGTCAAGCAAGAGGTTAAAACCCACCGTGAAGGTCTCGTCAGCACAACCGAGCTCGTCCTCTAAAAAGCAACACAAAAAGACTGTCGGTTCTCAAGTGAGCTGTTTTTTAACTTCTTGCTTCAGATGCTTTGCCCAAATGCTAGTTCCCTGACAGGGAACATATTAGGCAGAAATCTGCCTGGTTGGATGAGAAGTCCGAAAATTTAGCTCCAACCAAAACTCGAAAGGAAACCCAGCCTTTCGAAACCAACTCAATTTCGTCTTCAAGGGTGACCTAAAGCATGTGGAACAGCAGCAGCTCCTAACCTCTTCGTTCTCAAAAAAGAAAAAGAAATTTAAAAAAAAATTGACCGCATCTTCACGTGGTGAATGATGTTGATTGGGGCGAAGCTCTGGTGGTGCTTGTCTGCGTAGACGCTGAGCCGCAGCATGCCGAGCCTTTCGTTCGTTTTATCCATGTCAGAAAGAGAATGCGTGGTATGGAACGTGGTTATATACGCATTTGAGCATTTGACCGCAGCGCCCTCTCGTCTATAAACATTGAGCCAATGCATGCAAAGTTTAACGCGATTACATACGCATTTGACCGCAGCGCCCTCTTCTGTATAGACAATGAGCGGCTACATGCAACGTTTCATCCATGACATCCCCAGCTCTTGGGTTACTACCACATCTCAGAGCCCCCTACTCGTCCCACAGTCGTGGCAGAGTGGCAGAGTGGTTAAGGCGATGGACTAGAAATTCATTGGAGTCTCCCCGCACAGGTTCGAATCCTGTCCACTGCGCAAACTGTTTTTTTCATATTTTTTTTTTTTTTCCCCTACACGAGCCTGTGAGCTCACGAGCACCAGCAAGATCAATGTGAGCACGGACGCTGGATGGACAAGGCTAGACCCTAAGGAGCTTCGCCCCTAAAGAAACGTTCTGCCTTTCCACTCTCCTGAAGATGGAAGACTAGCGGAGCTGTACTCGATACACTGCCGCAATGCGCACGCGCCCGATTCATGCTTCTTCTTGTCCGACACGCCGCCGATCGTGGATACGTCTCCGGCGAACCAGAGTTGGTCGCATACGGCGCACGTGACGCCAAACGGGTTCTCCACGAACTCCCTCCGGAACCTCGCCGTCGCACCCGGGAACTGTTCAGCCGGCGTGGAGTGCAGTCGTCACCGGGCCTCGCGCTTGCGCTTGGCCTCCGTGGCACGATCGTCGTCTGTGGCGTTGGCCCGCCGGTGCCGCTTACATCGCTGGTTCTGTTCTCGGCGGCGGCTTTCCAGGTGAGCGATGTGCTCTTTGGCAAGGGAATCTGAAGCGCTGGTTGCAGTGGAAGTCGAGGTGACAGCGGCTTTGCGGCGGTTGCGGACCCATTCGCGCTGCTGCGTACGTCGCCGCTCCTTCCGCAGCCTGTCTCCTTTCCCCGAAAGGGTGCACGGCCGACCCATTGAGAGTCCAAACCGAAACTGATAAGAGCATAGGAGCGTAGGAAACGGCGCGAAAAACGGACGACGACGAATTCCCACCAACGCGCCCAACAATCAATTCTATGATAGCTGCAAAGGTTGCCGCCATCCACGAGCAACGGCAGAAACCATACTGGTTGTGTGCTTGCCGCCGTTATTTATAGACGGCGGTAGCTGTCCAGGTAGGTTTGTGTCGACACACCGGACACAATCCTGGGGAACCTAGCCCCTAACAGCTCCGCTGTAAAATTGTAGAGTCCTTCCACTTCACGTGAAGATGGAGGACCAGTGAAGCTGTTATTTTTTTGACGTCTAGGACGATGCCTAAAGGACGTCTAGGACGATGCCTAAAGGACGACGTCTAGGACGATGCCTAAAGGACGACGTCTAGGACGATGCCTAAAGGACGACGTCTAGGACGATGCCTAAAGGACGACGTCTAGGACGATGCCTAAAGGACGACGTCTAGGACGATGCCTAAAGGACGACGTCTAGGACGATGCCTAAAGGACGATGCCTAAAGGACGATGCCTAAGGACGACGTCTAGGACGATGCCTAAAGGACGACGTCTAGGACGATGCCTAAAGGACGACGTCTAGGACGATGCCTAAAGGACGACGTCTAGGACGATGCCTAAAGGACGACGTCTAGGACGATGCCTAAAGGACGACGTCTAGGACGATGCCTAAAGGACGACGTCTAGGACGATGCCTAAAGGACGACGTCTAGGACGATGCCTAAAGGACGACGTCTAGGACGATGCCTAAAGGACGACGTCTAGGACGATGCCTAAAGGACGACGTCTAGGACGATGCCTAAAGGACGACGTCTAGGACGATGCCTAAAGGACGACGTCTAGGACGATGCCTAAAGGACGACGTCTAGGACGATGCCTAAAGGACGACGTCTAGGACGATGCCTAAAGGACGACGTCTAGGACGATGCCTAAAGGACGACGTCTAGGACGATGCCTAAAGGACGACGTCTAGGACGATGCCTAAAGGACGACGTCTAGGACGATGCCTAAAGGACGACGTCTAGGACGATGCCTAAAGGACGACGTCCACACTGGGAAGGTTCATGCCAAGACCAAAAGATTGTCTACCAAAAGAAAGACACAGGGCATGGTTTACACCATTCCACGTGCAGGGTGCCCCGCAACCTGCATCGGCGAGACAAAGAACTTTCCAGAGCAAATCCGCCAACACAAGAATGACGCGCGGAAATTTGACAGTGAGCGCAGCGCCATCGCCGAACATTGAGATACCCTAGACCAGTGGTTCTCAGCCACTGATGTTTCGCGGACCCCTTGTGGATCGTTGGAGATTGAGGATCCCGTTCGTGGTGTGGGGAAGTGAAAGTATAGGTTAATTATGATAGTGATTTAATAAATGGATATAACTAAGGGCTAGTGTGAAGTAAACTGTTCTTTTTGATATATACACAGAGAAAACTCACCTGAAAATGGGAACATTTCTTCTCAATCTGAGAAAAGACAACCTTTATTTCCAGGCTTGACCGATGAGGCGTGGCTTCACGGACCCCTAGAATGTTGGTCCGTGGACTCCCATTTGAGAACCACTGCTCTAGACTACTGCATTGACTTCACGAGCGTGCATGTGGTGGACAGAGCCCAATTTCCGAAAGACTTTTCTTGGAATTGTGACAAATCCAGCAGATGCCAGGAAACCTAAACAGGTCCCTGGGCGCATTGCCCTCTGTGTATGCACATGGCCTCGTGACCTGACGAGAAAACTGAAGAGATGAGTCTCCATAACTAGAAAAGTATATTTTACAATTTTTATTAATTTCCTAGTTTCTCCTTAGTTTCTTTTTCTTTTTTTAAGACAAAGAGGTTAGGAGCTGCTGCTGTTCTGCGTGCTTTCAGTCGCCCTTGAAGAAGAAACAGTTGGTTTTGAAACGTCTGGTTTCCTTACGAGTTTTGGTTGGAGCTACGTGTTCGGACTTTGACTGCTAGTTTCCTGTATCAAACCTGATTTCCACCTAGTTTATAGTCTTGCCACATATTTTGTCACAGTGATGGTTGTAAGATAAGGTGTAGACTGCGCATTTACAAGGCCAGAGTGTTTCAGATGGCTTCACAGTTGTTGCATAATCGCAGCTGCCAAACCTCGAAGCAGCTTCATTAGGCACATTTTCATAAGACCCAGTGTGCAATAGAGTATTGTGTATCTAGATTTTGACTCCTAAAGATTAAAAATACTTTCAGCCTTTCCACTCTGGTGAAGAAGGAAGACCACCGAAGCTGTACTATGGTGGGAATGAAGTAATGCCAACTTGTGGCTACGGCCGCAAGTTGGCAAGCCGAGTAGAAAAGCTGGAAGGGTTGCCGCCATCTATGAACGGCGGTGGCAACCAGACGATCGGCTCACCGGTTGTCTGGTTGCTGCCATCGCTCATAGATGGCAGTAGCTGTCCGGAGTGTTGTGTCGACATCTATTTGCTAGCGGACACGATCCTGGGGAAACTAGCCCTTAACAGCTCCGCTGTAAAATTTTGCTTTACAGAAATTGGGCAACATATGCACAAAAGGGCAGATTAAAATGGGGTGTCTGTTGAGCTGCAGATGTAGGGATTGAAATGTTTGCCATTGCGCTATTCCAGCTGTAAAGAAAAACTTCACAGTCTAGTGAATTACCTTAGTTTCAAAATGTGTCTTCTTCAATTTTTCTCGTACTGTTTGCATCTTCCTCCGTAAACCAATACAAGTACATCTCACCATCTCGTGTAGGACGAGTCCAATGCAAAGCGACCCAAAACCTCTCGTTAGTTTCACTTTAAGTGCGAGCAAAGCCAAAGCTGCAAGCACGAACATGTTGCCCCAAACGATGCACAAGCGCACGTGCTTGGCAGGGACTTTGAAAGCTCGGAGCTCACTCTTGTAGCTGGCTCTGCTCAATTTCACCTAAAAGACAAGGCTTTCCCCTCCCCTTACCTAACGTCATCACTAGCGAATAAATGCGGCATTGACTAGCTTGCATCAACATCGCCTCCAGAGCGTCTTGCAACCCTAGCACATGGCGACACCAATACGGATGTATATGCCGCTTTGCGGCGCCGTTGCGCACAAACATAGTCTTCTAGGTGGTATCACTCTGCTACGCTTGCAAAGAGGAAGTCAGCGTAACGATGCGGCCGTTGCGTTGCACCTGCAGTTCCGCGACTCCCTGGGATTGCTCATGGCCACGCTGAATGCAACTACGCCCCATTACGTGCGCTGCATCAAACCCAATGACCAGAAGGCAGCCTTCAGCTTCGACACCAAGCGCGCCATTCAGCAGCTCAGGGCCTGCGGGGTTCTCGAGACCGTGCGCATCAGCGCCGCAGGATACCCGTCCCGGTGGGTGCGAGCGGGCGTTTTACCGCCTCTGCAATCAGTTCATTGAATTTGAGTTGTTTTTGCTCAAGGGTGTCCCTTTGCTCAAATCAGATATTCGCAAAAATATAAAAGGTCGGTGAAGAGTTCCTGGAGCCCCGTGCAGACTGCTGCATCTTGGAAGCTGGTCACGTATGAGTTTGTGACTCGAGTCGTTCCAGGTTGTTTTGTGTCCTAGAAGCTGTAAAATTAAAATGCTTGTAAAAATGCTTGGAAGTGAGCGATGCCCCACAACGCTGTGCCATGCTTAAGACTGAAGTCTCGCAGCAAGCTTGCTGCAAGATTTCCAGATAGGAAGTGTTCCAGGACCACCCAATAGATGGTGGCAGTGTACCATTGTGCCTAGATTTCAGTGTTTTTAACTGCTCGATCAGGGTCACATGGTTTACGGGGCATGTTGGCAACATTAGCGGCGAGGGGGAGTCAAAAGCGTCGACGGTCTGCAAACATCTCCAGGCTCTGCTCAGTCTCTCCTCCCGCTATCCTCTCTATGCAGCAATGCACGTAGGGAACAAATCTGTGCAGGAGGTGTCTGCCGTTAAATTGCGGATGCTCTCCGTGGTTCGAGTTGTTCCCCATCTCAAATCTTGTCTCTAGTGTTCTCTCGTCAATAATCGCGAGCTCTTGCAACAAGCTCAGTCATATTTTACTGCAAATTTGTGAACCAGCCTTGAGCACGAAAAGCGTGACGTGACAGGTGACTGCTGACTTGCAGGTCACAGCTAGTAGGAGGGAGAAAAACTGGCCATGTAAGACCCACCTTTAGCACTTTGGAGACAAAGTTTAATAACCACTTACCAGATTTTTTCCTGCTCTCCTATTTGCACTGAATGCATTGGGAATGTATTCAACAGGGGGTAGAAGCTGAGCTAGTTGGTGGTACATATTACAACGGTTAAACCAGCTGAACCACGAAAATAGGGAGAAAGGAGTGAAGACAGGCTATCGCTGGTAGCGATAGCCTGTCTTCACTCCTTTCTCCCTATTTTCGTGGTTCAGCTGGTTTAACCGTTGTAGAATGTATTCAAGTTTGCAGTTGGTCATTCTGTTTAAAGTATGGTAATCAAAAGTAGATCCAATCTAGCTTCTTTTTTCTGAATTTAAAACCGGCTAATAGTATTCCTTTGTAGGGTTTTTGGGCATCAATCAGGACCTTGGCTTTAAATCCCTCATCTCGGAATTGGAGGCAGTACAGAACTATCCCTCACATTTCATATTTTCCAACTTTCATTGCACCACCATTGCCAATATTAAACAGGTCTTCATCGCTGTTACAGCGATGAAGTCCTGTTTAATATTGGAAAATTTGTTTCATTATGGAAGCATATTTTGACAAGGTATATTTGTGTCATAAACTTCGTTGTGACAATCCCCTCCCTATAGTAGATTGGGAACACAACCATTTACCTGTCAGTACAGATTGATTATAGGCAAAGTTTTCACTTCGTCTTGCCACACCAACTTGTTCCATAATTTTCTTTTAATCATCAGAACCTCATTTGCCTGGAGTAATTTTTTTACATCTGTGAAGGGGATTATTTGTGATAGAAATTTCCTAGCGCCCTCACTAGGCATCTTGAGTGAGCTTTTGAGTTCTGTTATTATATTTTGCTTGCTGTGTTTTCCTATTGTTTGTACTTCACCTTACCCACACTCCTCTTTAATTCCTTTGCGCTAGGTGGTAAACCAATAAATGCAGGGTGTCCCCCCAAAAAATTTGGCGTTTTTTTTCACCACAAAACTAAACTATGCATCGCTGAATGCTCACTCTCTTTTCCCAAACATAGTGCTAGCGATCCAAACCAGATGCTAAAGTTTCAAAACTAACCGTTATCTGAATCAAAAGTTATGTGTTTTTCTTAAATTCTCAACGGGAAAACGGCGGCCGACAGAGCTCTCGAACACATGGAGCTGAATGGCGGCAGTTACAGAAAACATGTAAAAATTTTCTTTTTGAAATTTTCAGAAAACCACACAACTTTTGATTGAGATAACAGTTAGTACTGAAAGTTGGGCATTTGATTTGGACAGCTAGCGTTGCGTTTGGGAGAGAAAGAGAGTTTGGTGGTGCAAAGTTTATTTTTGTAGTGAAGAAAAGCACTTAAGGTTTTGGGGGCACACGCTGTAGATACTTTCTGGGGTCATGCGATTATGATTACCATAGCATTGGCCCGTAATTATGGGCAGCTTCTAAAATACAATCCAGAAGTGCATCTGTTCATGCAGTTGAAACAGAATCCCAGTGCAGCATGAGCATTCAGCGTGTAATATCTTTTTGAGTTAACTAGGACTGTGTTTTTTGCTGCAGATGGGGTTATCAAGAGTTCCTGAGCAGGTACAGAGTGCTTACCTGTGCCAAGGACATTGACAGGAGTGACATGAAAGCCACCTGCAGAAAGATCCTGGAGAATGTGATCAAGGTACAGCTGTGTCATACACATGCAGGCGTGCCTTTCTAAGATTGTTTGATTTCTCTGATCTAGGGACATATAATGAACATCTTTTCCCTTGAAATATTGCATTAAGTATTCTCTTCAGTTTTGCTTGGGCAGCTGGCAGTCTGAAATGTCCTTATCCTTTAAAAAAAATCTTGAAAACGGCTTATGACACACAGGTTGAATCAACTGTTTGTCAGCAGAGAATTGTAATAAGTACTTTTCATTTTTATCCCAGTAAAAAACCTAGCATTGTATGTATGTCTTGTGAATTATAACTAAGCCTCATCATACATTAATATTCAGTTTGCCTTCTGTGCACAGGGGTACATGCCAAGGGTGTGCAACTGTGGTGCATGCCTTTGATGGTTAAAGTTGTCTATAGAGAATGATCTCGTGTGGTGCGATTTTAAAATTTTTCACCGGGTAGGAAAAAAGTAGGGTGTCTATTTTTCTTTACTAAGAATTTAAAAACCATCTTAGAGTATGCCAATTTTGTTCTCCAATACCTTTTTACAGCGAAGCTGTTTAGGGCTAGCGTTCCGGGGATTTTTTGTGTGCGTCAACAAAAACTCTGGTCCTGAATTTGATACAAAATAGCTTCATTCTATGCAAAAGCTTATGTCTCATTACTTAGATATGCATTTTCAGTAGATTAGTTATCAATAGGCACCATTTTCAAGATCAGTAGACTCTTGGGTAGATAATAAACGTTTCTCAAATATCTGCTGCTGTGCGACCCACGTTGGCCATGTCTACGCTCGCACCGCACTCTCCCTGTCGTCGTTCCAAGCGCTTGCGTGCCTAGTTTCTTTTCCTTCTGCTCTCCCGGGGTGGCTGTCCCGTTGCCCGTGTCTAGTTTCCTCCGGCTCCCCGGGGCGAGTCTGTGCGGTGTGCTAAACAGCTTCGCTGGTTATCTACCTTCAGAGTGGAATGGCTCATGATTTTTGCTTATGTGTAGTACTTTCTGGTTTGTGTCTCTTTCAGTGCTGTGTTAAAATGTTTTGTCTTGTAACTACTGTTGAAAATAGCTTTCAAGCATACATGCGGCATCTAAATGTTTAAGCTGGCCATTCAGAATAGGTTTTTTTCCCAGTGAATGTGTGCTATGCCACAATGCATGGTACAAAGTACTACCAGTGCCACCTGCCAAATGCCAGAGCTTGATGCACTCCAAGGACAGGAAAAACTCTTGTTGCGCCACGCTCAGATTCCACATTTCAGTGTCGTCTGCTAGCGACATTTGGTTGCCTCATCTATTTTTGTGATTATTGCAACAAGCTGCTCAATGTTTGCATATTTATGAAAAAACTCAAAGCAAAACACAAAAAGGGGATAACGACGGACATGTACGGGCCTTTGGTTTACAACATTTATTTCGCACCAGCAGAAGTCGCCTTGTACAAAACAAACTTGTACAAGCAAAGTGTGTTCCAGGGCCACATGCTTGTGGTCATTGCTCCCACAGTGCTGTACAGAACTTTTGGAAAGAGTTCTGTGCAGTGTTTTGCTAAACAAAACAACTTTTGGGGAGTATCGGAAGCACTTCAAGAGGAGCCTGTAGGGACCTTCCAGGTTGGGTGCTTTTATTAGAGGTGCTGTTTATCGGAACCCGACTTAAAGGTGAATGCTACTAAAAGCTCATGGCTTCAATTCTTCCGTGTTATTCAGGAGTTGCTCCTAAGGCTGTTGCTCATAATAAGGTTCTAGTGTAGTTTACATACACAAGAGCTAATCATTGCCAGCGGAACCCTTGATGGAACGAGTCCTCATAATTGACCGATTCAGCAGACACTCCTACTTTCTGGGTTTCTTCTGTCATTGTAGGAAGAAGACAAGTTCCAGTTTGGCAAGACCAAGATCTTCTTCCGAGCAGGCCAGGTGGCCTACCTGGAGAAACTCCGTGCTGCAAAACACAAGGCCTGCGCACTCATGATTCAGAAACACATTCGTGGATACCTGCAGTGCAAGCGCTACAGGCTCCTCCTCAATGCTGCACGAGGACTGCAGAAATACGGCAGAGGCATGCTTGCTCGCAAGTGAGTTGCTTTTAAGAGCCTTATTGTCCCTTTTCAGCAAAATTAATGGGGAAAGTTAAGAATGAGCTTCTGTGCTTAGGTTTCTATTCCGAATGTTTTACTGGGCAGCATGCAGCAGAACATTGGGTTTCAAGAGGTTTCTAATTGCAGTTGGCATCTAAACAAACCATGAGTGGCTTAACCTGGTGAGAATGTGAAAAGGAACCTGACCGAGAGTTTCTCTAAAACACCTCGAGGCTGAGGAAACCGGAAGAACGGGGACACCACACACATTCTTAAACACTGCTACGGTTTATTGGGCCGCCACAGTCTGAGGTTTTCCAAGAATATGCGGCTTTATGGTGCCTTGTTTGTTGTTGATCTGGGAACTTGTGGAGGTTGTCTTGGCAGGGTTTTCTTAGAAAAGGAGAAAGGCTTTGGGGGGGGGGTTAGTGTCAGCGGTCTCCATCGATCGGTAGGCAGCAGCATGGCGACTTCCTTGGGGAATGCAGGGTTATCACATCTATGTGTGAGGCGGCAGGATCGGGGTATGTGGGAATTGATCGTTGTGCTCACCTCTGTCTGGGGGAATTGGTGTACACAAGTGGCGAGGAAAGCTATTTAACGTTTGACTGGCAAGTAAACTGTAGCTGCATTTGAGACTGTCTGGTGTCCCCTTTTTTCTGTTTTTCTCAGTCTTGCGGTTTTTCAAAGATGGATTGTCACCAGCTCGCCTGTGGTTTGAGTATTTTACTGCTGCTTCAAGAGCCTCAAAATTGCAGTTAATGTTGAGCCAAGTATAGCGAAGCTCTGGCTGCCATTTTGGAGCTTCAAGTGGCTTCTTACCGGTTTCCAAGTGCTTCCATTATGACCGTAAATTAATGTTCAGCTATAAGCCAAACCTTATTGTGTGTAGAAAGGGTGCTAGATGCCAGGGAAAGCTGGTTCACACATTTGAGTTTGACTGTGATCGAGTGTGTTCTTTTCTCTTTTACGTAACCACTTACGACAGGAGGGCACGTTGGCTTCATCCCCCAAAACCCTTTCAGTCAGTGCATACATTTTTTATAATTTTGTTTTGTCATTCTTTTACCTCGAAATAATTCTGACAATGTTATAAGTGACCATTTTTCTCAGAGTGCATAGATTTGATCTTGCATATACTGCAAAACTTTCAGTCTAGTTATAAGCAGTTTCAGTGCTATCTGATAGACTGTGGCAGTGTGGTCTCTCATTGTAAGTGGTTATGAGAGAATGCGACGCGTTTGAGCCAACACAGCCTAGAATAATTGAGGCCCGTGCACTAGAATATTGACGTTGTGACTGTGAGGTCGAGCAAAGACACGGATCGGACACGGGTACTGTGTTGGCGTTTGGCTGGGCCTCGTGTCCAATTGCCGGGTTGGCACCACCTGAATGTGATGACATTCCACGGAGAAAGAGGACGTTCGCGGGCCTCGATTATTTTGGGTGGGGTCGCTCGAGCACAGTGAAGTGCAAATGTGTGAACCAGGCCTAACATGATCTTCTGTGCTACTTTATGTGGCTGTTAGGGTTTGGCTTCCTGGTTTGTCTAACGCCAGCTCCCATCTTTGTCCCCCCGGCCCAAAGGCATGCCCACTTCCTGCGCTGCACCAAGGCAGCGACCACCATCCAGAAGTCAGTGCGGGGCTTCCTGGCGAGGAAGCACTACCAACACCTCCGGCTGCTGGTGCTGCACCTCCAGTGTCGCATTCGGGGAATGTATGCCCGGCTGCGCTTCATGGAGCTTCGTCGCCACGCAGCTTCGATCGTCATTCAGGTTTGCCTTTCCCTCTTGACCCTGTGGCACTTGACCTTTACAGTGCAACTGTCCCCTAAGCTAATGGATGCCTCCAGTCATCTCCACTTGTGACTTCAATGGCAGTTGTGGTTTTGAATTTAGGAAATTGGTGAGGCTAAAATATGAGACAGTAATTGGGATATAGAAAAAGCAGCAATGGTTCTTTTCTTGCTGAAAATTGTTCTGAATGAGTAACACTACAGGGTTGAGCTGTGTGTGCAATAAATTTCTGCTTTTAATATTTCTTTAAGCCTCGAGATGATCATTTAGGTCACAAAATAAAGCTTTTCCTCGAAAAAAGTTTTCTGAATTGGAGTTGGGAGCAATTTTAAAGCATGCTTTTATTTCAAGGCGTCAACCCAGAAATACAAGCATGTTTAGGAATCGTTCCTATCTCATAATGAGCCTCACAGCACAAATGGTTAACTAAACAAATATTTTTCAAGCTTTTTATTTTATTTTTATTTTTCTTGGGGGGGCCCCCCCCCCCCCCCCCCCCAAAATTGGTATATTTTGTGATACACATGTCTTATCCCTACACTTATGAAAGATCTTTGGGAGTTCAGTGTCGCTTTAAAAAGGTACTTTGACAATTTTTTTTTAGCTACTCAAGCTAACTATACTTGCTCAATACCAGCTTTTAACCTTTCTAGCATGCTATTTAGTATCTTTAAATTCAAAATATGTATTGTGAAATCTGCAAATAAAATGAATGCCTAAATTAACATTTAGATAAACTCGCGCTTTTTTTGGCGTCGTGACGTTGCTGGAAGTCGAGCAAGCAGTCTAAAAAACAATGTGCCGTGCATTTGTTCCATGATACTGCATAAGGAATGGAGCGAGCTTCCAATGCATTCATTTGACACTATCATGCTTCTTGTAATCGGTTGGAAACAAATTCTACTGCCCAATGAGTGAACCCCTGCCTGCCACTGATGTAACTTTTTCAGTTCTTTAAGTCTAGTAGGCTCAATTTAAGAGAAAGGGTGAGCACCAAAATTTAAAAAAAAAATCAATAACTTTGCAAAAAAAAAATTGTTTTGAGGCAAATTATAGGCCATATAAAAGACGCCAGAGTACCCCTTAAAAGTTCACTAAAGATGTGTCTGAGCTTGTCTGCCCTTGGTTTTCCCCGCTAGATTTAGCGGGGAAAATTTTCCGCTAAAATGGGGAAAATTTTCCGCTAGATTTAGCGGGGAAAATTTTCCGCTAGATTTAGCGGGGAAAATTTTCCGCTAGATTTAGCGGGGAAAATTTTCCGCTAGATTTAGCGGGGAAAGTTTTTCGCTAGATTTAGCGGGGAAAAGTTTTCCGCTAGATTTAGCGGGAAAAATTTTCCGCTAGATTTAGCGGGGAAATTTACCCATCATGCACCGCGCGGTTACGCCGACGGGAACGCCGACGCTGCTCAAGCCAGAAACGGGCGCCTAAGAGCTGCGCTCTAAAAACAATTAGCAAAAAACACCTGGTGGATGTCGCTAAAGCCTCGTTTGTAATGCCTGTCTAGGAACCTTGACAGGTAGTGACGATAACTGTCTCGCCTAGAACTACACATGCTTTGAACCTGACGTCATAACCTGACGTCATCCTGACAGCTGGCTGCTCTCCGGGTGCTTGCCAGAGTGGGCCTTTTTAATGAAAAATACAGCCATCAGGCTCAAAATACAAACTTGCGATTGTCATTTACGGATATTGTGGATCATATTTTTTTTTAAAGTTATTTACAAAAGAAAACCTGCACCGCCGAAACTTGGGCATTATAGCAGGTACAGCCCATGGACGCTCAATAAAGACCTAAAAAAAAAGTACACTTGAATATACAGCTTCGGCTGTGAAGAAAGAGAATACATAAACGATAAAAATAAATAACAACATTCAACCTATTTCTTAACACGACAGGCATATTTCAAATTTCGTTGAAGTGTCCCTTTAAAGCTCCGCTTTGTAAAGGATATAGGTACATGTACACAAAAACGTAATCTTTAAGAGAAAAAACTGAAATTTTGCTACAGATATTTTTTCGCACAGAAGTTGGAGGTCAAGAAATCTATTACACTCAGCCTCCAAACAAAGGTAGGGCTTATTTACTGCCTTTACATGGTTTCCTATCAAAATTGATTCTTTTAACAGACGTTTGTGGTAATTTTTTTTTTTTTTGTTGAAATTACAGACGTCAAATTCCGCAAGGGGTCCCAATTGTTACATTCTTGGACGTGCTTTGAAACCTCCAAATATGGGACCTTATTTTGAACACACCGTCCATGTTCGGTCAAACAGTCATTGATACAGCACTTGGTCTGACCAATGTAGCACAAACCATATAGTCAGCACTGTTTTTGTCTGTGTCTTCCATTTGTCCTTGTGCTCATTTTGTGCTGCTTTTAGTTCTCTCACTCTACTTGCTCTTGTATAGTGAAAGGTTTTGTGTGGTTGTGCACATTGCAGAAGAATGTGCGTTGCTGGCTGGCCAGGCGGAAGTACGAGCGTGACGTGTGCTCGGTGGTGGTGTGCCAGTCCTCGGTGCGCCGCTGGCTGGCCAAGAAGGAGCTGCGCAAACTCAAGATCGAGGCCAAGTCGGTGGAGCATGTCAAGAAGCTCAACAAGGGCCTGGAGAAAAAGATCATCTCACTCCAGCAGAAGATTGAAGAGCTGGTCAGTGTTCTTCCAATCCCCTCATTTGTCGCTTGCATCAGTTGTTTTAAGGCGAAAGCCTTAAGGCCTGTTCACACACTTGCAACTTCTTAAGACAGAGTGTCTCTTAATACTATCTGTTATGACGAGAGGACACACTGGTGCCATCTATTGGGTAGCAGTGGAAACTTGGTGTTCCCGCACATTTTCTATTTCTCTCGTGCATCATCCTTTCTTGGCTCGAAGAACTTCTGTCAACGTTATAAACGAGCCTTTCTTATATGTATTACACACATTTGACCCCGGAAATCCCGCAAAGCCTTCGCTCTAGTGAAATGCAGTTCCAGGGTCACCACATAGATGGTGCCAGCGTGCCAGTGCGTTCTCTCATTCTAAGAAATTTTTAAATGTTTCGAGGCACTTGGTTCTAAGAAGTCGCAAGTGTGTGAACGGGTCTTTATATGTCTCATCGTTCATTCGACCTTCAAAGTCCTTGAGCAAAAACACGTCGGCAACACGAAAGGTACTAAAGCGTTCATATGAACATTCCGGCGAATTAGAGGCAATGAAATTAAGGATGACAAAGCAAATTAAGAGGAATCAAAGTGAATTAAGAGAAATCAAAGTGAATTAAGAGGAATCAAAGTAAATTGGGGAGGTAAACGCCATTTGTCAAGCATGGTATGCAGTTTTTATCGTTTTGTAACTACGTATGTGGTTCAACGGGGGTGACATCTTTTTTTAGTGCCATTAATGATGAATAAAGAGTTCGAGGTAAGGGGTAGTGCATAAATTAGCAAAAAAAGGGAAGCACAAGCATGAATTACCTTTCACATTGGCCACGAACTACATCCTACCCACGTAGCACCGATCGGAAACAAAAGTATTTCTACAAGTATCTGCATCTGTATTCCGGAATATTTTTTGCCGTTTCTGCAGAAGTATCTCGGGGATATCCCGTCGCATAAAAGACAAATGTATCTCAGTATCTGTATTTGGGCCATAAAACACATGTATCTCAGTATTTGTATTTTCTAATACGTTTCGGAGTATCTCTGCCCAGCCCTGATACACATGTCAGTGTAGTATTTTGAAAGCCTAGGGACATGAGTTTGCTAGAAAACACAGTAAAAATTAATCATATTAAGTTTTTATTAATTTTAGCAAATGAAAAAGGAGCTACCAGTCCGAAAACTAATCATCTGCTCGATTGAGGAGACGTTTTAGGAACAGTAGCAACGATTTTGTAGGTTTATATTTTGCAATTGCTGCATATGCAAGTTTTTTTTTTTTTTTTTTTTAAATGGTTTATATTTTAAGGTACAATGTACAATATCTTCAGCTGCTATATATTAGGGGACAAAGACTCTGTCAGTCAATCATCACGCTTTTATCTCTGCCCCTAAGCGCTGAGCCTGCAAAATAAATGAAAAAATAGCTAAACCTTTCATGTATAACCACTTAGCTATTCACAAGACATACTTTTGTCTTCTCCCTCTCAGATGGCTTTCAATACAGATGCCACACTCTGGACATATTCTGTGGTGATGCTGCTGGATACCATGCCTAGTGTGCCGGAGGGTGAATTAAAGTTGGCCTTGTGTGTTTGATGCAGGTTAAGGAAAACAAGACCTTCAAGGCTCAAGAAGAGGACTTGCGCAGTCTCTCGGTGAAAATGGAACTGGCGAAGAATGCCGAGAATAACCTGAAACTTTCCAACAACAAAATTACTCTCCTGGAGGAAACGCTGGCCTCCCTCCAGGCGGAAATGAGGCATGTTCTCGCTGAAAAAGCGGAGCTGGTTGCCAAGAACAGCTTCTTGAGTGAGGTGAGCCACCTCCCGGGGCCTGCACATTTCTGCACATGGGTTGCACGTGACGTCATTGCACCGTGCTGGTGGTCCTTCCTACTTGTTCTGGTTGAGGGAAACAAATTCGGTGGGGCACAATGTGTGCTGCAATAGGTAGGCACTCGGCAGCAAGGCCACCACAACGGCAGCTGATGTGACGTCGATGAAAACCATGCATTGGGGTTTCCTCTGGGTATTCCTACTATCCAATTTTTTGGGGCCTCATAGCTCATAAAAATAGAATCTTCAGTTGGACCGGTCATAAGCAGGGTTTTGTTTTTGGATAAGTAAGAAAAATCGTAAAAAAACACTTAAAAACTAATTTTTTTTTTTTTTCAATTCGGATGTATCCGAGAAATTTGGAATTTCAAAGTCACAACGACAAAATAAAGAGCAAAAAGACTGTGTTTTACTAATGAACTTTACAAGAGCAGAGGGTGACTTCAATTTCCTTGAAAATATCTGAACTATTGACGAAAGGGGTTTGCCTTTTAGCTCTCCAAGGTTCCCTCAGGACCCCGGGTCATGGTACCCGGACTTCATTTATTTTGTTTCTGAATTTGGCAAAATTCTAACGCTGTAAAATAAACTCTAAATTTCAAAGAAATTTGAATGTAACAAAAATGAACTCCGATAAACCCCAAAATTTTTGCGAAAAATAAATTCTGAAAAACACCCTCCAAATTTCATGGGAAATAAACTCTGAAAACAGAATTCTACTCATAAATTCTATTCGTAGAATATTGCAACAAAAACTGGAGGTGTTTTGTTTTTTTTTGTTTTTTGTTATTTAATATTGAAATTTGCTTTTCTTTTCAAATTTGTTTTCAAGCAATGGCCTTCAGGAAAATACTGGTTTCCGTGGTTCTCAATGTATCGTATTTTCTGAACTACGAATTGGCAACTCCAGCAAAATCGACGGTACCTAGCAGCTAGAACAGGAAGCTGTGGCAGCAGGCTCGTTTGCCAACCTTTTCGAGTAAATGAATATTCACATCGCCTAGTAAATCTAAAGACGAAGCCTTAAAAGTAGGTTGAAAAACATGAGGTGATAGTGATCAATAGCCCACACCCAGAGTCACAGGCAAATTCCTCAGAGGCAAATCTTGGGGTAAAAAATGTCTTTCTTTAGATTAGTTTGTGCGTGGTGCTTACATAGTCCGTACTTATGGGGCACACTGCCCCACATTGTTTGCAAACCCATGCTAAAACTCTTTCATCCCATTCCTTTTGCTTTAATTTGTGCTGACACCTTTTTCAGAAGTTCTGCAGATATTCACATCCTCACACTCTTCTATTAAAAATCAAAATCTTTTGTGGCTACACGCAGTTTGACAGCTGCACTGGGGCTGTCTGGTGATAACAAACAATTCTGTAAAACCTATAAATTCTATACTCCAAGTCTCTGATAGTTCCACAACATAGAATACGTATTAACTTTAAAGCATGAATAGTATAATAAATATGGCAGCCTTTTTTCTCTTCATTTCTTGGTGTTCTTTTGCAGAAAGTGGAAGCGGCAGACAAGGATAAGGCCAAGCTCAAAGAAGATCTTGAGGAGATTAATAAGGTTATTAAAGCAAATCAGGAGAGTGCACAAGGTGAGTTTATTATTCGCATGCAGCCTTTTGTTCTTTAAAGTTGTGCTATAATTATAGTCATCAGCATTGTGGTGGCGGGTTCAGCTGTGTGGTTCAGCAGGGAAGAATGGTCAGAATAGATTTTAGGATGCCAATACGGCTTCCTCCCTGGAAAGTGATATCTTTTGTTAGTCAAGGATGGTGAAGAAATGTCTGTGGTTTGGTTTCAGACTGTTTTAAAAATATCTACTTTTTGTGAAAATATTTTGTGTTTTGGATGATTTTGTTGTATAGTCTGCACAATGTTTCTGTTTGTGTGTGCATATGCCTTGCTTGAGCGGCAGTGAGGTTGTGAAATTTGAATAACATTAGTACATCTCTGACCATTTGAGTCGTATACGTCGCTGTGTCTAAGAAAGAATGCGCAAAAGATTCCGAACAGCCAATTGCTAACAGAGTCCAGGTTCAAAGTCCTTGTGCTGAGTGTGACTGCAATGAACTCTCATGTCAGTTTCAAGCATATAAAAGGTAACTAGCAACGCATCAAATTGAGGCTTCTTGTGTGGGTCATAATATTTAACCTTTTTTAGACTCCTATGTTACGAATGGGGTAGCAAGAGATCAACAGATCTTACCTAATCAAGCCCTAGCACCTTTGTGCATAGCAACACCAATTAAAAAAAAAGAAAAAAGGCACAACAGAAAAAAGAAACACAAATAATCTAGTTTTAATCAATATAGCACAGTGCCAGATAGCCACAAAACAAATTTCATACATACGAAGTATATACAGATTGAGAGAGACTAGCTGCTTACAAGTGAAGAAAAACTTTGAGTAAAAGAAAAAAATGCATACGGTCGCTTATTTCTCTTTTCCCCCTTCCGTATATTTCGGACTGTTAAAGAAAACAATACGGGAAAAGAGGGCGTGGTCGAGCTTATTTTCATCCGAAATTATTTATGCATATGTATAGCTACTGTCACTCTTCACTGCTTAAAAGATCGCGTAGATGGTCATCGTCGGAAAATCGTTGTCAGAAGGCACTACTTGTCACATGCTTAGTGGTTCGGAAGTTCAAAGCTATGCCTTTTCGAGCTGAATAACTGTGCCATTAATAAAAAAATAAAAATAAATAAACATAACAATAAATGTGGGGATAAAAAACTAGAGAGAAAAAAGAAAAAAAAAACTACAAAGAATTTGCTGGAAGTGTTATATTCTTGCATATTCAGAGGCTCAGAACTTTGAAACAAGTTTCTCCTACCAAAATGTGCACAGGGTAAAAGAAACGCGTCCCAGGAACGTGAAGCGAAAAAAAAAAGTTTTCTTTTTTTATTCTTAAACAATATTAGAAATCTTCTACCGTGAGTTAATTTATTCCTTAACGTGAAAAACAATAAATACATTATTTTGGCTGCAGATAGCAATGATATGTACTCTCTTTGGTGTTAATTTAAATGTGATACCTCAAACAACTTGGACGAAAATAAATACCAAGTTTAGGGCATAATTGCCCGTAGATACATGTTTGGACATTTCTTCGAAACTCACCTTAAATAACATTAATCACATCTTAAGACGGCACTTACCTAGGCTTTACATACATCATTCTTAAAAAGTTTAACATCTCTACCATAAATAGCTTCGGCTATAGCGCGCTTCAAATATGGCACAAACGACAATCGTCAAAAACCAGTCGTCCTTCCTCTCCCCTTCCGAAATTTATTTCTTTAAAACTAAGCATGCCAGAACATTTAAATAAACGGCATCTTCTTTCGTAAGGAATGCAGCACCGCACGTAAAAATTCGAGAGAAAAGAAATTACGAATGTACCTCACTACTTGAATTCAAATGAAACCGTCCGCCGGTCTCTCGAAGTTCGACGAACGTCGAACTTTTACCCTTAAAGTTTGAAGTTCGTCGAACTTTTGACTTTTCAGGATTCGAAAGTTCGAAACTTTTCGAATTCTCTTGATAACTAAGTTCGAAAGTTCGAAAATGGTTGAATTCCTTAGCGTAGAAAGTTCGAAAGTTCGAAAAGCTTCAAACTTTTTAGTGCAAGAAGTTCGAAAGTTCGAAAATAATCAAATTTTTGGGTCCATCAAGTTCGAAAGTTTGACAAGCATCGAATTTTGCTGCGTGATAAGTTCGAAAGTTCGACAAGCATCGAATTTTGCAGCGTGATAAGTTCGAAAGTTCAAAAAGGATCGAAGTTTTTAGCGTAATAAGTTCGACGGTTCGAAAAGCGTCAAACTTCTTAGTTTAACAAGTTCGAAAATTCGACTTCCGTCGAATTTTATGATATAGAAAGTTCGAAAATTCGAAATCTTTCGAACATTTCGAACCGCTTAATTCGATCATCGAAACTTCGGTTCGAAAAAAGTTTGCGGAAATCCCTAATTACGATATTGTTGATCGCAGCAAGTTACCCCGTTAAGTGCGCTTCTTACCGAGCACCAATGTAATGCGGAGAAGCAACACCCGCGGAGCTCACTTCCGCGGGTTTTGCTTCTCCGCAGCGCACCGGTGCTTAGTAAGAAGGGCACTCAACGGGGCTAACCCGCCGTAATCAACACTTCGAAAAATGCGAATAGTGCAGTTCTTTTCGAAGCGAATATCGAATAGTGTATTATTCGGAACTACTATTCGAAATTTCGAATATTCGCACAACTCTAGTTCGAAGCATTCATGAGGCAAACATGCTTGGAACATGCTCATGACGTGTCCGCAGATAATTCTGTCGCCATGTCTGCAGCGAACACCATGCCTTTTGCGTGACGTAGAGCAATGTGACTGCAGCTGCTGACAATATTGGTGGCTTTGAGAGAGTAGGCAGCTGAAGAGGATCCAGGGCCCCTCGAGGCACTGCACCGAACTTAGCGTTGTGGGAGTTCCAGGCTGCCAGGTGCACCTCTGTTAGGTGGCTCAGCCTCTAACTCACTGTGTGGGTGTGAGCGAAGCACGCTGTGAAGCATGTAAACATCTCTGGTCATCCAATTTCATGTAGCAACCCGTATCGCCTCTGGCTGCACTTTCGACAATTGTCCTTCTTCAAACAAGTATAATCGTGTTGTATGTATGTTACGACAGTGGGAAGTTAGTATGCCCCATTGGGTGCCATTGTGTCTCCGCCGTAGATGAGAAATGTAGCGAGCACCGTACCACTGCGAGCCTAAGGTCTTTAATGTGCATAGCGCAGTGGTGATGCACTACCGCACTCCGGCACGGCGCCTATCTAGATCGAAACGGGCAGGGTTTGGAATTAAACCCGAGATACCTGGGCTCTGCAGCACGACCTTTTGCTCCGCTCGCTACATGCTGTGGTACAATAAAATGCTCTGCCACTGATTCCCCCCCCCCCCCCTTTTTTTCTTCTGGGAGTTGAGTGCAGGTTTACAGATGGCTCTCAACATTAAAAGGAACTGGTGATTGGAGTACAGAAAATTTGTACTTTCTTTGCACCTCAGAGCTCCTCAAGCAGAAGCTGGAGAGTGAGCGACAGCGGCTGCTGGCAGAGTTTGATGAGGAGCGCTCGGCATACCAGCGGCTGGTGAAAGAGCGGGACCGACTGGAGCAGCGCTGCGAGAACCTGGTGTCGGAGAACAGCCGCATTCGAAACCTCGGCAAGGGTCACCAGCGAACGCCTTCTAACCTCAGCATGGCCAGCATGCGCAGCGACGCGGACACTGTTCGAGACGATGCTTCCGATGTGCCCGATGAGGTGGGCAAATGTCAACCGTTAGGCATATTTTACTTAGTTTTGTTCTTAAAAGGTAACAAGATTCAAAGGAAGAGTATGTACTAGCTACATGGCCTGTCATAGAGCTCTATTTTGTTTATGCTTCGCGTTTTATGAGAGAATAGGTAATCTGTCAACTCTTCAATTCAGGAATGTTACAATATATTGTGTGTAGCTTTCACCTAAACATAGTAGTGTTTCGATAGCATTGAAGGAAAGAAAATGTGAAAAGATGGGACACGGAGCAAGCTTGTTGTGCATAGGATCAGATTTTTGGTGGTGGGCAGTTCGAGAGCAGTTACCTTCTTTCCGGCACCTTCAGCAATTGTTTTGCCACAGGCTCCACATAATGGCTGTTGAACAATACCTCTTCATAAATGAGGCTGAATTATTGCCAGTTGAGCTGTCTAGCACTACGTGACTTCCATAGATGTAGTGGTGCAGATCCAGACTCTAGTGGTTTGCAGCGTAAAAAGAATCGGTGACATGGGATGTCAGATTTTGGATATAGTGTCTTCTCTCTTGACACTCATCATAGAAGTGTCTCCAGGTGCTCTTTATAACTTCATCTAACCCTACAACGAATTACGGTTAACGCTGCAGGTCGCCGGGTTCAGTTATGAAGCAATCGGAAATTGCTTGGTACTATGTATATATTGCTCAGATGCGAGTGTCGGCTCTCCGAGACGCGCACATTGATACGCATTCCTGAGCAATGTTTTCTATACGGCTCAAGATTAGACTCGGCAGCCTGTAGCTTTAATCGTAGTCTATCGTATAATAAAATGAACGTTCCAATTTATATTTTCCGTTTGCTGTGGGACATTGTATTTTTTGAACTGTCTATGACACTACACTTTCCTTTGTTCATCTATCCTGGTCAACTTAAGAGTCAAGTCTATTCCTTGTTCTCCAGCTTCCTAATTATTAATGCCCATCTGAAAGTATTTTTACTTTTTCATTTTATTCAGGATGGTGGCTATGGTTCAGTAAGGTC
The DNA here is from genome assembly GCA_013358835.2 of Ixodes persulcatus. Lineage (NCBI taxonomy): Eukaryota > Metazoa > Arthropoda > Arachnida > Ixodida > Ixodidae > Ixodes > Ixodes persulcatus. The sequence goes on along the minus strand of JABSTQ010009388.1, from coordinate 101,831 downwards.
CAAAGACAAGGACCCTCTCTACTCCAAGCTGGATACTATTTCCTGGGAGCAGAACACAGCAGCATTGCAAGACAAGAATTCCAGCTCAGTGAGTGACATGGCCCTACTATTTTCTCTACACTTTGCTTCTTCGTAGTGCAGACCTAACAGGTACTTTTATTTAATGTGACTTCTGCCGAACCTTTAACTAATAATTTGTTACACTCTGCAGGGTCTTCCTGATGTTTCGGTGGTGCTGAAACTTCAACAGCGACTGAATGAAGTGGAACAAGAGCGGTCGCGACTAGAAAAGAAAGTAGAAGCTCTGGAAACGAGAGAAGAGCAGACACAGGCGAGGGAAACCACTGCCAAGGAACTCATGCGGGTTAGTGGGTTTGGCTGCTCCTGTGTGTCGTTGCCGTCCCACGCACAGCTTCTCTTGCTGTCTTACTCACAAGCTCCGATGGCTTGGGCTCAACTGTCGGAATAACTTTTCAGCTGCATGAACTCGAAATGGAAAATTCAAAGTTGAAGGAGGATGTGAAAAAGATGGTCAGAACCCTGGCAACAGAGGACAAAACCAGCCGGGAGAAAGACCTGATGAGTGAGTTGGCTTGCATATTGACCTTGCTTTCAGCTCCTTTGCAGGGGCAGACCTCAGTCTATCCCTGGGAATCGCTTTTGCCATTTATTTTACTGCCTCTGGTGCAAAGATTTTGTCTTTCAGGTTGATATTGCTCGTTGTTAGCAGTAGCATTAGTTATCCTCACTGTGATTGTTGTGTAATAATGCAGAAACCTATGATACTGCAAAAGCAGTCATGGCATATTAAGGGCAAAGTGCGCTGTCCTTCGAATCCCCAGCTTACGGGCTCAAATTGCCCAAATTGTGATCCCCAGGTGGTCTGAAACACTTCTCAGTCTTCTGCTGGACATTCCAGATGTTCTTTGGGCATTGAACATTGAAATCCAAAAGTGTAACTGTTACTAACAGATAAACGAAACCGCTATATAGGTGTTATTTTAATTGGCATATGAACTGAACGTCGCAGTAGCTACTTTCAATTTGTAGCCACAGATACTATTTCCACATTATCCCTAGCTAAAGAAACATTTTATTGCTTGAATTTCGAGCCACTTTTGGCAATGTCCAACTAATTTTGACGGTATATTACTTGTAAAATCTCTTATTATGAGTAGACTTGGACATTATTAATATATAGCATAATTATCCCGCAATTTCACAATTTTCTCTCTGAATGAGCTAATGTTTTTAGACTGATCTATGCTGAGCATATTGTAAAGTGTGCTTCCTTTCAGACCACTACGAGTCCATTCAGGATGAACTGGAACGCCGGCGTGAGGAATGTCTCCAGCTGAGGGCGGTCCTCGCCAACCAAAGCGAAGATCTCAAATCTGTGGTGGCCCTTGATTCATATCGTGGCAACATGGATCGACTGAACGAGGACGGGGAGCTCTTGATGGCTTTTGAGACGCAGAAGAAGCTCATTAGGTCAGCCATTTGTAGACCCCACTACGGTCATGGCTAGAGGCTCTAATGGTACTCTTTTGCTCACAGGCAACTTGAGGCAGAGCTGCAGACAGAGAAGGTGCGCATGCAGTCGATGGAGCACGAATTCAGGGATGAGATCAAAAAGCTCCAGGAGGACAATGACCGTCAACAAAAGCTTATCAGTCAGGTACGTCACCAAATGTTCATAACAAAACTACCTTTAGGATACCGCCGTTACACTGTGTATGCCATGTTAAATGTGTAGCATTTATTCGGCCAGCTCTTGAGGGCCCCTGAAAAGAAAGTTTTTTTAACAATGGTTGGGACACGCGCGTCAAAAATCTAATTTTACAGGAAATAAAACTTTTAGCCTTTTTGCTCTGGTGAAGAAGGAAGAGCAGCGGAGCAGTAGCTTCTGTTCTCGGCGGTGGCTTTCCAGGCGAGCGATCTTCTCTTCTTCCGCAAGGGAATCTGAAGCGCTCGACGCAGTGGAACTTTAGGCGATAGCGGCCTCGCAGCGGTTGCGGAACCATTCGCACTGCTGCGCACATCGCCGCTCTTTCTGTTCCCGCTCTTCTTTTTCCGAAGAAATGTTGCTGCCATCTATGAGCGACGGCAGCAAACAGTTGTCTGGTGGCTGAGGCGGGAAAGGTTGCCGCGATCTATGAGCGACGGCGGCAAGCAGACAACCGGAAAACACAACACTCTGGGTAGCTACCGCCATCTATGAGCGACGGCGGCAACCAGAGTGTTGTGTCAACATTTGTTTGGTACCGGACACGATCCTGGGGGAACTAGCCCTTAACAGCTCTGCTGTAAAAAATTAATTTTTTAGAGCAATATTGACGGCGCGAGACGCAATTTAGTTGGCAGTCACCTCCTTTCCACTTTTTTCTCTCGGCATTTCGGGCGCATGGAGGAGAGGTGAATCAGCTTCGCCTTCACGACTGAGATGGTCATTCCGGAATGACCCGTGGCATCATGGGCTTCGCGCGCAAAATTTCAAATAAATCTCTCGCCGTCAATATTGATCTAAAAAAAATAGTCGCGTAGAATTTATTTTTTGAGACGTGTGTCCCAACCAGACTGTTAAAGGGGCCCTGCAACAACTTTTTTACTGGTTTTTAATTTGCACCGAACCTGAGCGCACTGAACGTAGTAACTTAATGAAACTTTTCTTTTTTCAAATTTTGCTTTATTTTATAAGTTATAGGCAAATTAGAATTACAAAAACAAGCAAAAAATAACCTGCTTCATGACGTCGTAGGTCCTGGCTTGAGTGGCCGTGGAACTAGAGGGGTAGTGAGCTCATCAAGCGCTCACGGCTGCCGCGCTCAGTGTCGACGGCTCGAGAGGGCACCACTAAAGCATGTGTTGGATAGGCTGTATGAAGCGGGCGGCCAGGGCGGCTCGCAATGCATTTGCTGCGCGATTAAAGACTAATTCGGCATAGCACTTCATTGACCACAAACGACAGACAAACAAGGGGTAAAGATCAGTTCAGAACGGGAGCCACTTCGCGCTGCCATGTCGCCAAATGGCCAAATCGCCAGCAGGGCCCGCGCCGAAGGCCTTCGGAACGCTCGGAACCGCTCGGATTCTCGAGCCGGTATACGACCGCAGCGCCGCCGCGTACATCCGGGACCTTTCCGTTTCGGTGCCTGATCCCACTACTCCTTTCTAGTATGAGCCGTTTTTTCCGCCGCTTGGTGGCGGGTATGTCGACGGGTCATTTCTTGTTTCCGTACGTTGTAAACTGCATTTGTTTCTTCTCTGATCTAAAATACTGAACAAAAAATACTTTCATACATAACTGAAACGGTTCGCGACACTTGTATTATCTCGACTAAAAAAAAAAGCTTTTAGCGGCTCTGACCAGTAGTAAGGTCAGGACCTAAGACGTCGCATATCGCGCGCTTTCGGCAACGCGGTTCGCCCTTGTAGGTGGAAGAGGTTTCCGCGTCGTCCGGTTAAAATATGACGCACTGATATTTAGTTACTCTCTCCGGGCCCGCTGGCTTGCCCGAACCCCAAGAGACGTGGAAACCGCAAAAAAAGGTAGACGCTTAAATATGATTGCAGGGCCCCTTTAAAACAAAATTTTCTTTTTCTTTTCATGGGCTTTTTAAGGCTTTTGTGTCCATGCTTACATGTAGCCTCAATGCATTGATGACATCACAGTGTTTGCAACAGTTGGTGTCCGACTGTGGGGCTGGAACGGTCACGAGTTTTAAGAAAGTAAACTATCTGGTCGTTGTATTTTTTTGCGAACGTGATGTCACGGGACATTATGACATTGCCGGACACCATAAGGTCACATGACACCATGAGGTCAGTGTCGCATGACCATCAGAAAAGTATGTAGCCATGTGACCTTGCATCACGGGACCATGTGACATGACGTAAGGTGACATGTAGAGCCCTGTGCGGATAACAGCTTGATCACCCACATCTGATCCTCATCAGCAGACTTCGTATCCACACCTGAACCGCAACCACAATGTCTTTCAATTACTGTATTCATATCCGCATACTTCGTATCCGCATCCAATCTGCATTCACAAAATTCGAAACAGCGTTCGACCTGCAATTTGTACATTCATTTTACAGCACGAAATCAAGCGAGAATAAAAAGAAAGGCATCTGGGCAGTACCTTGTAACTTAATAGTAGGGTTCCGCGTTTCTGGTAAACACCGATAAACCCCGAAAATTAACACCCCTGGGGCGATTTTATCAAAATCGGGGAAAACTGAAAAACCTCAAACTCCAGCTGTCCTTGAAGGAGATAAACTCAAATTTCACTGGAAGAAATCTTTATCAACGACTTTATTTTACGTGAACCCGGAAAACAGGTTTAACTGAACTGAAAGCGAGGCTGATTCTTTCTTTGGAGCCAAACACCTTATTTCGTTTTCTTCTATTGCCTGTACGGGGACGGTCTCCAAGCATACAGGTGACACACATGTTAGCTGAAGGTCAGAGAATTAGATGTCCGTGCCCTATTCTCTTCAACATGGGCCAAAATCAATACCGAAAAGCACTGAGTGTGTAGAACAAAGTTAACCCCGAAAAAACGCCCACAAACTCGCTTGAAAATTTACCCCAAAAAGCTGGAACCCTGCTTATAACTAGGGCACCTCTTTTTCGGGTTTTTATTTTTTAAAGCTTAACTGCAAAGAAAAAAGTGTATTTTTAAACAGCCTAATTGGGACAAGCATGTCACAAAACAATTTTTCTGCCAAAAACAATTTTTTTACAGCAATATTTATTGCACTAGACCAATTTTAGTTTGTGGTTAAATCGCGCGCCACAAAGTTCGTATTATACGTCATAGAGTGGCTGTTATACGTCGCAGAGTGACGTATAACAGCCACTCCGCGCGCATCGAAAGAGTGGGAGTTTCAAATGTGGAGAACTTGTGACTCAGACTAAATTACGTCCTGTGGCGAGAATATTGCTAGCAAAAAATTTTTTTTTTTCCGCGGAAGATTCGTTTTGTGACATGCTTGTCCCAATTAGGCTGTTTAAAACACTTTTTTTAGGGGTGAAGCTCCTTGGGGGCTAGCCATGTCCGTATGTCGGTCTGGCGTCCGGCGTCCGGTGCTCGTGCTCCTGCTCGTGAGCTCACGTGCTCGTGTTGGAAAAAACAGATGAAAAAAATTATGTAAATAAAAAATGCTGGAATGTTTGCACAATCGACAGGATTCAAACCTGTGCGGGGAGACCCCGATGGATTTCTAGTCCATCGCCTTAACCACTCGGCCACAACTGTGGGACGAGTAGGGGGCTCTGAGATGTGGTAGTAACTCAAGAGCTGGGGATGTCATTGATGAAACGTTGCATGTAGCCGCTCAACGTCTATACAGGAGAGGGCGCTGCGGTCAAATGCGTATTTAATCGCGTTAAACTTTGCATGCATTGGCTCAACCTTTATAGACGAGAGGGCGCTGCGGTCAAATGCTCAAATGCTTATATAACCACGTTCCATACCACACATTTTCTTTCTGACATGGATGAAAATGAACGAAAGGCTCGGCATGCTGCGGCTCAGCATCTATGCAGACAAGCACCACCTAAGCTTCGCCCCAATCAACATCATTCACCACGTGGAGATGCGGTCAATTTTTTCTTTGCAGTTACCCTTTAAGAGGGGTGGGGGGAGAGGAATTCAGCGGTATTTTCTAAGCCTGTAATAGGGGAGAGATCGGGTTTTTCTAAAAACTATTAGCAGAATTTGGGATTTTTGGGCTATATATAAAAATCAACAACTAATTGACAATTGAAAGTATTGATTGGTTTTAGGACATGGGATTTTTATTTACCTATATGAACAAGTCATTAATATAACGATAATCGGATACAAACGACCTTAATTATATAAATAAAAAATATTTTGTTGATATACATAATTATTTGCAGTGTGCAGCTTTTCTGTCCTGATATCAGACCTGTCCAGTCTCAGACCCAGTCTCAGCGAAATTAGAGTTTTGTACTCGAAGCAGCACGGATATCACCGCCATTAAGCAGGGACGCTAGGTACTTCCTTGTCCCCATGGAGCTGGTCACGTGACATAAAAATCTCTCTTGGCCACGGCCGCGGCCGCTAGATGAGGCAAAACCGCCTTTGGTGTCTCGGCTGTAGATGACAAATTTTGCCAGTGGCGGTACTGGCTGTACGACTGCTAGCCTGGTGCCAATACAATTTTAATTTGGAAAGAAACACAAAAAAACTGGTAATTGAGCTTAAAGGTGCACTAAAGACGTTTCTGAGATATCATCTGTTCTTGGTGATAGCTTATCTTATCGGGTCCAAGCATCCTTGAAGTCCTAAAATTATGCTTGTGCAATGTCTATTTCCCTACTAAAAATGTGACCCAAGTTTGTGCCACCCCCCTTTCCAAGCGGAAAAATCAGAATCGCAGAATCCAGCGGAGGCGCCAGCGGCGCCTCCACTGCCGGAGCCTCTGCTTGCAATTGGCTGATGCGCACCCATCGTCACGTCGCCGGCGCCTCCGTTGAATCTTGTGCTCCAGGTTTTTCCGCTCTGAAAGGGGCATGGCACGAACTTCGACACATCTTCAATAAGGAAAAAGACGTCGCACGAGCATAATGTTTCGATTTCTGGGATGCTGAGATCCTGTAGAATGAGTTATCACCAAGAACAGACAATCTCGGAAACGTCTTTAGTGCACCTTTAAGTTGCCTGGATTGAGTTTTTGCGCCAAACGCTCGGAGCTGTGATGCTCTTGCTGACTCAGCAACTGTTCTCCCTTTTGATAAATCAATTGTCAACATACAAAACCTTGTTTCTGATCTCGCTCATATTATACATTGGGCGCTATACTTTTTCCTAAAACACCTCGAGTGCCGTGCAGGTGGGTTGATAGCACAAATTCAGTTTTGTGTAACAGATTTTGGAGTTTGGGACACTCTGCCTAGGAGTTTGCGACACTCTGCCCAGAAGTTGTGCTCAAAAGAAGGGAACATTTAATCCTTGTTTTTTGCTTTGTAACATCCCCTTCAAGCAGACGCAAGTTTTTTAAACATGGAAGTGAACAAAGGACAGACTAATAACATTGTGTAATTTTATTTGGGTCAAACAAGAAAAAAGTGGGAGAGGAAAGGTGGTCCTAAGAGGCGAGTACACCAAGGGGGAAAGAGGAGGGGGGGGCTTCCATTTTCTTGTGGCTCGTACGTTTTGGGTTTTCTTTGCACGAAGAATGTTTTCCGCTCTTTCTCTACCAAACAAGAACACACTTTCCCGGGACAATTGATGCCCCTGCATTTTTTTTTACTTTTTCAAGGGACTGTATTTTTTGGGAGAGCAAACTCTCTCTAGCTATCATACATAAGAACGGGCCTTTCTTAGGCGTAAAGAACTATTTTCTTCCCGATTGGCATTTTTCTTCTAGGAGAACTTTGCTCCTGCAAAACATTCGATGATGCTCTATAGTTTCACTTCATAGTATCACTCACTTGTTCTCTCTACACTCTGTGGTCCCACATGTTTATGGGCTGCCTCGGAAAAGAAAAACCGGACCCACAGATATCTGCACCCAGTTTGCATCCGCAGCCCCTGCCATCCGCATCCAATCTGCGATCCTCCAAATCTGATTCATTTTTTCCGCATTCGCCAGTTGACTGCAGATACAGTTGAACCTCGATTTAACGAAGTCACCGGGACCCGCTAATTACTTAGTTAAATCGGAAACTTTGTAAAATCGAGGAAGTGAAACCTCGCGCATAGGTTGCGCGGGGAATCCGAATTTGTTCGTTAAATCGTAAAATCGGGTTTCGTAAAATCGAGGTTCAACTGTATTTGCAGGTATGCAGGGCTCTAGTGACATGATTGTGTGCTTTCCTAATGGTCACGAGACACTGACGTCATGTGATGTGACCTGATGTCACATGGTGCTGACATGTTGTGTGACCATGACGTCAGACTAATAAATGCTATGCATTTAGAATGCCCTTGGAATATACCAAAGAAACAGGTTTTTTTTTTGTATCTATACCTGCACCTGTTCTTGAACAAGTTCTGTGCATTTACTTTCCCACAAAGCTTGTGGGAGCCATTGTCTAATAATCATTGAATGTAAATATCATTTTCAGAACCTCAAGAAGACTCCCCAGGCTCAGTCTGATGCAATTCTACAACATGAGATCAATCGCCTCACAGGCGAGAATGTGGTATGTACTCATTGACTGAGCTACACGACCATGTGAGGGTTGAGTGTGTCTTCTAACTTCTGTAAAACTTTTTCATAGCAGATGTGGATGTAACCGGGGGACCATAATGTTGCTTTAAAATTGGGTTTTATTTTTTTCTTGTTTCAAAATAGAATTATTTCATGTTGAATTTAATGCATTGAAGATAATCTAAATAAAGGAAAACTACTGAACCATGGAAAGGAATTAGTGTCGAAGTGGTCTTGACTGAACACTGCTTTCTGTTGTAGGACTTGAGAGAGAAAATTGATGGGCTGGCAGAGCAGCTGAAAAAGTACAAGCGGCAGCTGAAGATTTATGCCAAGAAAATGAAGGACGGAGGGAGTAAGTTTTTTTGCTACAAACCATGTGAAACGGGAACTGATACCACAGATTGCAAACATGGCAAAATCACATTCTACAGTGCATTAAACAAGCGGGAATATGTCACAAAAATGGATACCACTTCACTGTGCAATAAACACACGAGAACCCGCTACAAACACGGGTGTCACGCGAACCAATATTACACTGCAGATCGTGGACCAAAGCGCGGAAACCTGTTACGAACTCTCTTGTCACAGGAATGGACAAGCGGACTGTGGACGCAGCATTCCAGTTTCACGGTGCAATAAACACGCGAGAAACCGCTGTACACTTGCATGTCACAGGGACTGATATTGCATGCGCAGGTCGCTGACAAAAAAACTCTGGAACAAGCTACAAACTAGCATATCACAGGAGTGATACTGCAGATTGCAGACGCAGCAGATTCACATGTTATGGTGCAATAAACATGAGAGAGCAGCTGCGAACTCGCTTGTCACACTTGCCGTTACCGCAGATAGCGCGGTTGATGTGATTCTTGTCGAACATCGCACGATTGATATCCGGTGAGAATTGGGGAGGGGGGGGGGGGGGAGGGGGGGGGGCAACGTTTTTGAATTATTGTGTTATTCAGCCTAAAAAATGGGATGGGCGATATCTCGGGGGCGGGCGTTCACACGGGGTTTTGTGGTAATTCAAAACACTTGCAAGACGATTAGTGTTACCTAATTATGCGTGCTTGATTGTGCAACCTTGTCTTCCACAGTCCTGGATCAAGCTGAGGTCAAAGTTGAGGTCGGCGAAGACCATGGCAAGAACATGCCCGAAATCAAGCACAAGGATGCTCAAAACCTTGGCATGTTTGAGTACAAGAAGGAGGATGAAAATTTGATCATCAAAAACCTTATTCTGGGTGAGGAATCTTGTTTGTGTGAAAATTTGGAGTACTATGAAGACTGCACAAAGATTATCCTCTTTAGATCTCTTTATCCCTAGTGTAAATGTTTTTAACCCCTGGGACTTCATTTGTCATGTTAAATCTCTATATAATACAGTACAACCTCGTTAATTCTAAGTCGGTCAAACGGCGAAAAATGTGTGAATTAAGGGGATTTGCGAATTATTAAAAAACTAAAGAAAATGACAAAACACTTGTGCACAAAGCCTTGAATCTTGAAGGAAACATTTTATTCAAAACGAGTAGTCAAGACGAGAGAACATCACCCGAAGTAGTCAGCGATATGGGACTTCCGCGTTCTGTAATTAGCGACGCCGACCAGCATTTTTTCAAGAAGGATCTCGGAATCGCCGCCGCTACATTCCACAAAGTTGCAGACGACATTCAGCGACTGTATAACTTCCCCTAGAGCGAGGGCCTGAGGCAGCTCATCATCGGCGTCAATCTCTGCCGTCACACACGGTGATTTTGCTCTCAAGGCCTGCGTGGCACGTTTACTCATTCTCTTCCATGTAGTCTGTCAACCTCATGCCGACCGACTGACAGTCACTGTCCTTAATGCGGGAGCAAAGCTCCTCTCCCTCATTGGCAATCCCAGGGACAATACTGGCACTAGCACTGGCGGTATCCTCCTGCTCCACGGCAGGTCACATGTAAGCGATTTGGCAAGCAACGAGACAAGAGACGGCGGCCTGCTTCGCTGTCGCTCAGTCATTCGCGCGACGAGGCAAACCGCATGAAAACGACGGCAGCACGCGACCAAGGCGATGAGCGACGCGACGGGCGACAGTGAGAAATCTGTCGCTTGTCGCTGACTCATCGCTGTTGCCGTCGCTCGTCTCGTCGCTCGTTAAATCGCTAACATGTGGATCAGTAACGGCTTGAACCACAGTGGTGCAGCACCAACAATACCGATCACTGACACCGATCATCAACTCCACGTGAGGCAAAGGTGACTAAGCCTGCCCAGGCCAAAAATACAAAACAAAGGGACTACTAAGCGCATGGGCCAGCAAACGGGAAACAGATCAACGAAGACTCACGCCATCTTTGTTTTTGCTGCCAAATCTGGATGCGAACTGGTGCTACCTAGCAACTAAAAATTGAACCTGGGTCGCTAAACTCGTCAAACACAAAGTTGGTCACGAAGTTCGCAGAGCGTGCTGATTGGACTCTTGCGACGTTGGCGTCACGCGGGACGAGATGTCAATCATCCAAGCTCTCTCGGTGCTCAAATTCCAGTGAGAATGTGAAACACAAAGTTGTAGCGACCTTCATCGGAGCACGCGCGAGCAACACCGTGGGGCCAGCCGATTGAACAGGCTGCACTGATGACGTCGCGCCTGCGTGTCCCTACATCCCTACGCCGCGATAGTCAATGAAACGCAGATTGTACCTAGGCGGCCTGTAAATACTCTACTTTCTCGTCGCAAGATCGTCGTTTGTGGAAGTTATTGGTGACGACAAAGTGACGTTTCACAACTTTGGGAAGGAGTTATTTGAGGCCAAAATCTTCGCTTCGGAATCGAGGCGAAGATTAAACTTTGTGATATTGTGGAGCCGTGCGTGGTGTACCCGGTTTTAGAGCTCATCTTCCGCCACTGTCAACAACGTCACCGGGGTCACGCACAGGCGTTGTGTATAGAGACGTCGGTAATGACTGAGAGATGAGGGGGCGAGGGGGGATGGCGAGAAAAAACCGTGGAAAGGGGAAAAGAAAGGTATAACCAACACAAACACACACTCAAATAGGGGTCAGGAAGGGCCGTAGAAATTGTTCGGGAGAGGGAGAGAGAAAGGGGGTGGGGTGATAGTAGTGAAGGAGGATATCCCTTCCCCCGAATTTTTAGAGCGCAACTCTTATGCGCCTGTTTCGAGCTTGAGCGGCGTCGCCGTCGACGTAACCGCGCGCGCGTTGCATTATGGGATGTTTTTTCACTAAATTTAGCGGGGAAATTGACGTCACGTGATTTTAACACCAATTAGGTTTCCCCGCTAAATGAGAGGGGAGCAGGATAGGAGGAGGGGGGTGGGGGGCATACCCTCCCCTACGTACCCTCCCCTCCTCCTCCTCAAGAGCTGCGCTTTAATCCGACATTACAGAGAACTGTAAACGTCTGCCATTTTTTTTTATTATAACTCTCTGAAATGCTATAGTCCGGGGCTGGGGCGATATCCCCCCCCCCCCCCCCTTACACCCTTATGCCCTTTGCACCCCCCCCCCCCTTTCGACGCCACTGGGGGGGGGGGGGGGGGGGTGAATCGCTCCCTCCCCGTTCTTCTGTTTCTACGACCCTGCTTAGAGGCGTTCCAACTGAGCGATGACGAGGAACAGCACAGCGTGCAATTTTTGAAATTATGGTTCTAAAGATTCTTGTATTAAAACGGGGCGCGTTCCATGAACTTACGAGCAGCCATGGCAGACTTTCAATCGAGAGGCTCGTGCCAGGGCTCGTTGTGTGCAGGCGCGTTCAGTGACGTGCTTTTATAGTTCATAACTTTGACGTCAGGGGTCAGGGTCAGGATGAACAGTTGTGAACGACAAATTTGATGGTGCGTGTTCGAGTCGACGGTGGAAAGTTTGGTTGTGTGCGATGAAAGCTTGGTGTCCTCGCGTTCTCGAAAACATCACCGTCAATATTGACAAACTGACATTACTCTTATTTCAGCTGATGAACGCAGAATTAATCCCAGTTTGGCTAATCTTTGAAAGTCTATCATAGACTGATTTTATCTCCCGCTGATGGGGGACAACTGCCCGGAAGCGAAATCCGTCCAAAGGTGGACAATGCTACTCGGCTGGTTGTGACCTAGCCACGTCGGGCTACACTCTGATCAAATTCAAAAGGCCGAGATAAAAAAAAGGAACGACAGGGACGTTTTTTAGTGAATTCTGCATTATCGGCGGAAATAAGAACGATATCAGACTATCAACTTTGACGGTGTTGATTTTAGAATGCAATTACCCAAGCCTCCGCTGTGCTTTTTAGAGACCATCAAGGTCGCAGCTGATAATCTTTATCGTGACATTATACGTATACAAACCACGTTCGTCTCCGCGTGCTTTCTCGTGCTGCTCTAGCTCGGCCTAGGGAGTGGTAGGGATTTTTTGCCCCTTCAGTTGAAAAACGTCACGAAGACAAACGCATCTGCGGGTTTGTGAGAAAAGAAAACTTCGCCGCAATCTTTCGGCTCCTCCCCCCGCTATGTCATAACACGAAGAAAGTTGTGTCTGACGAGTTTAGCGACCCTGGAAGACCAAATCGGTGAATTGATCAGGTAGGCATGCGCGGAGTACTCATATTATCCGGTCATATTTTCCGGTCATTTTCATGAGAAATCCGGGACCGTGGAAATTTTGCGAATTATCCGGGATTCCGAATAAACATAGATTTATAAAGGTTCCGCTGTAGAAGTTTTTTTTTTTTTTTTGGGGGGGGGGGGGGGCAAACTTGTGCACACAATTAAAAAAATTAATGCTTTAAATTTATTAGTAAAAATAATTTCACTGCAGAAATCTGAAGTGTCTTTTACATGCATGATATTTACCACTTGACAAGCATTGGTCATTGCAAACCTTTCCAGGCTTTGTTTAGTAAGGAACATCCCTACATTTGCCAAGAATGTGTCCAAGTGGGATGAGTTAATTCTATGTTCATTGGTAACTGAACGAAGAGTTGTAATTGCTACTTATCTTGACTGAACATGGTGATAGCCATCAGGTTTTGAAGTGTATCACCTTTTAGTTTTGCTTTGACTAGTCAATGATGTAAGCACAGGATAAAGTCAGTCTTTGTCCACAGAAGAACCTATTTTTCTATTTCCTTCTACTAGACTTGAAGCCCAAGCTGGCTGTGACGCTCCTGCCAGGACTACCTGCCTACATTCTGTTCATGTGCATCCGACACACGGACTATGTCAATGATGATGACAAAGTAAAAAGCCTCCTGAACAACATAGTTTTTGGCATCAGGAAAGTCATTAAGGTATGTGTTGGCTCAAAACCAGAGGTCTTTCGTGGAGACTTCTTATTATTGATTGCACGGATGCATGCATGTTAATTATCCAACCCAGTGGTCTCAGTGCATGTCATGATTATATTGATACTTAAAACATGGTACTGTCAGTGAAAGTTTTGCACCCTTACATCTACAGCGCGCGCAAGGTGTTTGAAAACATAAAGGGGGATAATGCAGAACAAAAGGTGTTTCAAAGAAATAATAATATATTTGCACAGAATTTGGTGCAAATACTGTTTTCTATTCGTCTTTAACTTTATTTGATAAACCACCTTCAGCGGTAATGACTGACTCTATATGGCTTTGAAAACGGCTGCATGCCCTGATCAAGCGGTCCTTGTTGATGCCGGCCATAGCGTCCACAATGGCAGTTTTTAGCGTCTCTTTGAAGTTGTGGGGCTGCTTGTTGGTCTCTCTTGATGACAGCGCAGATATAGCAGTCCAGGCGGTTTACATCTGAAGAGTTAGGAGGCCACATGTTGGGGGTGACGTGGTCATGGAGGTTGTCAGTCAGTCAAACTTGGGTCGCGTGGTCCTTGTGGCATGAAGCAGAGTCTTGTTGAAAAATGTATGGCCCCCCCTGGCCACCCCTTCTATCCAAGGTTTTACTACAGTGCCCAGGGTCTCGATACAGGTAGGCCTTCGAGTTGACCCTAAGGCCCTGTTGGAAGAAGTGCTGTGGCATGATATGACCCTCGTGGCTCACAACGGCTAGGACCATCCCAGATGACGGAAACTTGGTCCGCATGATTGTAGGGACCTCATGGGAGATCGCACAGACACCTATCATTCTTCCAGTAACTTTTGGTCTTGGTCAAGGTTCTTCTCATCGGAAAAAAATATGAAGCACATCAAATTCCTGAGATGGATGACACTGTTTTTCTGGGTTTTTTAGGACAGAACCTGCCCTCTCTTTATTACGTACAACTGGTATCTAAGGTCCTCACGCACGTTGAAGCCTGATAGTGGACTTTGCCCCCTCGAGCTCCTTAGCAATGGCCCTCATTGACTTGCCAGGGGTGTTGTTCACAATGTCCTGCACGTGCTGAGGAAACTCGACCGTCCTGACGATGTCTGACCGCTGGGAATGTTTTTCTCGCTTGACCACAGATGCAACGTCTCTGTCATAATCCGAAAGTTGTTCTCTACCCTTAGAAATGAATGACCTTGACAGATTCAAGAAGGTGGCAATATCCAAATCGCTGTGGTCTGTGGCCAATGCAACCAGGACAGCATGCTTTTCGTTTTTTATATCGGACTGGAAGCAGCCATTTTTAAATTGATACTTTAGATAGATGACATAGATACAGTCGATGACAAAGTCGGGCATCTAGACAGATGTACAGAAATTCCTCGTTAGAACGAAGTCAATGGGACGGCAAAAAAATTTGATGTAAGCGGTAATTCAATAAAAGCGATAGAGCCAAAAGCAGTGCCAGCAGCCTTGAAGGTGGACGGGAACACTGTGGGGGAACACTCTGACCGTATATTTAATCAAACAAACCTTAGTTATGAACATCTCGTGGCAGCTTTACCGAGTAAAAATATTAAGTGGAGTTTGCCAATAATTTTATCCGATCATCAGCCCTCCTCGAACTGCTCCAGGCATCGCAAGAACACTGTCACCACCGCCGCACTCGACTTTGTTTCGAAGCGCGTCTCCGCAGTCGTCGGCGTTTCCCTGAGGTGCCGCTCCGACGTTGCTTTTTGTTTACCCTGGTCGCACGCAAGGTCTGCGATCGCAGCATCAATGGCATGAGCAACAATGGAAACGTCCGCATCAACAAGCGCAAATGAATCAAAGTTATCCTCGGTGGCTTCGTCAACATATTTTCACACACTCCTGTAGAGGTTGTTGTAACTCTGGGAATCATGCGCTGGCTCAGCAAGCATGCTCGCGAGAGTAAATCCGACGTGCTCGAAGCAGTTGGTGATCTTTAATCTTCGGGTCGTGGGCGCGCTTTCTCCTGCATGAGAAACTTGTCGAACCCATCTAATATGTGCTTGTTCTGCAAAATGGTGGACAGTGCCGAACAGACGATGCCGGAATGTTGATTTTTTTGGCTAGTTCATACTTTCGGTAAACACTCCTAATCTCCCATACGACGCACTTGTGTGTAGCACGCCGCAGGCGTGCTTGTCGGGGTCTCTTAAAGGAATGATCTTATTCGGTCTCTACTGCTCTCTTGACCCGATTCCGACAGGAGTTGAGCAGCGTCGGCTGCAGGCGCCGTGAGTAGCTTCGGAATGTTGACGCTGCTCCCGCTGCACCCGTGCCCGCGTCCCCGTACCGGCGTATTGGCATCGGAAGCGGTGCTCTGCCAGCTCTGCGCGCTCTGCCCTCCGTCACCCATTTACTTTGTTTTCCCAGTTTGCCGCTTGCCTCAGTGCAGAAGGGGGAGAGTATGCAAGTGTCTCCGTGCGCCTCTGTGTGGGCTTGTGTGCATTTGGCACCGCAGCCTTCGTAATAAGCGTGGTCGGCCGCCGGTACACTTAAAATCCGGTTAAAAATGCGTACATTTCGGTCGGGACCATGTTAAACTTCGACAAAAGCGATATTTCGAAAAAAGCGATTTCGTTATAATGAGGGATTACTGTAGTTAAAATGAGAATTTACGGACCCTGAAGTTGTGTCCTCCAATACCTTGCGCACCCTGTATGTTACTGCATTTCTTACAGGAGTTGAGACTCGAAGCATGTCAGGGCTAAGAGATTCTATTGTGTATTACTGCAGTTACCATACATATACCGTAAAATACCGGGGGAGCACCCACCTCATTTTTGCTGAAAACTGGGTTAATCTAGACATGGTGCTTGTCCGGTCAAATCGGGTGTTTAACATAAAGTTTGCAGAATTCCCAAGTTTGGGAAATGTTAACTCTGGGCGCTTTAACGGAATGGGTGCTTCTGCGGTAGTCTATGGTATGTTCTGTAGGACATATAACGGAAAAATGGCTCCAAATAGGCGTTTGGTTGCTTTATAGAGGCTAACAAGCAGGTGAGTTATACGGCCAGGGAACACATATAGGGGGCTAATTGTCACGAGAAGCTGAATAATTAACAGATTCATTAATTAACTTCTAATTAGTGAAAATGAACTTAAGGTTCCAGTAAGAAACTTGCTCAGCATCACCGAAAACCACCAAATCATTAAATTTGAGAAAGATTGGGAGCATGTGAGAAGCACTGTGGTGCGCTAAAGTTACCACTCCTGCAACTGACACAAGGCTGGCAGTGCGAAAATGCATATGATACAAGACGGAAAAACTGCTTGGGTGCTTTTTCGCACCTCCAGGCTTGCACCTGTTGCCCGAGTGATAACCTTAGCGCACCATTGTGCTTCAAGTCCTTCCAAGATTCGCTGATTTAGTGTGGGGACATCACACAAGTTCAGTTTCTGATTTGTTTCAGACAGCTGGAAAACATTCAGTTTCAGTTTCGCCTTTGGCGGCTGGCAACCAGGATTGGCTTTGACATGCCGCCGAAGAGCGCAGGTGTCTGTGTAAGCAGAGTATCAGGTTTGCTTTTGGAACTAGGAACCGACGCTTCCCCACCAAGACCGCCCGCTTATGTAAAGCCTTCTCTTGAGCAAGCAATCCAAATTCAAATAGGTTTTATATATCGGACATTTTCCACTACATAATTGGTAACCTGAATTCTCGGACCTCGAGCATGACCCCAAGCTACCACCAGTAAGCAGCATGGCAAATGCTAACTGTGCGTCGACTGAAGCGGGCGCCCAAACCCCACCACTTCCTGCCGTCTCTGCCGTCGCTTTAAAGCTTCCTTGATTCTGGCCCGCAGGCCCAGCTCTTTGGTTCGTGCAAGTGGAAGCACAATTCTCCACTAGACACATGACCTCTCAAGAAACCAAATTTCATCATGTCATCACCGCCCTCAGTCAGACAAGGGCAGCCAAGGTGTGGGACATCACATTATCCTTGTCGGCCGAGCAGCCAATCGACGAGCTGAAATTGGAGCTCGTCTGCCGCAGCACCCTCTCGGAGGAAAAGTGCCTCCAACAGCTCCTAACTGCAGAGGATTTGGGGGACCGCAAACAGTCTTAGCTGCTCCGCCTCCGGCGGCTGGCAACCAGTGTTGGCTTCAGTATGCCCCGGAGGGCATGGGCGTCTGTGCACACTGAGTATCAGGTTCGCTTTCGGAACATGGAACAGGAGGCCCGCACCAAGACCACTCGCTTATGTAAAACCTACTCTTGTGCAACGAATCCGAATAAATAGTGGTTTTTAGTGGTGCCCAGCAAGTTTGTAATTCTAACCATATGTTTACCTTCACTATTTAAAACATTAATGAACAAATATTAGTTAAATTACTCTTCTTATCTCTACAATTAGCCCCTTTACTATGTCCCTCTGGCTCCCTTACTATGTCCCGCCTGCACAGACTGCTTTTATGTAGCTTTCACAACTTTAAAGCAAATCTGTAAAGCTAAAAAAAAAAAAAAAAAAAACTGTACATGTTAGGCAGATAAAATGACAGTGTTGGTTTGGGGGGTTTCAAAGAAAGCTGTTTAAACAGTCCTAAGTAGTCAAACCATTGTTGTTGGGCCAATGCTTGCACACTTTTCCAGAAACGACACGAGGATGTGGACTACACGGTGATGTGGCTCGCAAACACCTGCAGGTTTATGCATAATCTGAAGCAGTACAGTGGTGAAAAGGTTTGTTCTTAATTTTTACAGAATGCTTCTGGAAATTTGGGGTGCCATCCATGTGCATGTATTTTACTACCGTAGCTGTTAGTGTCCCTTCCCGGCAAAAAATGCTCATGTACAAACGCAAAACCCCACTCTACAGCAGAGGCACTGCTCTCCCTCTCTTCCTCGTTCGTCACACATACATGCCAAATGTGGCAAGGCTCTCTCCGCAGGCACAGTCACGGGTGCCCCCGTTTTAAATGTGTTTCAGAAAAAAAACAAAACAAACATGTGTTTCTGTCCTTTTTTAACACATGCAACATCTCGCACAATTGTTCCACCAAAGCACACACATCCTCACATACGTCTCCTACATCAATTTCATTGAAAGCAAAGAACCCATTGCAAACACTGTACAGCACACTCGCTGAAGGCTAATCACCTTCAACATGCCTTTCCACAATGCAGCAGCTACCGCTGTCAGTCGCAGCACACTTTGTGTGGTCGTTTGCAATTTTTTTCAGAACTAAGTGCAGAAGTTGTGATGTTAATGGTATCAAAATTAGTAGAGAAAAACATGTCTAAATGGATTATAAAAGGTTCCATTTGGTGTCGCTTAAAGTTCTTTTGAATGGTTTCTTCATTGCTCCTTGAAGTGATGCAAACAACTGGGGCAAGAACTGGCATCCGGGTATTTTTGCTCATGCATTCTGTGGCACATATTAGTTTCAAACTAAGCAGTTAAAAGAAAGGCTTCTCAAGGCAATTATCACGAGCAATAAACTTTTTGTCAATGTTCAGACAACTGGCAACCCTACTTATGCAGTCTTTGTTACGCTTTTATTTTAAAGCTCCTGTGTCATTAAACTTTTTGCACTAACGCTCGCTATTCTTTTCCTCCGTTGCACGTGCAGCAATTCCAGGTGGAGAATACGCCAAAGCAGAACGAGCAGTGTCTGCGCAACTTCGACTTGTCCCAGTATAGGCAGGTGATGAGCGACATTGCTGTCTGGATCCACCAAGCTGTCATCAAAAGCATGGAGGAGAAAGTACAGCCCCTCATCGGTAGGCTTTGCTTTGTTCACTAGAGCCCAACCAAGGGTGGAAAGAATAGGGGTAAGAGTTGCAAACCAGGCAATAATTTGCAGGTGGAGCTGTGATATTTGCTGGGCCAGTGATTTTCATACCCCGAGTTGGACTGTACTTCCGTACACCTTAACATTCATCATTTTTTTAATTAACTTTCCAACCTAGAGAACTTTCGTACCTTATTCAGGGAAATGATAAAACCAGTCAATTTTTTTTAAAATGCAGAATGTGTTGTATGGTTGGCTCCTCGCCTACTTTCTGTAGCGTACTGTTGTAACGGAAAAGCGTGGCACGAGTGCTGCGTTAGTGTTTAGCCGTAACTCGTGTCCTCACAGGTTGAACACAAGTCGCAGCCGACTGTTAACATAGTGTATCCAGTCTGTGTCCGGGGCTTGTAGGCGGCAGAAAATGCAGCTCTACAGCTGTCTAGGAGGTGCTGAACGATCACGCTTGCACATGTGGTGGGAGATGAGAGGGAAGAAAAAATCTCCACGTGGTGAATGATGTTGCTTGGGGCGAAGCTCTGGTGGTGCTTGTCTGCGTAGACGCCGAGCCGCAGCATGCCGAGCCTTTTCATTCATGCCAGTAGGAGAATGTGTGGTTTTCTTCTTTTTCTTTTTTTAAGCAGACAGATGGGATGGTATCTCAGAACCCCCTACTCTTTTTTTTTCTTCTTTTTCTTTTTTCATAATTTTTTTCATCTTTTTTTTTCCCAATTTTTTTTTTTTTGCCCTACACGAGCATGTGCTCACGTGCTCGTGAGCATGTGATCTCACGAGCAGAAGCACGAGCACCCGACGCCGGGCCTACGGCGGACGGACATGGCTAGCCCCTAAGGAGCTTCGCCCCTAAAAAAGCATGTGCTTTGGAGGAAACGGGAAGACGTGAAAAAGCAGGCTCAAAGCTGGGGTTTGCAATCACAAAAGATCCAAACTTTGCATTCCTCTCCCGCCAAAGCTCTAGCCTTGGCTGGGCTTTCTTTTAGAGATGTTACACACAATGTTTGCACCATCAATGTACAACGTGAGTACCAAGCTCATTTGTGCAACATCACTGCAAAGCAATTGTATGCAACACATTCTGTGTTTCGTAACCTTTGCCACAATGATGCAAGAAAGGGCAGATTTTTTTTTTTTAAGGGGGGTGGGGGGGGGGGGGGGGGGGGGGGGTTCATTTTTTTATGGAGAATGTTTGGTCAGTTTCAAAGATGCCTGATCTGAATTTATTTGAGGCCAAACTCATGGTGGAAAGGATATGTTTAGTGCTTGAATGCATGGCCGAAAATTGGCATATTTTCTTTTATATAAATACTACTTACATGCATGCAAATTACTTTTTATTTTATGCGGTAAATTTTTTGTATTTTCAGCTGTCTATTGTGTGGTCTAAACCTTCATAAAAACAGCCCCAGCCTGACCTCTTGTTTGTGATACTTTGATTTAAACCAGGGACTACCATAGAATACCGTGCATCCGCCCATTCTACATTAAGCGCCCATCCCAAATTTGTAAGATTTGAGAAAATACGCACAGTACATTTATATGTAAAGTTGATGACCGGACAAGCGCCCATCCCCCATTTTTTCGCGATTATCTCCAAAGTTTGAGTGGGCGCTTGCCCGGTATTTTACGGTAGCTTGTTGCATCAAAATGGGCCTGCACATCTTATGAGGCAGTGTCACTAGAAGCACTGCTCAGTCCTGCCCAGTGCTTGAATATGGCTTGGACACATCAACACTAGCTCCCATATGCTTCTCTTCATGTGTCTTTGCAAAGGAATGTTCCCCTTTGGTAACAAGATGAACTGCCTGATGCACATTGCTTGGTCAGCTAGGAGCATATATCAATGCCCAATTTCTTTACGAAATGCAGTGCCCGCTGTGTTGGAACACGAAGCCATTGCTGGTATCTCTGGGAACAAACCGTGTGGCATGAGGAGCCGCGCTTCCAGCCTGGCACGTGACCTGGAGTCTCCTGTTGATCCTCAACATGCCCTGGACGTACTGCTGAAGGAGGTTTGTGGCTTTGCGATTTTGCTTGTGCCACAGGAGGCACTGACCTTCCTTTACCATTTGTAGAGTGCTCTATTCGTGTCTGCTTTGCAACTTTGCTTGTGCTACAGCGTTACCTTACTTTGCATTTGCAGAAAGTTTTCTTTATGCAAAGCTTTGACATGTGTGTTCAAGCTCTATGAATAATGCTGCCGAAAGCCCACTTGAGCCCGGAATGAACATTTTAACACAGAATCTGTTAAAATGTTCATTCCTGGCAGGGTTTCATGGAAAAGTGTAACGTTCGAATGTGACGAAAAAGGGTTAAACGCGGGCGAAGGCAACATGAAGGATGCATAGCCTGTACTCGGGCAATGCATAAGCATCCAAAGCATAGAGAACACATAATTAGTCATAATAATTCATACATAATCATAACCAGGAACAAACAATCAAAACCTGAGGTTCACCAAGGAGCTAAGCTGGAATCGAACCCCAGATCATGCAATCTGCAATCCGGCATCCCTGCTTAAAGCCACAACTACAGCAAATCCCCCCCCCCCCCTAAAAAAATTTGCTATGTTTTTTTTAATTGCAAAAATAAATTATGCGTTGCCGAACGCTCATTCTCCGCCCCAATGTGGCGCTAAAGGTCCGAACCAGATACCAAAGTTTCAGCATGAACCGACATCTTATTCAAAAGTTCTAATTTTCTGAAAATTTCAAGGAGAAAATGGGGCCTGTTTTCACCTGTTTTTGCCGGTTTTTGGTTTCTGGCGCCATAGAGCTTTATGTATCCGAGAGCTCCGTCGGCCGCCATTTTCCCATCGGAAAATTTCAGAAAAACGTTTATACTATTGAACAAGATAACGGTTAGTGCTGAAGCTTTGGCATCCGGTTCGGACCTCTGGTGCTACATTTGGGTGGAGAATGAGCGTTTGGCGATGCATGGTTTATTTTTGTGGTGAAAAAACCTTGTAAATATTTTTTGGGGGACACCCTGTGGATGAATTGGAGCGCAAGCAACTGCACTAAGTGTGACTTGCCGCCAGCAGTCGCAGTAGCACACGACTGCCCACGGCGAGTGATACGGAGTCCAGCATACTTAGATCAGCGTACTTAGTCTGCAGTTGAACATTAGAGGCAAGTTACGCTTAGTTCACAGCAGTGACATGGCCATTGAAGGGGGGGGGGCTTGGCTTATTTCAGTCCCTCCCCTTCCCCAAAATCCAGTACGCTCTATAATATACACATGCATTTGGACTCCCACCGCCACACCTGAAGTCACAACACCCCTAAACCCTCCTCCCCAACCCCCCCCCCAAAAAAAAAAAAAAAAGAAATATTTGGTTGTTTACAGTTGCATGCATGCTTATTCCGAAGGGGACCGTCGGCAGCGGATCATGTTTAGACAAGCATACTTAGTCCGCAGGCGACCAGTGGTGGCGATTGATATTTAGTCCAGCGTACTTAGTCCGCAGGCGACCTTCGGAGGCGGCTTAAACTCAGTCCACCATACCTAATCCGCAGACGACAGTTGGTGGTGATTCATAGTTAGTCCGCAGTTGATTGTCGGCATGCGCACCTGGTTTTCAACGAGGCCTAGCTCCCCCTGCTTAAACTCGCGACACCAAGGGGTGAATCGTTATGTACCAAGGGATAGCGCAGCAAGCCTATGACGTCAGAACTTCAGACAAAAATCGATCGATGGAGTAAAGGGTGTGAGAAACCTCCTCCCCTCATGATTAACTTGTTGCAACAAGGGGCTCCCGAAAATCCAAGAGTACTAAGAATTCCTACACGCACCCACCAAAGAGCGGAAGCCATGGGAAACTTCGCATTGAAACATGCTCGTTACACACTTTACTCCTGAAGAAATGCAAACTTGTCTTGATCATTTGATGAACCCAGAGATCACAGGTGTGTGTTGTGTGTGCAGCCCATCCGAAACCATAAGTATAGCAAATCATTACACACACAATACAAGCTTGGCACATTCTGTGTTCGCCGGGTTTATCAGAATGATCCAGTCAAGTTACATTCTTGTATCTTTTGAGAACTGCTAATCACATTTTAGGTGCCACAATAGGGCCGTTTCACCAAAATGTTGACTCACTATCTCGCAAAAGAAGCATAGCAGTTGTTTCTTGAAAAGCTCATGAAGACATCACTTGTTTCTGCTAGCTCATAATACATGTTCAGCACCATCAATTATTTTTTTTCTCACCTGCATGTCTGTAGTGTGCTCTCCTCTCTGTAGTGAAAAGAAATAATGGAAAGCGTGTGGACCATCAGTCATTGATCTTGCAGTATCTAGTTGGTGTTGTAATGACAGTCTGATTAGTAAAATTCACAGCCTCTAGGGATGATTTTAAAATGAAATTCTTTCCAACTTCCATTTGTGATATTGATGTGAATGAGCTTGAGAATTTGGTCTGCGTGTCACAATAAGTACCATATCTACACAATTGTAAGTCTACCCCCCCCCCCCCCCCCCCCCCTCTCACACACATTGCACATCAGCAAAAAAAAAGAAACAATTTTAGAGTTGCATTTTACAGCAAACACGTGAGAATGGCGGGGTATCTTTTTCAAAAGCCCAGCCTCTAGCCCGCGCTCGATGCCTTCTGGCGTGCTTTGGCTGCGCATGCACGCATGAGATGCATCAGATGCCCAGGCGCTACCGAACCTAGGAAGCTTACGCTGGAGGCAGGACAGCTGAGGCTGCTTCCTGTCGTTCTCACTCTTTCCACGACTAGAGTCCATGATTCGTCTGCACTGATGTCAGTCCCATCGTCATCGCTGCTACATTCTCAAAGCACGTCGTTGGCATCGTCCAACGAAATCTCGCACTTTGCAAATGACAGCATCAACTGCATCTTCCCCACTTGCTCGGTGATCGCGTTGCACGTCACGGGCAGGGATCAACCGCGCACTTCTGTGGCGTATGTTGCAAGCCTGACCTCTAACTCCGGAGGGCATTCCCACCTATCCAGACTTGGGCCCGTGGGAACCTTTTTGTTTGCTGTCACAGTTAAGATTCTGCACCGTTGCAATCTCCACTGGAGCAACACCTGCTCCTATGGGCCGAACATGCATCCAGCAGTGCAGTTGTAGGTTGCTTCTGGATGAGCAATGGCCATAAATAAGCACCGAAAACCTAAACTGCTCGGATCACGCGCGTCAGTACAAAAAAACGTAGTTGGTGCTCCAACATGATCTTGAAATTTGATCAAACGATGTGCAGCCGTGAATCATGCAAAAAACTGAGAAAAGAAGCTGCAGGAAGTGAGGTGCGAGGTTATTTCAGCGGCCATTTTGGAGTGGCTCTTACAAGAAGTGCCGCCGCCCCCGGGAGTCGGGCGCATCATGCACTGTTCACCGCCGTACATTCGGGCTAATTTGCGAATCGCTATCAATAACACTCAATCGTGCAAATTAAAAAAAAAAATCTTGTCAAGTGAGCACACAGAATAGCGCAATGCTACAGGTACAGCCGGCTAACCTCGTATCAAGTCGAGGTGTTTTTAATATCGCAATTGTTTTGTTTTTGTTGGTGGTGGAATGCTTTGGTTCGATTATAAATCGACACCCCCACTTCAGATTTTAAAAAATTGAAAAATGGGTCGACCTACATTTGTGTAAATACGCTACTGATCTAGACTGGGCTGACCCTTTGAGATCAACCTCTGTACTAGTCTAATTCTGTAAGGTCTTTCTGAATCCCCCCATCTATGAGTAGTTGGAAGGGAAATTTGTGTTTATTATATGAATTTCAGAAAAGCTAGTACCAATCCACAATGAAGCCTTGTTGGAAGATGGACTTCTTAATATTAAAGGGACACTGACAGGGTATTTATGATGGCCAAGGTTTCTATTTGTACATGACATGTGAGAGCCCAACTACCCAGAACACAATTTGCAGCTCGAAATTCGTTTTCTTTCTACCCGAAAACTGCCGATCGAGAATTGCCGGTTTGAGTCTCGCTCACACTCTTCTCCATGATCACGTGCTGTTTTCTATGGTTTAGGCTCAACCACCAAAGATAATCAAAGCCATGGGTCATCGAAGGCGCACACTCAATACTAAAAGTAAAAATAGACAAAATATATTAAACACATTTTTTTAACTCCCAAAAAACTAAAAATATGTTAATTTAAAAAAAAAAAGTTTCACAACTTTGTGATTTTTGGCAGCTTTCTCCTCCTCTATATTTCTTCTTTCTCCCCAGTCTGGTTTCGAGCAGTTGCGCATTTTGACTTTATTAGAAATATATGTGATGCTGTATCAGAATATTGATTGAGTAGTCTTCGGACACCATAATACATCGCCTGGCAAAAAATTAAAAATTTTTGGGGGGTGTCGGTGTCCCTTTATAACACAGGACTGTTCAAAAGATCACTATTGATACAGACAATTTAATCATTCATTTTTAATGGCCCTGCATGGATGTCTCCTCTCACCGAAAGCCATTCTTGTTACAGCTGAACAACTTCTACAAGGTTCTCCAGCTGCATGGAGTTGATCCAGAGCTCATCACGCAAGTTTTCAAGCAGGTGTGATAGTTTTGCTAAATTTTCACTTACTCTTTTTTGCTGCAAGATTTTTTCTTAGACTGAAAATATTTTTCGAGAGAAGGCCTTTTGCGATAACATTTTGTTTTCGTGAGACTGGTGTTTTGTAAAAGGTTTTCTTGCACTGAAAATATGCTTTGAAAACTCTCCGTCATCTGTGTTTCTCTGGGTGCATTGTCTGCTTAGTGTGCCTATTGGGAAGTGGCGCCACTTGTGCAACCCTCGCTAACTTGGTTGTCTGTGCTGTTGTCCATCTCTACTGCGGCAAGGGTATTGGCCTCATTTTACGGTGACACCTGTTATTGTCAACGTGTGGGATCCTCGATGGTGTTTCGTGTGGGGTTGTCTTGGCACGAGACGTCAGTCACGTGACATCAAGGTGTCGCGTGATGTGATGTCCTGTGACCACGTCATGTGATGTCATTGCAACGTGTGACGTGTTATATAATGTCAGTGTCGCATGATATCATGGTGTCGCATCATATCGCATAACATCGTGACGTTTGGGGGGGAAATGCCTGTGTGCAAAAGAGTCTGCTGCAGGGTGTTTAGACCCTCGGCTGTTGCCACAGTTAATTTGTGTGGCAGATCAATCAACTGGGAAGTTTCTTTTACATGAGGGGATGTATGCTTTGAAATTTCTCAAGGTAAAAAGCACCACTATAGTCGGTGACAGTTTAAGGGTTCAGGGCGAAACAAAGTAGGCAGGCTGAATGCTGGAGCGAGGGGGATGTTTTCTCCTCTCCAGCAATTCATCTGCTTCCTCCTCCCCAGCCTTCCTTTCCCTCACCCTGAACTTTTAACCTGTCACAGACTATAGCAGTGGTTCTCAACCATTGATGTTTCGTGGACCCCTTATGGGTCGGCGGAGATGGAGGACCCTGTTCGTGGTGAGAGGAAAGGAAATGTATGGGTTAATTATGATAACGATTTAATAAGGTGATATAGCTAAGAGCTAGTGTGAAGTTGACTTCTCTCAATGATATACACACGAAGACACTCATCCAAAAATTAAACATTCCTTCTCAATCTGAAAAAAAAAAAAAAAAAAACGAAGTTTTAATGCTGGGCTTGGCTGATGAGGCGGGGCTTCACGGACCCCTAGAATGCCTTCGCGGACCCCCATTTGAGAAACACCGGACTATAAAATGCACCAATATGAGATTGCTACATGCAGGCACCGATTTTTCCGCCCAATTTTGGAGCGTACTTGAGGACTGAAAACACCCTGTTTATATGAAAGATAACCTGTGCTGCCACATCAGATTCAGTAAGATGTGTGACAACTGAACATTACTGTCTAGTTCTGCTCTTGAGACTTGGATGATGTGGTAAGGCAGGTCAAGTTTACACACTCCATGCATCACTCTGAGCCTGTAAAATTAACATGGTCACTTTTATTTTTTGGTGAAATTGAAGCCAAAGGAGAATGTTCCTCATGCAGTGTAAATGTTTGTTAGGGGTAAGAAATGCTCTCACCCATTTTCGTAAACTGTTTACAATGTCTGAGATTTTTTTAAAAAATGATGTACCATATTAGTACTAACCTCTCGTCAGAGGACGTGCCCGTTGAAGAACCAATGTTTCTTTTCTTTCTGGTCCAGCTCTTCTATTTTGTCTGTGCGGGAGCCTTGAACAACTTGCTGTTACGCAAAGACATGTGCCACTGGTCGAAGGGCATGCAAATGAGGTACGGATATTTTCTATTTCGTCCAGAAGTGCACGTGTAGTACATTTCTGTCCTCGTAACAAATGGCCTACTTTAGTATAGGCACTGTTTTATTGAAATAAAATTGTTAGTTTTGTTATCTGCCAAAATAACTTGTGGCAAAAAAACAAACAAAAAAACTTCTATGTATGTAAATGCCTGCAGCAGTCACTTATTGGGCATCTGTCTAAAGTTAGAAGTGGCGAACTACAAAATACTTCTAGTATGAATTGAACTTGACTGGATCAAATGCTACAGAATAGTGTATAGTACAGTGTAAAGCCTGGCTTCAATACTCCGACCTTAAGTCTTGGAATTGACGTGCCTGTCTTCCTCTGGCGAACAGGTACAACCTGAGCCACCTGGAACAGTGGTGCCGTGACCAGAAGGTGTCCCAGGCGGAAGTGCTGGATACCCTACAGCCTATTGTGCAGGCCTCCCAGCTGCTGCAGGCCCGCAAAACCGACGAAGATGTTGCCAGCATCTGCGATATGTGTGACAAGCTCACCACCGCACAGGTGCTGCCACTGGCTTCCACGTGCCTCACTTGGCTTCTCGCATTGGTTTTGTGCACTTGTTACAGCGTCTTTATGGAAGAAAAGGGAGACATGTTTACAAAGCCTTGAGGCAGAACCCAGTTGGAAACAAGAGAAGAGTGTGTTGATAGTATAGCCAAGATGTAGAGTATGCATTGGCTCATTGTCATGATCACCAAGGTAGAAGCATCAATGGTCATGCAGAGAGCGTGCTGCCGGAGCTCTGCAAACCCCTTTGGGATGCTTCATAGTTGTACTTTGCAGTAGAGCTCATACAGAGAGCATTTCTGCACAAGGAAATAACTCTTGCCTTATTCGCTAGACCCCTTCTGTCGATCGCAATGATTGGCTGTTTGTGCACTCTGCGGGAAAGTGGGATTGCGGGCTTTGTACATCAACAGTATGGCTCCTGCTCAAGTATAAATATGGTAACAATTTTGTTGAGAGGGTTCGGACGCCACTCCGAAAAGCCTTCCCCTCTACTGATAACTGCGAGGAAAATTTTAACGCTTTGGACTAGTGTTGTCTCACACCTACATGCCTTGAAAGCTTTCTTCTATTGTAGTGATGAAAGAAGACTGTTTGCTCCTTCCCCGAGATGTACTCTTAGGAAGTGTTTACTTGTTGGTAAAATATTTTTGCTCTGTTCACGGCACAGATCACAAAGATCCTGAACCTGTACACCCCGGCGGACGACTACGAAGAGCGAGTCCCAGTGTCCTTCATTCGGAAGATCCAGGCCAAGCTGCAAGAGCGCAACCAGGAGACACTGCCAGTGTCCGACAACACCCTCCTGATGGACACCAAATTTGCCTTCCCCATCCGCTTCCCCTTCAACCCTTCCAGAATCCAACTCGAAGATGTCACCATTCCAGATGTTCTCAACCTCTCCGTGCTAAGGAAGATATAAGTGGGGAAAAGGAAAAAAGGGAAACTGTCTACCCATTATCTTCTTTTTTTATAACTTATTTTTGAGTGTAATTTATTTTGAATGACTTTTGTATGTGGCCCCTTGGATAGACAGTAAGCAACTTCTATCTTTACTTAACTGTCACAATTTTATTTTCTTCCTTAACATTGCTCACTTTTTTTCTTTGACGAAATCCACTTGAAGATGAGTCATAATGTTGAGATCATGCATGGCTTCACATCTGTTTAGAAAGGTGGTGTCACAGTACAGACTTTCTGCTTGCCTAGAATGCTAAACACTGCACCTGATGAACTTGTGAAACTACTGTGCACGCAACGTGGCAGTTGTGATTAACACTGCAATTGTTTTATCTGTGATTTATGGCTCCGTATATATATATATAATATATACAGGGTGTCACAAAAGAAAATTTACACTGTCTTTTTTACCGCAAAAATAAACTAGACATCGCCGAACGCTCATTCTCCGCCTGAAGGTAGCGCTAGAGGTCGCAACCAGATGCCAAAGTTTCAGCCCGATCAGATAACTTAATCAAAAGTTATAATTGATTTTCTGAAAATTTCAATGGGAAAATGGAGCCCATTTTTGCCCGTTTTCGGTTTTTGGTGCCACAGAGCCCCATCTGTTCAAAAACTCCGTCGGCCGCCATTTTCCCATTGAAATTTTCAGAAAATCACTTATAACTTTTGATTAAGTTATCGGATAGGGCTGAAACTTTGGCATCTGGTTGTGACCTCTAGCCCTACCTTTGGCCGGAGAATGAGCGTTCGGCGATGCCTAGTTTATTTTTGCGGTAAAAAAGACTGTGTAGATTTTCTTTTGTGACACCCTGTATGTACCGCATAATTGTATAGAAACTGATATACTTCTAGTGCTGTCTGTGAGATGAAAGAAGCAAATTTATATTTTGGTATGTTTTTCCCTTTTAAGAAATATATTTTACCTTGCCATTTTTGGGTTTTCAGATTCCAACTTTAAAAGTTTTGACCAGTGCTTTTTCTGCCTGAATGCAACATTCCAGCTTTATTTATGAATATGTAACGACTTATAATTTGCAGTGACTTGACTTTTTGCAAAATTGTTTTACAAAGTATTCTAAAAAGGGTCTTTGGCGAATGTGTGAAGTATTCGGAAATTTGCAAAATATTAAGCACCGCAAATATATCATTGTTCGCAGCGTACATTGCCTGTTTGTATTCCGATACAAAGTATTTTCGGGTGGCCGTTGGCAGTTCAACATTGGACTGAATTTGACCGGTTACAATTTTAACTTATTGTAGGGATTGATAGTAAATTAAAATAATGAATGGGAGTGTCTAGGTAATTAGTTGGATATGAAACATGAAACATTGAAATATGTGGTTTTGAAGTTTTACATTGGGGTTATTCGGTGCTAAATTTA
Source organism: Ixodes persulcatus (assembly GCA_013358835.2). Taxonomy (NCBI): domain Eukaryota; kingdom Metazoa; phylum Arthropoda; class Arachnida; order Ixodida; family Ixodidae; genus Ixodes; species Ixodes persulcatus. The sequence goes on along the minus strand of JABSTQ010009388.1, from coordinate 71,439 downwards.
ATTTATTGTTGGCTATTGTTTCTTTTTTCTTCAGACAGTTTTTTTTTTTTTTTTCAAAAATAATGTATCTGAGCGTTATTCATTTATTAGCATTGGGAAGTTTTGTATCATACATGCATAGAATGAGTGCAGTCTTCACATACACTACACAGATGGTTACAAAATGGAAATATGGTTGATATTTCCTGCACCTATAAGCTGCCATGTTGTTGGAATTAGTGCAACTTGTTTAGAGGCTGATCTTACATGAGCACTAGGTGCGCCAAATTTATACCACCTAATATTGTTGAAGTTGCTGTATATTAGTTTTCGAAATAAAGTAGGAAGTACAAGAATGGACTACTCATTCCGATAAATGTCTTTGAAGACCCTAGAGATGCATAGGTGGGTTAGCGCACACCAGCTCGGAGCATGTGGACCAAAAGCTTGGGGTGCAGAACCCAGGGATCCTCGGTTCAATCCCCACCCCTGCCCGTTTATCTGGATGAGCATCATGCCGGCGTGCGGTCGTGTACTAGCGGGTGTACTGCACTGGCTAAATTTCTCATCTACAGCTGGGAGACAAGTTGCCCGTTGAGGCAGACTGAGTTCTAGGCTGCATAAACATATACACCCCAATTTTTTTTTTTTTTTTTTTTTTTTTTTTTTATAGCGTAAGTTACACTGGCCGAGGTTGAGCAGTTTCGCGTGGCTCCTGGAGAGCCGTGCTGCGCATGCGCGAGGAGCAGTGACGGACCGGGCAGGACTGGGGGGCTATGTTGCGCTTTTTGGACTCCCAGGAGACTAGGGAGAGGGAAGTGACGTCAACAACCGACAGCAAATGACATCTGGCCATTTTGTTTCGAACGTTTATTTTTATTTTGTTCTGAAGCGCGTGTCCCTGCACGTGCTCGTGGCGCTGACTGCGCTACAGCGACATTTTGTTTCCAGCGATTTCTTTGTATTTTCCCTGTGAGCGCGTGCTGTCGGCATCGGGTACTACAACGATGGCATCACCCTAAACAGAAGGACATCGAGGTACTCTAGGACTGGTATGGCGCCTAGGTCAGTCCCCGATGCACGCGCCGCGCGCATGCACCCGCTCGAGATCATGGCTCGCGCTGTCCGGTTCTTCTGGGCGGCAGCTTGGTTGCTTGATACATAACAGCACGGCGCACAGCTGGCGCAAAAAAAAAAAAAAAAAAAAAGTCGTTTTTTTTTTTTGTTCTTTTTTTTTCGGGGGTGGGTGGCTGATGCAGCTGAAGTCCCTCTGGCTATGCTGCTCGTTAGGAGTGTGGTAAACACTGCTCATTCAAATTGAGGCAAATGCTAGTGTATCATTAAATGCTCTCTGAGCGTGTTTATGCATTTTAATGTGATTACTTAAAGGGACAGAAAAGAAGCTGGCAGTTGGAAAAGAGATGGGTAATCCTTTTGTGTATTTTGATAAGGGGCATGTGTATGCAAGAGAGAATGCGCACTTTATTAATAGCCTAGCTTCGTTGCATGAAAGTTTAGACAGCAAAAAGATTTACCGAAAATGGTAATTTGGTGAGCCTACAGAGTACCGGAATGCATGTGTATATTATAGACGCTTTACACACGCGCCAGATTGAGCCGCCAATAGCCGCCCTTCTCTTGTCTTACCGAGATGCCGAGCCACTGAAGCGGGCGTTGACGAGTCTCTACAGCGGCTTATGCTGGGGGGAAGGACGCAGTAACACTTAAAATGGCAATAACCTGTCCTGCTGTGGAAATGACGAAGTCAAGCGCAGGGAATAAGAGGGAACAAAAACTGAAGGTCAGTTATGGCGGCGCCCATGCACAGCTGCATGCTGTAAATCTGGATTTCGTTGGGTGTGTGTGTGTGTGTGTGTGGGGGGGGGGGGAGGAAGCTAAAGCCCCATAAGCCCCCCCCGGCTATGCCCCTGGTGGGCACGTTGCATTCTGGGAACCTGTGGACCAGGAGCAGAGCACGTATGTATTTTGCTTCCCACTGATTCCCACAATGCATTATGCCACTATGAGGCGCTTAAAGTTTTGGAATAAGTTTGGAGTTTTCCCTTACTGAAAAATTCCCGCGCTTCCCAAGAAAAAACGTCTTTCACCTACAATTTTTTTTTTGTGTGTGTTTATCTCGAACGCAACCACACTGCACTGTTCACATGGTGCTTCTTCGGAAACTGTTCTGGGCACAAGCATGTTCTCTGACACGGCAAATCGACACCGAAAAACATTGAATCTATGGGAAAATACAAACCCCGAAAATGAGCCATCCACTCTGTGAAGGTGGATGACCAGCGAAGCTGTTCAGCCCATGACAGACGTGACACAGGATTTTGAGCAAAGGTACAAACACATTTGATTGGTGGTCATCGCCGCCCCGAGGAGCCGGAGGAAACTAGACATGCGCAACAGGACCACAACCCCGGGGAAGGAAAGGAGACTAGGCACGCAAGCGCTTGGAATCGATGACAAAAAGAGGGCGGTGCGAGCGTAGGCATGGAATTTTTGTTGACGCACACCAAAAATGCACGGAACCCAAGCCATGTAAAAACACCCCCGCGGCCACCAGACGGCCATCTTGCATGCAGCGAAATCGCGTTTTTGCGAGCGTTACAGAGGCTGGCAGCAGCGTAGGTGTAGCCACATTTTCTACTCGTTCGTCGTCATTCGCCGCAGAAGTTCTTTAAACTTCCGTGTAAGCCGTGTGAGACATGCCGTTGAGAACACCTGGAATTTTTTACGGAAGCGCAGTGCCCCAGAAAAAAAAAAAAAAAAAGGCACAACTTGTCGAAAGCAAGCTTCGCTGGTCTCGCGGCGTGATCAAAGCTTCCTTGGCACGCCGAAGTGCTACGTCTCTGTGCCTTCGCACTCCTGGATACCGATCAAGAATCAACGCCGTGTGGATATGTTTTGCGAGTGCAAAGTGCATAAGTGCAAAGTATATAAAGGCACAACTTGTCGAAAGCAAGAGACGAGCACAGAGACGCAGCTAGCCGAACTGTGTCTCTGTGGGGACCATCCAGTGCTTCGAAGTTCTAGGCAAACTCGTCGCTATCGCTATGATTTCAAAATAGGCATGGCGGCGCCCGGTCTGCGAAAGAAAGTTGTTAGCAAAGATGATTTGAAACGTTTGATGCGAGAGCGGAAAGAGGCATTAACTCAGTCGTCGAAGAAAATCACGTCACCATATGCAAAATATCCTTTTTTTACGGATTCTAGAAGGCGTCATTAGAGAAGGGGTCGCTGTGAAGGCTTGCATGGTACGTGCTTACTTGCTTTCGCGGTAAGGTGGTACTTCTTCAGTTGTATTTTGCAGTTTCCTTGATTCTTTTAACACATACAACAGCATAGGACAGCTGATGTGTACGGTCTGTGCACTACACATCAAAAGCGAAGCACTCTGGGCTCCTCATATCCTAGGGAAGGCGCACAAACAGGTAAGACAAGCTATAGGAGAGGTTTGGTGTAATCCGAGCATCTCGACAACCTTATGCTTTTAGAACCTACAAGACCTGCAAGATACTTTAAAGGCTCGTCAAACCCAAGGGGAGAGTAGCACCACTAAACGCGGGAACGACCGGTTTGAGGCTACTCACAAAGGTATGAACTAGACCACTATATAGCTCCAACGGAGCAGAGTAGCGCAATCCTTTGATCCGCGTGTTTCGCCGACAACATGGCCGACAGAGCAGCTCGGCGCGAGTCACGTGGTACTCAGGGTTCCAGGAGGCGGCCCGCCCAATGGGAGAATACATGGAGATCGACTCAACACGGCTGATTAAAAAATAAACGCCGAGTTCACACTTTCCGAAACTAGTCTGTCGTGAAGTTGGTAAAGCACTAAACACTTTATCAAAGTTTCCATAATATTAGATGCGTGTGAAAATTTTGAGAATGCAATTTCCAAGGCAATGGCGTTTAAAGCAGACGATTTTTGTGAGCAGCGGAGATGGACTTTCTGGGTTGGCCGAAGCGGGTCACGTGAACGCTGTGACGTCGCCGCGACGTTGACACGTCGTTTGCTGCATGATGCCGCTCATACAATTGTTTTACAAAAATTACGTCCTCACTTGGCACACAACTCAGCGCAAATTATTCTAAAATGTTCCTTTATTATGTCAAAAACTATTGTCGTTCCGTACATCTCCACAACATTGAAGAAACAACAATTTTCTCACGTTCCCCATGCATTTCTGACTGGAGTTGGAACCTCCGGGCGTTCGCCGCTAGTCGCCGAGAGACGGCGTTCTAGATTGCGCTACTCTGCTCCAAAGGAGCTATATAGTGCTCTAGTATGAACCTGGGGCACCTGGGTCTTGATCTCAATCCGATTGCACTTCAATGTTACTGTGTTTTACAGATGGCCCACATACAGCAGAGAATTCCAGGTACGGAAGCATTTCTTTCTTTCCATTGACAAGCTTATTGTCGCAAAAGATAGTGGCTCGCGCTGACGTCGGTTCATCTGTCATGATGGTGATTTTGGTACTAAAAGCGTATGTAGCACAGATTAACTGTGGATCATCGCGATTCTGTAAAGTCATACTTTCTGCCTTTCAACGTTTAGGTACTGTAAAACCCTCAATGTTCGCGAGCCCTTAATTTTCGCGAATATCGCGAATTGAAAAATTCGCGAAATTTAAGGGCACGCGAAAAGTTCGGCCCTTAAGAGTTTCAATGCAGGCGTATGGAACTCGCAAAATTTAATGGCTGCGATTATGTCCTCTCTGACCAATTCGCGAAATATAGGGGCAGCGAAAATAAAGGGTTTTACAGTATCTTGTAGACGCTTCCTAGGCGTCATTGACAGTAAGATTTAAATTTTTGTGTCACCCGTTTGTGTTTACGTTAACAGCGAAAGTCCTCCCCACAAGAGAGCCAAGGAGTCCTCTCTTATTTCTGGCAATTCCTCTGATGATGGCATGGATCTGGGAGACTCAAGCAGTGTACCCAAACAGAGTCCCACAGAAAAATCTGGATCAGCGCTGCCAAGTGGTGAGTACATGGAACATGAATCATTCCTGGCTTGCAGTTTGCATTGCCCTGGCTTTGTTCACTGTGGTACTGTCAGTGACGCAGGGCCTATGTAAAGCGCAGCTGACCTCAACTAACCTCTTGAATCTGTGCATACCAAACTGAAAGTGAATGTAGGCACCTGCAGTTGATCATGTTTACATGTATCTTCTGAACGTTTGATTGCTACAAGTTTCAGTCCCTAAAATAATATGTAATAAAGGACAATGCCACTGTGTATTGTCATTGAAACAGACAGGGGATGTGACACCCATACATGTAGACATCTATATACTTCTGGGATGTGCCATCTACATATGTATGCCTTTACTTGACTGTAAAGGGCTGTCGCTAGAGGCAGGATATGCTCATTGCTTGTAGTTTAATTTGGGAGCTATGCCAGCAGCACTTGTTTAGTAATAGGCTGTAAATCTAGTTCATTATTTGACATTAAGGGGACACTGTGGTAGTTTCTATAGTTAATTTTATGGTTCTTGTAATTAGAGGTATACCACACAATAGTGATCGATGTTTATACAAGATTTCCCCTACAAATCAATGAAAGGAGGTTGGGCATGTTACATTGGTGTCACTCTATGCATACCATAATGGGTGTATCTCGAAACAACCCATTCTGATTTGAACCCTTCTTGTTTGAACCTATTCGCAAAATGCCCTTCGCGTTTTAACCTTTCGCGTTTTAACCCTTTCTCATTTATACCCGTCTCATTTGAACCCGTTCTCACCTGAACCCTTCTCGTTTGAACCCATTCTCAAAACGCCCTTCGCGTTTTAACCTTTCGCGTTTCGACCCTTTCTCATTTGAACCCGTTTTCATTTGAACACCGTATTTCAAACCAATCGCCTAACGCTCTTTGCGCTTTAACCTTTTCTTATTTATGCCCTTCTCGGTTGAACCAGCTCTCATTTAAACCTTTATTGTTTAGTTAAACTCCGTGTCAAAACACATACCTGGCGTTTCAACTCGTATTGTTTAAACATATAGTTTGACAATATGCGTGTCTTCCTTTTTAGTGTGCTCTTGGAATTTCAACCAGTCTCTCTCTTTCTGTGTTAATAAAATAATAAAAATAATGGAGATGTTGGCACTGTTAATAACAGTGCCGGATACTCCATGACAATTGTTATTTGATAAAAAAATACCCAGATCTAAAACAAAACAAGCACACAAGCAAACAGAAATCCCGTCAGAGTCGCCATTGTACATATTATTACAATTCAAACATGTTTGTCGATCCATTTTCGTGGTCTATACCTGTGCCAGTGTGCACCGATGCAAACTTGTCATGTGCCACACCAAAGCTAACTGGCAATCGCTTACCGCCCACACCTGCAGCATAACAAAGCAGCAGCCGCGGCAGGTCTCTCGCCCTACTGTGCACCTTGTCGCTCACAAAGCGCCGCCGCCACCACTCAAGAGCACCACCAGCAGGGAGCGGCCAACAATCCTGTGCCCACCCCCGCATGGGTCATTTGAATCCTTTTGCATAGGATCCATTGCATTCGAAATATGTTCCCGTAAATATTTTGTTTTCCATACCGTCACGTTACAAGCGATTCGCAAAGCATTAAGCCATTCAAACCGTATATGGCTAATCGTTAGGCCGCTGAACGGCTCTTCTCGAGATGCATAGTACAAAACATTTTTTTGCCGCAGAATCAGTCATCGCACCGCAATGCAATCCCATGGTCGGTAAAGCTTCATTCTGGAGCTTTGTTCCCGCAAGCGATATCAACGCATTATGGCCATTGGTGAAACTATTGAAGATCACCGCAGCAACAAAACACGGACCATTCAAAGGCCAGAGAATGCCTTCGCCCCTCTTAGAAAGTCAGAAAGGGAGATCCTGCCATTGGCAAGCTGGCCCTGCGGCATTTTTTTTTTTTTTTTTTTTAAATATGTGGGTGCGATGTTGCGTGGCTTGAGAGCTTCCTTACCAGGCACAGATCTTTTTCTTCATTTCAATCGTGAATCATCGGAGGCAAATTATGCTCATCTGGCACGCCCCATGAAGATATTGAATTATTTACAACCTGTGTCGGAGTGGTCGTACAGATCTGCGATCATTGTATATTTGCCTATGTGTCGTCCGTCATGCCGTGGATTGGCATGCATTCTAGATGTCATTCTCCAAGAAGCACTTCAAGGCGCAATAAATCTTCAGGTGCATGTAGTTCATAATGTCATTGGTTCCTTTACTTCGGTTTCCCATGAGTGTATGCTGAAATTATTGTTTTTTCCTAGCCTGATCATGTACACAGTTAAAATGAGAAAACTCCTTTTGAGAATAGTCAAAACCAGAAAGTATGTTTTTAGTAAGTTTAAAATGAGAGAAAGGTTAAGGGGAGACACTGCCCAGAAAAAAAAATTTCTGCAAAAAAAGTTGATTTTGAAAAATGACATATTTACATCCACCAACATCTAGAGAGTATTCCCAAAAAGTTTAATTAATTTTCACTGCATAGTTAATTTTTTATAAATTATTTTCTGTCCAGCAAAGCTAAAGAAAAGGTAGGGTTTGGAGCACTTTGAACGCATTTTTCTCCATTCCACTTTTTGGTATAAATTCCATTTTAGTCAATCTATCGTTTGATAATGGCAAAACAGGGAAGGCTCATTCTTCCCTTTTCTTGACTGAAATTTAATAAGGAATGCGGCTATGGAACTTTTTTGTCACTTTATGAATGTCTTTTATAAAAAATGTTGACATTTTGTCGAAGACACAGAAGAGCAAAAAGTTGACCAATTTTGCAGAAGAGGAAATTTATAGAAATAAGTTACTTCTTAGAAAAAACGTTCCATAGCCGCACCCTCTAGGCATTCTGCTACATATCTAGCGAATAAAAATCTTGAATATCGTGATAGTTTTCTGACGATAGATTAACTAAACAATGTAGGCGTGTTGATGTTAGAAGCTACTCTAATTTCCTTCTCATTTAACCGACAGACCTGAAATTTTGTTATACACCCTCTAGCATAACCACCAGCTTACCCTGTAAATTTCATTCATTTTAAGACAAGGGTTCAAAAGTCGACCCCCCTAGGGGGTGTGTCCCCTTAAAATGAGAAAAAGTATCTTTGAGAATGGTCAAAACCAGAAACTATGTTTTATGAAAGTTTGAAAGGAGAAAGGTTAAAATGAGAAAAGTAGTTTTGAGGATGGTCAAAACCCGAAAGTATGTTTTGAGAACGGTTTAAGTGAGAAAGGGAGAAAAGCGAAAGTTGTTTTGCGCTGGGTTGAAATGAGAGGGTGAAAACGAGAAGGTAGAAAATCGAACGGGTTCAAATGAGAACCCCCCACCATAATAGAGAGGAACGGAAATGCATGTGACATTTTACTTGGATGGATGGATTTATGTTAATGGCTCTACCTTTTATAACGGGCGGTAGCTTGCACCACATAGCATAAAAATTAAAACACACAATTCCTCCCCCCTCACTTCTAAGCCTGTTTTCTTCCCCTCTGCATTTTTGTAACTATTAGGGAGTTTTCGTAGATAGTTTTCGCCGTCCTGCAATGCTCTCCGCAACCTGCTACGACTCCCGGAACTCTATAGTCAAGGCCATCGGCATGCAGGTGCAGTAGCGGCTTCTTCGTTGCAGAGAGCTTAGAGGAGGGGGAAACGCGATCTACGAAAACTCCCTATTGTCAGGCAGTATAGGATATCGCCAGAATGACCTTTGGGGGATCGGGTAAAAGAAATAAAAACATGCACCCGTCACTTTCTTCCCTAGGCAAGGGAGTTGCTAATTTTCCTCCGGCCAAACTTTATCGGCGTTATCCCAACACCGGACGAACTGGGAGACAGGGTTGAGCCTTTGTGCAGGAGCCACGCGGGAGGGAGTCACAATTTTCCTCCGCCCCACCTGTCCCCCAGCTGTGCTAGTTAGTTGTATTTCATTCAATTCTTCCTAGATAATTTCCACCCATCTTCTAACCTCCTCTTTGTGACTGTAATCTTTTTTTCCTCCGTTCTTCTATCCTCGCCAGCCAAACCCAGCACCCTTGCCAAATTCATTACCCTTTCAGAGAGGGCAGGGCAAACCTCCCTAAACCATAGTGAGAGCATCTCGCTCTCACTATGGCATATGGCACATACTGAGTCTTTCTTCTGAAATTTAGCTTTATAATACATCTTCTTTTTTTTTTTTTAGCTCCGATCTTGCTTCCAACAGCAAAGAACTTTTCTGTGAATTATCTAACACCTTTTCCTTTCTTATCTCCTGTTTTTTTTTTTTTTTGCCTGTACATTGTTAAAGCTTATTTTTTCTGCATTCTTCTCTGCCACATTTTTTTTTTCTGCTTCTTTTGCCCCCTTTTTCAACTGATCTAATCTGCTCAGCCCCATGACTAGTGTGCAGGCATATAAATGTCAACTTTTGGGTTTGGTTTCTCTATTTTGTGTTTAAACTTTTCATGTATGGAAACTTGAATACCTTCCATGCCCACTGCTTATCATCCAATTTAGTTAACCTTTCTTCAAATTCCAATTTCCTAATTGCCTCTCAGCTTTCAAAGAATGACCAGCCTATGTCTCTCTATACACTCTGTGCGGGAGCTATACACCAACTCATGTTTACAAACAAACCGAAGCGCCCCTAGCGGGCGCCACCGGCGCCGCGCATGCGCGATGGGGGTGTGGGCAAGAAGCTCGCCGTCGCCCATAAACAAACCATTGAAATGCGATGTTGTCGGCGTTGGTGTGAGTCCCCCTGCCCTTTTTCGCGTTCGAATTGTTGATTTTACGTCTTCCTGGCGATGTCTGACTACTTGAGCGGTGTCAGCGAAATTACCGAGGCTCGTTACACCGCAAAACTTTGCGTGAATAATGTGACATGTGGCGATTCATTCCGCGTGGACGCCGCAGTATGTACGCTAAAGCCTGATTCGCATGATGAGATTTCGCTCGCAATTTTCAGTCGCGACGCCGCTCGGGCTGCAAAAGCGGGAACGGTAGCTGAGATGGTCGACGTCGATGCTGAAAATCGCAAGCAGAATCGGACCAAGTGAATTAGGCATAACAAGTCGGTGATGGTCACTGGTAACAATGATCAACATCTCCTTGTATCTACTGTTTACATCAAGCCTGCTTACCAACCTTCAAACTGAAGTCTTTTGAGGCCTGCACTTACTTCTTATCGCAAGTACCGGGCCAACATTTGGTCTACGGCCCGGCGTCGTCTAAGAGAGCAGACGACAGTTCGAACGATCAGGCGGCCGTTTGAACTTGAAGACGCACTGAACGTAGTCCGCAGGCGGTCCGTACAACTTAACGGTTTTCTGGCGTTCATGTTGGAACAAAACAAATAAATCTGATGACCACAGGTATCCGTAATTTCAACCCAAAGTGCTTCCCGCCCAAGCAATCGTTGTCCGACGGCGTCTGCTTTTCCCTTTTCACGGCACATATCCAGATTCTCGGACGAACCGAGCACGTGAAAACTGACCTTCAAACCTTTCTCGACTCTTTTGGTACGGCCCCAGTCGCGGCGTTTTGACGAGAAGGCAGGTTTTTGTCTGGTTCGTTTCAAAACAACGCAGGAATACACGTCTAGCATGGGGACTTCTGCCCACAGCCCCAGACCGGAAGTGCGACCGACGCGCCACCACCACTCCGTGACGTAACAGAGATGAGTTCGTGTATAGGGGGCGCTTTGAAAAACGCGTGTAGCGCCGCTAGAGGAGGAGTTGGCGTTTAATGGTGAGACGCGTTCAGCAGCTGCGGCGCCTTTTCCCGTGCGAAGCTGTGGCGGCGGAAGCGCGCATGGACAAAACCTTGCTTCTTCAAGCCGACACGTTGAGGGTGACGTCGCATAAGGGCTGGGGAAGACCTATAAAAGGCCATCTAGCTCTTCTCTGCTTCTAATATATCTCAGGAAATAAATTTAACATATATCTATCACACTGCACGCTGGCTTCCGACGAGAAACATTCCCGGCTTTTAGAAGGTAAAACCACCACACTTTCTCACAAAATTGACGAGGCATTGATATTTAAAAATTCCACAAATTCCACATATCCTGAAAAATCACAAATCCATTGAGTTCAGGTTGGAGAATAAAATCAAGATAGTTTATATTGTGATTAAAGCCACACCAATTTTACTATGATGATTTTCCGCAGGAACATCTCTCTCACAAAAATCCTTTCCTGCAAAACTAATATATAGGGGTGTGCGAATATTCGAAATTTCGAATACGAATCAAATATTTTCCTTATTCGAAACATATTTGATTCGAAAATTGTATATTCGGAAGTTCCCGAATATTCGGCCAAAGCCGAATATTTGGGAAAAACGGCGAATATTCGCACAAACAATGAATATTCAAGCAAGTAACGAATAATCTGCTTGCCACGCATTCTCCTATGAATATGTTTATTCACTGAAAAAGGCATATGATCCGTGCGTTATCGGTCTGCTCCGTTTCTATCTGTCCGATGGCAGCAAGACAGGATCAGTTTCGGTATCTTTTTCACCAAGCCCTTTGTTGTGTGGCGCTTATATAGAAATATGTGATGCAATTGCACATTCTATAACTTGATGCAATAAAATAAACCTTGAGAGTGTAATATAAATATAAAATATATCTCGAGAGTGTTATCTAATATAAATGCTTGAAAATTAAAAAAAGGAAAAAGCTAGGGGCGAGCAGAACATTGCATCGCCATCGACAGCAACTCCTGCTACCAATGCCTGCCACTCCGAACCTGCCCAGTTTCGAGTTCGACTAAGTTCGACTTTTTCGACCTTTCAACGTGATGTTCGACAAAAGTTCAACTGAAGTTCTACTTTTGTGCGCATGCGTTAACATTAAAAAAAAAAACAAAAAAAAAAAAAAACTTTTACATTACACTTCTTAGACGGGCCAGTTTATTGCACTTCATAGGAGTGCAGTTCAACTCAACGAATGTGAATTCGAGTGTTTTGGTGCTAGATGGCAAATATTTGGGTCACTACCGAACGACGGCAAAAGCAATATTAAAAATACCATTAGACGCGTAAAATGTTAATGTAAAGTCCTAAATGTCTCGGTAAAGTTCTGTCTATTTAATGAAGTCACGTCATAAACAACGTCACATCAATTAACGATCTTTACGCCATTGGGGCGATTCTTATTGATTTTTGCAAGCCAAGATAAAGAGAAGGAAGCAGATCCAATCTTCGCCTTCCGCTACGTACGATGGATTTCTACGAGGAAAACCCGAGGCTGCCGTATTAGATCATAATTATCATGTTGTCTGGCAGAGCACCCTGCTGAAACAGAAGTAGGCTTTATTATTCGCTGCTAATCAAGATAGCATTAAAACGACTGACTTTGTCGCCGGATTTAATCTATTCGCCACTGTGCGAATCTTGGTGCACATCCACCTAAATTGTTAGGTTAAGACCATGTCACTATTTTTTTTCTATGACAATGCTTGTGTCCTCTGTTGCACAAACTTTAAAATATTTTTAGAGTAAAACTAATGCCACGTTTGTTTGTTTTAATTCTACGTTGTGTTTAATTGTTCAGACAGTGATGTCGAGGTCACGCACTTGATGGAGTAAAGGGACTTCTTGAAACGCACTAGAAGCCAAGTCTGTTCTTCAAAAAAATTACACCATCTTCCCGAGGGGAACCATGGGGTGATGCGGAGCATCGTGTTGGTTCCGAGGAAAGAGTCAGTTGCGTGCTGACGTCGAGAGATGGCGCCACCGACTGCCCTAGCGTTACCCCCTACGCGAGCCTTCGTCGCGGCTCGCGGCAGAGAAACTTGGAACGCTCGCCGCTCGCCGTTTATTTTTTTCACACTTGAAGGAGAGGAGACTAGAGGAGGAGAGTTGCGCGTGCGCGCGTGGTGTGAGGAGAAGCGAACGCACGCGCAGTGCACGCAGCTGGTAGAGAGATAGAGCGGAGAGAGTAACGCGCAGCTGTTGGAGAGAGGGAAGGAGGAGAGTTGCTCGTGCGTAGTTCGAGTGCCGACTACAACGCCGACGCCGCGGGACATAGACCCGAGCAAGAGATGCTCCGCATCTAAAAACTAATTCACTCAACTGGCGGAGGAAAAGTGCAATATTTGTTGGGTTTATTGGCATCACAGGTTCACATTAATAACTAATGAAAGCGTTAAAAGCGCATATTTTCGGTTTTATATGGAGTAAACATTGGTTACCATTTCATAAAAAATAAAATAAACTACTTTCTATATTATTTGTTTTCCAAAATTTGAAATATTCGTGTAGGAGCCGGGCAACACTGTCTATAAGTCAAACTTCTTCGAACTTGAGGGAAATTTCGCAGGTTTCCTGATTTAAGGGTCTTTCTACTGGCGGAAATGTTGTGACGGCACGTAGGGAGCGCTTACTTTCTGAACAGTTGAACAGTTAACTTTCCTACACGATAATTGTAATGAGTGCAGTACTAGAAACATCTTTAGCCTGCTGCAGCCTAGTAAAATGCAGTTGCATTGATTTATTTTGAAAAGGCAATAAAACCTGCTGTTGCCTCTTGTTTTGTAATCTTTCATTACAAGACACATATTCGATATTCGATTCGATATTCGAAGCCCGTTTTTTGTCTTATTCATATTTGATTCGTATTTGAAAATTTCAATATTCGCACAGCCCTACTAATATCAGAAATATGTTTTATTATTCTTTGTCTTTAATTTAATGCTGTCCAATGAAAAAAAAATGAGCAAATAAAAATGTATAACAGGCTGAACACGAGCAAAATGCGGTGCTCTTCTGCGCTAATCGGAGAGGCGAGCTATGTTTTTCTATCTTCCACTTCTTTCGTCAATTACGTGGCATCTTATATAAGCATATAAAAATGTGAAGGAAACAAACAAAAGCTTGTATGCGTGCACACACACACAGACAGACAGACAAAGTGACTGACTGTGTGAGACAGGTCCAGACAGATCTAATTGTATTGCCTTACACGAGCTTGCCTTTTTTTATGAGATTATGCCACCGCCTTGCGCACTTTAATAGAAAAAGTCACTGTTGTTAAACAACTCACGAACTGTGCTCTTGTCCAAAAGCCATAATTTTATGTTGTTGAATTTTTTTACTTGGTGCAGCTTAGATACCTTTAATGCTTTGTTTGGAACCGGCCTCAGAAGCAATGGCAACAGTGGCACCGTGTGCACAAAGCTGATAAAAGAACAATTTGGCAGGAAGGAGCTGTTTCTTTGGCGTTTTCATATAAACCTCGGAGTTACATGTTCTTATCGTGTTATGCTGAAGTATTACAGCAAATAAAGCTTTCTCAATAACCAAACAAATCCAGCCTACCTTCAATAACGGCCGCGCAGCGGTGTGTCGGTCACGTCGCACAAAGTGTATACGTCCTCATGTGGTGTGTTCCCACGTGTGCCTATAGTCCGTTGCAACTCAAGAAAGTAGGGAGAGGGTAAGACGGGCCGGGGAGGAGGAAGCAGACGGTACGCTAAAGAGAGAAGAAGGTTTCCCCCTCTCTTCTCCAGCGTTCCATCTGCTTCCTCCTCCCTGGCCCATCTTACCCTCACCCTACCTTCTTGAGTTGCAACGGACTATAGTGCCCATCCTCTTTTGTCAAATTGTCTTGGCACCATCACTCCTTTACATATAGCTCTGATCACTCAATTCCAGTGCCTTAAGTTTTATATTAGCTAAATTTCTTTGCCTTTCTCTAATTATGTTTTCTTCATGTTCCTCTAGATATTTGCTTCCCTCAATGAGCCATACTCCCAGATATATGTATTTTACTATGTGGTCTATTGCAATGTCTTGCATATTCAGGGGCTTCCTCTTTTTGTCATTAAACACTATTACTCCAGACTTGTCACTATACTAAAACTCAGGCCCAAGCTGTCCCCTTCCTCTCCACATATTCAAGATAGTTCCTGCTAAGTACCATAGTTTTCTGCTGTGAGTACAATGTCTTCTGCATAAAGCAGTCCTGGTATTACTTGTATTACATTTTCCTTCCTCCTTGTCTGCAACATTTTTTTTCTCTCTCTCTCTCTTTGGAATGGATACTGATGAACAGGTACTTCAATTACAGATTTCTTTGAGGTGCCTATGGCTCCACCTAAGCAAGTTCTCCCCAACTCGACTTCAGTACCAAAATCCCAATGTCCTGAAAAGAAAAGAAAGGCAGCGGAGGCCTTACCCGAAGGCTTCTTCGATGATCCAGTGCTAGATGCCAAGGTGGGAATATTGGGATTTGTGAAACTCACTTTTAAATCATAAGTCTCATTTTCCTTGTTATTTGAGTTCTCATTTAACATTTATACTCCTCTAGTAGCTCTTTGTGGTCGTTTGTGTCTGGCTGTGCCCGGCAATTTATTGGAAAATATGGGGTGAACCGACAAAAGCTGGGACGCGAGCGCCTTTCCGGGAAGGTACTGATACAGTATCAGGATGAGCATGACCAAAACCAAAGCATTGAGGCACCTTGCATGCTCAATGCTTGAATCTTCCCCAATACTACACAGCCCTGTGCCTAAATGTGTACAATGACTGCGAAAGAGCAAGCATTTCCTAGTAAGGTATAAAGAACCCGAGTTTTTAATTAAAATGTGAAATTTTGGCATTATATAACACACTTAAAGTTTTGCCTGTCTTGTTTCTTATGTGTTTAATATTGATAATATATAATTATGAAATTTATTTCATCCACCTCACTCTTACATGTTGTGTATCACATACTTCATTTTGCAGGCAAGAAATGTGGAGTACAAGGACCCTATCGAAGAAGAATGGGAAAAGTTTCAGAAAGAAATTGCTGAAGAAACAAATGTAAGATTTTAATCATTGTGTTTTAGGGTCAGTAACTTTTCAAGAACAAGCCACTAAGAAACGGGAATCCCTAAAGCATAGGTATTCCTTGGACCACACCTTGACATTGCTTTCTCTTGTGTACTATATTGACACACCAAAAAAACGAGTATGACAGAACAGTTGTTTTTAACTGCGATGGTGTGGTTGTTTTATTATTTGCCACTCCTTATGTCTTGAGTGCATTGCCGACAAGCTTTCAGTGCTCCAAGCACAATAAGGTTTTTTGAAAACACTAGAATAAAGCAAATTATGCCAGGCGAATTTTAGTTACTGGTTGTGTACCTTTCCGAATAATGAGACCTGCAACACTCGATTTGACCTTTTGCTGTGCCTACGGTCCCAGCAACCCCCTTATCTCCGAATTTGTCTAGAAGTTCAGAGACAGGCACCTAAGCTTTACATTCCAATCATAGTCTGGACCAGAGCTTCAGAAACTAACAGGTATGCCAAGAAAGCATGTTGGGCTGTTCACGCTCATATTATTTGCGATAGTGCTCCATACCTGCACGAACATACCGTAAAAGACAGAGCAAGCACTGACACAAAAGTTGGAGATAATCACAAAGAAATGGGGATAAACACTTGTTAGGTTCAGGTGCAGAAGGGCCACATGGCAGGATAGGCCCTTGTTTGATCCGATGGAACGGTATTAGTGACGTGCGCGACCAAAAGCGTCGCTGCGGTAGCAATTCGCGATTGGCCAAACACTCGCTATGATGCCTTTATTTGAATTGATTTTTCTTTCATTGACGGAAATCAGCGTTATGTCAGAGTGTCAACTGCGACGATGTTGGTTTAAGAATGCGAGGACTCCAAGCTTCCATTGTTATTTTTACACACACCCTCGAACTTGTAGTTCACAACTGATGATAAGTAGTCAAGATTACAGCTGATGACTCATGACTCATTACAACTTATGATTACAACGTCACAAAGAGAAACCATGAGAGGGCGCCTTTGAAGCATCTCGGCGCTAATAGGAGTGGTACAGTGGTCTGGCAGGAACCTTAAAGGGGTCATGAAACGATATTGGGTTGCACTTCGCAGAGTCATACTCTTAGTCTGGCCCAAGTATACTCGCACAGACCGCCACTGATTCAGAAGCTTCTTTGTCGCGGTGAAATTGCTGAGGATAAAAGAGGACTAGGTATTCCTTTCAGTCTTGCCTTCGCAAAGCTTAATGACGTAATTGTGGGATCGAAACCACACGCCTGATGGCAGTCGAGCGCGGCTCATGGATTGGATACGAGAACTGCGTGAGCACTCGACTTCGGCTCGTAACAATCAATGCCTCGGCGGACACTCGGATAGTGACTCGTTTCCAATTACTGCAGTGATGAGAATAGCCAAACTCTAATAATTCCTGGAACTCAGCATGCGTTTTCTACTTTGCCAACCCCAGCACGTGGGTCTGATTCATGTTGATGGCATAGGATAACCACCAGGCCATGTGGTTGCTTGTTCTGGCTTGTTGGGGGGGATGAACGATGTTTATATATTTCTCAAATTTTTTTTTTTGCAACTGCCATTGCCTAGAAAGAAAAGCTAATGCAAGTTTATTCAGTTATTAACGTTAGGGGGTGATTCTAAGTGGTATTTAGCGAAAGTAGAAAAAATTGTTTCATGGCTCCTTTAATTTTGAAAGCAGCTGCACCGCTCTCGCTATGCCTGCTTTGCACTGGTGCTCCCTCTTCAGTCTCCACCACTTCGCACCTGCGCATGTGCGTAAAGCTTCACTGCTTTGCATCGGCTTCTTGGAGATGCAGGTGACATAGAGGAACACTTCAGTCGTTTGTGTCGTTTACCTAGGTGTATTTCAAATGTTATTCGCCTATATTTCACATTTTCAGAAGTTGGTGGTAGGTGCTTATCGACATACGCCTGGTATTTTATATACTGTAATATATTCCGAAAGAAAAGCCCATTACTTTTATTTGTTAATTTTTGATCTTGGAAATTGATCTCTCTGTATTTGAACTATCTGTGGCATGAGACTTGACAGTGATAGTGATTGCGCCTTTAACGACTTAGAAGAGGTTGCTATCTTTCTCTATTTCTCAAATAACTATGGCATGGTATGGTCTTATGCATGTATGAGTGGATGATGATCAAAGTACCCCCATCTCCATTTTCAACCCAGTTTGGTTCTTTGGAGAAGGGGGTGAGGGAGAGGTATTATTTGGGAAATATCGATAATCTCAGCTTTTACCATCTCTTTTTAAATTTTTTTTGCAACAAGTTTTATTTATATCATTTAAAAACAGGCTGTAATTGCATTGCCCATTTGAGAAAAAGGAGACTAGGCAGGGTAGCTTTTCTATATCACATTTAGCAGCGAAATACACCATGATGTTAAAACTAGAACCTTTAGAATTGAAACGTTTAGCCCAAGGAGTTGTTAGGGTAACCCTGGATTCCTGAATATAGCTAAGAACGATTGTGCTGTGTCTGTCAACTTGCAAAGCTATGAAGTTCTGTGTGAGCACTCCCTGACAAAATGTTTCCTTTGCCAGGTGTCAGAGGCTATCATGGCTGAAGATGTTGAGGAGAGCAAAGTGGAGCGTGACATTGAAGAGATAGATGAGCAAATGTATGTACTTTCTTTTTATTTTGTGTGCATATGATGTGCTTACAAAGACACCTCTAGTTTAGTGTGAACACTGGACAGGGGTTAAATGTAGTGTATTGTCACAAATGAAAATGGTGTTGAACTGAAATGGAATGCTTAAATTTAAATGAGGCGCACTTGGGCCGCAAACTTACTACAAAAAACACATGCGTCATTCCACTCTGTGAAGGTGGACGACTATACTTCGTTTCAGCTTCCGTCCGAGCGCAGCCAAACCTACGAGTGACCGGAGCCAATCACATGCCGGGCAATAGGTCACGCGATCTCGCCTGCACTTTTGTATCACTCCGCTGCGCCGCTGGTCGTCCGCGCCGCCCGCGCTCGCCGAGTATTTCGTCTGCTACGGGTGTATCAACGGTATCGTCTGCTACAGGTTTAAAAAGTGCCCTTTCTCGTTCTGAAATTTAGTCACAGAGGATGTCAGTACGTAGGCTGGCCGCTGGCGTCTGTGTCCGAGCTTTCCATCTGTTCGGCATTTCGGCAGTTTCCAGATGTAAGTACACATTGCAAGGTGCCCGATGACCTGGCCGTTGATATTTTCTTACTATATTGTCTGGATACACCAGGGCTCGAGGCGCAGTCTTCTCCACCAGCTTCTCGGCGTTCAATTTGATCGGCAGGTAAAGGGGTGCCCCGATTTTGCCGCGTATCAGTGAATTGTAGTGGCCCGGACGCTTTTCTTGTTTACAACGCATTGGCGGTACGACGCGACCGGAGTGTCCTGCCGAATTTGAAAGTACACATTCATCACGACCTCTCGCGCCTGACGCCCAAACGTGACTTTGCTGAAAGGACGTTTTGAAGCGACTCTGTGAGGAAAGCAGCGAAGCACATGATTCGGCCATTACGGGAACGAAACCACGCAGAAAAACCGAGCGCTGCAGCCGTGTTGCCAGAGGATGTACGTGTTTTCACCAAACCACATGCATTTACATACGGTATTAATAAAAACATAAACTTCAGATATTTAATTTCTTTAGTTGCAAATCATTCTGAACAGTACACGTCTGGAATATTGTGCAATTTTTACGCACAAAACAGTTATTTAAAAAGAAATTGCTTTTGCGGACTACTTTGTGGTGCGTAGGAATGCTCTTCTCGAAGTTGCGAATCGTCCCTCAGCCTTTGGCTGCGCTCGGACGGAAGCTGAAACGAAGTATAGCGAAGCTGTTTAGCACACGATGCAGACGTGACACAGAATTTTGAAGGATCATACGAACACATTTATGGCCTTGATCAGTGGTCATCTTGACAAGAGGTACGCACACACATTTATTGTTGTCTTGATCAGTGGTCATTAGGTCACGTGGACGACTATCGCTGCCCCGAGGAGCCGAAGGAAACTAGACACACGAGATGGGACCGCCACCCGGCAGAAAGTAGACAGGTGCGACGGGATCGCCACCCCGGGAGAGAAAAAGGAAAGGAAACTAGGCACGCAAGCGCTTTGAACGACGACAAAGAGAGGGCGGTGCAAGCGTAGACATGGCCGACGCAGCTCGCACAGTGGAAAATCTTTGACAAACCTTTATTACCATATTTACTCGAGTCTAAGCACCCCCTTTTCACACCCGCGATGTTCAAAGAGGGGGGGGGTGCTTAGATTTGGAACATGCCCCGAAAATACGAAATTTGCACAAGAAATATGAATTTATTATAATCAAAATGAAAGAATAAATGTTCTAAAGGAAATAAATAAAGACTGGAGAGTAGCCCGCTCGCCATCAGTTTGCACCACGGTCGACTAGTCACTCTCACGACTAGTCTTTTGAGGATGATGTAGGGCGCAAGTTTCCGACCGTCGGCTGTAATGCACTGCATAACGGTCACCCTTTGCTTCTCATAGCCAGTCGTACGCACTTTTACTCCTTGGGCGCCTACTTCGTTCACAATGCACGTCCTTGGCATGTCGATGTACACTGCCCGAGTCCGTAGCGAGATTCGCGACGCAGCTTCATCACATAATGTTGGAAGTTGAGAAGCTTGTCCTCGAAGTCCACCGGTAGCTTCTGGCAGATGGTGCGGCGTCTCGAAGAGAAACCGTTCCTCTTCATCATCCGCTCCACCCAGCCTCGGCTTGCGCGGAACGCCGCGCTCCAAACTGTTCAGCAGCAGCCGTGATTTCCGTTGTCTTCCTCGTGAGAAATAACCGTTCTCTTGAACTTCATCGTGTATGAAGCTCTCTTCGCACTCATGATGGACGACTTCCGCAAACCACATGCACACAGTGAACGAAATACGATTGCGAGGCCAACATGGACGAATAGGCTTAACAGGCTAAACAACCAACTGCAACAAGCGCAAGGAGACCAAACAGACAAAACATCTTCGATAGAGGGTACGGCAACGCACCCTCTTTCGCAACCTGCATGGATGCGAAAGTGGAAAATGGCGGTATGTGGTGCCATCTATTAACTGACGTTGAAACCAAGCGCCAGTGGCCGTTTGCGACTCCGGCGCTCGGCGATACAGGCGTCTCCAATCTCAAATTTCTTGTTGGGAGGGGGGTGCTTACATTCGCATGCAAACTCTTTTTCAGGTGTTTATGTTTGAAAGTGGGGGGGTGCTTAGAATCGGGGGGTGCTCAGAATCGCGAAAATACGGTATCTACCTGAGAGTCTACTGATTATGAAAATGGTGCCTATTGATAACTAATCTACTGAACAGACCTATTGCTACATTACCCAAGGAGGATGCAGGAAATCGTCTTCCACGCGCCGCACGTGCCGGCATCTGCAGCAACATAGCCGTCGACGCTTTATTTTGGTTATTTAGTTCTAATCTTTTATACGGGGAAGGCATGCGTGTGCGGCGGTGCGAGCGTAGATTTTTTGTTGACGCACATGACATCCATTTTCCTGCTAAATTTAGTAGGGAAACTGAATTGATTCATAGGTCACGTGTCGTCAATTTTTCCACTAAATTTAGCGGGGAAACTGGATTGGTGCATAGGCCATGTGGCGTCAACTTTTACACTAAATTTAACCTAACCTAACCTAACCTAACCTAAAACTCTCCCCCCCCCCTCCGCTCGTCACCTGCCGCGACTCCTTACCCCACCTCTCGTTGGCCTGCCGCGACACCCCCCAGAGTGCTGCACCCAGGGCGGTCCACCCCACCCCCCTTGTAACGCCACTGCCCAGATTGCAAGAGTAGTGATTAGGTGAAGGGAGAGAGGATAAAGTGAGTGAAAGTGGAGAGTATTTCAGTCTCTGAGAGCAGACTTGGCAGTGACAATTATACCCATTATTTTTCAGCCACAACTGGCAGAGGGTGGAGCAGCTGCAGCAGAGGAAGGATGAGCTCATGAAGAATGAAGCCAACGCAATGGAGCAGAATGATAACAGCGACAGTGACATTGATGAACAGCAGTTTGACGAGTACCTCAGTTGGCGGGCCAAAGGTGTTTGGAAACAATGACACAGACCTTTTCATCGACCAATGGCTGAATCCTCATCCATTTGCAGTGCTTCCTGACAGAGCTCAGTGGACACACTGAGCTCTGCCAGTTTCCTAAAGTCATTCAATAAGCCAGACTGTGTGATCGAACCTTCAAACATTTGCGTGGAAGATCTAGAAAAGTTGTGCAACTTCGGAACTGAGGCACATCAAGAAGGTTACAAGCACATTATTATCTCATCTCTCTCAATGAAATGGCAGTGACACTGATTGTGGTCTCGTAGATTTTGAAGTGTTTTAACCAATGCCATTCCTCAGTCCATATGAAATATTTTGGTGAAGGAGGTCATCTTTTTAGAAACAGAGTGTCTAGCGACTGGAAAAACCGAGAAAACCGGGAAATTTTCAGGGAAATTTTAGTTACCGAGAAAAGTCAGGGAATTGTCAGGGATATTGTCAAAAAGCGAGCCCAGTCAGGGAAAATAAGCCGGAAACGCCATCGAGTGCCCTGAGCAAAGACTTGAGGACTTGGGGGCAAAAAAATAGGCATTAAATTCTGCTGAGAGCGGAGCGCAGGCTCTATTCACCCGATGTAGGGTGTGCTACCCGATGCAAAGGGATCAGCCGACAAATCCAGTCCTAGCCTTGGTTTAGATTGTATTGAGGGCGCGACACTAGGCTAGATCCAGTTGGCAAACTCCCAAGGAGAGCTGTGATCCCTTCTAAGACACGCGCTGACACACATCAGTTTCCGCTGATAACCCCTAAATTCGGAAATGCTGTTTGAAGCAGTCATCCTTCTTGTCCGCAGCGGCCGTGTCTTGAACTGCTGTTGCAAGACGCACCGCAGCGAACAAGAAGGTTGGCGCTTCAAACAGCGTTAGCCTGGCTGAGGAGTACGAGAAGGGATCACGCTCTCCGTGGGAGTTTGTCAACTGAGTTGATCGAGTAACGTTGGCCAATCGGTGTGGTTGAGCGGTTGGACGTCGTGTTTTCATTGTGTTTCCGGAAGTGGCCTCTTCACTGACGATGTGAACGGCAAGAAAGTACTCGTTTAATCCGGACTAGACGAACCCCAATATTTCGAAATATGCAAGTTGGATTGAGCCCATGCAAAATTATCCTCACAGTGTTCAATGCTTAATGCTTGTGTTGTAGTGGTCTTATATATCTAAACACCTCTATAGTGGTCAGGAAATTTCGCCTAAAATTGTCAGGAAAAATTGAGAAAAGTTGGGAATTTCAAAGCAATAGTTTGCTAGACACCCTGAGAAATGTTTGCAGCAAAAGATATTAGGAAATACTAGTAATATTTTTATTATTTATTTTAAGATAACCATCCTATAAGAAACTATCATTATATTGAAATCTAGTTTTGTTGGTCCCGACCTGTTCCATTTCTTTGTAGGTTGCTGAAGTACACCCACAGAGGAATCATTGTTCATATTTCTCATCTTACGGAAGCATCACAAATAAGGTTATCACATGTTCATCACCCTTGGGCTGTTGTTGATTTGACAGCTGGCACCTATTTGTACATTACGGTGGTACAATAAAAAAATGAGACGTTTACAACTCCCCGTAATGCCGATTAAAACGCAGCTCTTGAGGAGGAGGAGGGGAGGGTACGGAGGGGGCAATATGCCCCTTCTCCTCATCCGTACCTTCTCCTCCTCCTCCTCATCTACTCCTCCCCCTCTCCTCTCCTCCTCCTTCCTCCCGCGCGGTGCATTATGGGAAACGTCCCATAATGCTCCACGCAGTTACGCCGACGCCGCTCAAGCCGTAAACAAGCGCCTAAGAGCTGCACTCTAAAAAAAAAAAAAAGAAGAGACTTCAGTGGCACATTATTTGATTTCGTGTTTGTAGACAGAGAGAAAGACTAGAAAGATTGGGAGGTTTCTCTGAACCAATGGCGTAGCCACGATATATTTCCGGGGGGGGGGGGGGGGGCTCGTCTAAAACAACGGCAAACCCCCTTCCCCTTCCAAAAAGAAAAAGGGGGAAAGCAATAAAAAAAAAGTTAACGCAACAAGGAGTGCCTCGGGTGAAAGCTAACGACCGGCGTGTCGTGTAGTGTACGTGTGATGCTTGGTGCGTGACTTACAAAGGTTATCAGTCGTACTGGATTGGCTAAATTTATCGGGTCTACTGCGGTTGATCAAAAGCCATTTCATCGAAACACGTTTTAGAGAACGGCCACATTTTATTGCAGCTGTGTTTAGAGAAAGCGGAGCCTCAGTTTAGAGAAACGCCGGTTATCGAAAAGGGGACACTGTTAAAAAAGGCTTTCCTACTTTGCGCGTGTATCACTGGGGCAGAGATTGAAAAGAAAGTGTTGACAAAAATACAAGCAAGTTTAAGTATCGCCCTACTTAAACTTGCGCATATTTTTGTCAGCACTTTTTTTTCAATCTCTGCCTCTTTTCTCTCTCCATTAGATTTTCTGAGCCGTTTCTGAATGGAAGACGTTGGCTTCAACGGAAAAACTTTGGAAAGTTGGACGTAACTGGTCAGGTCATTGACTGCTTCTTCTTCCTGAAGAAATGTCTGGTCGGTTTCTTCAGGTGCGCCGGCAAATAAGGATATTAGCTCTTCTTGTTCTTGAAGAAATGTCTCGTTGGTTTCATCAGGTGTGCCGGTAGACGAGGATAGGAGCACCTTCTGGCGCCCAAAGCAGTGCTGGCAGACCTGGTCTGTGTCCTGCAAATTACCAGATCCTGGTAGCATGCAGCTTCTGCAGTGATTCAACATCTAGAAGCTTGACACTGTGAAAATTTCTGTTGGGAGGTATCTTCTTGTGAACGCGGAGGTAATCGGCGAAAAAAACCTCTGAGTGAGCTATGTGCTGCGGGCATTGAGTGCACAACGGCGACGTCTGTCGCTTCTCCCGTTGCTTTGTCTGCGCCGCCAAACCAACTGAAGCAATAAGGTTCCGCAATACTGTTGCGACCGAGGAGTTCCCCCGCTGATGACCAACACCAGTGGCCACGAACCAAGCAGAGTCAAAGTTCACGTGCAGTGAAGCTCTGCATCTGTGCCTTTCTTGGGCATAGGCTTCCTGCGCTGAAGCTTTGAACAAACTGTAGCGCCCTCATTTTGGGTAGTACAAGCTCACCTGATTGAGCCTCGCACTACTTTGGCACGTTGGTTGAGCTTTCTTAATTCTGTCTGGTGCTGAAGAACGAAAAAACACTTTTGGACGCCAGAACTCGACCAGACTCAACGCCGCAAGACAATAAAAAATGCCAAATTCATGACACCACCGCTAGGGTACGCGTCTCTTATCTCTGGGTGGTGACGTCAAAACACCTGTGACGCGACGCTTTCATTTTTATTTTTCTATGTCATCTCTACATACTTTGGAACGCGTCGAACGGCAGTTCTTGGCTTACCCGCTTAGCGTCTTAGCTTTGACGGCGTTCGAATTTTTGTTGTTTCTTTGTATTTTCATTGTGATCTCGCGCTTGGCACCAGAGTTGGCACGCTTCTGCATGCGTGACAGTTTGAGACGCTAAAGTTTTTACTACCCAAAACAAGGCCTAACAAGTCGCTTTTCGCAGCACCCCCTGGGGAACGCAGGAGGCCCATACAGGCAACCCCCGGACATTTCCCATAGGGCCAATGGAGTCGACTTTTGTACAGGCTCTCATTACTTGGACGAGTCGACATATCATTTCATATTCGATAAATTATAAAACCATATCAACAACTAATCATACTATCAATAAAATATCTGGCTCACTTTCCAAAATAGCTTTTTTATAACACTTTTGGGACGCGATAGCCTACTTCGAAGTCGTTTCTATGCCAAGCCAAAAAGAATCCAACATGGCGCCCTTTTATTTTTGTAGGGCGGTTGTGGTTGTCGTACGACCGCTTCGGGGTCGCGCTGGAGCCAGGCTCCTGAGCATCACGCCCGGTCCCGGTAGTGTTATAATAGGAACTTTGAGCAAACTGTTACCGTGTTCTGCGTACCGCACTATCGGAGCCTTTGAAGCATGGTTTTAAGCGCGCGCCCCGCGGTCACAGTATCACTTCGGGCGCGCACTTAAAGAGGTAGGGAAACGAAATTTCAGCGCTCATTTTCTTGCTTGAATGTGTTGCATGTTGCACCCTAACCTCAAAAACACCAGTCTTCCGTTGAAAGGCACAAGAAAACTAATTTTAAAGCTAAATAAACGATCTTCCAATGTGCACCTGGTGGATGCATGCGGAGCCTATTTGGGAGGTAGTCTAGCAACGTTGTGGAATCTGCTACGTAGTCGTGACGTAGCAGATTTCTTTGGAGCAGCGCCGCTCTTTGGAAGTACGCTCAACTGTTTAAAGTCACCTCGGCCTGAACGTGTTTGCCCCTTTTCGAATGAATGCGAAAGCTTGATAATGCGGATGCTTGGGCAAGTTGGTAATTCATGCTTGGATGGAACAGCGCGGATGAACAGTCACACTCACATGCACACAAGAAGGAAACAAACTCGCAGCGCTGACTTTCAACTCAGTTCTATATTTCTTCTTCCTCAAATCTTCAACTTCTTCACCTTTGCCGTTAATGAGAAAATAACTAATAATTAAATAAATCATGCAAAGACAACTAAAGAAAATAATACAAAAAAAAATGAAAAATTAAATTTAAAAAATAATAAAGCGAAAATGTTCTCATCACTATTGGTGTTTTGATGATATCTCTAGATAAACCAATTCCTTCTTTGACAAAGCTACGGATGATACACTAACACATTGTTTGTCCAACCTGGCTTTGTCAAAGAAGCTTTGTCAAAGAAGGAATTGGTTTATCTAGAGATATCATCAAAGCATCAATAGTGATGAGAAATTTTTCGCTTTATTTTTTAAATTTAGTTTTTAATTTTTAATTTTTTAGTATTATTTTCTTCAGTTGTCTTTGCTTGATTTATTTAATTATTAGTTATTTTTAATGTGTATTGGCTATTTGGTCTCTGGTGTGTTAAAATTTAAATTGTTCTCATTAACGGCAAAGGTGAAGAAGTTGAAGATTTGAGGAAGAAGAAATATAGAACTGAGTTGAAAGTCAGCGCTGCGAGTCTGTTTGCTTCTTGTGTGCATGTGAGTGTGACTGTTCATCCGCGCTGTTCCATCCAAGAATGCGAAAGCGCGAAAGTCAACCAGACGCCATGATGGACTCGTTGAGGCACGTCGCGGGGTTGCTCGTGTGACTTTGCTGTACACTTCGAAGCCGCTCACACGACAGGTGAAACGCCCGTCACCCCGCGGGCGCACTTCCAACGGCGCGCTGACGGTATTGACACCACTACAACGCTGACAACGCCACCAACGGCAAAGCTCATAACCAAGCCTGTCTTGGCACGTCACGGATGCGGGGAGTCTTTTTTGTTGTTTTTGTTTGCGCCGGATATCCCATGACGCATCGCGCCCTCCGTTCGCTTCTCTTCGAGCGCTCGCTCGAGTGCACCGTTTGGAACGAAAAATATAGCCAATCGTTCAAAATACAAACGTGCGATTATGAATTACGGTTATTATCCGTCATGCTTGACCCATTTCCGAACGAAATTTGAATATTTCAATTTTTGTTTCCGTACCCCTTTAAAAAAGCGTGCTTCAAAGGCTCCGACAGTGCGGTACGCGGTCACGGTTTGCTAAAGGCCCCTAACGTAGTACACGCCTACTATGTGCGATTTCGCTTTCAGCTGAATAAGGTGCGTAGTCGTGTGTGTTCGTTGTTCTTTTGTTTCGAGACGTCCAGCCGTCCAGTAACAAATCGAGATCTGCGACCGAAATATTTTGAGGCATATTTATTGCACACATGCTAAAACGAATTGAGTACAGCACGGCATCTCCATACGCGAAAAGATAAAACATTGACAAAATCACTTCGTTACCCTCGCCCACAAGCTCCCGTTATAGATCGACAGCACCTCTCCATCTGTGCACGATCTCATAACTTCATTATTGCATGCGGCGCCGCACACCTTCTTGGGAATGGGCTTTATCACTAATTTTATCACATTATCACTCCTTGGCAATTATCATATATGTATCCATACAAGTGTACACATTGACCCACATAATTACGCATTCAACATGCCAAGTTGGATCAGCTGTTCACTGATAAGCCACTAGGTAGCCTCCAGCAATCATTAGCTTCATTTTTACATATTCAAAGCTTCTCACGGAAGCAAGATGGAAAGGTGGTGAAATAAACCTTCGGAAAGTTTGGCACTCAAGAGGCTGTAGAACTGGTTGGGAACCACGAAGTGTCCAAAGCTTTCTTCCTCCGTGAGAAAACGTTCAAACAGTCGTTCCATGTCCCAGCAGCTGTAATGACAATGCGGTCATGATATTTATAATTGTATACTTATTTAAATAGTCAGGACACAAAACAGAACAAACTAATGACAAAGAATGCCGTTTGTCGCACCCGGGACCAGAAATAAATGAAACTTAAAATAAAAATTACACCATCTTCCCGAGGGGAACCATGGGGTGATGCGGAGCATCGTGTTGGTTCCGAGGAAAGAGTCAGTTGCGTGCTGACGTCGAGAGATGGCGCCACCGACTGCCCTAGCGTTACCCCCTACGCGAGCCTTCGTCGCGGCTCGCGGCAGAGAAACTTGGAACGCTCGCCGCTCGCCGTTTATTTTTTTTCACACTTGAAGGAGAGGAGACTAGAGGAGGAGAGTTGCGCGTGCGCGCGCGGTGTGAGGAGAAGCGAACGCACGCGCAGTGCACGCAGCTGGTAGAGAGAGAGAGAGCGGAGAGAGTAACGTGCAGCTGTTGGAGAGAGGGAAGGAGGAGAGTTGCGCGTGCGTAGTTCGAGTGCCGACTATAACGCCGACGCCGCGGGACATAGACCCGAGCAAGAGATGCTCCGCATCTAAAATATAGGGAGTCGAATTCTGTCTTTATTATCCTCCGTCTGTTCGAGGACCACCAGAGACCATTTTCAAGATTAAACCCTATTGTTATACTTTAAATATGCAGTTGTGCTTTAATCAAAGTTGGGCTAAATGTATACCTTTCACTTCATTAAAACCGTTGTAGTTCGGGGATTAACTTCGTGGATATCAGAAAGCATTTGTTTTTACTAGGGGTGTCGCGAACCGCCCGAGGTTCGAGTTCGACCAGGTTCGACTTTTTCGAACTTTTAGTGGAAAATTCGACGAACCTTCTATTGAGGTTCGACTCGTGTGCGCATGCGCGACAGGCTGGCCAGTTGGCTTCGGATTGGATGGTGATGGCTAAGGGATGAATTAAGGGCAGCGCTGATTGGTTATTTCAGTTATACAGTGCAAAAACTTAAGTTATTAACTTCTTCTGTGATTAAAATTGGTTTCTTTTAATTGCAACTGTTTATAAAATAAAATAACCCTTTTCATAAAAAAAAAAAAAAATTCTCCAAACCTAGACATGCTTGTATCAAGGTCTGGCCACACTGTCCACAAAGTCGAACCGGTCGAATCTGGTGAAAAGTTCGAAGGTTCGTCGAACCGGTTCGACCCAGTCGAACCCCGAAAGTTCGACCTAAAATTCTGGTTCGACAAAAGTTCGCGACACCCCTAGTTTTTACTGCGAGAACGAGCCTGCCTCTAGTACGGACAACCCGCAAACTAACAGCTATAGGCAGCAAAAGTTCAATGGTAAGTTCGCTGAGCAAATAAAACTGAGTACGGGATAGTACACATACTCACCTGTCTTTTGGTGAAAAAAAAAAACAAACGAACAAACAAACTTGTAGGTCTTGGCATTTGCGCTGTTTGTGCAGCATTTGGATATGGCCACGTCAAATGCATCCCTCAACAGTCTCTGAAAGTTTGCACCAAAAATATCCATAGAGTTCGACAGTCGCGCGGAACGCCGGAGAGAGGAACCGGCGGAACGACGCTCGCACGACCATCGGGCAAACAAAACGATGCCAACCATGCCATGACCATGCGACCACGCGCAACGCGCAGCGCCGCACAGCAACACTAGCAACACTGCCGTTACGAAGTTTCAAAAGAAAACGCCATCTTTCGGCGACTAGCGGCGAACGCCCGGGGGTTCCAACTCCGATCAGAAATGCATGGGGAACGTGAGAAAATCGCTGTTTCTTCAATATTGTGGGAATGTACGGAACGTCAATAGTTTTTGACATAATAAAGGAACATTTTAAAATAATTTGCGCTAAGTTGCGTGACATGTAAGGGCGTAATTATTTAAAATTGCCTTAGCGGCATCACGCAGCAGACGACGCGGCGACGTCACGGAGACGTCGCACCGTCCACGTGACCCGCTCCTTCCAACCCAGGAAGTCCATCTCCGCAGCGTACAAAAATCGTCTGCTTCAAACGCCATTGCCTTGGAAATTGCCTTCTCAAAATTTTCACACGCATCCGATATTATAAAAACTTTGATAAAGTGTTTAGTGCTTTATCAACTTCACGACAGACTAGTTTCGAAAAGTGTGAACTTGGCGTTTATTTTTTAATCAGGCGTGTTAAATCGATCTCCATGCCTCCTGGAACCCTGAGTACCACGTGACTCGCGCCGCGCTGCTCTGTCGGCCATGTTGTCGGCGAAACACGCGGATCAAAGGATTGCGCTACTCTGCTACGCTACGTAGGAGCTATATAGTGCTCTAAGGCAGCCAAGCCAAGGGCCAAGGGCCGAGGCCCGGGGCGCCGGCGAGGCGAGCGAGTTGACTGCTCATGCAACCTCCGCCCGGTCGGTTTAGAGTTTTGGTTTCAGACCAAAAGAGAAACAAACAGAAATAATTATACAAAATAAATTACATTTTATTTTCATGGTGCGATGAAGACGTTTTGTTGAAATTACTGTTTGCAAACAAAGTTCCATATTTGTATTTTTATATTAATGAGAGCCCCCCACCACCGAAGCGCTGCTGCCGGTGGCGATGCTATTCACAGCGCCGCCGATGGTGGCGACGCTAATGTCAACGCCGCGAAACTCGGACTGTGACCGGGGGTAGAGCACTATATAGCTCCTACGGAGCAGAGTAGCGCAATCAGAGCCGTATATGTAGAGAGTTTGGTCAATGGGAGGCGCGGGCAGAGCCAGGGCGTGCGGCAGACTCGGAAAGAGGGCTTGGCATGCTCTCTTGACCAACCAGAAGCCGAAAAGAATCCCCTAGTGGTGGTAGCGAGAAACAGTTCTGATCAAAGGTCTATGTTCGTAAATGGTTTTAATAAGCGATGAAGAGTGATGTGTAGTAACTCTTTGTGGTTGAAAATAGAGTACACGTGTTGTTTTCATCATGATCATGCAGAAAGATGTAAGAAACGAATGCGCCTCTCAACTCTGTTTTGCTCGGACAGAGTGTGACCGCTCGGACAGCAGATTCCCGGCCCTCGGCGCTTGGCGTACGGATTATGTCGATCGTTCCGCTAGTTGCACTCTTCCACCATCATTTTGGATGAGCGTGATTGAAACATCACGTGTACCATATTTTCAGTCATAGAGAGTTACTCCAATGCAGTTATCAGGTTTGTTTCTTGCGACCACCGCCAGGGTATTATCCCCATGGAACGCGAATTGGAAAACCCTGGGAGTTCGCAGCGCCATTTGAATCCCCTGGTATCTAGAGGCGGTACTAAAATCAACATGGCGGCACAGCGAAACCGAAACCAAAACTGCACGGCGCCATTGTGTTTGAATGGATGGCCGGTAGCTTGCGCCACCTAGATTTTAAAAAAATAATATATTGTAGCTTTTTTTTTTTTTGCCCGGTTTGCGTGCTGCTTTGCTAGGCTTCTGCTGCCTTGCGGCTGGTTTTCGCGTTTCAATGCTGGTTAATGTGCGTTGAAACGCACAGAAGCCAGCACTGAAAAGCGACACCAGCAGCAAAGCAGCAGAAACATAGCAAAGCAACGAAAGTGACACATACACAAAAAATATGCAATGCTTGTCCTTTTGCGTTCATTTTTATTCAACAGACAGTAGAAAATACAGAAGAAATTGCTCACTATTTTGCACACAAGAATCAAAAAAATGAACAACAAAACAGGATAAAACGTTAAGGTTACGTGCGACGAAGGTGGTGATATGCGTCCTCGCAAAAACACTTCGCTAAATTTACATAAAATCTCTAGGTTCGTGATCCTTTTCGAGCTTCTTGGCGTATACTCACAAGCCTTGCGCCGTCCAGCCACAGGCGTGGAGCCTAGAAAAAAAAGTTTAATTGCTTCATTGGCCATTACGTGCCTGACATGGCCATATGAAAACAGCGAGCATACTCTGCGCCTCCTTTCAAAAACCGGTACCAACACTGCGACACTAAATACTCGCGTCTCCTCTATTTTTCTTCTCCTTGAGTTAAATGCCTCCACGCTAAATTGACAATCATTTCGAATTTGATTATAAGTATAAGCATAAGTAACGACCGACGACGGTGCCTTGCAGCTAAAGGAAACTAAGCAGTGAGGCCAAGAAAAACAGAAGCTCAGCTCTTTGGTATTGAGTCTTCATCGAGAACCTGCATTAGTTTTTAATATTATCTCTTAAATTTAGGAGTGCGTCACTGCTAAACGAAACGGGAAACCAGTGCGGATCGCTCCATCGCTCATCCTCAATTAATCGAAAAATATTTAGGCTCATTTTCACTCCTCGCGAACACACGCGTGAATCGCTGACAATAATGCCAAATAAACAGCTAACAGCAAAACGTTTACCATCTTTTAAAGTGAGCATATGTGCTCGATCTTGATATTACATAGAAGTCTCCAGTTATTTGACAAATTTCTCGCGGCGAGTGAAGAGGCATCCTAAACAATGATAGGATTTGGTTTTGTGATGTCCCGGCTTTCGGCAGTAATTGTTTCCCCACTTGGCACAGCAGGTGGTGTGGTGATGACGAAAATCCTTGCTTGACCACAGTACAAAAACAACCAGTTTCCACAAAAAAAGAAAAGAAAGCCGCGCGCGCACGAACGCGGCACGAATCTCGCGCCGCGACGTACTCCCAGAAGCGAACAGCTCGCGGGCTCGCGTCTCTCGCGCGTTCTAACGGTCCACCGACTTCCCGGCGCCAGCGGCCAGCGCATCTCGAGGCGCGAGGCGCGAGTTCGGAGAGAGAGAAAGCGCCCCCAGACCAATACCACCGAGAACACAAGGCCTGCGCGTTTCCTCCTCTAAACGTCATCACTAGTAGATCCCCTCAGCGCCCCCTAGCTAGCCCGGATGAGCACCATCGTCTGCTACATCGTCTGCGACGTCGTCTGCTCCATCGCCTGCTTCAGTGGTTTGTGTAGCAGATAATGAAACAGATGCTCACGCCGAGTGTCTGTTGCTATAGCATACGATGAAGTTAGACGTGCACGTGGAGCGTCAAATGCATGAGTGAAATTGCCTTACTGCTGTGCGAAGGGCTGTAAAGCCCTTCGCTGGACGCTGGACGCTGGCACTGGACGCCATTTTCGAGGGCGCTGATTATACTCCGGGTCACTGCTTTTAAGCGTTCTTCCGCAGAACGAGCGCGCGCGCTAGAAATGCTCGTCTCAAAGCAAGGAGCGCGTGCTAGCTCGCGCTCGTGGCCGAGGGAGTGTTCGCGTGCGCGTTGCAAATGAACTGGAAGCTCGCAATCAGCTCGCGCTCAGCAGTCACGCACACAGCTGTGGCCGCAGGTAAATGCGACGTAGTTGCGACGCGGCCCATACTCTCGTCAAGCTTCAGCCTGTTTGCCGCTTGGGGCGGGTCGGGGATCTACTAACGAAACGTCATGCGCAGGCCTTGTATTCTAGGTGGTATTGACTCCGTAAGTGTGACGTCATGGGTCCAAACAAACCGTTGCTAGGGTCGTTGTTATGGACGAATACATCTGGCTCGGTTTCGCTACGAAAACCCAACCGTTCAAAAATCAGGAGTAGGATTTAAACTTCTAAAAACCACAAATGTAGAAAGCTTGAATGTCATATATGTTTCGACAGAAGTGTGCCGGTAATCGCTCGTTTCTGAAATATTCACGACTGCAACTTCCGGTTCTCAAGATGCCTGCAGCAGACGACAAATGCAAGAAGTATGCCGTCTGCCGCACGCCGGCCGGTCAAACCGGGGCCGTCGTTTGAATCGTGTGAATAAAGACGATATTCTGACATCGCATTTGTTTGAAATATGAGTATCAGACATATATAAGAATTCATAGTGGGGTGCGATGCAAAATATGGTTTATCGAAAGTCCGGGCGTCGATCGAGATGATCGTCTGCTAAAAGATCGCATTGCACGGTGCACCCGTGAGAGAAGCACTTCAGGCGATCGGTAGAGATCCCAAATTTTGTTTGCGGACTCGCGCTATGCGAGAGTGCTTCGTATACCTGGTTGTAACCATCGCGTGGTGAAAGACTCTTGCAGTTTCTTCAGATTTCCGCAAGAACCCAAAGCGCGAAAGAACTGGATAAAAAACATAAGGTGAGTTCATTACAGATTGTACTCGCATCGCGGGTTCGATGGAGATCTTCCCCAAAAGAGCACATCCACGGAATTTTATGTATACCAAGGGGGAAAAAAAAAATACTGCGAAATTGCGATAGACATGCAATTCTTTAATAACCTGACAACCACAATAATAATAATAACAAACGACTTACCTCGACGGCGTACGATTTGTTTCTTATGCTGGCTTGCACTACGCCGGTAATGCACTTCAGGTCGTCGTCGTAACTGATCTGCATGACGTGGCTTGATTTTACTGCATTTTCACCCCTCGTAACTAAGCTGGGTTTTTCACAGAAAAAAACAAAAAGAAAAAAACGCACATTGCGGAGGCCTTTACGGCCATGGTGATGCACTTGTTTTTGTCGCTCGTTTACCGACACAATTCAATGAAGACGCCCGCTGCAACAGAGGCCAGTAAATCTATCGTGTCGTCTGCTACCAAAGCAAAGCGGAGTGTAGTCTTCAGAAATGGCTTTCATCGTTGCGATACGACACTGAGACGACAAGAACATCTTCATAATTCGATATCAAGAAGTTAGGTTGCTTACAAAAAATTATTTACTTACTTGTAAGCATAAATCTAGCGTCATGTGGAGTCTCCATGCATTAGTCCATAGCAACGTCCCTAGCAACGGTTTGTTTGGACCCAGACGCCTTGTTGTGACGTCATCACTTACGGGGTCAATTGCCCAGACACGTTGAAAGAGTGAAAGAGAAAGTTACAATAACAAGCTTCAAAGCCAGTCATACCTTGAAAACAGCTCCATCGTTATTTAACGTAATAAATTATACGAATCATATTTATTTAAAACAAAATAACGTCCGCCGCCACCCGCTGGGAGCGCGGCAGTCGAAAGCAGTTTGCCGGGCCGGACGTAGGACCACTGATCTCTATTTTAGTAGGCTGGATCGCGGATCGGGAGCCCGTCGGTGTCGCCACCGGCGGCCATTGCTTGACACCAGGCAATACACGCAAGTCTATGGGAGAAACGCACAGAAGTAAGCATACTGAAGCATGTACGCTGTGCTCGGAGGCGAGTATTTTATGGTGCGCTGCGATCCTTATGTCGGGTGTTTGGAGATCCGAATCGGTATTTGTCAAACGTCCGGTCGCCGAATAAAAAAATCAAACGTACCGGAGCACCCACGGCCGAGCTGGCAAGCTTGCTCTCGTAGTGGAGTAAACAAAGGAACTTGCCGTCAATAAGACCGTCCTTAGGGAAGCCCAGAAGTTAATGAATGACAAAGAAGTTCCATCTCGACAGCGGCTTTCCGGGAGTGAGCGAATTACGCGTAGCAAAGCCTTCGAGCTTGTCGTCTGCTAAACCCAACTCAACGAAACCGCCACCGACACCGCGATCACTCTAGGTAACTCTCGCCTCATTCAGTTGCACTACAGCGGAGTCACTCTCGACCACAAAATATTTATTTATAAGAACTGCGAGGGCTGTCAGTTTTATTATTTGTACGCAAGCTATTTGACGGGCTTATCGAAAAGCATCCAAAAAGTTTCAGTGCCGACAACAGCTTAGAAACAGGCGAAAACGTCACTTTTTCTTGTTCTTCCCATAGAGTTCCATGCATTGGCTGGTGTCAATTAATGGCCGCTGGTGGCGACACTCGGCCCCAGCTGCCGAGGCCGCGCAGAGCCGTTTATTGAGAGAGTTTGGCCATACATTGGTTTGAATAGGCGAGCATCTCGGGGCCAACCACAGGCCGCGAAACAGCCCCTAGCGGTGGTCGTGTGCTCTAAATTTGTGCCACGACTATACACGTTTGCAAGTCCGGTCTCAGGGCGCCGCCACCTTCCTCAGGGTGCGCTCTTGGGCGCGGCCATAATCCAATTACGACGCCTTAGAAAGGCTTCATAATCGGATTATAACTCGTCCAAGCGCACCCCAGCCAAGCAAGATGGCAGCGCCCTGAAGCCGAACTTGCAAACGTGTATACTTCGTTTCACCTTATGTGCGAGCGAAGGCAAAACTGGAAGCGCGAGCACGGAAGCTCCGTGCGCTCAGGCTTTGCTCGAGCGCGCGAGCTGGGGAGAAATGCAAAAAGCGCTGGTCTCGCGCTTCTAGCTTTGGCTTCGCTGGCAGATAAAGTGAAACGAAGTATAATTTGAGCCGTGCCGAGCGGAACTCCGCGTCTCAAGACGCTCGCGCACCCCACCCTTTGCACTGCTTTCTTTCAGCCAGTCTCAGGACGCTGAATTAAAATTAGCTGTTGGGCTAGTTGGTTAAACATCTTAAATACAAAAGCGCAAAGGACAAGGACAGAACACAGAAATGGACAGGACGCTGTTCTAGCAGTGCAGACAAAGGCATGGGCACGAGCGCGTAGCTTTGGAAAGTGCCTCCTATGCACGAGGTCTCGTACAAACAAAAGCGTTTCGCTGAGCTAGGCTCACGCGCCTGTGCCTTTGTCTTCACTGCTGACATTTGTGAGATGGAGTAGAGGTCTCCTGATTGGTCGACGCTGTGTCACAAATTTAGTTTACGCTCTAAGCGTGGGGGGGAATATTCGGCGCTGGCGGCGACCTTTGCTCCGCCTATTGTCCAAACTCTCCTAATATACGGCTCTGAGGCCGCGGTCCGCTATCCAGCCTACTACAATAGAGATCAGTGGGCAGGACGGAAGTAGCCGAGAGCTTCACCCCCCTGCTATGACTTTGTGCAGCGTTGCCCACAGATGGTGCATTTTTTTTTTGTAAAATTTGCAAAGAGCGAACTTACCTGAGGAAAACGCAGAGAAAGAAAAAGGCTTATCTCCTATGGAAACGCAGCGACGCCACCGGTCTGCAAACAACACGGCGCCGTTTCGCTCGGGAAACAAGAGATGGCGCAACGAACGCCGCCAACGCGAGAGCCGGCGTCTTTTCTTTAGCAGACGATCTTTTCGACTCAAAAGCGGCGCGCGTTCCGCAGGGGGCGACAGTCGCAGAAACAAAAACAACAACTGATATGAAAAAAGCTCGCGCCGCTTTTGATTCGGAAAGATCGTCTGCTAAAGAAAAGACGCTGGCTCTCGGCGTCGTATGTTCGTTCGTTGGCGGCAGTTGGCGTCGCGACCGCTTGCGCCATCTCTTGTCTCTCGTGCGAAACGGCGCCGTGTTGTTTGCAGACCGGTGGCGTCGCTGCGTTTCCATAGGAGCTAAGCCTTTTTCTTTCTTTACTTTTTCCTCAGGTAAGTTCGCACTTTGCAAATTTTACAAAAAAAATGCACCATCTGTGGGCAACGCTGCACAAAGTCGTAGCGCGATAGGTTAAGAAACCCAATTTTCCGGTCGATTTAAAGAGCCTGGCGTCTCCTTGTATCACCCGTTAGTTTTCACATGATGTCAGTCTGGTTGCCATGCCCAGATGCTAAGGGTCCAATTAATACAGTAGAAAGTATGTTGCCTCGCGCTTCCGCGAGCTTTGCCAATCGTAATATACATGCTGTTGAAGGTTGGCCACACGTGCAAAGGACGCAATGTTTAGGTACCGATTTACGTCAGTCGAAGCTATGTATTTTAGAACCTCCCCGAAAATTGTATGAACTGGTGTAACCCCAGTGGATCAGCTTTCTATCTGCAATTATAACTTGGCCCTCAAAACAGTCAGCGAAAATAAAAGCGACAGGTCCAAGATGTATTGTTATTTTTATGGACTATTTGTTTAAACTTTAATTAAATATCGAAGGCTATGGAGGGTCACTTATGCGCGAACAGGTGTTTGCGTGGGCCTTTGCCTTTCCGAAAAACTCGCGCGGCCTGCACACTCCTTTTTCCTTTCTATTACGTCTAATGAAGTGATATAATGGTGACAATTATTCAGTCTACTGTCCGCCAAGCCAGATTTAGTATATGCATGAAGACAAACGTCTATTAGCGGCGAGATGTTTTGGTGGCGCCCTCCTATTGTTCCCCCTTGTGACGTCATTACCTTGCAAACAACAAGTTCGATGGTGTTTGTAAATAGCATGGTGGAAGATTGCAATCTTAGCGCTCTCAAAGGAACACTGCCAACACCGTCAAAATCAAAGTTCTTTCATTCCTCTTATTTCCGTCGATGATAAATTCTTTTCTGACGTCATAGTCAGCGTTCAGCCAATCGTGGAAGGCCGACCACAGCGAAACTTTGGTTCGCGCACGTCGCCAATAACTTGTTTAAAGATTAAAACAGCGCAAGGACACGGACAAGAACAAGAAGGTAGACGAACAAGGCGCTTGTCTTGTTCTTGTCCGTGTCCTTGCGCTGTTTTAATCTTTAAACATGAAATACCAACTAGCCCAAACTTCTACTTTCGCCAATAACTTTATATAAAGAGAAAAAAAAAAAATTGGCTTGCCCTTAAGAATATATTCAAACAGTTTGTCATTGCATCAACTTACTCCTCGCTTACAACGTTTCCCGGCTCATTAACCACTACGAGTTCACCTATATATGTATATACAGCTTTTTATAAGCTTAACAGAATAATTGTTAAAAAAAGGAAATAATAGATACGTGGATGCCGTTTTCACTGAATATTTGTGGGGCTCGGCGCACATCAGATAAGGGGATAAACGTCACGGTATATTGACTAATTAACCAAATTCTCTTAATCTCTTTTTAATTAACAGTTTAATGTGCCTAGTGCCGATTATTGGTTTAAAGTGGACCATTATTAAAGGCTAACCCAATTCACGCAGTTTCCGAAAAAGCAACGAGCTTTGAAATATTCATCGTTAAAATTTTGCCTTTCGTCGCTTCATTCAAAATTACTCGCTGAAGGGCGCGCCTGATTATGATGCGTAGAAGAGTGACGCATCTGTTTCGAGCCCTGCGTCACTATCTCGGCAGCACGTCTTTGGGTGTGTTCCAAAATTTACTCGATCCGACTCCGGAGTAAAGGTTTCGTACCGTGGCGTTCCAAAACTTACTCGAGCTTACTCGATGACGTCAGAACCTGCGTTCCAGAAGTGGGTTGTTTACTCTGGAGTAATTACTCCCGCTACCCTCCTCGGTCGGGGGGTAAAGTCGGATCAAATCGAGTAAATACGTCACGTGATCTGTTCGTCGTCTGCTTTCTGCGCCGACAGCCGCCGAAAGCTCGCTTGCTCCGTTGGTTTTGGTGGCGGACGTTCGAAATGACAAAGAATGAGGTGCAGCATGTGTGGTTATTGAGATTTGCTGTTTTCAACGCACGAATTGACTGCATTACATCCAGACCGTGCACCTTCCCCGGGAAGGTATACTTGTTATTAGAGTGCGAGCGTAAACAGGAGCTTCTCCGCATTCTCGTCCTCGGCATTGGAGGGGATGCCGTATTCTCACGTTCACGTTTGAACGCAGTAAATGATAAGGTAGTATTTTTGTTTCCTCCAGAGTGTGTGTAATGAGAGGATAACGCTTGTAAAGCAGTGAAGGTTTCAAAGATTTTATTGTAATTATATTCGCGTCAAAGCGAACGTAAGTTTCATATCATTCTTGAGAAAGCACCCTCGAGCTGTACCACTACACCGTGTGGAATCAATTTCTGCAAAACATGATCGGTGCAAATTACAATGCGCGGAATACGTGCGTTTAGGGCAATCGCGCTGATTAATAAAAAAACATTTTTTTTTATGTCTAACTGTAAGGAGTAAGTAATTTTTATCTCAATATACAGCTCAAAAGGAAGGTGAGTAAAAG
Organism: Ixodes persulcatus; assembly: GCA_013358835.2. NCBI lineage: Eukaryota > Metazoa > Arthropoda > Arachnida > Ixodida > Ixodidae > Ixodes > Ixodes persulcatus. The sequence goes on along the minus strand of JABSTQ010009388.1, from coordinate 31,502 downwards.
GAGCTGGTGGATCCACCTCAAAAAACACCGCGTCGTCATTAATATTATCGTCTCTTCGAGTGCTTTCTTCATGATCAAAAGGATCGTCTGCTATTTTCTGCCATCGCTGCTGTTTTCTTTTGCCGTAGCCCAAGACGAAGCCAATCCGCATAGTATCCAGGTGATTACCCCGGCCGTTCCAAAATCGAGTCGCGGATCGTTTACTCGCGATGTCACGTGGTATTACCCGCTGACGTAGGGGGCAGGTTACTCGGGTAAGATTTGGAACATAGCCTTTGGTGGACGCGCCGGCGTCCCACTTACAAGATCGTGACGGACACACAGACCGCTCATAACCAGGCGCGCTCTTCAGCGCGCGGTTTTGAATCGAGAGAAAAACGTCAAAATTGTAACGATGAATATCACAAAGCTTGTTGTCTCTTCGCAAATCTTTCCAATTCGGTTAGGGTTTATTAATTGTGGCCTTCAAAACTGCAATTGCGACATGGCCAATTAAACCGTTAATTAAAAAGTTAATTATAAAATTTTGGTTAACTAGCATATGTGACGCTTATGTTCTCATCTAACGTACGCCGAGCCCCACGTATATACAAGATGACGGCCTCAACGTACCTATCACCTGTTTTTTTTTTTTAATTCTGTTCGATTAAAAAAAGAAATAAAAGAAAAACACCCTGTATACATTTATAGAAATCTGTGCGAGAACGGTTGACAGATGTCTCCGTAATATTCAAGCGAAAACATGGTGCACAGATCAAGAAACTGAATCATGAAAAAGGCAGAAATCAATATCAATAATGAAAGTAGAGGTACTAAATGGGGATTGATGACATTGACAATTATCTAAGGTGCAGGTTTTCCAAGTACTCTCTAATCACCTTGGTAAACGTATGCTTGCTTCAGACAGTTTTTTTTTTTTTATTAGGGGCCTTTTGAGAGCTTTATTCAGTCCGCAAAAGAGCTGCTATTCTGTTCCTCCCGGATGGTATTTTACCAGAGGATCGGGCGGGATTGTAGATTTTGGCATTTTATACATCCGAACAAATGTATGGCCGATAGTGATGAGTTCCATTGTCACTATGCCTTCCAGGGAGACATGCCTATACTACCCGGAGGATCGCCAGGTCCTCGCATATATTTTGGACCGACAGCAAAAACCATCTTGTGCAGTGCAGACCCAATGGAGGTCATCCAACTCAACTCATCGTGTACCTTGGAGAGGGTTCTTGTTTTATGCATCCTTGTATACTGCTTGAAAGCCCTGACTTACCCAAGCTCCTTCGCCCAAACCCTTGGGCTCGTGCAATGTATGTTAAAAGGGGTGGCAGTGTTTGAGCGTGCGTGGGTGACTAAGAAAGTGACTGGCGTTGACAAGAGCATTTCACCTAGAGTCTAAAAATTGGGCTGACCAGACCATGCCTCTTACCCGAATGTGTTGTTGGTGTCATTTGTGTTTGTTTTTTGCATCTTTTATTATACAGGGTGTCTCAAAAAAAAATAAAAAAAAATGTTTAGATGCTAAAATAGCCAGCAAAAATCAGAAACTTGACCGATCAAGTTGTAACTGCTTACAAAAATATTTTTTACTAGTCATCTTTTTGTGTTAAAATTTAAAGCCTCAACTTCGGAAACAAAATAAATAAAAAAAAAACAGATTTTTACATGTGTTTCAATGGCGGAGAAGGGGTTTGCTTACCTTTTCCGGAGGTGGCATCTCCCTTTTCCGCCGTCGAAAAAACAAGTAAAAATCAGTTTTGCTTTTCTTCTTTTTCTTGTAGACGACATTTATGAGAGCAGTTACAGCTTAATTTGTCAAGTTTCCGACTTTGGCGGGCTATTTTAGCGTGTAATATTTTTTTGGGGGACACCCTGTATTTTCGGGTGTTTATTTTTAATAAAGCTATACCGTCATATATATGCGTTTTGAGCTTAAACATTTCGGGCTTAAATTTTTCACGAAGTTGAATATCAATGCTAATGCCTAAGAAGTTCATGTCTCTTAGAACTCTTTTGTGTAATCTGTCAATCAAGGCTGCAGTTTCATGATAAGTGTCAGTGTTTTGTGAATTGAAAGGCTTCAGCTAATAGTTAGTAATAAGCTTAATTAAACATCGTCGCCAGTTGAAACGTTAGTTCCTTTTCTTCCTGTAATATGGTATTACTTCTGCACGCTTCCAAATGGTATCATGCTACTGACAGCAGTATGGGTCCTTACAAGACTTCACATCACATTTGCTTGAAAGTTAACTTACAAGTTTCCATCCACTCAGTGTCTGCGTTGGAACTGCAGCCAAGGATTCATTAAATGCGTTCCTGTGATCACTTCGCCCAACGGCACTCCAGCGCAAACACTTTATTTACGAACAGCCTCAATACAAAGTGCTGGTCAAAATATATTTTTCACGAAAATGTAAGTTATTTTCGAGCAATATTTACTGCGCGGAACGCAGTTTTAACGGGCGGTCCTTCTCTCCACTTTTCCCTCTCGCACCTGTCTGCAGCAGCGGAGGACCTATGGTGATTGCAACTTGAAAACAATTGCACCGCGTACTAAAATGCGTCTTGAGCCGAAAATATTGCCCGAATTACATTATTTGTTTGAAAAATCCGACTTTTGACCTGTGCTTCCTATCCAAGCTGTTCGTAAAAAAAAAAAAAAAAAAAAGACGTTTTATGCTGGTGTGGCTTTTTAATTAAACGAGATCTCACATATGTGGGTTTCGAATGCGCTCACGCTGGCCGCGTGATAATCTTAGAACCAGGGCAGCAATTGCGAGATTTTGCTGTGCATGTAATTTTATGTGACGAAAATGTATACAATTCGTTCAATAACTGTTTAGCGTTTTTTATACAGTTCTGGAGCTCTGAGTATTTTAATGTGGTCTTTATCATGCACCATTCCCCTGGCTGCAGTAGACGCCAACATTATCCTTTTCTTGTTGACAAACTAACCTGTTGAAAAACAACTACTTTCAACAATTATGTTTTTGTTTCTTTCTTAATCATGTCATTTAAGGTCAAAAAGCGCTTGGTTTCTAATTTTATGTTTTAAGTGTAAACTCTGTACACACATTTTAGTTTACATAAGTGGTTGAGACATGAGTGTGTTGTTTTTGTTAGTATGGAGTAGGTCAAGTGGAACACTGGGTTTGATTTATTAAATAGGTTTGTAACTGTCTGAGTCGTTGTTCTTGTTCTTCCTTGCGCATGGGTGCTGGAAAGTGTAGAAACAGCCGGCCGTAAAAAGACAGCGAATTGGACGGCCATCTTCAATGGGCCGGCTGAAGATGGGCCGCCTGTATTGACTTGACATACCACAACTATAAAGCCGTGAGAAAATGGATCTGGTGTCACGGCTGCATTGCCGTGGCATAATGTCACGGCAATACAGCCATGACACCGAGATCAAACTTGTCACGGCTACATAGCCGTGACATAATGTCATGGCAATACAGCCGTGACACAAGATCCAACTTGTCACAGCTATGGAGCCGTGACATGCTGTCACGGCTATACAGAACGTCTTTCGGGCAGTGCAAGAAAAAATAAACAGAAAAAGGCGAGTTTCGTTTGTAGGGTCCAAATTTTTTTGTTGGAAATAGTTGTATTCAGAGACTAATGGCTCCTTGCAGAATCTTATGTAGGATATTTAAGTAGGACACTTTGAAACATTTACAGTAGCCTTCGTCACCTAATGTTCTAATGCCTCTGAGAAGTCAAAGGTCTTGCTTGGCATACACGGAGTCAAACAAAAATGGAACGTTTGAATGTCTTTTTTTACTACCAAGGTGAGTAAAATAGTAGTGCCGATTTTCACGCTTGGATATTAAAAAAATACAACAACAACAACACCGGTACCAGACTAGATCTAACAAGAAGAACTAAATTTAGCAAAAATTGTAAATAAGTTTTTTTCTCTAAAGGAAAATGCTGAAAAAAGTCAGATTTACGTTCCGGCGACTTTAATATAGAGCCTATTTTCTCCTGATATCAGCGATCAAAAAACTGTCGCTACTCGTGTTCAATGCGAGAAGTAATAAATTCGTATATTGTTACGGTATTTTGGTATAAAAAAGTAGGTTAGTCTTACAAAAATATGTATGTTGAAACCACATCATGGAAGCTGGAATGTGTCTAGAAATTAAATAAAACGAATTGACATATTTTGTTGGCATTATAGCAAAAATGTAGCAAGTTATAAAATTGAAGCCCCCCAACCTTCCCCCCTTCATTTTCTTGAAGCGGGTCCCCGTAACTCTTAATCCGACCCTGCCTATGCGTCTCGTAACGGACTTCTAACTAAATAATAAAACGCAGACGCACACACACAGATTTATAGACCCCTTTATGTTAAAACACAAATGTTTACTGGAGCATTTTCAGTGTATCAGCGATCCAATGTGAGTAAGCGCTCACTTTGACTTGAAACCCAGGCTCAAGCACTCGCGATCGGTTACTGAAAGACGTGATCCCGACTTGCAGTGACCTGCGTCCAATCCTCTCCACGGCAGGGCCGCCAGAATCACCCTAAAATTTATGTAATAAGACAGATTACAATTCGCTAGTAATGGGACCAATTGAGCAGCGTCAAAAGCGCAAGTCACTGGGCCTTTTTTGTTTGTGATTGGTTCAGCGATGCGGTGCGCAAGTTCGTCTGCTTCTTTTGCAGGGGTTGTGGTGACGTCAGAACGCCGAGCTCTGCTTGGTTCCGATTGAAGGATAGTGGATAGACTTCAAGGCAGCTTGCTTGGAGGTCTACCCACTATCCTTTCAATCAGAGCCAATCAGAACGCGGCGTTGTTCTGACGTCACCGCAACTCCTGCGCAAGAAGCAGACGACTTGCTCTCCGCATTGGTCCCCTCAGCTCGTATAGCGTCGGCTGCGTCTGGACTTTAGCTGAAACGAAGTAAAGCTGTATCATAGTCTCCGAGAGCTGAAGAAACGTAGGGCGTGGCCAGACTTGGGAAGTAATCCGTTACAAGTAACGGATTACTTTTTCAAGTAATTTTGTAATTGCCACGTTACGTTTTTTCTGCTCTCTTTTAAGTAATTTGTAATGTAATTTCGTTACAAAATATTGGTAACGGATTACTTTAATTAGTCGTCACTTTTTAAAAATGTGAGCATAATGCAGTAACTGGAGCAATACGAGCTGAACATTCAGCAGCATAAAGAGAGCAAGTTCAATGAAATAGAAAACACCAGGAAGGGGAGAATAGGCCGAAAAGAAAACACGATTTTTCGTCTGACCGGCCACTAGAACCACTGGAAAAACAGGCAAGGCATGTACAAATATACGAAAGACAAAGATCAACTAAGACAACACCGAGTAGGCTCTCTGTCGCCTTCCATCGTGTTTTGCTTCTTCTCCCGGGCAGGAGAAAGGTCTCCGTGTTTATTAGTTGTTGTCTTTTACACCGTTTCACCCTTTCCAACTTCTTCGACGTCTCCCGCCACCTGCACAGACATCAAACGCGGTTCCGTACCCCCTGGATTCGCGGGTTCATAACTCGCGTAACAGACGATGTAGCCTCGCGCGAAGTGGTCGAATTCTCTTTGTCTTTGATGTGTGCTACTTTATTCTAGCACGCTCTTGAGCACAGTACTCTTGAGGCACGGCTGAAAAGCGCCCGGCGCGAGTCTAAAAGCATCGACTTCGAGGGTACGGACGATACTTATTTTGGTTTACTTCTCTGGGCATGGTGGTCAAGTCTACTCCTCACTTTACAGTCAACTGTCAACATAAAACGGGGGGGGGGGGGGGGGGGGGGGTTAGCCATCTAAGGAGTGCTGAAAGAGAGAGAGAGAATGTGTAAAAGTAGTGTTATCCTCTATTGTTTTGTAAGACTGATGGCCACCGCTTCTCTTCACTCCCCTGGCCTCCACGAATATTGCTATGAAAGTGAGAACCGCTGAACAATCGATAACCGGTAACGGCAACGTTTTCTCTGACTGAACGAGTTTTCGGTCATGAAGTGTCCGTCGTCTTAATGGCCATTTCTTAATGGGATGCTCGAAATTCAGGGCATTAAGGAGAACGGAAACCTAGAGTTTCAGTGCATACTTTGCTTATAATGCAATTGAATGCAAAGGTGCAAGCGAGCTGGAAAAAAATGACGAAAATAATCCCTGGAATATGGGTACAAGAGGGACAAAAGACAAACACAAGCTGTGTTTGGAGATTTGTGCTTGTCCTTTGTCCCTCTTGTTCCCCTTCTCCAATGATTATTTTTGTCATACTTTGCTTGCCAAAAAACACACATTGTCATCAGCAAGAACAACAAACTCTAATCTACAGAAACACATCAAGGTGAGTTGGGACACCTGCATTCTGCATTGGCTATATATACATTGTAACGTTAAAACCAAGTCTTCCCAAAAGCGAGCTTTCGTAGATCGCTTCTTTAACTCCGAATCTCATAGCGGAGGTAGACGCTGCTACTGAGCATGCGCACCGCTAGCTTTGTCCGCACAGTTCCAGGGATCATTTCCGATGGCCGTAAGCTAGAGGGATGGCGGGTGTGGTTGCAGCTTTTGGTGCGTTGTCAGCTTACAGGTGAACGGAGTGCACCTACTCTCCTTCTCTTAAACACAATATTTTATTTTTACAAGGAATATTAATACGGGCGTATGAGAAATGAAAAGTAGTGTTGCCGAACATTTTTGAAAAATATCAAAATTGTTTCTATTGTTTTCTGGATAAGTGTAAGAAAAAAGTAGCGTGAAAGTAATTTGTAACGTAACGAGTAAAGTAATCCGTTAGTTTTCAGCGAAAGTAATTTGTAAAGGTAATCCATTACATCTGAGGCTCTGTAATTTGTAATTGTAATCATTACATTTTTCATGTCTGGGCGTGGCGAATCCTAGGCATCTCACCACCGCTCCGCAGCCAATCAGATTGCGGCATATGCCGATAAGAACGCCGACGAGCCAATCACGAAGCGAGAAATGTGAAAAGAATGAGCCACGCCCTAACCTTTTTGGAGCTCTCACCGACTATGGGTGAATCCCGCAAGTGGGAACCCTGATATTCGAACACTTTAAAAATGCTTGTCTATTTACCTTATGGAGATAAAGAGTAAACAGATCAAACACTCCCCACAAACTGCTTAGGGACTCCCGATTTCCCCGTTGGTTGCACAGCGAGACACAGCAGTAGTGTGGCATTACTTTTAGACAGTAGCAGCGCTCTGCCCATAGCCTCAAACGTGGGTCGCAATGTTTGAGGCTACATCACGATCATCTGGTGGGCTAGTTTGAGGCTACGAAACGAGGTTAGAACAACTTCTCACAAATGGCGCGCGAATCTGAATAGGGTATGTGTATCATACTCCAGAAATGGCCCGAAACGCCCAAGGCTCACTTGCGCCATACTCCAGAAATGAAGCTAAGGCTCACGCCCAAAACTACCAAGTTTCTTTGGGATGATTAGGTCATGGTCAAAATGAATAATATTGTTATTTTATTTTAGTACTGATCAATCAAAAACGATGTCAAACATCGCTTCTGTCGCTACGCTGATTCTTGACGAAATGCGTCAGCAGTTAGCGCAGGAGTTCCGAAACAGCAAAGGATGATATTTGCACACTCGCAACAGTCTGCATATTGCTGTGTTCGGAGAGTTAGTCTTCTCCCGGGCGTCGGCGGTTTCGGATGTAGCCACTATCAACGCTTACAATTCGCATACCGTTATCTATACTTCGTTTCAGCTTAGGTCCGGGCGCGACCGATGTTATGAGCCGAAGGGCCAATCAAACAGCGAAAGAGGCACAACGTCATGGCGTGCTCTCTGCATGTTGATAGGACAAGCCGCTATTCGCCGTCTCTCTGTGCGTGCTCCTACGCCGGCTAGTCCTATCAAGCGCAGAAAGCACGCCATGACGCTGAGCTTTTTGAGCTGTTTGATTGGCCGTTCGACTCATAACATTGTCCGCGCTCGGACCCTCCTCGCGTGTTTCGGTGGTTTCGCGCAAACTGCGTCATCGCTGCGCTTTGATTTTACGTTATCGTGAACGTTGTACCACCGCCACGGCCGCTCGATCCCCTCCTCTCCCGCTCCCGCGGCGCGCCATTAGAAGCGTGTGAGAAGACTCTTTCCCTCTTGTAAAAGGGAAAGGGGACGTCACGAGTGAACGAAAGGAGCGAAAGAGCACGGCGGCTCTAGGAAACCAGTCCAGTCGAGTCCAGTCCAGTCCAAACCAGGACCGTCCAAACGAAAGATGGCTGCACGCACCGGAGCAATAAATGATAACACATTTAAAACGGTGCCCTTGTGTACTATACAGTGACGACGTACCTTTCCCTGCTTTTTTCCATGTATCCCAGCGCAGAACATTATTTTGGGGTTAAACAGCGTCGGATAGAAACCCGCACAGAAATTGTTGTCTCTCACAGGAACGGTGATAGCCAACAAACGGCTGCTTTGGCTTCCAATGTCTTCACACATGCAAGTAGGCATATCATTAGACGTGGGCGCTACAGCGACAAAACGACGTCAAATGCTTTCTACCTTTGACGTCGTTTCGTCGCACGCGCATCAAAGGCCCGGCGGAGGGCAACAAACGCGCGATGGCGAAGCTTATACTGGGTCCTTAACTTGACATTGACCATAGTTAACATATAAACTTACTTTTTATATTTTCGTTGTAGCTCCAGCACAAATTAACTTGTGATTAAGGTTACCGAGGAAACAATTCATATAAATGATGGCGAAAGTTTCATAATAAAAATATCTCACAACTTTTGGACGTTGTGGTTACCACGTTTTTATTTCACAGGGTAAATTACTAAAGCTGCACGCGGCTAAAAGACCATGCGATTCTTTTTAATCACACGAGAACGGTTAATTTTCCAATGTATATTGTTCCACCGTTTTTACAACATCGGGTGGGCGGTCATTTCGTTCGAACGGTAGATGGTGCATTTTAGTTAGAAACATCTAAAGTAAATATATCTCTTGTGGTGACCCTTGACCTCCAATAATTTTACGCGCGCTGGCTGATCTCCTTAGGCGATTGCATTCGCCGGTAGGGGGGACCGGTGGCCGAGTGGGCTCAATGAATGGCGCCACTTTTCCCAGGATAGAGGGGCTTTAAGTGGGCTAGGGTGCCTACATATCTGTCTGTCTCAGGGTGAAGACATCCATTGTTGCCCTGAATGTGTCAGTGCGTGACACTCTGGCGCCCTCGGTGCGTGACTTACGCGGTAAAATGGTGTCGATGCATTAGCCAAAGCTACGCGCTCGACCTGAGTGACACTGGATTGCGCGCACTTCAAAATGCATAAGAAAACTATTGGGAAGAAAAATGGCTGAGATGTCACCACTCAAGCAAAAGCGCGTGTGTATGGAGGCACTCTATACTTCGTCTCACCTTAGTATGAACTATTGTTAGCCGCGCGTGCTAAAAGCGCGAGCTAGTCGCTTTGGATGAAGCCGCGGCGGCTGCATGAGCGCTCGTGCAGCAAGTGCTCTAGTCAAGGCAGTCAAGGCTGGCCGCTCGCGCTAGCACAGCCTTCGCGATTAGTCCATGTTAGGGTGAGACCAAGTGTAGAGTGGGCTAGCGCACAGCGCACGCCAGCTCGGAGCACGTGGAGCGAAAGCTCGCGCTCCAGAGCCTAGGGATCCTGGGTTTAATCCCCACCCCTGCCCTTTTCGATATGGATGTGCATCGTACTGGCGAACCGAGCATCGTACCTCATCTACAGCTTGGAGACAAGTTGCCCGTTGAGGCAGCTAAGTTGCAGGCTGTATAAGCATATATAACTTGTTTAACGCAGCTAGAATAACGAGGTGGTTCCGAATGATGTCTGCAGCGAAAAAGACCACACGAGCTCTCCTCCGTCTCGTGCTCTGTTGCTCATTCTGGTTTCACACGACCATTCGCCGGTAGAGACTGTTACTGCGGGGCGCTTGGTTGCGCTCTCAACCAAACTAAAGAACAGAAAGAAATGGCCGCGAATGATCATCATCACCATTATCGTGGGTGTACGGAACTTAGGGGCAGCGTGAATTGTGCACCCTGCCTCTCGCTTCAACACAGACCTTTTGGAAAGGAAGAAGTTGATCGAAATTTGAAGCTTTGAATCAACAGAGATCGACTTACCTGTCTCTTTTCTGACGATGAGAGCCCTGAAAATGCAAGCTTCATGCCACAGGCTCATACTTGAATACGTGCTTTGAGGCGGTTTTGTTTCCGCTTCAGGTTTGGATATAAGCGCCGCATGCGGAGTTCTAGAGAACTGGTTCGGCTCGCTTTTTCTGCTGGGTAGCCGAGCGTTTGGATAGGCCAAAGCAGAGCGCGCGAAAAATCTCGGTGCATGGGCGCCGCCATAACCGACCTTCAGTTCTGTTTTCCTCTTGTTCCGTTCGCTTCACCTATCATTACCTCAGCAGGACAGGTTATCGCCACTTTAGGTGTTACTGCGTCCTTCTCGCCAGCATAGGCCTCTGTGGAGGCTCATAAACGCCCGCTTCAGTGGCTCGGCATTTCGGTAAAACAAGAGAAGATCGGCTATGGCGGCTATGGGTGTTGGAGGCTGAGTATGTTAGCAAATACTTTACTATACTTCGTCTCACCTTAGCATGGACTAATCGCGAATGCTGTGCTAGCGCGAGCGGCTAGCCTTGACTGCCTTGACTGGAGCACTCGCTGCACGAGCGCTCGTGCAGCCGCCGAGGCTTCATTCGAAGCAACTATCTCGCATTTTTAGCACGCTCGGCTAACAATAGTCCATACTAACGTGAGACGAAGTATAGGGGGAATACATTCCACTCCGCTCATTTGCATTAGACAGAACGCCGACAGCGCCGAATCCAGCCCTGACGGAGTAGAGGTCCGCATCAGTCCACGCGCATGTGCACGTGGATGTTCGCGGCGGCCTGACAGTGTCGTTTCCGATTCCACCTAAAGCCCCCTTGTGTTTCAAAGGTAGCGCAAGTTGCGTCGATGCACGAGGCACGTGCAATGTGCAACCCATGGGAAGATCATGGTGGCACAGCGCAGCAAAGTATTTGGCACAGCACTGAGCTAGATTTTAGACGCCATGTTTTTCCTTGAAGTGGCGCACGGCACGTGTCTCGAGCATTTCCACATGAATAAATTTGGTATGTAGAACAACCATCATCATCATCATCATTTGCCGGCCGATAGCCGAGACCTCCCCGACGATAGATGGCTCTCGCCAAGCCCAGAAAACCTGTCCGCGCCGTGGCTATTGTATTTGAGAGGAGTGGAATGTGTTCCCCCTATGCTCTGTTTCACCTTATGATGTACCGCAGGAAAGGCTACAAGCGCGAGCTCCTTGCTCTAGGGAGCATGTTGGCGGCACAAGCTCTCGTGCGTTGAAAGTAGCTCCCAACGCTATAGAGCTCGCGCTTCTAGCCTTGTCTGCAGTACAACATAAGATCACTACTGCATGATGCACGTTAAAGATCCCGGGCTAGCGGTTGTACTGCACTGGCTAAATTGCTCATCTACAGCTGGGAGACTCATCGCCCTTGGAGGCAGACCAAGTTCTAGGCTGTATAAACATACATACAACCCAATTTTTGAAACGGAGTATAGACCTTTCCAATGTTTACAAAATCACAGTCCAGCGTGCGATCTTCACAGCCCAGCACGTGCATGTTCGTCGCTTCGTAAAGCGAGGAAAGCACGCGCCATACGCACGAACGCTCAAAATGGCACCGGCCACACGCTCTTTTTTGGAAAGGTCTATAGTAAAGTATTTGATGTTAGCGCACAGCAGCTCGGAGCACGCGGAGAGAAAGCTCGCGCTGCAGAACTGAGGGATACTGAGTTCAATGCACACACTTACCAGTTTCGATCTGGACGAACATCGTACCGCGACGTGCGGTCGTGCATCTGCGTGATGCACGTTAATGGCCCCAGGCTAGCAGTGGTACTGCACTGTCTAATGGCCTATTCGTCTGGGGCACACCGCACCCGTCCAGTGCAGTAATCTCTTTCCACTTTAGTACACGAAAGGCTGGCGGGGAGAGAAGGAAGCTCCCCTCTCCCCTCTAGCCGTCCGTGTAACACGAACCGCACTGCACCGGTGCGATGCGGGCCCAGACGAATTGGCCATAAGTTTGTCATACACAGCAAAAACCTGCAGTGTCGCCGCACCTCAAAGGCGGACCGACCTTACGCTGCTAAGCGCCAGTGCCAAATTTGGTTTCTGTTTGTTTCTTTTTCTAGGACCAGAGGTTTTATAGGGTTCATATTATTTAAAAGCACATCTTTTCAGGCTGCCAAAACTGCAAGTTATGTAGCCTCTCTTACTCGGAGAAGTGAGTCCCCATCCTGTGATTGTAACTTCCCTCCCGAGTGCGCGGTTCATCCGGGGAAGGCAGACGGTCCCAATGAGTTTTTCGCTTTTCGTAATATTGAAGGGCGACGCCAACTTGATGAGAGCGATGTCGCGACGGCTTCCGCAATCGTCCTTGTAACACACAATCGTTTCAATCTGCAGATGAGAGAAATATGTTAAACAAAGCACCCCCCCCCCCCCCCCCATCCCTCTCAAAGAGTTTCTTAAAAGTGCCTCGAAATTGGTTCAACAGACGAATAGACACATCTGAACAAGTAATCCAAATTACAAGCCAAAATACTTTTTTTTTCGTGAATTTTTTGAGGCTTTAAATTTCGTCTGAGGCTGAGAGGCTGTACTGGCAGCATTCAAAAGGTGACGTCAGATGTAGTAATATGGGGACATTGGGGGGCAACACCTACAACACCAAGTGCACAATAAATTGGCGGAAGAAGCTACTATTGTTGGTTCTTTACGAATGGCGATAGCATTCCTTATGTTCACCTCCTTTTGTTACCGAGGCCATGGACGACGTCAAAGACGGTGTTTAGGACGTTTTAGAGGAAGGCGTCAAGAACGACGTCTAGGACGACCTCAGGGACGACCTCTGGGTTCTTGATGTGAATACGAGTATGGGAGTTCCCGAGGAAAGAGAACAGTGTTTTTATGCCCGGGTAAATCAACCATGCGTCGAAGAAAGCTAAATCGTCGTGGGAATGTGAAGCTATAGCGGATAGAACGCGAAAGTTTGAGATAATTGCGAAATATTTTTATGAGCCGACATCCACTATTTCATCGAAACAAGAAATGAGACCGTGGGCGCCTGCGACATCTATTTCAATAAAAAAAAATTGTCAGCACAAAATACGTACAAACAAAACAAACATTGTCCTCTTTCTTGCTGACAAGTTTCTGTTGTGTTTTTTTACTGAAATTGATGCTACGGTCGCCACACAGTGTCATTTCTGGTTTTTACGATACCAGGCTTAGGTGGTCCTCGGCTCATAGAAAAATTTAGTTTCTCACAATTATCTTTTGATCCAGGAAACGTAATGTTCGCAAACCTTTCGTGTTCTATCCCAGCAGCCGTGCATCAAATTCTCCGCATTCTGCGGTGCATAGTTTATTTACCCGAGCTGAAAAACACGTTTCTCTTTTCTCGGGATTTCCTCGTAGAACTGATTAGACACGAGTGCTGTGCCAGCGTTCGGCCCCGGGCCCCGTGTCGGGTTTGGGTACAATTGCTGGATTTGACACCATCCGAGTGTGATGACGTTACCTTGGCAACTCAACTGTCTGACGTCATTGGAACTGCGGTGGCGCTGCTGTCCGCACGGCGCATGCGCAGAAGCGTCGCTATACCGGAGGCCGGCTTCTGCGCGCGAGCAGCGCCCAAACCTTGTGTGAGTGCAAACGCGGACTTGCTTGTGAACAGTGTATGCGGAGAGCAAGTCGTCTGCTTCTTGAGCAGGAATTGCGGTGACGTCAGAACGACGCCGAGCTCTGATTGGCTTTGATTGAGAGGATAGTGGGAAGACCTTAATGCATCCTGCATTGAGGTCTACCCACTCAGTGCTCGGTGTTCTGACACCATCGCAAACCCTGTGCAAGAAGCAGACAAACTTGCGCTGCGCACTGATGTGAAGGAGGCGGTTTACAGGCTTCGATTATTCTGGGGGTGTTGGCTAAACACACTGATCTCTGTTGTAGTAGGCTGGATCGCGGACCGGGAGCCCGTCGGTGTCGCCACCGGCGGCCATTGCTTGACACCAGGCAATACTCGCAAGTCTATGGGAGAAACGCACAAAAGTAAGGATATTGAAGCATGTACGCTTTGCTCGGAGGCGAGTATTTTATGTATTAGGACTGCGAGTTGGGCTAGTTGGTTCTGATACATGGTGGGAAATACGCCAAAGGGACAAGGACAGAGAAGTGAGGCACACAGGACAGGGCGTAACTTGCAACTGAAGTTTAATAGAACACATACGTAAAAGAGTAAAAACGCACATGCGCATAAAGTACATTTAGATTAAAAAACCCAAAGAAGCCGGACGACACTAGTTCAGTTGCAAGTTACGCCCTGTCCTGTGTGCCTCACTTCTCTGTCCTTGTCCCTTTGGCGTATTTCCCACCGAGTATTTTATGGTGTGCTCCGATCCTTATGTAGGTGTTTGGAGATCGAATCGGTATTTGTCAAACGTTCAAACGCCGATTAAAAAAATCAAACGTACCGGAGCACCTACGGCTGAGCTGGCAAGCTTGCTCTCGTAGTGGAGTAAACAAAGGAACTTGCCGTCAATGAGACCGTCCTCGGGGAAGCCCAGAAGTTGATGAATGACAAAAAAGTTCCATCTCGGCAGCGGCTTTCCGGGAGTGAGCGAATTCTGCGTAGTAAAGCCTTCGAGCTTGCCGTCTGCTAAACCCAACTCAACGAAACCGCCACCGACTCCGCGGTGACTCTAGGTAACTCTCGCCTCATTGAGCTGCACTACAGCGGAGTCACTCTCGACCACAAAATATTTATTTATAAGAACTGCGAGGGCTGTCAGTTTTAATGTTTGTACGCAAGCTATTTGACGGGCTTATCGCAAAGCATCCAAAAAAATTCAGTGCCGACCACAACTTAGAAACGGGGGAACGGCACTTTTTCTCGTTCTTCCCATAGAGTCCCATGCATTGGCTGGTGTCAATCAATGGCCGCCGATGGCGACATTTGGCCCCAGCTGCCGAGGCCGCGGTCCGCAATCCAGCCTGCTACAATAGAGATCAGTGGTGTCAAGGCTCGCGTAGGGTGCCTCAATGTCTTTCTGTTTAGAAAGGTGCCATTCTTTTAGAGCCCGATGCCGACAGCACGCGCTCACAAGGAAGATACAAAGAAATCGTCGAGAACAAAATGTCGCCGTAGCAGAGTCACCGCCACGAGCGCGTGCAGGGACACGATTTTTCAGGCCATTGCCTACAAAGCCTGGCAGATCGCCACGAGACGCGGCCGCCGAAAGTGAACAGGTAGAGGGGCAGACATCGGTTGAGAGGAGAATCATGTAAAGGGCGCCTCGCTGCTTCGAGACGCTGAAACACACGTCTCCCGAGCGATGGAATGTCCGCTCGTGTTCCTCGCGCTCGCTTCGTTCCTCTACAGTGTTCTAGTTCCTCGTTGGGTTTGAAAACCATGTTTCGGGTCCTCGCCGCTGCAAAAGCTGTGCGCTGATTACCAGCTTCCCCGAGAAATGCTCTCTCCTACCAGATCCTTGCGCTCCAAATCTGCGACCGGCCACTCTATGGCTCCGTCCTCTGGCTCCGTCGTCGAACTGCCAAGCTTTGTGAGTATATAGGAGGCTATATTCAAACGCATCGGAACCAAAAAAAAAAAAAGCGCGTTCGGAACAAAACTGTTAAACGTCATCGCCCTAAGCAAAGCCGGCAAATCCGACATGAAGGCACTCTACTCCGAGTAGCTTCAGCAGTGCCCGTACTCTCTCAAAGTATAGTCGCACGAGCAAAAGCGAATGGCACGCAAGCCGAAGCCACGCTGTCTCTCATCAGTGCGGAGCTGTAGCTACTGTGGAAGCTACGGTGTAGCCTTGACAATGCAGCACGAAATGGTTGACGCCGAGCACGTACCAGCGTTTGCTTTGTTTCATGGGCGCCGCCACGTTTGTTTACGCTGACGCCATGACGCAGTATAAAGGGCCTGCGCTTTTTGCGAGGCTATTTTTTAGAAACCTTCGCGCACATTGCGGTGCAAGAACGTCAGAAATGCATCGTCATAAAGCTCCAAGAACAACACCGATGCCGAGAGCGCCGTGAAAAAGCGAACATATTGTTTTATGCGCAGCCCTTCAACAAGAACCTGTGTTCGAGATTATTATTTTTCATTTTGATCGCTGGGGGCTATAGGATTTCGGACACTTGGTCTGTACACCATTCCAATAATTAGAAGCGCTTCTCAACCCAGCACGCGCATGTTCGTCGCTTCAGATAGCGAGAAATTTACGTCATATGAGGCACAAATACTGAAAAAAAGAACCGACCAGGAGCCTCCCCCCCCCCCCCCCCTTTTTTTTTAAAGGTAAATACTTTTTACATCCGCAAAAAAACAACACTACGATCCGGTATGCGGAGCACAAGTTCGTCTGCTTCTCGCACAGGGGTTGCAATGATATCAAAATGCCCAGCTCTTAAAAAAATAATAGTGGGTTGGCCTCAAGACATCTAGCATTAGAGTCTACCCACTATCCTTTCAACGAAAGCCAATCAGAACATGACGTCGTTCCAACCTCACCGTAACCCCTTTGCAAAAAGCAGACGACTTTATTTTCGCATAGGGGAAGTGATGCACGTTGGGGTTTTTAGTAGGACTAGAAACAGAAATGAAGTCCGGAATTGTGCGGACATTGCGCAAAGTTCAAAACATAAACAAGTTTTGAAGTTTAGTCGGGCAACTTCTATCACTATCATCATCTTAGTGTGTAGCCTCTGCGACAAACTAATGGCGCCCTTCTTGAGGTTGATGAAGACGCTGAAGTTAACGGAGAATCAGGGGTGGCGATCCCGTCGCGCGTGTCTAGTCTCCTCCGGCTCCTCGGGGCGGCGATAGTCCGTACCCTTGTTCCAAATTCTGTGTCACGTCTGTGTCGTGTTCTAAACAGCTTCGCTGGTCATCCGCCTTCACAAAGTGGAATGGCTCATGTTTTGTTTTGGTTCATGGAATGAGCGGTTTCTTCTTCACCTCTCCGTTCTTGGTGAGCCAATCCACATTCCAGGTGACTGGTTGCTTTATAAAGACATTTCTCGTAGACCCATGTTTTGTTATCCACACATCGGCGAAACAAGCGCACATCTTTCCAACTGCGGCGCCATGCGGCGTAGGTGCTTGGCGGCATTGAAACATAATTTCCCTGTCCTGAAATGCGCAATAATAACAATATAATTACAAGAGATCCGTGGAAATATGAATTTTTGATTACTCGATTGCATACCCAGTGCCAAAGGTACTCATGTTAGCGAGGAACGCTTTCAGTACGATGACGCTCTATAACGACCGTGGCTCGACTTCTAAGACTTGAAGAGCGGTTGCCACCGCAACGGAGACCGATCCGCCAATAGCGTTGCGAGGTTTTGGTCGTCCGTATGTTCGTATCTGTCTGCGTCCGGCTGGCAGGCAGGGAAGCCAATGGTGCTACTCTCCCACGATAGAGGCAAAGGCAACTGTCATTCGTTTGTGTCTAGCCACTATCCTGCATATTAGAGCTCGGCGCTCTGACGGCATGGTATCCGCTGCGTCAAAAGCAGACGAATTTGCTCGCCGCACATGCAACGCCTCGCGATCTTAGCTTGAGATCGAAACTTGGTAGAGCAACGACCGTTCTTACTTTCCTTCGTTGGTAGTGACTTCCCCGCTTTTTTTGATCCAAAAATCCAGCTGCTGCGTACCCTCTCAAGAATCTGAAACGTGAAATGTTCCCTATTACCAAACGTATTGCTCAAATTACAAGCAACTGGACTTACCCTCTCATGCAATGTGCAGCAGTCAGCACAATGTTCCTTTTAATTAAGGACCCACCACAAAAAGCTCTCTTATTCTTTTTCGTTATATGAAGACTCACCTACGAATTAGATAAAAGAATAGGCACTAATTTTTCATTTAATTAGTGGAAATTGTGGAATTCGCGCTGAAGGTTAAATATACGTTAAAGAAACAGCTCAACGATTTTAACGTTAAAAGAATTTGCAGCTTGTATTTTGTATACTGTTGATCTAGGAACAAGTAAGAGAAAACGCGTCATCTTGCTCCAAGAGACTGCAATGTACCTGCGTAATATAAAAAAAAAGAAAACTTTTTTTTTTTACGGTGTGACGTCAATCGGAGTACAAATAATTTTGTAGCGCCATGCATTATAAGTCGGCAAAATTCGTCAATATCCCCATCCCCCCTTCCCCCCCCCCCCCCCCCCCCAAATCTTCCCGTGGCGAACCGTCTTTTGTCTAGATTGCTCGACACAGACGGCGTGAGTTGAGGGGTGCCCGGACCCGATCAAGTCAACAGAGGCATGATCCGGAACTTACCTGCGGAAGCGAAACAGAAATTACTTAGATGGATGAACAAAACAACATGGGAAACGCTTAAGCTTCGCCCTTAATAGTGGAACGCGACAGCGGAACATAAAAATATTTAAACTCCCACTCGTTCCCGAGTCGTGCAAGCGTTCCTTGTGGGGCCTAGACAGTAGCGTGCCTAATTTGCAACCAAGGGGTATAGACGACCTTTAATTCGCATTACATATCATGTCTTAGAGAGCAGCTCTTAGGCGCCCGTTTTCGACTTGAGCGGCGTCGCAGTCACCGTCGTCGTCAGCGTAACCGCGCGTTGCATTATGGGACGTTTCCCATAATGACGTTACACGTGACGTCATGGAGGTCACGAGTGACGTCACGACGGTCCCGAGGGAGGAGGAGGAGGGAATTTTTCCCGCTAAATTTAGCGGAAAGAATTTTCGACTAGATTTAGCGGAAAAATTTTCCCGCTAAATTTACCGCAAAAATTTGCCCGCTAAATCTAGCGGAAAGATTTCCCCGTTAAAGCTAGCGGAGAAGTTTCTCCGCTAAATTTAGCGGAAAAAACTTCCGTGCTCAATTTTCCCGGAAAATTCCCCCCTAAATTTACCGGAAAAAATTCCCCGCTAAATTTAGGGAGAAATTTTTCGCTAAATTTAGCGGGGACTTTGTTTTGATATTTTTAGCGAGAAACTTTCCCCGCTACATTTAGCGGGGAATTTTTCCACGGAATTTAGCGAGAAATGTGGCGAAAATTTCCCACTAAACGAAAGGGGAGCAGGAGAGGAGGAGGGGGAGGAGGGGCATACCCTCCCCTCCGTACCCTCCCCTTCTCCTCCTCAAGAGCTGCGCTCTAATTCGGCGTTACAGGTAGTTGTAAACGTCTTTAATTTTTTTTATCACTTTCATTCCACACATGACGCCACGTTTCCTGTGAGCGTTGTGGATTGTTTTTTAAATTCCCTCGCGAGGTCATGTGGCTGCGATGTAATGACCCTATCGACCAATCCCGGATTTTAGCGCACGCCACCGACGCAGAATTTAATGCGACACGAGCTCCTTAACGCTATCGAGTTAATAGGGAACTAAGGGACGATACAAGATACCTGGAAGTTGTCGTGAGCGACACCAATTCCCAAACTGGGAAAAGAACCAGCGCACGAGCCCAATATTTTTGACAGGAATGCTGGGTAAAATAATCGAAAGAATGGTACTCGGCCGAATGTACTGGCTAACAGAATGGGAAAAAAATGTTCCATCCGGAAAACAACGGTATTGTAACACACATTGGAACACACGAGAGCCTTCTAATAATTCAGTCGGGAGTCCTGAACTAACGTGCGCAAACCACTATCGAGTAAGAATTCTTGGGGCAGTAGATATAAAAATGCCTACGATTCACTTTCTCACCAATCAATCTTCAAACAGCCTCAAGGCGCAATGAATACAGGGTAAGCCACTGAACTTAGTTAAGGCGTTTAATGATATAAAGTATACTAAATTGCCCCCTCTTGTTCATATATGCAATAAAATCAGTTTCTGGCATTTTTGCAGGGGGAAAAAATTTCCTAAGGGCGTTAAACAAAAAAAATGGTATTTTTTTTTATTACCCATGTTTTAGAAATCTACCGAGTCTGCCTTGCTGCACAATAAAAAATCAAGCAATTTCAAATGAAAAAAACAAGTAATTACACATTGAAATTTTCATATTTTCTTTAAAAATGATTTTGACTAAATTAGACACTAAATTTTACTACGAAGCTACTATGGTAAGGATTCAGACTAAATGTGCTTGAAATCATAGGCAACTATCTGACCTCGTACTTTCAATATCCTGGGTGTCCCAAAGAGCGTCCAGGCTCTTTAAATCGACCGTCATATTCGGTTTCTTAACCTATTGCGCTGCGACTTTGTGCAGCGTTGCCCACAGATGGTGCATTTTTTTTGGTAAATTTGCAAAGAGCGAACTTACCTGAGGAAAAAATAGAGAAAGAAAAAAAAAGGCTTAGTTCCTATGGAAACGCAGTGAAGCCACCGGTCTTCACAGCATAGGGCGCCCTATGGTTTGAAGACCGGTGGCTTCGCGGCGTTTTCCATAGGAGCTAAGCCTTTTTCTCGCTCTTTGCGAATTTCATAGAAAAAATGCACCACCTGTGGCCAACGCTATACAAAATCGGAACGCGATCGGTTAAGAAACCGAATTTTGCGGTCGATTTAAAGAGCCTGGACGCCCCTTGATGCACCCAGTAGATATCACTCCGTGGTTCCACCGGTCGGAGGCGCGAGGATCCTTCTCTTGTAATAGACTACTTCCATAAAGTCCTGCATGCAACGCGGCGCGCGTTGCACCCTGGGAACTAGTTGGCCCTGGAGGCGAGTGGCATGGTTTCGGTTTCGATCGACACGTCAACAAGATATTATACACAAAGCGTGGACTATTAACGGCCGTTATCTCATGTTTTCTGGTCCCGAGAGCGTCATTTTTTGTCCATAAACTTACATAAATGGCCAGACCTCGAAGCTTTAGCACAACCCTGAGACGTATAGCTTGTCTTAACACATGCTTGTTGTATTTTTGTACTTGAGCCTTTCTGTTAGCGTTTCGAGGTATATATGGACGAGCCAGTGCTGGGAATCTCGACGCTGCGAAGCTCGGGGATCTTGCTTGTGTACAAATCAACAAGCTGTAGCAACCAATAGGTTTGCATACATCGAGCTCGCGCCTTTACATTAGTGTTGTTGGTCAAAAAGTTTGTTTGTTTCGTGCGTCGATAGACAAAATATAACTTTTTGCAATTACTGTTTTTCTTGATACTCCCGAGTACGCGAGGTAAAACTCGGAGACGCCATTGAAAAGCTCCATGAACACACTTCTTATCTCTTACCTGTACTGACCCACAGCACTGCACGCAGTGAACTCCCCACCCGCTTGCACTCCACTAATATTCAACATCGCGTATGCGCATAAAGTTATCCTGCAATCCTATAGGCACATTCGCACATACAAACCGTTTTAAGAAAGCAAAAGTCGAGCACTTGTGTGAAGAATGTCACGCCATTCGTCGGAAGTGCGCCGACGGGCATGAATTCCTATGCGGTGCGCCAAACGAACGAAATTATTCAAAGCGCATTTGACGGTCGCTAATGGCCATAATATTTGTTATGTGTTTGCTTTCTTCCTGACTGATTATGCCGAGATAATTTCAGACACACCGTTCAGACACAGATCTTGGGCGTCAGTAAAAGCTCGTCCAAAAACGCTTGGCGAGGAGTAGGGGAGGGCCTCTGTCGTAGCTAGCCGATCTCAGCGTTTGCGAAAACTTGATCTTCAATCAGCATAAAATTTGAGTGGGAGATATATGATGACACGAGGAAGACATCATAGTAACTTTTGTGCAGTAGTGGGGTCAAATTTAGTGCGTTTCCTTAAAAGATCATGCGTCAACGCTGGGCTCAACTTTGATACTCCTGTGAGGATGCGGCTTACTTTTCGCCCAATGAAGTAACAAGAAGCGGACCTTTGGCAAACAAAATACGTGTAATGCTCAAGGTGACCAAATTTCAGTTGTAGTTCACTGGTACTAGGCGGGTTTATTCAAATTGAGCTCAAAGATGCACTCGAGGGGTGAGGTGACTAAGCCACGTCTTACTACGTTTGCATACGCTCGCACAATATCCGGTGTTTCGGGAACCAAGGAAAGTGCCCCGGTCTTCGTTTTGTATCGCTCGAGAATGAGTGTATTGTACAGTCGTGAAGTTAGATAATCGAAAAGGCAAGCAGCGCGTTCGGTCGCGGCGTGATAGCATGAGATGAAGCTGCTCAATCGAAACCAAAACTGAGTGGCCAACTAGTTCCCAGAGTGCACTGCGCGGTATTTAGCCGCGATGGGGCGCGTCGGTTTTGGAAGAAGTCTATTGGCTTTGGCTGACAATAGTCCTTGTTTTGTAACATGGTCATCCCATCGCCGGAGATTACCTCGGTGTGTTGCTATCTTTGATTGCCCTTTTAATAGAGAAATCGGCCACGTATCGTCATGATTTAGGAATTTCTATGATGCTTCGAGCCAGCACTGTGAGTTATCACCATATGTAGACGATCTCAGAAACCTCCTTAGGGCATATTTAAAGAGAATTTTTGCGAGTCAAGGAAGCTTCACCGTACCATCCAGGGGAATTCTCCAACTTTGGCCAGCCGCGCTTTATATAAATATCGTTCTCGTCTGTGTACAAAACTTCGGCCGCACTCTCTATCGGGCCATCCAGTGCCTTGATAGAACGTATGAAAAAAACAACAACAACAACAACAACATTTAAGAAGTATATCAAAATTAAAACAATAAGAATCTCTCAAAAGTGATGATCATGTAGTGTATTTCGTGCTATAATTATCCGAGCGGGTCATTGTTTGTGCATGTACTCTGAGCATCTAATGGATACGAGGAATCCGTCAGTGTTCGGGGTGAACTCGGTTTCGCTCGTCTCGAATACGAGTGCTGCGTCAGCGTTAGGTGAGGACTCGGATCCAGTAACATGCTTCGTGGCCAAGAAATGGCGACCGCAAGTGTTGCTTGATGTGGTTTTGAGAAAGGGTTTATTCTGCGTAGCCTTCTCAATAATGCGTCCAGTAACGCGCCATTTATATATTTTACTTTTTCGCAATTTCAAACATTAAGTACAATTAGGAAGCGCGACATCGCAGATCAGGCTGTTATTTATGCTCAAGCTATATCAGTGTGTCACCCTTAGTGACAATGTTCCCGCGGATCCCGCTCAAGGTAGTTGTACTGAAGCAGACATTGTGGATTAAGTTCGATCTTTATGGCACAAAGACCAACCGCCTGCTGTTGGAATTACGTTACCGCAGGCAAATACCTAAAGATTGAGTCGCTCTGAAACCACAGCAACAATGCCACCAAAAGAAGATTGGTATTTGCAGTTTTTGCTTTTATCAAAATATCAAGAACAACGAAACCAGTTCAAAATACAAAAGTAATAAGAACTAAAGGCTGGGGCAGGTTAAGAAAAGTAGAACAAGCTCTTTACACGAGGCCCTCCTCTCTTTCCGCTTTAGCAAAACGAACACTGGAGGGGATACAAATCCCTCCTCAGCTAGCTCTTCTAGCCTCCGCTCATCCGGTTTGCTTTGCTAAAGTTATAATAGTGGAGGGCTTCCTGGGAGGGGTTTGTCTTGCTTTTCTAAACCAGAAATAGAGCATATGAAGGTAATACCAAGTTTATAATGAAAATTAATTTACAGTACGATTAACTTCAATAGGGGCATCAGCGGCGGCCATTGGTGAGTTCGTGGGCTTGAGCGCTTGCTGTTGGAGAGCCTCCAGAGTGTTTTCACAACATGTATTTCACATACCATAAAGATTTCCGGTCTGAGCAGCCTATACACCTTTGGAAGTATGGACACAGGGCGCCGCCATCTTGCTCAGTTGAGGTGCGCTTGGGCGCGCATCAAAATCCGATTACCACGCCTGGCGCCGTAATCGGATTATGACGCGTGCAAGCGCACCCCATCTCAGCAAGATGGCGGCGCCCTGTGGCCGTACTTGCAAGCGTGTATACGTGTGAGCCTGTTCTTAGCATTTGCTGTGTACATCGCGCTCAAATACCCAACGAACGGATATGACGTCACGCCGCTGCGGTGGCCCTGCTGTCGACGTTGCGCATGCGCAGAAGCTTCCCATCATAGAAAGTCTGGTTTCTGCGCACGCGCAATGCGCACGCATGCTGTGGGCAAACGCTGGCTTGTTCGTAATCAGCGTGCTGGTCTATGGTCACGGTAGAGTGCTAAAGTTAAGTTCGTCTGCTTCTTGCACAGGGGTTGCTATGATGTCAGAACGCCAGGCTCTTATTGGCTGATGGGAAAAACCAAAACAGTGGGTAGACCTCAAGGCATCTAGCGTTAAGGTCTTGCCACTATCCTTTCAATCAAAGCCAATGAGAGCTCGGCGCCGTTCTGACGTCAACACAATGCACGCGCAAGAAGCAAAGGACTTGATCTCCGCGTAGGGGAAGTGATGCACGTTAAGGCCCGTTCACACTCTTGCGACCGAGTTCGACCGAGAGAGACCAGGCCGGTTTTTAAGCCTCTTGCGATCTCTTAGGACCAGCTCCGCTGCAGCGGAGCTGGTCCTAAGAGATCGCAAGAGACTTAAAAACCGGTCTGGTCTCTCTCGGTCGAACTCGGTCGCAAGAGAGTGAACGGGCCTTTAGGGTTTTTAGTAAGAGTAAGAACAGAAATGAAGTCCGGACTTCTGCGGCCATGGCGCAACATTCAAAACATAAAGAAGTTTTGAAATTTAGTCGGGCAACTTTTATCACTACCATCATCTTAGTGTGTAGCCTCTTCGCCAAGCTAATGGCGCCCTTCTTGAGGTTGATGAAGACGCTAAAGATACTACCAAACGGAGGATATACGAGACCTGGAGGTTTGAGATGTCAGTACAACACGACACACGAATTAGATACAACGGCTGCGTAAGAGTATATTTCGGAGTGGGGTCCAATCAGCCTCTGGGCACAAGTTTGACTCTTAAAGGGCCTCTGACACGCCAAAAAATATTTTTTTTTTCATGCTAGGCGTTAAAATGGCTTATCAGGACATTACCAAAAAATTGTTTCACTATAGAGTTGCGTAGTGTTTTTTATAAAAAATAGAAATATGAGGCCCAATTCAAAGTTCCCGCCGTGCACTGTGACGTAACAGTGTACCGCAAGGTGTCGGGGCGGTCAGAAGGGAGGCATCGCCGGAAGTCACGTGAGTTGTATCACTCCTCGTGCTTACCGCGAGCGCGTGTAATATTTTTTAAAAATATTTTTGTTATTCTCCGCACCTCCACGAGCGATCCAAACAGACAAGGTTTCTTTTATTTGTTTTTCATCGCTTAATGTTACTGTAAAGGTAGAAGAAGCGGAGTCAGTGAATCGACGTGATCAACTACAATGCCTAGAAGGTTCTATGTGAGGGATTGTCCCGGTATTTCAGCAACTGAAGAAGAGATCACACTGCCTGCATTTCTGAGATACATACATCGGCCGCATGTGCACCTTGTAAACAAGTTCTACTCATGTTCTAGACAAAATACGTACTTTGTGCTCGACGTTTACTTGTGCTTGGTACACTCACCAGTTCGCATTCTTTAGACGGCAGGCATCTTCAGCCTGGAGAGTATCCGATGATTCAACGACCTCGGTGTCTGAACCTTCAGCATGCAATCGGGCGTGTCGTATGCTAGCAATCCTAATTTCTGCGAGCGTTCTCAATTTTGTTTTCAAAACTTGATAGCTTGTTTTGCGCCCAGTATAGCCCTGTATCATCGGACTGACGGCATGCACTCGTACACTGGCTAGTACTCGCAACGCTTTCATCATTGACCTCCATCACGTCGATCCACTGACTCTTCGTCCTCAAATTTTACAGCACGCAAACTAACCAACGGTGCAGGGATAAAGAGCTAGTGGAACTGAAACTTCATTTTCTACGATCGCTCGTACGAAGAACAGAATAAAAAAAGAAAAAAAGTCTTAGGCACGGTCGCGGAGAGCACGAGGAGTGAAACTCACGTGACTTCCGGTGAACCCACTTTTAGTGACGTAGGTCGATGCCTCTCTTCTGACCGCCCCCACACCTTGCGGTACACTCTTATGTCACAGTGCACGGCGGGAACTTTGAATTGGGCCTCGTATTTCTATTTTTTATAAAACACTACGCAACTCTATAGTGAAACAATTTTTTTTGTAATGTTCTGATTTGCCGTTTCAACGCCTAGCATGAAAAAAATTTTTTTTTTGGCGTGCCAGAGGCTCTTTAAGCCTTTTTGGAGGCGGAATATTTAATATACCGTAAACGACTGAATTTTCGCGGGCTCAAACTTTTGCGAATCGGGCCAAAGCGGAAAATTTGAAATTATTCGCGGGTTCTAATTTTCGCGAATCGATGTAGCTTCCGTAGCGTTCACATATCGCCCGGACTGTTCGCGGGACGTATTTTTCGCGAATCGTCGGCGATTCGCGAAATTCACGAAAATTAGGTCCTCGCGAAAATTTAGTCGTTTACAGTAGACGCTTATAAGTCGCCGCTTTGTTCTGGTCAGTTTTCAGGTTCACACCATCGAGACTTACAAATTATATATAAAAAAAAAAGTGACGGTAACCGATGAAATACTGTTTCATGAGCGCCATTAGATTGTCAAAAGTGAAACTGCTTCTTTACGCACCATATGACACAGAATTTTGAAACGGGTCTATTGAGTGCGAAGTTCCCCCTGCGGGCTACACACCGGGAGCGGACTGTCGTCGGGAAAATGCGATGGTGGTAAAGTTGTTAAAATAAGTTCAGCTAGAAACATTTTTGCTTACCTCCAGAGCACAGCGGTAACAAGCACGCGAGCAGCGTAAGGAACATCATTCCACGAGGTGAAGAATACTAAATGAAAGAGTTATTTATGAAGGTTTAAAAGCCTTGTCTTGCGTATAGAAAACATGTTGAAATAGCATTTGTACTTAGCTAACGATTTCTATGTTGTTTTGATTCAGTATTTAGCTACATACTGCTTCTTCCTTGCTATATTTATATTTCGGTTAAAAAGAGGAAAAATTTGCATCCAGCTTTATCTACAAAGTTCTATAAAGTATGGAAGAGTATTAAGGAGCGATTTTTTGAATTGGTTTTGAAGACATTAAACAGTTTGGGAGAGTGAAGGGAAATGTATGCTCGTCAAGCTGTTTTTACAGCTTTTTTCCCGTGTCACCTTTTCAACATTTATTGTTGGAAAGAATAAAGGTACTATTATTATTTGACTACACATGACCTGACATCAAGCGACGTTTTCGTGTGACGTCAAGTTACGGCGTCAAGTCGTGGTGTAAGAAGGAAGAAGAATGAAAGATTTTATTCAGACAGCCGACGAATAGTACAGTTGTTCGAGGGGGGGGGGGGGGGTAGGTAAAGGGGTCATGAAAGGGGTCATGAAAGGCATAAGCGGGCTTGAACTCCCCCCCATCCCCGGTCATGCCATACAGCAAGTTCAGACAAAAGGTATACTCAAGGCAGAAAGAAAACTGACAAGACCGGGAGAAACCAAACGTTAATAAAACGCATATCAGCAATAAAAAAAAAAATGAACGAAAGAAAGGCAACTCTACATAAAAAAGGTTGAAACCAAGGAAATGAAAACCAGGCAGTCACATATCAAGCGACAAAAAACACGACGCAAAAAGTGCCACCAGGCAATAAATTTGCACAAACAAAAAACAGAGGACTCTGAAAGTCACCATTCACCCATACAGAAAGGAAATAAAAGTTTTTTCTCGAAGTCTGCTAAAAAAACGCCGCAGGAAATAAAATGGCACCAGCGCACGAAAAAGCAACAAAACAGCAAAAACATTACTTTTGAAACGACAAAGGTAAGCTTTCAGGTATTTGTTTAGAGCTTGCACGGACATAACTCCCTCATTCATCATCATGAGATCAGTGTGGTTATTTATAAGGTGTGGTGTTTGAAAATTCAATTCCTTTGTGCCATAGAGTGCGCATTTTTTCTTTTTCTATTTCGTGCGCCAAACATTCTAAGCTTGGTCTTTCTAATTATTCTTCTCGAAGAAAGCACATATGGTTCGAGTTTATTTGATTACAAACCTGATTTCTCTTTATAAACATTAAGAATGGTTAATATCCAGTGTTTTCAAAGGAGTGGAGAAAAGTGACCTCGGTGTTGTTCATTTTTGACGTAGCGCAGAATTTTTATATTTCTTTTGTGGTGGTCCCCCATGTGATAAAGCAGTAGTGAAGATGTAAATAAATAAAATAAAACAAAAGGGCCACCTTAACATCGCTGCTTGAAATGTAGATGAGACATTTAACCACGAATCAACTTGCCCCCTCCAAGATGTAATATCTTACAGCCGAAGGCTCTCTTTAAGTCTCCAATTTCGTGGTCCGTGTAGCATCTATGCTTTCTAGCACTGGTGACACAAGCAAGCTCAACAGGCTTGCAAAGACGGTGCGATCGGAAGTCGCTTGGACGGAAGCGGCAGTTCATGTTTGTAAACAGCAAAAGGCTTCTACACCAAATGATTCAGAAAGAAAAGTAAATGCGCTGTACCAAATCAGTGTTTTTTTTTTTAAATATGAAAGGCTTCGTACGCTGCCGTTGCCGCGGCAGCTAATACAACGGCAATCTTTTCCGACAAACGAGTGCGGGGAGCGCTATCTAGTTATCATCTATCACGTGGTTTCGACACTTGCTTGTGGTTTTCTTATCGAAACAAGTGTCAAAACCATTTGATAACAGATAACGTGGGTGCGAACTGTGATAAGTAGGGGTGTGCGAATCAACGAGGTAGAGGGGCTTAGAGTGATAAACCGGAAGTTCGGAAGTGGCACCCCCCCGGTGGCCGCCATGTTTTACCAAATGTGACCACTCGTCACGTGACCTCCAATAGCCGTGACGTCATAGGTAAGATGGCAGCGCCCAGAGCTGGCAGATGCGAGTTTGTTCGGTGCGCGGTAGCCGTGATGTGCAGCTGCTTTCGACAATTTCGGGCTTTTTCGTGCTCGCTGACGAAGGTATAATGTGAAAACATGAAGGAATGAGACTTTATACTCTTTTTGCGCAAGATCGCTCTGGATCACTGGATATTAACACCTGTGAGACAGCATCAGCCGTATCGCCGTACGGTGCTGGGATTGGGATTTGTTCGAGGATCTATAGAACTTTGAGTGCTTTTAGCATAGAATTTCTTCGCATTCTCTTAGCTTTGTTTGAACGTTGGAATGTCTGGGAATCGACGCGAAAGGTATACGTCGCGTTAGGTCCTAGGAGAAGTTGTTTCAGCCCTGCGTCACCGAATAACCCTAGCAACATTTAGCAGGAAGCTCCTGCGATCTTTAACCTTTTGTGCTAATCGACGATTCTACATTCGATTTTTTCTTCATGTTTTTTTGTGCGAGGTGCGAAGTCACACTTATTCTCAGCTACGAGGATGACGTTTTATGAGTGTGGGGATGAATAAATCGTTGCAGGCACCTGCTTCAAAGCTATTCGACTTGCAATAAGAACAACTGTTTTGGTGTATGCATAGATTAACTGCACCTTTTCCCCTGGGATTCATTGCAGCAATACTTTTTTTCATCAAGAAGTGCATTGTATAGTCGGTCAATTATTTACTTGTTCTAATTACCTAGATAAGATGATTCATATTGTGTTCATCCCTTGCCTGAAGAGCAGTCTTTTGAAAAATGTTGATCATTCCTTTCGATCTCTTCAATAGACTTTTTTGAAAAGTGTGGGCTGCCAATACTTGGTATCATTGTAACTTGGAAAAGGGCACCGCCACAGCCCCTCGAGCAATCAGAGAGACGGAGCGAAGGTGTGTGACAAATCTGTGCAGACGAGCACTCTGAATGACATGTTGTCATGTGCCTCTCTCCAACGTGCATACTGACTGACCGAGACTGTAACCTTTGCCGTTTCCCAAATTGTGATGGAACGAATTACAGTAGCTACTACTCTAATTACCCAGGATTTCAAACTTTGGGCATTTGTTCACAAGAATGTTATGTCTGCATCACTGGAACGGCTCAGCACCTATTGGACTCGAATGCTGCATTAGCATTCGACGTGAACTGGGGCCTATTTGTGTGCTTTACGCTTACGGGTCTATGTGTCATACGTATAGGAAGTGGCTGCTATATAACAATGCATCAACACATACTATTAAAGTATATGCTCAGAGGTGTGTTTGTTTTGTAATTAACAAGTTACAGCTGTGTGCTTTAATGTTATTATCATGTGTGTAGTTTTAAGTATCCTCTCTGCAATGCCTACGAAGGCCCCTGGAGGGAATAAATTAATAAATAACTTTTCACATCACTTGAGTTGGTTTTCGGAGTGCCACATGTTCACAAGAAGTGGAACGAGTGCAGCCCATGCAAAAAGTCTGCCAGTTGGTTTGTCCCATTAATTAATATTGAAGGGTCAGAGATGCGAGTGTCCTCAAAGGACCTGCGCGTGCAGTGAACACAATTCTTGGTGTATAGACTCAAGGCGTAAAGGTAAGCGGAAGTATGTTTATCGGGTTAGTGTATCAAATATGTTTATTTCCACTTGATTACATAATTATTGATTTTAGTAAATGGTTCCATAACGAGTTCTTTCTGCGACAGTCTCTGTCGGGCGTTCAGTCGTAGTACCTGTGGACCTTGTGATCGGATGACGCTCCTGACACGTCGATGTTCAGTTTGGTCGAGTCGCAACTTTGACCGACTGATGCCGTCTTGTAATCATACGTCATGTGCGGCCACCGACATCTGATGCACTAAAGCTGTAGGGCTGGCTTCTAATCCGCAAATTTTCCTGGTAGTTTTCTGTATCAATGCAGCAAGCTCGGGCATATCGGTATATGGCTGTGCCTTTTGCTGTACCGTCGACTTGATAGCTGGCAACAATGTTGTTTGCTATCCAAGCCATTTCACTTCCATTTCGTAATGGCGATTTATTCTGCATCCCGCGACCACTGCAACTTGTGTAAGTCTCGTGTGGAAAAGTGAAGTCTGGTGATGCTTGCAGTCCACTTTTGAGAGCAACCAACAATCTATTCTTCAAGTCACTCAGCGCGCATTCTCCCTCAAAGTTGGAAATTGTGTGCTTCGTGGTGTGGACACAGATAATTAGTGCCGGCAAATTATTAGTATTGTCCTTGGACGACAACCGACACCAGATCAACTGTCCTTGCATGGCCGCTCACTGCTTGTCGTGCTTACCTCCCGTCCAGATGAAGTGGATCACGAGCTTAGGGGTAATGTCGGCACCAGGGACAAAGACCGCCGAAGATAATCCTCAATCGTCCGCGGACGCTTGTCGAGACGTGGTCAAGGTCGTTCGGCACGAACCCTTGCTCGCCAATTCATTGGTACGGGCACCTCCAGTAGACATGGTCGGCCTCATGGAGTGGTTTTCGGTCGGCCATTCGCAGCACCTCCGTTTTCCTCGGTGTACTTTGTTCAACGCGGGCCTACACTGGTCTCCCGATGTCGAGAATGCTTCGGCGTTGGGGTGTCTCGTTGAATTAGCATTGAATAGTAAACAAGTAGCCAGTGGTGGCCGTTGTGACTTTGTGCATA